>JAGQAX010000005.1:41380728-42612150 GCA_019142605.1 Cephalopholis sonnerati | reverse complement strand
AAGTTTTAATGGTATAAAACCTGTTTTTTACGAGTAAAAATCAGCATTAGCAATATCACGATTAAACATGGTTGGAAATAAACCATGCTAACCAGGCTAGCAGCTAGCGTTAGGGTTACCTCCACCCACTCATCCAAATATGGTCACTTCTGACCTCAAACATCAATGACAACGGCTTCAAAACAGAAGTCCACAAACCAATGGGTGACATCACATTTGCTGCGTCCATCATTTTTAAACACGTCTGTGGTCTTAAAACAATTTACAAGGAACACACACATCCAAAAAAAAAAAAAAACTCATTGATTGCAGCACTTCAACTCCAGTAGGACAAATCTTTTTATAATTAAGAGTGCAAAAGTGTCTTGCTCAAAGACACTGACATGTCCAACATTAATTGCAGGTTGAACCTCCAATTCTGCGATTAATGAAGGACCTGCTCTACCTCCTGCGCCGCAGCTCCCCTTCCCCTCCCCAAGTGAGACACAACAGGTGATTTTAGAGTCTGGCCTTCGATGTTTCCACATCTCTTTGGCATCATTTGGGCTATTTTCTCCTCCAGAGCCACAGAAGACATTTTACCACTGCTTTTACAGGCTGAATAATAACCATGACCATCAACAGATGTGGATGTGCAAAATCGTCCAAGATCCCCTTTTACAGACAGAAAAATGAAATGTGGGCGGTGGGTGATGCTTTTTGAGCAAAACATGAGTAAAATCCAAAATATGAAGAAGCCTGTTTGCTCTCCACTTTACATCAGTTTGACAGGAGATACTCGTGTTGGATCCAAATTTATACATAAACAGATCATCTGAATATGAAAACTATGGCAAATTGTAGAAAATTCAAACCTGCTATAAACTGAATTTTTTTGGCAGCTAAACAAGCTACAAACACAACATCAGACTTATTATAGCTTCTACGTAGTAAAGTTAGTGGTTAACTGTTCAGCAGCTATATAGCCATGGAGTTGTGTTTGTGTCCATCTGATGAGCGTGAGATGGATCGGTGGTTTTGGTGCAGCTTCTGCAGTGATGCGGGCACTGTGCCAGGACGTGTAATGAAGAGGGAGTGAGCTGGAAGGCAAGCTTTCGATTTACTGGTCATCTCTGTCCCAAACCCTCACCTATGGTCATGAGCTCTGGGTAGTGACCGAAAGATGAGATCGCGGATACAAGCCACCAAAATGAGTTTTGTCTGTCTGGGCTCAGCCTTAGAGATAGGGTGAGGAGCTCGGACATCCCGAGGGAGCTCGGAGTAGAGCCGCTGACTCCTTCATGTTGAAAGGTGTCAGTTGAGGTGGTTCAACATCTGATCAGGATCCTCCTGGGCGCCTTCCAATAGACAGGTTCTGAGTAATTCCAACTGGAAAGAGGCCCCGGGCAGACCCAGAACACGTTGGAGGGAATTATATATCTCATCTGGCCTGGATATGCCTTGGGATCCACAGGAGGAGCTGGAGAGTGTTGCTGGGGAGAGGACGCAGGGTGCTCTGCTTGGCCCCCCTCAGCCCCAGATAAGCAGAAGAAAATAGACAGATGATAAATTAAAGTCTAATGTTCATCCTCCTTTTCACTCTGTCTTTGATTTCTACCAGCTCCTGGGGTAAATACCTGTCTACCTGCTAAATTGTCCACTATGTTCACCAGCTAGTCTCTAACACTGTCAGACTGCGTTTGCTGCTGAGCAGGTAGTGTACAGTGGGTTTATAACTGAAAACACTGAGACTGAACCAGACAGGAAATGTGCCGTAAAACCAAAACTGGGAGCTAAACTCTTCAGCACAGCTGAAGAGTTGGTGAAAATTCTCTTCAGATTCACAACTGCAAGTGACAACTTTTACATTGCACATTGTAATTTCTAATACTTTTTTTTAATGTATGTAAATGGCCCCCCCCTTACAGTTAAAATCTGACAAAGCTCATTCAGCACCTCTTGAACCATCTCCGCTCTGTGACAACGAGCAGCTGTGCATCAAAAGGATTTATCAAAAACGCTCCATCACTTTTTCACACTGTGAAGGTCTCGGTGCGTCATCAGGTTTTATCAATCAGCGATGGCGCCGTTGCACCAAACTTACAGTCTGTGAGGACAGTGATTCAGAGGCTGCTCAAACGACTTGGTTTGGGAGGTTTGTCATTTTTGTTTTTTTCTTTCCCTCAGCTCTCCGTCACGACGAGCCTGCAGTCGACACAAATCTTTCCTCACTCTCAACATCAACAAACGCTTCACTGATCAAGTGTTCGCTCTGTTCAGAAATTACACTGGAAGCCTGTACATTGTTTTTACATGACAGGGTTCAGTCATATAAAACCCAGATGCACACATACAGTATGTATGATATTTAATTGCATTATAGCCGCAGAGCAGAGGAATGACTCAGAAAGCGGATCCTCTATAAGCTTCCTTTAAATCCAATTTCTCCGTACAGTGAGTGAAGTTAAGTCAGGGTGGATTAACAGCTGGCCTCCTGAGGCCTCGCTGCCTCTGATGATCCACACGAGGAGCTAAGAGATGAACTGGGAGGACTGGAGAGCTGCCCCCACTCACATGGAAGCATTTTATTATTCTGAGTTATCCTCTTATCTAGATTTATGTCCACATAACCGGGTGCTACTTTAAGGAGAAGCTCTGTCATTTAAGGGAGTTTAAAGAAATCCAAAAAGAAATTAAATTGGTTCTACTTCCTATTTAATCCCATCAAAAGACCAGATGATTCTGTGACATAGATTTAAAATAAATTGACCCTTCTAGGGCCATTTGAAAAAGTATCCTCTGTTAATATATTGAAGGAACAGTGTGTAAGATTTAGAGAGATTTAGTCGAGTCCAGCAGTGAAGACTGTAGATTGCAACCAGCTGAAACTTCTCCTGTTTGAACTCCTTCAGTGTTCATTGTTCAGGAGGTTTTTACTGGGAGCTGAAATATCCACAGAGGGCTCCTCCTCTCAAAAAACAAACAGACCAGATGATTGAAACTGGTAAAAAAACATGTTACAAATCAGTGTTTCTTGTTCACTGTTTGGCACGTCAGAGACAGCCCGCTCGCTCAGCACCTGCTATGTGTGCTCACTTATGATCCAGACATTTAGGGGGTTTTTACCAAGAGCTGAATGATCAGCAGAGGTCTATTACGCTCCAGAACAAACGGAACAAGTGATTAAAATTCAGTAAAAAACACAGAATAAAGCAGTTTCACATTGAAAACAAAATCTGTGTTTTTCTGATGCTGCTCGTTGCAGTGGGGCTTCCAACTATAGTGTCCAACACAAAAAAATTTAAAAATGTGTGTGGCCCCTTCTAGAGCCAGTGTTGGGTTTGTCTGTTCTGGGTGCATGTGTAGTCATGTGACTCTGCCCCATCCAGTCCATGACCTGGAAGCAACTTGGAGGGGAACTCAAACACCGAACCAACTGAGCAACTTGAGCAGCTTGTACCAAGAGAAATGTCGTGTACATCGTTTGGACACATTTTGGCTTTTGTGAAGACGACACTGAACAGAAGGGAAATCAGAAGTAAACACTGCAGTAAAATGGTTTCAGCGACCAAAGTAATACCACCAATCTGTTTCAGCACTTGGAGCACAATCACATGACTGAATATGAACAGTGCATGGCTTGAAAAAAGAAAGAGGCTGACAAGCACCCAGCAACAGGTGCCTCCACACGCTGCTCTCGATAACACAAGCATTTACAAAGGCTACAAAATATTCAATAAATAACCATGAACAGTTCATCTGTGTGTCCTTGAGCTCCTTCAATTATTTCAAAATCAAAAGATAAGATATCTCCCCCGCTTTCATTAGAAAAAAATATTCCAGCTTCAATAGTTGAGCATATTTACAGTACAAACTTTGTCAGTGAACTATGAGGGCAAAAAACAAACACAAAATAATCATTCAGTAATCGAGGTCAAATGTTCAATTAATAGTGATGTTGATTTGAGGTCATATCGCCCAACCCTAGTTCTGGGCCACCGTAAAAACATGGCGGTGCAACATGGCGTCTCTGTAAATGAGGATCCGCCCCCTATGTAGATATAAACGGCTCATTATAGTGTCACAAAAATACAACAATCCTTATTTCCAGATCATTATACACTAAAGAAAGCATTGTATCATATTCCATGTCTGCCAATATATCCCCCTAAATCCTCCAGACTGGACCTTTGATTGAAATAAAAATTGATTACCACAAAGTTAAATTTAGTGCAACAAGGCCAGAGCTATCACTCACCTCCTCATTCCTTCAGTAACACTTTCTAAGTAAGTACGAAAACATGCTGTTTGAGTGTGAATCATTATTAAGAACACATAAATCCCACTGTGGCAGGAAGCAAACAATGAGACCAAACAGACAGTATTTTTGTTTGCAGAATCCCAGAGTCTGCGCGGGGTTTTATTCCGTCTCCAGAGACCCGCATGTTTAGCAGAATGAGACAAAAGAAAACAACGGTAAGTACTCGTGAGTCTGGCTGTGTTTTCTCAGAGCTACATGAGAGTTTAGCAGAAATTACCACAGTTTGAGTTTAGAAACAGGTGTAGAGAGAACTGCCAGAGTGACTAATGCTGTGAAAAAACACCAGAGGACAGACGGCAGGGCGAATAAAGGCGGTGCCATGTGGCGTTGGCTCTGATCTCGCCCGTTCGAGCTTCCTGTCTGTATCCACATATTAAATCCTCTGCAGCGGTCCTGAGAGGCCAGGTGTGATTATAACAAGCAGACATTCAGCTGAGGGAAGCAGCACTAAGTTTAGACCAGAACATGACTCATCTGATCTGAGGACCAAGGTCACAGTATGTCCAAAAGTACAGTCGCTTACTGAGATGCTTTTGTTGATGAAAGTTGGCCCTGCAGTTCTTCTGACGGTGACAAAACTTGTAGTTCTTCTCTTTGTTTGTTTTTTGGATCCTGATTCATGTCGGCACAGCTTGGAGGAGGATTTAAACCCTTAGTGGACATGAGACAGAACGGATTCCCAGGTGTCCCTGAAGAGACAACAGCAGAATCCTTGCTGTCCGTGTAAGGAAGATAACAGACTCTCAGATTTCCACATAGTGACAAAAACAGGCTGCCAGGTGTCTTTGTAATGTCCCTGTGCACCAAGACAGGTCCATGAGGGGATTCCCAGATTGGTGTACACGCATGGAAGTAAGGGTTTAGCAGAAGGGATCTTCCTGAAAATCCAAAACCATAAGCTTTGCAAGAACCCTTTTTTGAAGATACTGTCCTTTAAGTCTTTGACTAAGGGTTCCATTAAGAACTTTTTAATTCAAAGAGCTCTTTCTGGATGAAGGGACTGTTGAAAGAGTGTTAAAAGATTCTCCCCCTCAAATATTCAAATATTCACTCACGTTTCAAATGGTAGTTTTAAATCTGGAATCCCTATAATCAGTTCATTTTACTGGTGTTCTGCAACTGATATCATTTTATGCCACACAGCACCACATGGTCTGCCTATTTTTTTTCACGGGCATCTGGTACCTGGCAATTTTTTTTCAGTTTTAAATTTGGAACTGAGTTTCTGTTCCAGACCGTACTGCACCGGTGAGATAGTAAAGGCTGTAGCAGTAGTGATTTTATGAAATCAGGATCCCAAGGTTGCTGAAGCGGATCCATTGACACCTGGTTAACCTGTTCAACTAATGCTATGATCGGTGGGAGAGAGATCTATGGGCAATGTAATCAGTTACTATTTTAACAGAACACCAGGGTGCATTAAAATGCAGATAAAACACCTGGAGTATAAAGGGTTCTCGGTAGAAGCCCCTGACTAGGTCCTTTTTAGGCCCTCAGAAGGAGGAAAGGTTCTAGAAAGTACCCTCAGATACCCCCTTTCCACCCAACTAGCTCTGGCTACTGAACTGGTTCTGTTCAGGATTATTAGAACCTTGGTGCTATCTCAAGAACCAGCGCGCGTTTCCACCTGTTTTGATCATAACCATGTTAATACAAGGATGTGCCATCAACGCAGGCCGATGCAATATACACAACAGAAGTAAACAGTCGCAGCAAGATGGCAGATAGCAGAGATTACTCCCAAGCATTTGGTCCGTCCATCCATCCATCCATCATCCATCCATCCATCCATCCATCCATCCATCCATTTTCATCCGCTCATCCGGGGCTGGGTTGTGGGGGCAGCAGGCCGAGCAAAGCACCCCAGACATCCCTCTCCCCAGCAACGCTTTCCAGCTCCTCCTGGAGGACCCCAAGGTGTTCCAGGCCAGATGAGATATATAATCTCTGCAGTGTGTTCTGGGTCTGCCCCGGGCCTCCTACCAGTGGGAAAGTGCCTGGAACACCTCCAGTGGGAGGCGCCCAGGAGGATCCTGATCAGATGTTGAACCACCTCAACCGACCCCTTTCAACATGAAGGAGCAGCGGCTCTACTCTGAGCTCCCTACAGATGTCGAGCTCCTCAACCTATCTCTAAGGTTGAGCCCAGACACCCCACAGAGGAAACTCATTTGGCCGCTTGTATCCGCGACCTCAAGCAATTACAAGTAGCCGAAATTAGTTTCCATTTGGTCTGTTATTACAGATATTTGTGTTAATCTTAAGACAAGCAAGGACAACTATTAATGAGACCACTGCACAAACAGTTTTTAATAATTTTTCACTTAACATCTCCACTGTTGCCTTCTCAATCTTCTCTTTCAAACCTGTAAAATATGACACGCCCACCGATGTCGTCACTGTTCACACGTTAGGCGAAGGAAAACCTGCTATTTTCTGGTTTCAGGTCACAAACGAATTTCATTTTGATCGAAATACTCTGAAAAGTCCAAAATTAGAATGGAATCAGTTCTATGTTAGTGGAGAAGAGGTAAGTGAGGTTCTGGGTGGAACCATTATACCATAGAAACCTTTCACAGATGGTCTTGATATAACCCTTTATATTGGGTTCTATGTAAAACCCTCTAAGAGGGTTCTTCGTGAAACTTCACAAAATCTTGTACCTGAAACCAAAAAGGATTCTCTACTGGGAACAAGCAGTGGAACCCTCTGTGGTTCTAGTTTGAAACTTTACTTTTTAGGAATGTAGATGAACTTGATTGGTCGGCACAAAGCCCTGACCTCGACCAATACCGATACCTTTAGCATGAACTGCAGCACAGACTGTGAGACAAACCTCATCACCATTAACATTAGTGCCGGACCTCACTGATGCTCTTGTGGCTCAATGGGAGCTTATTCCTGCAGCAGGTTCAACATCTGGTGGAGACTGACACCAGAACCAAAACCAGTTATGGTTAACCTGGTTCTAGTCCTCCGAGTCAAACTGCTCCAGTGTTTGGATCATTAACAACTATTTCCACCGGGTAGCCAAATTGACCATACCAAATTGCTACAGCCATGAAAATAGCAAAGGAAGTAAAAACAACAAAAACAGACAAATAAAACACCTCCTTTCAGTTTGCTCCAGCATAACAAACCTTATAAAGTGCAACATGTTTGGTTTTATGGTTTTGTTTTTGTTGGTGATGATATTACTACCTCTACACCTTTTTACTACCGACTGAATCTGGCATTGAATGTCGGGACTGGTTTCATCATCTCATTTGTTTATTCTTTAATCAGATTTTTACTGATTTCAGCTGTTTGAGAATTTCAAGATGTTTTTTTGATTGAGAAAAAACTTCTTTAGCTTCCTGTGTTTAGATGTTAAGCATTAGCAACTTGTTTGTTGTTTTTTTCTGTGAAAAAGGATTTTGTAGAGGGACACATTTATATTTTTTAAAGTAAGGCATCAAAAAAGATTTTGGTATTGGCATTAGAATTAAAAGTATTGATCTGACAAGACTGCAACTGAACAAGAACAGGTGAAGTCTGTTTAAAACTAAAGGACCATACCACTGTTTTTGTTTTTTTGTTTTCATATTTTAGCTCACTGACTACCGATTATGTAAACTTTTCATGTCAACTGAGAATTTTGCTACAGCTCACTCTTACAATCTTAGATATCAGGGTGTCCTTGAATGCATCAACAGGCAGCTAGATTTCTTATTTCTAATACTCCTTAAAGTAAGGTTAGCAAGGGTGTTTATTTGGTATCAGTAGCAAAACTCAGGTATCATAATTGTGCTTGTTTGTAATTTGTGACTGCGGGTGATTGGACCCAGAGGGCTGGTAACTTTAAATATCGAACATAAATGCTACAGATGTAGCTCACCTAAACTTTTATGGTGTTTGTGTTATCAAGAGAGACTTCCTCTACTTTCTGTGTGAGGTTTAGATAATTTAAAGTCTTCATAACAACAAGATTACCTGAGAATGTTTAATTTTTTATAGGAAATAAAAGCGGAGGAGAAAAGAGAAAATCGCCTCATAGTTCGGTCATTACTGTAACAGTTGGCATAGCAACCAAGAGAAGGAGGATCAGAGGTATCGTTAGAGCTTTGTGACCGTCTTCTCGAGCTGTTTGACCTATCAGATCCCTCAGCTGAGACCACATTTAGTATAATGGGTACATTATCACCATCAGCATGTGCACGCGCGGGGCGTTCAGGGACTGTAGGACACACTGGTCCACATCTCTGAGAACGATCGTCTTGTCTGACAGAAAATGGCTCCCCGCAGCTTCCCCTGCAAACAAACCATTTTCTTTTTAAAAAGCTGAGGGAACAGAGTGGAGCAGCCTGTGGCGGCTTCTGTAAGTACTTGATCTGTATAAAAAACTAAACACTCCACCGTCCGCCCACCGCCCGACAGCCAAGACGCCGCTGCCGCTGTCTCATGGTATTAGTGCTGCTCGGCTGCTCAGTAAAAAGGGATTCCTTAAAATTCAAAAGATTGCTTTGGGCTTCCACGGCTTCTCGTCAAGCTGAGGCTCAATAAAGCAGCCAAAAAACTCGTGCCCTCGCTGAGAAGAAGAAACTGTTCATTTCACACTGGCTTCTTTATGGAGCAGCAGGAAATGGGCTTTAAAAGCCAGACGGATACAGCCTAACTCGACAGCGGGGGCTCTTTGTGCTGGAAAATCAACTCGATGGGGAACAGGGGACGTGACCGACTAAAGTACACCTCATTTCAGATTAAATACCTTCACTGCACTCTGAGCCTTAAATAAAACAATCAAGGACAGAATTTAAAGACTAGCTGCGCCACCGAGTAATCTGTTTAAATTCATTCATCACTGCTAGAGTTCAGATCGACGTGGCATATTTTATATCATCACTGATATCAGTATCAGCATTTATTTTTTTCAAATAATAAAGAATACTGCCTCGTGGTTGTAAGCCTTCTTATCCAGTCAAGGTGCAGTTTACATCCATGTCTGTCCAGGCTCAAATACTACATATGTAGTGAGGACATTAAATGTGTTTTAACTTTGTATGATATATCATTATATTTTCAAGCAACATATAAATGTAGACAACACTGCTTATAACGATATAGAGTTGTTGCGTTACATGACGCATACCAGTGTTCATCTGTCCTTGCTAACACTCTCCGCACGCTCTGTTCATTAGTCTACAGTGAGGCATTAGTCTGTATGTTGAACAAGCTAAATCAGTCTGTGAGATGAATGAAGTTACTGCAGCACACGTGTAATCCATCGATGCGCTGCTAGTTTGTGTGTGAGGTGGATCACAGCATGTCGCTGGTCTTCTTGGTAGCTGTAGTCTATTTTGTGACACTGAGACAGCGCCTGGACGCAGGCGACAGATGTGCCTAAAAAACGCAGCGACACACAGATGTTTCATAAACAAGACGTATTTAACGAGGACAAAGTGTCTCTGTCTCCGTCCCTCCCTCGGCCTCTCTGTTGACGCTCTGTGCAGAAATAAGATTAAAATATTTAAATCATTTTCCAGCACTAGAATAATTTGAAATGCCGACAGATGGAAAAAGACTTTTTAACTCCGCCCACAAAGATTTTTAATTGTTTCAAACCTACCTGATACTTTTATAGTCATGTTATAGTTTAGTGTCCTGTGCTGCAAACCTTTAAACCTCTGTAGCACCAGTGCCGTGTGCAAAAAGTTAACGTACAGCCCTGCTATTTATTTTATATATTTTTTCATTTACATGTTGTGCAGCTGTATATTTTCAGGAGCAAAAAACCCTGTCTGTTTTTATAAAAGTGTTCTTGACATCTCAAATGTAACTTTGACTTGCAGCTGATGAAGCCCATTTCATAGAAAATACCAAGATATATATTGTGTATCGCCAGTCAGCTTGAAAACACAGAGATATGACACACATCTTCAATCTATACAATCAGGCCAGTTTCACAGTCGACACCCAACACTAGTGTCACCAAGTCAGTATCTGACCAAATGTCTCCCCTATCGAGTCATGAGGAAAATGTTTTTGCTGAATGTTATAAAGGTGACCTTTCACCTTTTGGACATAAAATGTCATCATTCTCCTGGTCTCCTTTAGTGTTCATTGTTCAGGTGGTTTTTACCTGGAGCCAAATTATCCATTATCTCTTGTTATCTCAAAACAAGCACATGTAGGGTCTCATTCATAACCGCTGCGTATGCAAAAAAAGAGTTCTTAAAGAGGTGTACGCTCCTTGAAACACAAAGGTTGTGATCTATAAAAACAAAGATCATGTTGAAACTCTGACCCACGTGTACAAATATTTTGAAGACTGGGAAACTGGTGACAGAGATGGTGAGGTTCTGAATTGAAGTCAGACTGTAGAAATTAAATGTGAGAGGAATCATTACATGTATAATAATGTCTCTTACACATTTAATTTTGCGTCATTTCACAGTACTTGCAGATCCAATTCATCATAAACATCCAAGCCAGCTGTTTGATTTGTGTTTGTGCTAGAGAGCCATAACTTTTTCATAAGCACCTTTCAGTGGTAAAAATCATAAGCTAACTCAAACCTCTCACTAAAGTCCACTCAATATTTCATCACCACTATCATCACTACCATCTCATTCCCCTCCCTGAGCACAGAGCAGAGGGTCAGACTGTATGCTGCTGACACTCAGCTGTGGTCAGCTGTGGAGCGCACCCCAGCTGTTAAAATGTGCACATCAGATAGCATTAAGTAATTGCAAAACAGACTGTAAACGGTGTTCAATGAAATCTATATTATAATCAAGTATCATGGAGCTATAGTGTGAAAAATCGCTGCAATGAACACGACTGTGCACACACAGAGCTCAGAGGAGACATCGCCGTGGCTGCCACACACACTTCTCAATTCAATTCAATTCAATTATTAAACTCCATATCCTCAGTTTGAGTCTTCATCATAATAACAGCCAAGATCGCCACAACAAAATAAGTGTGTTCACCTATTAACTTCCATCTTCAGATGATATCCCAGGGTTCTTTGGCGAGGTGTGAAGCCATCAGTCTGATGCTGTGAACATATAAATACCGCGGTGACACTTGGCTGTTGCCACGATTCACCAGAAAGAACCACTGATCAGTCGGCTCATGTCAACATCAAAATTCATGAGGCGCTTCACATTGATCATTTATAGTTGAATATGGGCGTGTAGAGGGCGGGACATGAAGCTGATGCACGTGCAGAATTCCAAGTTATTTGGGATTTATAAAAGGAAATTGCGCAATGGCAGGCATATGAACGGTTTTATAATTCAGGATATTTTTTGGGCTTTAAACATCAAATAAAGCTGTTTCAGGTTAAAAAAAAGTGTTTTTACAACGCTCTGAGTTTCCTCTGTGGGGTGGCTGGGCTCAGCCTTACAGAGTAGAGCTGCTGCTCCTTCACATCGAAAGGGGCCAGTTCGGTGGTTCAGGCACCTGGTCAGGATGGCTGAATCCAAATGTCAGGACCTCACCACACTTGCAGACTCTTTCCCCCGTTAGTCTGGGAGTGCTTAGGGTTGTCGAAATCCACAATTCCTCCAGTCCACAAGGAACCTAAAACAGACTTTCTTCAGACTTTCAAAGAGTCAACGAGGGTGCAGACTTCACTGATTTAAGTGCCCACAATTCATTGCAATACGGACGTTATGTGTTTTTTTTTTTTTCAATACTTGACTAAAAAAAACAAAACTTCTGTATATGTAAAACAATTACTGAGTATATATCTCATCTGGCCTGAAAACGCCTCAGGATCCCCCAAGAGAAGCTGGAGAGCGGTGGTGGGAAGAGAAGTCTGGAGTACTTAGCTCATTCTGCTGCCCCTGCGACCCGGCCTTGGATAAGCAGATGAAAATGGATGGATGGAACAACGTTCTCGTTACAGAGCGGCTGGTCACCACAGTGGCTGACACAAAAGGTCCTACCTGGAGCCGGTGTTTGTTTTGTCCATTCTGGGCTACTGTAGAAACATGACCATGCAACAGGGTGGACTCCGTACATGAGGACATGCTTCCTATGTAGATATAAACAGCTCATTCTAAGGTAACGACAACACAGCGATTCATATTTTCAGGTGAATACACACTACAGAAATAATACTTGTATTATATTCCATTTCTGCCAATATATCCCCCTGAATCCTACACACTAGACTTTTAAATAACTCATAAGAAAGCAATCGATTTGGCTCTGACGTCTGCTTGTTCATCAATACTCAACATGACTAAACCACCGAACAAACCGCTAGTTTATTTACTGTTATCTCTGGGAGAGTAATCAGAGAGGATCTTCTCTGGTTCCTTATCTGTCTTCATGAATAATAAAAGCAGGATGTTCTCCAGGGCACCCGGGAAGTCCTGTCCCTCACAACATTTGAAAAATCTTCAGCAGCACGCTATAACACTCAAACTGGGGAGCAGAGTTGGCCCGTTTACTTGACATGAACACAACATTCGTTTTTCTGACCAAAAGGCTGATAAAGAGCCAAAAAAACAGACTAAGTCAATCTGACAAGAGGAAAATGCCGGAAAATAAAGGCTTTTTTTAAACTCTGCTCCTCAGATTACACCCCCTCACACTCACACAGATAAATCTGTCCAAAGCTGTAATATCTAAATAAATGATCTGTACACGAGATGAAGCTCCACACAGACGAGAGCTGTGTAATGAAGCGTCAGTGTGAACGCGGATCTGAACTCTCGCTTGTTTGAGTGATGCTCTGCTGCCTTCTCAAGCGCCGGCAGAAGAAGCCGCGTTTCTGTTGCGGTCGGTGGCTGTTGGAGGAGATTTGAGCCCGCCGGCCGACACAGAGCCTCATTTTCCTCTGAGCTGTGCTCACTAAACAGGAAACAGTGTGGGAGTGAAGAGCGTGCCGCATTAGCTCACGACCCCCCAAAAAACATTCAATGACATGGAAATGTGCACTCAGTCGACCGTGAGTGCTAAAACTGAGATAATGAGCGGAAGCTGTCGGAGCTGAACACAGACTGAGAGTGAACACAGCAATCAATGGCTCAAACTTTCTTCACAATATTTCAGGATGTGGCCATTAGAGAAAAACCACAGAAGAAGTTATGAAATACAACTGAATCCAAATGTTGCTCACTCTGTACTAAACCCTCAGTCCCTGAGTGCTGCCATTTATCATTAAATGTATGCATACTTTATATTGTATTTAGTACAAAGCCTCCTACACACTGTGAGATTTTATCAGTCTTATAAGTTTAGTGCAGATACACTGTGCAACATGGATCTAATAAACTTGGGTACGACATCAAGGTTGATGTTTGCAGACTGTACGATGAAAGTGCCTGCTGAATCACAGGCCATGACCTCGCTATGGTGACATTTATGTGTGTGGAAAAAGTCTGAGATGGAGGAAGAGGAGAATATGGACACAGTTAAAGCTGGGGAAAAGAGGCCAACTTGGCGTGCCAACTTTGTAACAAGAGCTCCAAGTGTATTTATCAGCATCTACTAGCATTTAGCATTATCACGCTGATCAGTGCGTCATTTCATGCTGCATTTCTATTGGCTGGTTTGTAGATGTAGGTGGTAACAGCAGTCACACAGTGAGATGGCCATCCCAAATTTCTGACACTGTCAGAATTTTATCCCAGGCTCTCTTCGATCGCAAGACCGTGACGACCATCCTTGAACCTCTATATCACAATATAAAACCTACACTTCCTGTTTAAAAAGTAAAGAAGATGGCAAGTAGGCTACTCAACCATCTTTTAAGATGGTTATTTATTGGATTCAGTGTGGAAAGAAAGATCAGATGTTACGTGATTCCATGTGATAGTCAGAGTATTGTTTGGTGAAGGTACACAGTGTCGTTATGTTCCACTTTTTACCGTCCAACCTGCGCTGCAGAGGAATTAAACCAGCCTGCATTACCTGCTAGCTTCTGATTACAAATCATCAAACTTGACCAAGAATTCTTGCACTGTAGTTAAGTCAGTCGACGCTGGTCGGTCCTGCATCTGCATGCCTCTTATAACGTGCTCAAAACATGAGGATTTAAAGGAGAGGAATGTAAGTGAAATATTTCATTTATTGAGGACTGCTTTTTCTTCCAAAGTCTTTTTCTGTCAAATTCCAAAATACTAAACTATAAATTCATTTTTATTGAAGCCTAACTGCAACCTGTAAAGGCCATAGTGTAAAGCCGACTTAACTCCCACATTAATTCTCCCCCTGGTGTTTAGTATCTGTTCAGCAGAAACCACAGTTATTTGCTTTTTTTAAATGTCTCTGCGAGCTGGAGGGCCGAGGACTCAGACTGAGGACAGGTGCAGGTTTAGCAGGAAGAGAAAATGAGGCTCAAGTCGAGGTAACCTGGTAAACATCTGTGCAAGAGATTCTGCTGAGGCAGAGAGAGAAGGACTGCAGGGGGAAGAGGGGAAGATAAATGGACAAATGGAGAATGGTAGAGTCAGGAGAAACTGAACCTACGAGATGGAGGGAAGAGACAGGAGGGGTTAGAGAGAAAGTCTGTGTGAATAATGACGAGTGACTCTGAGGCTGGAAACAAGACCAAAAAAAACTGAGTTCATCAGAGTTAAGTTTAAGATCCAGTGTTCCTAAATTCAGAGTTCAGCTCATTTACTATTTCTGAATTCACCCTGAAGAAAAGTCTGGTTTTAATCTAAAAATCCCGCGAAATGAAGCTCCTATTGCATCAAAAGCTCAATTAGATGAGATTTTCTGTATTAATACTGAGTGAAATGACTCACTGTATTGTGAGGGATAACTCACAGTGCTGAGCTCAGGGAAATATCAGCACATTCAGAGGAAAGATCATTCTGGTCACCTAAAACATTACAGTTCATCTAATGGGGACCCTATAAAGTATTAGAAATGATGGCTGATAATATTTTCTGTTTATGTTCCATTACTTCCCCGGATGTTTTAGACTTCTGCTGTCATATAGTTTCAGCATCGGTATAAAGATATTTAGGCAAATATCAAATCAAAGTTATAACTTTGGTATTGTGACAACACTGGTGGGGAGCACAGCTGATGTGTGTCTCTGGGGCCGTACACATGCCGTGGCATTAACAGCCTGAGAAACTTGAGGTCGGGCGCTGGGTGCAGCTCTTGTGCATTTTCTGTGCCAGTTTTTGAGAGCGTGGCAGCAGGTTGCGTCTGACGTTGCTAAAGAACTTCAACAAGCACCATATCATAGCCTACTTACCTAAAATCCTGGGTGCAGAGCTGATCTTCTTCCAGGAGCTATTTATGTGTCGGCCTGTTGTCTATCGGACAGATGTAAAGCTCTAGCAGCCCTGCACTAACATGATCAACTTCGTCTCCATATTATCACAGACTGATATGTACGGATGAAGAAAAAGATATCTTGAACTTAAACTCTCTCGCTTTAGGCAGTAACTCTCTCCCAACCTGGAGGGGGCAATCCACCAGTTTCCGACAGAGATGGATTTGTGTTTTGGTGCAGCTTCTGCAGTGAGGTAGGTGCTGCGCTTGACCGTCATGGTGAAGAGGGAGCTGAGCTGGAAGGCAAAGCTTTCGATTTACAGGTACATCTACGTCCCAACCCTCACCTGTGGTCATGAGCTCTGGGTAGTGACCGAAAGAATGAGATTGCGAATACAAGGAGGCGAAATTAGTTTCCTCCATGGGGTGTCTGGGCTCAGCCTTAGAGATACAGTGAAGAGCTCGGACATCTGGAGGGAGCTCAGAGTAGAGCCGCTGCTCCTACACATCGAAAGGAGTCAGTTGACGTGGTTCAGGCATCTGATCAGGATGAAAATGGATGGAAAGGATATCTGTCAGCTGTGATTGGTTGTTCCTTGTCACATGACATGCAGTGCTCGCTGCTGTGTTCCAGAAGTTGAGCTCTGTTTATCTCAGGGTACAGCTGTCACCCCTGAAAAGTAGGCGATAGGAATGAAAAGACTTTGGAAGAAGAAGGGAGCACGAGCGATGGCATCACGATGGCTTTGCTTTGCCCCTGCCACGTCTACATAAAAACAATGAATTTGAGGGCACATGGATCCTGTTGACATTAGGCAGGATCTGCTTAAAATCTGTAGATATTAAACCTGCTTTTTCATTTTTTTTTACAAGATTAATGTGACTTAAATAAAACCCTCAGTTCAAGAGTGTTGTGTGTAAAATCAGTGAGAGCCACAAGGTATGTTCATGTACACAGACACTATCAGTACACTTTAATCTACAGGCTTTTCCTCTCCTTGTGCATACATATACATGAGTGTTTCTGCTGATGAAGGTGGTGTTCAGAGTGAAAGACTGACAGTTAAGTGTGACATTTTGCTGCTTTGATTAACTCTGCAGAAGGTTTCTTCCTTTCTTAAACAAGTACCATTCAAATAAATGTTTTATCATCCGTGTGTGTTTCTGAGAGAATCAGCGATCGAGGAGGCAACGCCGCAGCGACTGCAGCACTCCTCCTCCTCCTCCTCCTAGCTCCCTTGTTCTCAGCTTCTCTTTTCATCATAATGGGCTCCTTTCTCTCCTAATGGCCTTCTTCTCACAGAAACGCCTCAGTCAATTTTACACAATACCTCCGATGATTCACCAGAGGAGCCTGGTAATTGGGGGAAATATTCCTGTTCAAACACTTCTTTAGTAGAAGGGCTCTCAGTGTGTGTCGCGCTGTGAGAGTGTGAGGTGAATTGATTGACGGGTGTTAAGAGTCACCTGTCAAAAAAAATTCAATCAAAGGGACGTTTTACCCATGATACACCGCTCCGAGCCTCACTTACTATGTGTTTTAATGGATTCCTCTTCACCATTACGAGCTCAGATCAGTTTGTGTGACCGTGTAGATACTCCTGTCGGCAAAATGTGATCACTGACGTTACTGTTAAATTGATGGCAGACGCTTAAAAAAAAAACAACTAAGTTTCTATTCAGAGTCCTCATATATTTTTACCAATGAATTTTTAAAACTTTTCCATAATAATGTTTCACCAAATTTCACGACTTTATTTGAGTAGTGGGCAAGCCATTTAAAACTACTTAAAAACAGGATTGGTCAGCGGCACGTTGATGCAGAAGTTACCACTGTTGACTCACCGCAAGAGGTTTCCTGGTTCGAACCCCGGGGTGGGGGAGCCCTTCTGTACTGACTTTGCATATTCTACCTGTGTCAGCGTGGGTACTCCAGCTTCCTCCCACAGTCCAAAGACATGCAGGTTAATAGGTGACTCTTAATTAGCTGTGGGTGTGAATGTGAGTGTGCGTGTCTTTATGTGTGAGCTCTACAATAGTCTGGCATCCTGTCCAGGGTGAACCCCGCCTCTCGCCCAATGTCAGCTGTTACAGAAAATGAATGATTGAAAATGGGTAGGCCTATATATCGATGTAGCCATACATTACTAAACACGCACTTCCCGGGCATCAGCAGATAAGCAAACTGATGGGACATGCCGACTTCCCTCGCTCGTTAGACACTCCAGCTGTCAACTAACCGCGTATGCCAAAAGTCCCGGGACATACAAGTACTTCACAAAAAAGAAGGTCCTGTGAATGTAAATGCAATTTGACATGTATTTATACACATAACTTTGGAAAGTTTTATGCATTTATTTCCTGTAAAAAAATGCTTTGTTTTGATTGACTGTTTTTGACTCAAACAAGTGTTCACCATTCATCAGTTGAAACTGTCACAGCATCATTTAGACTTTTTTCTCCAACTACAGTGAATATTCACCAGTCCTCTACAATTATCAAACTGCAGAATTATAAAATTAGTTTAGCCTACACAACATGAGCAAACACTTCCTGACAGCATTTGTGACACTTCTTTATTAGCAGCAACAGCAGAATCTAAAATTAACCTGATCTTTCTTAAATTTTTACACCTCAGCTGAGAGTTTTCACACACCTGACACTCGTCTGTTCATACAGGAAAAAAGCAAACTCTCACATCTGTCACATGGTACATGTGTTTCCCTTTTTTAGGGTTTGTCTCTGTGGTTTTCTCTGTCTGAGTTCCCACCCAGCTGATCAGGTAAACAGGTGTAAATACGCCTGTGTAAATTATACACACAACACATCCGGAGGTTAATTAACACAGCTGATGTACTCAACAAGACCAGATTCTAAAGTCTGAAATGTGAAAGAGCACCCCCCACTGTGACTTTAAGGACTGTTAGTGTCAAAAAGTGTTAGTGTTTGTTTCCAAATGTTACAAAAACATCAGATGTCTGATGGGTCAAACCCTCTGAAACATCATTATACAACTAGAAATATCATACAGCCGAAGTTTGTCCACACCCAGGTCCATACACCAAAAATAAAAACCTGATAATCTCCACAAACCGAAAGCTTACCTGGATTCTCCAATACCTGAGCCTACTCAGGATACTCCGAAACCCAGTTCCTATCCAGAATACTCCAAAAACCTGTTTCTCTCCTAGATACTCCAAAAGCTTGATCCTAAAGAGGATACTGCAAAAACCTGATCCAAATACCTGATCTCATCCTGGATACTCCGAAACCCCAGTCCCATCCTGGATACTCCAAAAAACTTGATTCTATTCTGGATACGCCAAAAACACGATCCTATCTTGCATACTCCAAAATGCAGATCCAATCCTGGATACTCCAAAAACCTGATCCCCTCCTGGATACTCCAAAAACTCATTCCAATCCAGGATTCCCCCCAAAACCTGATCCCATCCTGGGTAGTCCATAAGCCTGATCCTCTCCTGGATACTTCAAAACCTCATTCCTAAGCAGGATTCCCCAAAGACCCGATCCTATCCAGGATTCCCCATAAAAACCTGATCTTATCCTGGGTACTCCAAAAACCCAATCCTGTCCTGGATGCTCTAAAAAACAGAACCTAAACAGGATACCTGTGTGTATTACACAGTTATTATTATGATATTAGTGGTATACTCTGCCAATGCTGACATGTGTCACCAGCTGTTATCCATTACATTCAACAAAAACCATGTTATTCCACTGAGAGCTGATGATCAATATGAATCACTGTCTGGTTTTAATTAACACCGGTGAATCTATGGAAAAAAAACAAAAAAAAAAAACACGCACATACAAAAACTTTATTTTTTGTATTTCTTAAATCACAGACAAAACAGCACAAATTCCTAGTGACACACTTTTAATCTTTTCCCTCAGCTACTCTGGTTCTGGTTTTAGGTTCAACCAGTTCTGGTGATGAGAGCATGGTGAGTTTGAGCGACTGACAGTGTGTTTGTGTCTGGATGATCATGTGTCTATTTGTTTTCAGGGGCACTACATCCTTCCTGCTCCTCTCATTCACCTTTCTGATTACTGTTGTTGTCAGTGACGTCAGTCTCTGCTGACTCAGATCGCTCACTAAATAACACGTGGATGAGGTAGGAGGAGAAACAATGACAAACTCTGCTCCTGCCTCACTATCTGTTTTCTTTGTCCCGTCTGCTACGTCTTTGAACAAACGCAGATTTCATCAAAGAGCTGCGATACTACAGTGTGCTTTAAATTTACTATACCATATACTTCTATGTTGTAAATCAGTACTACACAAAAAAACTCTCTGTCGAGGTCGAGCTGTGTTTAAACCAATGACCTCTACATGATCTCATTCTTAACATAACTTCAAACTCATTAACTCGACTGTTGTTTTAAGTTAAACAACGTGTTGATGAAGTGTATTTGCAGCATGTGGTGAAAGATATTCAGTGTAATGAACCGGCGCCGTGTGATTGTGAAGAGCTCTTTAACACCCCCAGGGTCGAGTGTGGATGTGCGTCACGAGGACACGAGTGCTGAGCTGAAAAAAATAAACCCTATCTCAGCCTCACAGTCTCAGCATTTACCCGACTCCATAACAGCAACTGACAAATGATCACTTCATATGGTAATAATTAAGAAAATGAATGAGAAGGAAATTAACTTCACTTAGGGCAAACGATTGGTAAATCACACAAATATTAAAGCGTAACATCAGATTAATTGAGTCATTTTCTGCCACCAATAAAAGTGTAAACTCACTGATGAATTCTCCACAGGAGGAAACGCAGCTCCCACTGTCTTCTCAACAGCTTTAAAACACTGAACTGACATACTGAGGATAAACGAAGAAAATCACCATGGGACTTTTCTTTTTGGTTTTGTTGATTTGAGAGTTGGGCTGCAAACAGGGTTTCACGGATAAGACTGAATTAGGGCTGGGCAATATATAGAAACGTTTTTTATGGCATTCATCAGTTCAGTCAATGTATGGTAAGCTAGAATGTGTCGAGATGTACCATGATTTTATTACATATAACGTTCTAGAAAATATTAATCATTTAAGTGGATTCTAAATTTGATGTTCAGCACAAAAGTCTGGTTAATTAGTTAGAAAATGACATTTATTCTGATTAATGTCAATATTTTTAGTGGTGCAAATATTCCTCCAAAAAGTTCACTAACTTTGAGGTTGAAAATAATGCAACAGCTGCCCTACAGAATGGTTTCAGCGAGCACGGTCTCACTCTGGAGTTGTCAAAATCTTGGGCTTGGGCAGTGACTTGCGTCCACAGGATCCAACGGAAAAAAGTGTCCTTTATTGTCATCATGATATGTGGCCGGTTGCCGTTATAGTTTAACAGCACCTGGCGGCATCAGGGGGAAACGTGGCGGGACAAGGAGGAAAGTTAAGGCAGTGAAAGTCTGAGTTGGGCGGGTGGGAGGGCCATTTTTAATGTCTGAATTAAGGACTTCACGAAAACCAAAACATGATGGTACACGTATTGGTAAGATTCTCAGTCATGGTGGGGAGTCATAAGCCCCTGTGAGGGTTTAAACCCTGCAACTCCCCGCCAGTCAGTTAAAACTGAAGAAGCCTCTTGGATAAAAGGTTAAATGTATTCAAGACACTCATGCAGGTCCAGGGCTCTCATTTCTAAAACAGTACCTAGGATTCATACTAAAAATGTATGTGCGGATGAAAGCCAAAAAACATATGTGACAATTTCTACAATCAGGCTTCCACCTCACCATCTGCGTCACCAGTTTCCTGTCTCCAAAATGTTCGTAAGCATGGGTCAAAGTTTCTCCCATTAAGTCTGTTTTTATACATCACAACTTTCTCGTGGGAAGTGGCGTACACCTCTTTCAGACCTTGTTTTGTTGGTACTCAATATTGAGAAATGATACCTCAGTTGCCTACGATATAGCACTTAAAAGTGACGGTTTTTCTCCAGTACCGCAGGTAACAAGGATGCAATTCTTGTAGACTAAACGGCTACAAGTGTCCTAGTCTGCCGCTTATACCAAAAGAAAAGGAAGAACGTCTACCAGCACAGACAAACAACACATGGAAGTTGGCAAAAAGTGCTGCTGCAGTGACAGCTTTGCCTCGACTTGTTAAAAAGAAAAGGGCTCTTTCCTGAGGACAGCGTTTTTTATTTTAAATTCTTTGCATTGAGAGTGCCTTGAGTTTACACTCTGCTTCAAATGCCAGCAGCATGACAAGGTGCTGAGCATCTATTCTGGGCTGAGTGCAGCACATTCAGTGTTTTTTTCTGGTCAAAGAGTTGAAAATATTAAACTTAGGGTAAAGGGACAGGGACATTTTATGCAGTTCATTTACACAGTATACCTATAATAACAAAATTCAAATTAAATCTAATTGAAACTTGTTTTTGACAAAGGAGTTTATGTTTAAGTGCAAGAGATTCATTGTTTTATTTTTGTTTTTTACTCTAGCACAATCATGGAATTTCACTAGTATTGATATCTCCTACAAAATTCCTGGTATCGTGGTACGCCTGATCGGAGTGATTTTATAGGAGCATCCTCAGAGTTGACCTGAGGGCACTGACGCTGCAAGTGACAGGAAAGTAAAATCCATTGCTGCTGTTTCAATCAGTTAGTTCTGTGATTTAGAAAAGTAAAAGGTTCATTGTTCTTTCACATTTAGTTGCAATGTTACAACACTCCAGCTGTTTACTGCTTTTAAAACTCTTTGTTCACTTGATCTCAAAGCTGTGTTGTAGCAGAGCCGGTTTGTGAGCTGTGTCATTTAATCTGAACAGACAGTGGGAGCTTCTTCTTCCTGTGGAGAATTCATCAGTGAGTTTACACTTTCATGCCATTTAAGCATCAAAAGTAAAACTATATCTGCAAAGGTTGTTTGGAGGTGTTAATGAGGTTTTCAAGATGATGAACATTAACACAAACTAGCATACACAAGCACTAAAAACACCTGGTTCGTGCAGGTGCTTTCCTGGGAGACGGAAACAGGCTTTGTTGTAAGTTGCAGGAAAACACAGCGATCCAAATCCCTGGTGTTCAACCTTTATCAAGACACCACTGATACGTGTCATCAGTCACCTGTGTTTGTTGCCCTAAAGCGCTTGTACCCTGCTCTGCTTTATTGGACGGTAAAAAATACAAAAACACAAATGTCCCTGTCTCGGGGCAGTGTTTGGTTTGTCCATTCTGGGCTACTGTAGAAACATGACAAGGCAATCTCTGTGGACGAGGACCTGTCCCTTATGTATATATATAAACAGCTCATTCTAAGGTAACGAAAACCCAGTAATTGTTATTTTCAGGTGATTATACACCAAAGAAAACAGACTTAACACATTACATTCAATTTCTGCCAATATATCCCCCTAAGTGCTACACACTGGAGCTTTAATACATTAAAACAAGTCCACAGATTAATAGAAAGCAAAAATAATCTTTAGGTGCAGCACTAAAAATATGTATTGTCCTATCGCCCTGCCCTTGAATGCACCTATACACAGTGCAGTTGTGTCGCTGACAGCATCTGAACAAGACTTTTTAACAAACAGAAACATCTGAAAACATCGACTGAGAGCTTCGGCTGAGGGCTGAGTGCTGAAGCCAAAAACACCAAACCTCCAGCACGCAAACATCTGAGGCCTCGAGGCTTTAGAGATCTGAGGATGTTTAAAACTTTCAGTGACGTTAAAGTCAAGGTTACAACAAAGGAGAAGTTCCTCAGCAAGCAAACACAGAAGAGAAATCTCTAAATAAAAGTCTGACAGCAGTGTTGCGGCCCTCTGGATGACTCTAGTATAAAAGATGTATCAGAGCAAGTAAAGAAACAACAGAAAGGCACTCAGAGTACCCAGAGGTCAATGCAAGCTCATTCATCCTGAAACATATGCAGAGTCCTGTGTGTGAAGTCAAACAGTGGCTATGACTGTGTGGGATTAGCTCTGCAGCAGGAGGTCACGGAGTCTGGTTTCCACAGCTATAATTCAGTAATTTCTCCTGTTAGAGCAGAGTTATTTGTGATTATTACAGGGTGGATGTCCTTGTAAGGGAAACAGTGAGGAGGACAAATGAGCTGCCAGTTTCCTGCCACCTCCCCCCTGTCGCTCCCGCCATCGTACAGCTCCACAGGCCACTCCATACTGATTACCAATGTATAAAACACAAAAAGGACAAAGACCTCAGGGTGCTGAAACACCAAGAATAACATAAAAAAGGGAAAGAAAGGGCATTTACAGCTGAGATTGCAAGAACTACTAGACGTAATACTCTGTCATTTGAGTAGAGAGCTTTTACACTGGAGGGGAGCTTTATAAAGACAGTTATTTGATTAATGATGTACGTCAGAGAGTTGTCCTAACAATCTGCTAACTCTATCAAAGTACGTCAGTGAAGAGGAAGTTTCCAGAAGAACCTACAAACCAAAAGGAACAGCATTCAAAAATTTAAAATCATTGAAAAAATAAAATAAAATCACATTTACTATTGGGATTAACAGTAGCAGTAAGTTTACATGTAATCAGGACTCAGGGTCCGAAATTAACAGAGTAGATTTTCTGTTTGATGAGTACATTTCAGAGAGCTATCCGCCACACTGGTAAATGGTAAATGGACCTGCACTTGTACAGTGCGTTCTGCTACTCAGTTTTTAACACTCTCACACACCAATGGTACAGCCATCGGGAGCAATTTGGGGTTCGGTATCTTGCTCAAGAATACTTCGACATGTGAACTGGAGGGAGGAGCCGGGGATTCGAACCATCGATCACCGGCAAAAGGTACCCCCTTTACACCTTGCATTAGCATGCGTTTTTTGCAATCAGATTGCTCTTGACCACATGAAAGTACAGGTGTAAATGCACTCGAAACGCATTGAGGACGTATTGTTATCCGATCTGCCAAACCACTTCTGAAGGTGGTCAGGGACGCATCGTGATCACATCCAACACAAGTATAAATGCAAATGCGTCTCCAATCCACATGCAACAACTCCGTGGACAAAAACACGTGAGCAAGGTGCGCCAGCTGGACACATGAAGAAGGAGGAAGAAGATAACAACAACACCACTCACCGGGTAGCGACTGCCAAGAAAAAGAAAACACGGATGCTAGCCGAGGATGGAGTCACGGTGAGACGAAGGGTCTGCTCTCCATTTGGTCCGACAGAAGTGTCCATACAATAAAGCGACTTCACGGCTAACATCTTGTTGTTGTTATTGTGGCGCACATGATATGACGTTGTAGTGTGCCGCTAGGATTTGAAGTCAGCTGGACGGAGCGTGATCGGATAGCAAACGAATCTGGATGTGGACACCAGAGACGCAAATTAATACCAGGTATAAATGTATGTGGTCAAGCTCTATCTGATTGCAATCTGATCGCAAAAAACACATGTTGATTCCAGGTGTAAAGGGGGTAAGGGACTTCATGGTGCATCCAGATACACCTTGTAAACTCTGGAATCTACGCTGCTTTGTATTGCAAGACGTGTGAATGTCGACCATGTTGCATTCAAGTGTGCCTTGTAAACTCAGTATTCTAAACTGGAATGCTTTTATTTTTTGTTTTGTTTTCCTTTGTAGAACATTTGTCATTACTTTCTTGTTGTTTCACTACAGCTATTTTTAATTATTAGATGCTAAGATCATCACATCCACGTTAAATCATACGTCTCCACCCCACCTGCACTCCTGACTAGACCACTCCCCCCAAGGTTATAACACTCCACCCTTCAGGCCTGTGACTTTCTTTTTCCCTCCAAACATGCCAGGTAGAACAAAGAGAGGACTGATGTGAGTGGAATATGGACTTTTCACCTTTAAAATGTTTTACTTTGTTAATCCTGTGTGTATTATTTATAGTTAAGATTGCTTTATGTTTAGTTTTCTAAGATTTCTGAGTTTAAACTGCTATCAAGAAGATAAAAAGAGAAACAACATAGTGGATGCATTGATGTTGAAAGCTAAATGATACCCTAATTTACTAATATTATTTTTATTATTATAAGTGTTTAACATTTTGCAGAGTCGTAACATTTTCCTTTCATTTTCCTTCTCACAGAAAAGTCATCTGACAGCCACAGAGCCGTTTAACCACTATGTCTGCAATAGAACGTTGAAACATCCCCCTGGATTCTGAGTTTGAATGTGCACCCCAACATCAGATGTTCTGTGAGCCAACATCAGCATAACTATACAGTTTTTTCATCCCGTTCATTTCTACATAGGCAGATTTTAAAAATGCTCTCTCAAATCAAGTTGCAAACCTCATAATATTCTTGTTCAACAGGTCCCCTGGTACCTCTACGATCATTTTGAAGTTGTTCTACTGCTGCATTTCTAAATAATTAATGAATGAATGATCTTTATTGTCATTGCACATGTTACAGAGCAACGAAATTTGTTTCAGTTTCAGCCCGTCCAAACAGGAGCGGGGAGAACTGTGGGTCGCCATACAAACTGTGCCCCGTAAATATGCAAGTCATACCTACGTGCGTACAATTTGGCCAGTAAATCCGTTGGATTTTTTTCTTCTACCGGTCCCCTTGGCCGGTGAGTCAATAAGTTAATTTCGGACACCGGGTGGACCTGATGCTGCAAGTATTGGTCTGGTCGGAGTTGTAACTCTGTGCACCTGATGGTAATAACAGTCATCTGTTGATTAAGTCATTTTCTGGATTTGCCTTCCCCACATCGTGCAGAGCAATCACTATGACTCCTATGAATGGCATCTGAAGTAAATGAGACTTGGCGGCATGAGTGTCGAGGCGAGGACTTCGTGCTGCTTGAGGAGCGGCATACTGTGAGTCTGCAGAGCTGCCTGCGTTGATTGCACCTGTTGTATTGCCAGTAGAAGTTACTGTGTCGTTTCAAAGTCTCCAGGAGGTATTTCAGTCTTTGCTACTGGAATATGATCCTGCAATTATCTGGTACATGCACATTATGATTATGTACATACTCACTATGAATACCTTTTTTTCGAAACACCACAAGCTGAGTGTCAACTAGTTCCATTTTACTGGAGAGAGGACAGATAACTCACCAGAACAATCTAGACTGAAGGAACATCTGTGGCTTTAACACTTCAGCAGGTGAAGCAAGAAAACAAGTGTTAATTAAACACCAAAACCAGAGGGGTCAGCTGAAGTCTGTGTGGACTTCATTTATAAACTGCTGTCGGTGTCAGTCGTCCTAAAACGATGCACTCAGGGTCTGACGTGTTCGACAGAGCTTTGTAATGAAACCAGTCTGAGACAAACAGGACCGACAGCGAAAATCTGCAACTATAAAGCAGTGTGTGGGATGTAATTTATGTCTCAGAGACCTGAATAAAGATGGATGCATTTTAACACTACAGTCTCTCTCTCTCTCTCTCTCTCACGCACGCACGCACGCACGCACGCACACACACACACACACACACACACACACACACACACACACACACACACACACACACACACACACACACACACACACACACACACACACACACACACACACACTTCACAGCAGACTAAGGGAAGTCATTCTAGAAAGACTTGGGTGTATTTGTCCGGTGTTATGTTCAGTATTATTGAACTATACATATAGCTGTATGTCTTCTTCTATCTTTCTGTAAATGTTCTTCGTGTATAAGCGGTGAAATAACAAAGTCTTATTCCTTGTATATCTACTAGGGATGGCAATCGACAATCGGCTTCAGTTGAAAACTGTACGCCTCCAAGCTCATCAATCATCATGTATTTCTTGAAGCATTGCAAACTCATGTGTCTATGCAGTCATGGCAGAGAGGAAACTAGAATTACCGTCCCACGCTTCACACACAGAGATTTATACAATCAGCACAGTTTCAAGATTAGAGTCACCAATTCATTATCTGAGCAAATGTCTCCCCTTCTGTTCCTGAGATATGACGCTGAGCAATGACCTGAAAAGTGTTTATTGGAGGCCATTATGATGTCACAGTGAAGTTGACCTTTGGCCTTTTAGATATAAAATGTTACCACTTCATTACGCATCCTGTCAGACATTTGTGTCAAATTTTGTCATAATTGGCAAATAAATTCTTGAGTTATGGCCAAAAACGAATTTTTGTGAAATCCCTCTGACCTCTGATCACCAAATTCTAATCAATTAAGGCATTCTTGAGATATCATGTTCACGAGAATCAGACAGATGCAAGGTCACAGTGACCTTGACCTCTGACCAACAAAATCTATCTAAGTCATTGCTGAGTCCAGTCGTTGTGACCGTTTGTGCTTAATTTGAAAAAATTCCCTTGAGATGTTCTTGTTTGAGAGTACACTTGTGTTTAAAGCTGGCCACTTGTGACGCATTACAAGGTCAAAGAGCCTGTTCACACCTGGTGTTAACGTGTTTCGGTGATCTGAACACAAGCGGACAGCTGAGACACATTTCAGTTCACACCTGTGTGTCATGTCTCCAGCTGACCACACAGATTGTGCTCCTGCCTACCTCACTGACACTAGAAGGTCAAAGGTCCCAGCTCACAGTTATCACGTCCACAACCTCGCGAGTCAGGTTGGCGGTGGTGTCAGTACAACTGGGGATATCACTGTCAGCAGAATTTAACATGTCTCCTAGGTGGACGATCATGCAGCTCTTCATCCAACTCGTAAAATGGGCAAGTTACAGAGTGATAGCAGCACGCTGTCACCAGAACAACCACCATGTCCCGCACTGATGACCTAGTCCTTTGTCGGGAACTCATCAAGACATTTACACCAAAAAAGACGTGGTTAAATGTGACTCGGACGACCTCAGGGTGTGGTTTGAGTGATCAGATCATTGTGCGTCTTGGAGGTAATTAACATTTATATTTAGCGCTGTCGACTTGTGATGCAGTCTCCCAAGAAACATGTTAACACCAGGTGTAAACAGAGCCTAAGACGGACATTTTAGGTCTGCTCACTTTCAGTTTGACCTGCAAATAAAGTGGTTCAGGTCATCTGGAAACATTTGGTGTGTTTCCAACCTGTCTGATAGGGAAACACTGCACTAAACCACAGCTGATGCAAAAAGATGTAAATGCAAAAAAATAGACGCAAAACACTATAAAATAAAACTGTAAAGTAAAACTGCGTCATGTGTCGTCCCATGAGGTAAAAGAGTGAGTGTCAGAGCTTGCATGTATGTTAATGAGTGGCTGTCTGCAGCGCTGATAAGAGCAGCTGAGAAGTAGAGAGGATCAAAGCTGCATTTTTGCATTTGTTTTTTTGCAGTATTTCTTCTGCGAAGAGAGAGAGCGAGATGGAAATGAGCGAACTGAGATCTTGGATTGCATCCTTTTTAAAAATTCACAGTGATTATTGTGTGGAGTTTGATCTGAGGTGAGCCCAAGGCGCTCCGAGCGGCAGAGAACAAAGTGGTTTGTTTTGCAAAACAGAGAGTGAAATAAATGTTAAACAGGGTGATGGTTCAATGCTGTACTCTATGGGAAGGAGTGACGCGGTCAAGAGAAACCAGATACTGTATAGTGAAAGATTTCTCACTCACAGAACAGGATTCTCCACACACACATGTTAAAGCTTGATTTAAGGATTTGCAGATTTAAAGGAAGTACTTGTTTTCTAGTTCATCACATGCAGTCTCAGGGTGGTGGTTTTCTGCTGAGCTACAGTTTGTATAACAAAATATGCTGCTAAAGGTGAATGAATCATTGCGAGAATTGTAATCTCAATCGGCCTGAGTGTATCTAAAGTTTTTGATGCTAGCGCTGAAACAACACCTGAATGTCAGTATTGATACATATGAAAGATATTTGATATCTTACATAGCTGAAGAACTTTAGAATAATAAAATGCCTTTGGTCAGAGCGGTCGCTGGTGCAGAGACATAAAAAGTTATCAGGCACGACATGATCACAGATTATGAATCTGACCAGATATTCAGTCAGCTGCAGATACATTTTCGATACTCTGGATCTTGTTATTGAGCAAAATAACAATAAGAGTTTCTGTTGCAGTAATCATGCAGCACCACTGAACACAGTTTAAACAGTAAACACATCATTGTCCACACTGACTCTATCCAAACACACAGTCATGTTAAACTCAGCACAGAAACAAACCTCTGAACATGAAAGAGCCACCATCCATCATTCCTGTTGGTTCCAATCAAACATCCAACAGAAAAACTAACACCGTTGTGTTCCCGACTGATTCCTATTCTATCTGACAAACCCGTGTGCAGTCAGCAGGTTACATCAGGAACAATCCTCCGTCTTACTCTGTAATCTGAGAACGCTCAGCAGACACACGACCTGTTCTGATCCTTTATTTACCACAAATGTTGACTGAGGCTGTGAGCTTTCTTTCTGCAGCACTTTCTGTGACTTTCATTTCGTCTATTTGTTTATACAGACTTTATTTACAGGCTTATGGCACATCTATAAAAGCACTTCCAAACATTTCTGAATTTATGTGCAGAACATTCACACCAAACCAAGCAGGTAGTTAAGGCCAACTCCAGCTTGTGTTACAGCCTGTTTTTCGGTATACACTCTTCCTCAAACAGAGAACGGGGGTGTGGTTAACAGTCGGACATAATCCATTTTCATGGTGACCAGGTTGCTGTTCTAGAATACAGCACATATCAAAGTGATAGTACAGACATCAGCATGGATGGTGATAGTTGTCACTCTAACATTAGTTATGACATGGAGGAATAGTGAAGCTGCTACTCAGCTGATATTGGCAACTAGCTTGTTTGCTAGTTTCTGTAGCGCCAACAACAAGTTAAGATAATACCCCAATTTTAAATTGATATTTTCTGTCAGTTGATAATTATCTTTGATAAGTAAGTTAGCCGTAGTGAATATCAGCTACTTTGAATCAAACAGGACTCTAACTTTGGGGTTTTAATCACTCTGAATCAGCTGACAGTTGCTCAGTAACTTTATCCCTTACATAACTTTCTGTCGTCTGTAGATGTTAACAATTATTTTAGAAATAATCTTGCACAATCCCAAACCGAAAGAGAACAGTCCTCTATTGTCTGTGACTTAAGCTGCGTTTCCAGCAGAGCAGTTCCGTATGGTTCAGTTGAGGTTGGGACATTTTTTTCTGTTTCCACGGTGAAAAGTTGTGGATGGTACCAATAGCAGCGTTCCTTAGCGTCCCTATGTTTGGTCCCCCCTCTGTTGGGGTACCTAGCACACAGATCTGGTACTAAAAGGTGGAGCTGTGAACACTGCAGTCTGATTGGTCAGTAGAGGACGCTCACTCTGCTCAGGGCTGAGTTGTGTCTGGTTTTGAGGCTCATGTAACCACTGTTCATACTGTGGAGAGTTTGATTAGTAAACTGGAACTATAAAATGAAAGGATGTTTTGCTGCCTCTCACAGCAGCTGGAGTCGGAGAAAAAATCACTTCATTCACTGGGCCGACTGCCGGCAACTTTTAAGGTGGAACGTTAACTTGTAATGTTACTCAATGCATGAGTTGATGACGTGAATCCATCAGCACACCTTAAATTTCACTGTGACAACTTTGACCATCACTTTAGTTTTTATATGACAGACACTTTTAGTAATGAGTGGATCCTCAAGCGTTTACGTATATTAATTTCAGCTGGATTACGTGAAGGTCATATATTCTAATCCTGGGCTACAGCAACACTAAACCCCTGAGCTTGCCTGAGAAGGACTAAATGCACAAAGCCGCTATTTTGAAATATCCCATGGAGAGAGACTCTCACTGCAGCCTGTTGTATTTTGTTCTGAAAATGTGGGCGTGCAGCCTCGTTCTGTGGACGATAAACCAGGTGCAGACTTCCATCTGTGTCACCGCTGATGAGGAAATACAGCGAGTGCTGGACGGAGCAGTGAGTGACAACAACCCCGCCCACATTTAAGAGGAATCCAGAACGCAGCGGCACGTGTACTGACAGGAACTAAGAAACAAGATCATATTTCTCCTGTTTTAGCTTCTCTGCACTGGCTCCCTGTAAAATCCAGAATTGAATTTAAAATCCTTCTCTTAACTTACAAAGCTCTAAATGATCAGGCTCCATCATATCTCAGAGAGCTCATAGTGCCCTATTATCCCACCAGAACACTGCGCTCTGAGAATGCAGGGTTACTCGTGGTCCCTAAAGTCTCCAAAAGTAGAACAGGAGCCAGAGCCTTCAGCTATCAGGCTCCTCTTTTGTGGAATCAGCTTCCTGTTTCGGTCCGGGAGGCAGACACCGTCTCCACTTTTAAGACTAGACTTAAGACTTTCCTTTTTGATAAAGCTTATAGTTAGGGCTGGCTCAGGCTCGTCTTGGACCAGCCCCTAGTTAGGCTGACATAGGCCTAGTCTGCCGGGGGACCTCCTATAATACACCGAGCCCCTACTCTCCTTCTCACTCTCTCTCTCCCTTGCTAGTACTCATGTCCTGTTAATGCATCTCTCTAACCTGGGCCTACTGCATGTCACTAACTCAGCTTGTTCTCCGGAGCCTCTGTGCTCCACTGTCTCGCAGGTTAACTCGTACCGCAGCTGTGCCTGGACGATGTGTCGTGGTTGTGCTGCTGCCGTGGTCCTGCCTGATGCCTCCCACTGCTGCTGTTACTATTAGTCATACCTGGACTGTTATACACATATCATTATTGTCACATACATATATAATCATATTATTAATATAATATCTGTTTCTCCTTATGTCTCATTGTGTCATATGGATTACTGTTAATTCATTATATTGATCTGTTCTGTACAACATCTATTGCTCGTCTGTCCGTCCTGGAAGAGGGATCCCTCCTTCAGTTGCTTTTCCTGAGGTTTCTACCATTTTTTTCTCCCCGTTAAAGGGTTTTTTTTGGGGAGTTTTTCCTTAGCCGCTGTGAGGGTCCTAAGGACAGAGGGATGTTGTATGCTGTAAAGCCCTCTGAGGCAAATTGTGATTTGTGATATTGGGCTTTATAAATAAAATTGATTGATTGATTGATTGATTGATTGATTGATTGATTGATTGATTGACTGGTTACGCTAAACACACCTAAGGTCCAGGTACCATGTCTGATGGGTTACCTTTGATTCCAAAGGTACTATACCACAAGTGTTTGGTGGAAACGGGGCTTTATACAACCCCATGCTGTATATGTGAAGTCTGTTATGTCATCAATGTAGCCAAAATGCAAGATGAGTGGACTAGCTAGCTAACAAATAAGAGAGGATGTACAGCGAGTGAGTCATTATGGCAAAAGGAACCCAAACGGGGTGATGGAGGACGCTATTGCAAAGCTTTACAACCAATATTGTCTAATTTGTGACAAATCTGAACCATAAAAAAATGTGCTGCATCAGCTACTGTTTGCAAAAAAGAAAACATCGAAACCTGATGTTATAAGAGTTTCCATTTTTGATTATCTGTCCTCACCAGCCCACTGTATATGTGTGTCTGTGTTTGTGTGTGATATCTTTGAGTTCAGATTTGAATAAAAGGAGGGAAAAGGAGAGAGAAAAGATGGAGGCGAGGAAGGAGGGGCAAGAAACAGAGAGAAAAACAGAAAAATGAAAGAAGAAGACCTATCGATGAGGAAGAAAAGAGGAAAAGATGAAAGGAAAACAAAGGAGGGAAAACGGAGACAGAGGGATGAAGAGGATTACAGCGAATAAAGCTCAAAGAAGATAAGGAGGGGTATAAAGGGGGTGATGTGGACAACAGAAAGATGGAACATGAGCGCTACACAAAAGATAAAGAGAAGATGCAAGAGGAGGAGGAGGAGGACACGGCTCTGAGAATCAGAGGGTGACATTTCTGATGCAAAATGTGCCAATAAGGTGCTCACTCTGGTAATCACGATATTTAACACAGTAACTCTAATGTTAACCGTCAGCTGTAGTAAACGTTTGCTCTGACCTTCAGCTGCCTGGCTGACTCCACGTGGTTGTCGTAGATGAGGACGTTGGCGATGAGGCTCTCTCTGTCTTTGGAGAAGGAGGACGGTCCCTCTGTGACGTTCGGCTCGACTATCACCTTCAGCAGAGTGTGAGGGCACCTGGTCCCATCCCACACCTGGAAAAATATCACCAAAACATGACAAAGACGATGAGACTCAGAATCTGCAGGAGGTGTTGAGTTTGACATGACTGTTGTTGTGCTGGGGTAATGTACATTATGCTGAATTTAACATTTGAGGCATCATAATGCAGGAATTCACTACTCTATGTTTTTTTTCCCATTTGTTTTTACCAGTCTATTTAGCATTTATTAAGGAACTTTTAGAAACAAAAACAATCCCAACAATTTAAAAAATACTTCGTCTGCGCTGACTAGGAATGTATGATTTGTGCATTGTCCATGGTCACGGTGTGGTATTCTAAAAGAGTCCTTCACTGTTGGCATGCCATTGTGAGAAGGCTCTGGCTCTCTTAAGGTTAAAATAAGCCTAGTAGATGTTCTGACTCCAACAGTGAAGAGTCTCAAGCTAAGGTCACACAACAGTAGCTCATTATTACACAGACAACACGATAAAGGGCCGCTAAGAAGCTCCTTCTTTATGTTGCTTTTGTATTTTTGCACAGAACAAACAACGACGGCATCATGCTGCTCCACTGTGTGATTTTACGTAGCATGCCTGCGAAATACACTTGCGAGCACACTAAGCTGTTGTTAAAATAACTCAATTGACTTTTGGTGTATCTCATACAAACGCTAAAAAGGTGACTACGGGTGTCGGTATCTAACGCTAAAGGCCAATAAACAAGTGGCGGTATTTGAGTTGTGAATGAGACTGGGTTGTCGTTGTTAGCAGCCACCACAAGAAAATGCTTACACTGTACATTTCTGCAAACCACAAGTATGTTACATTTGCATGTTTCATACACATCACATCAACGTTTCAAAAGTGGACTAGTAGTATATGAGCTGACTTTGTCATGGAGAGGTGGAGGGAATGGTGGGTGGCATGTCACCTTGGCAAGACACCCTGCCAAATGTCAGACCACAGTTTGAGACCAACAAACAACAACACCAGTTGTTTTTTAGTGAGTCATCGCTGTGTTTCCTGTGGCTTTTGAGCCCCCAAATGTGGGTGTTCATAGCGACGCCTCACCATATTTGTTGAGTACTGAGAAATTGCTGTGTTTCCAGAGGGGGTTGCGCTCCCACAGCCGGGTAGATGAAGCCAAAACAGATCCTCTCTGGTCGCCTTTGTGTCGTAGCAACTTATATATTCAAGTCAGGACAACTGAGGCTCGTTGAGTCTGTTCTATTATTCATCAAAGTGAAAACTGAAATTAAGTTTTCACGTCACCATCAAAATAGGCGCCTTAAGATTGTTGAATCCGTGATGTGAACAGGCTGTTATAATTAATCCAGAGCATCTGAGGCATCTTCACAGTTTGATTTAATTATGTCAGAGCTGGCTGTTGTACAATAACACAGTGGAGAGCGAAGAATGCTTCACAGACTCTTAGTTGAGGACGACGACAGGTGTTTGAGGAAAGGTATACAAATCTATTCGTCATCTAATAAACTGTTACAATTTGGAGAACATCCTCTCCTGGTTGACTGTGCTGTTGCGTAACAGCAGGCTGCAGCACCCTCAGAGAAGCTTTGGAAATCAGCGAGAGCAGACTGGCAGCACACCAGCAGTCACTGCCAAATCCTGTTCAAATTTATCTCCTCTATCAGCCTCACTGGCAGGAAACCAGCCATCACTTACAGGCTCATTTCTGTTCTGAAAACTGGAGGTGGCTGGTGAAACAGCTCAGGACACAAGATAAAATACATGAGACCGACTCCCACTGAGGCCACCTGACTGTGAAGACAGTTTACTACCAGACAGATGAAGACTGAAGCAAACAACTTCATTATTCCACAGGGACAAATACAACTACATCAACTTCTAAATCAAAGCAGGTTCAAGTTTTAAAAGAGACAAGACGGCGACGCAGCTTCATAACAACACAACAATTCACATTAACATCAACAACAAGAAAAAGAGCAGGTGACTGAGGGTAATAAAAACAAGACTGTAGGAACAAATGGAGACAAGCTAACTGTAAACAGCCTCCAGGGAAGCTTCCTGCTGACGGCGATGCTGCACTGTGAACACGTGGGAACATTCTGTTGTTTATTAGCAGGAAGCATCACACACTGAAGGTAAACTTCAGCCTCAGAGTTACTTCTGAAACCAAACCCCCGCGGGGAGGCAGGGGGCATTTTTATATGTAAAACTGATTCAGTCATTTATCTCTACTTTTCCCAACTTGTTAAAACTCTGAAGCTGCGCTTTTGATTAATTATCGATGTATCCGTCTCCTGCTGAGCAGACAGATCCTGACAAGTCTTTTTACCAGTGTAGTAACGAGGTGATTGTTCAAACGGTCGCCTTGCTCATTAAATATGGGGCCTTTGTTGTGTGTTTGTCAGTTTAAAAAGGTTTATCTGTGCTTCACCATGTCTGAGGCTTTCTTACCCTCAGCAGGGTGCAGGTGGTGTCGATGGGAGCTTTGGCCAGCAGCTGGCAGGTCAGGTCGAAGTAAGCTTTGGGCTGAACGGCAGACAGAGGGACTGAGGGGACAGTCGGGAGGAGAGCCTCACTGGCGGCCCAAGATCGCAGCTCCTCCACAGTCCGATGGACGTCCTGGTCCAAGTGGAAGGAGCGGCTGGAGGTCCGCGGCTCTATGGGAGCACCCTCTGCCCCGTCAAACGTCACCACAGAGAAACCGAAGGTGTTGACCAGCTGGATGGAGTCGTTGAAGAACTGAGTCTGTGAAGGAAACGAGGAATCATTTATCACAGATCTTTTTAATCTCCGTCAATTTATCAATAGATTACATAAACTCAGTTTAACAGCTGTACTGGTGGTTTTAGATGTTTGAATTCCTTCTTTCTGAACTACAGAATAACATGTCATATTTTAATCTGGCAACACAAGATATGGTCACTGAAAGATGCAATCTGTAATCTGGACCTTGACTCTGTGCATGCGGACGATGTCACCGATTTGAAAGATTTTGGGATGGTCCTCCAGCTTCTCACAGAAGATGGTGCAGCCGATCCTCTGGTTGGACGGATCAGTGATCTTCAGGCTGGAGCAGAAGTCTGTGGAGAGAAAACTCGCTGCGGTCAGAACTCTGAGAGACAAACGTAAGAATCACAGTACTGAAAACAGTTAAACTAAAAAACATAACTTTGGCAATAAAATAGAGAACAGCTCTGCGTTTATCATTTGGCTCTGCATAATCATTACATCACATATTCACACTTTAAAGTTCATCTGCCGTCGTGATATAACCCAGTGTGGTTGATATTAAACTTATTGTCAAGTCATGTCACATTATTAATGCAGCATTCTTAAAGCTGAGATCAGAATCAGAAATGACACCAAGATGTTTTATAGAGGATTTAATATACTCCCAACCTGTCTGGGTTTTTAGATAAAGCTCTGGTTCAGAGTTTGGACCAACAAATAACAAAATCAGACAGTATCAGATCCCGTTAAATAAAAATTACAGTTTAATATAACCCGGTGTATTTCCCATCAATGGGGCAGTTAGCTATAATGGCTGTTTCTTCTTCTGTGTTTACTTTCAGTAAACATTAGTTTCAGGGTTTATCCTCTTTTTTTACAACAAGGTATTTTATTATGAATTCAATAAAGACATACAGAGTTCTAATAAACAAACACAGAACCAATACGGACAGAAAAAACACAACTCCACCCACCTATCAATACTAGAACAAACAAAGAAAGCCAGACCAGTCAAAGGGAACCCAACAGAGTGGGAAAAAAAACTAAAAACAATGACAAATAATTACTTAGTAGGGGAGTACAGATAGATTCATTACAGTTTTTCAGCTTCCATATTTTCCACAAAAGTTAAAAATGGTTACCAAGTGGCAAGGCAGCGTGCAGTTAACCCTTCAATTAAACAACAGATTCCCTCCCAATTGTAAGTAATACATAACATCCTTAATCCAATGTCTGTATGTTGGAGGTAAAGAGTCACTGTCCTCTTGGGCTCTTCTTGCGTCTATACTCATTACGGGCATACAAAAATGCAGAAGTAGAATCTGTAGTTCAAACAGCCCTAAGCAAAAAACCCGCTGGCTGATATAAGACGTGTCACCAAGTAGATTTAAGCTGAGAGGTGGGCAGGGAGATCTGGGTGCTGGCAAGATGGTGGTGCATCCGCTTTTGCTCAAGAGGTAGAAAACCTACAACTACCAGAATGCACTGCCCCGAACTGGACCAATGAACACTCCCGCTGTTGAGTGATGTAATGCGAACGCTTCGGTTGGACACAATGGCAGCTGGCTGGTAACAAACCATCTCCTATTACAGTTAAACAGTGAGCTAAAATGTGTTTCTGAAAACACCTGAGGCGAGACAAAGGTAACAAGGTGACAGAATCTTGGTTTTTATTTAATCAGCGCCACCTAGTTTTACCGTCTGATCTAAGTTTGTTCAGCCTCTGTTTTCACTGTGCTGGAAACAGTATGGTGCCCACTTCCTGTTCACAAACTCCTGCTATTACAGCTAATATGAGCACTTTGAGAGAGAGGGTTGGGTGTCCCTCTTCATCTGCTTCTATAATCTGTGTCCACAGTGATGGCACGGGCGGCGGGCAACTCAAAAACAAGCAAGTATAGCCTGTAGTTCAAGCAACACTCCGGGACAGCCGGCGAAACTCCACTGAATGATGTGTTTTGTGTCACCCAGTGGAGTTTAGCCAGGGGGAAGGAGGAGATATCTAGGCACTGGTAAGATGGAGGGAAGTTTACCACAGTTCATTTACCCATACTACCCACACTGGTATGATACAAAGCTGGTTGGAAATCAGCAAAGTATCCCTTTAATATTCATTCATTAATTTTCTGTAACCACTTATCCTGTTAGGGGTCAAGGGGGGGGGGCTGGAGCCTATCCCAGCTGACACTGGGCGAGAGGCGGGATTCACCCTGGATAGGTTGCCAAGACTATCACAGAGCTGACACCAGTTGACCTGACCTGCATGTTTTTGGACTGTGGGAGGAAGCTGGAGTACCCAGAGAAAACCCACACTGACACAGGAAGAACATGCAAACTCCACACAGAAGGTATAGTCTTAATATATACTCTATATATACAGACATGTGCGTTTGAATCTGTGTGAATATGACCCTGTATCCGTGTGTGCGTGTGCGTGTGTGTGTGTCTCTAAAGGGTCTGATCAGATTGATTTTTCTAATATCTCTGTTTACTTTAAGAGACGCCTGAAGGATCCACAGATATGATGACAGAGTCTGGACATTTTCCAGCCTGAGCGCTGCTTTTTCTTTATCATCCCCTCCAAAAACAAAAACACAATAAAAACAGATTGAGATAGACACACACACACATCCACACACACACACACACACACACACACACACACACACACAGACACACGCACACACACTCCATCACCCTGTGCCGCATGGCTGCAGGTCGACTCGGACTGAACGGTCTCATATTTATCATCTTATCAGCATTTCCATCGCTCCTCTCTCGTACTTCTGACACTCTGTCATCTGAGTGTTAACCTCCGCCTGCTCCTCAGGATCAACTGCTCTTCCTGCACTTCATGATTGTATCGTCTGCAGTGTGTTAATGGGAAACGAAGTCAGTGACTAAACATTATTCCAGAGGTTCAGTGGATTAGATTAGCGCAGCTTTCTGCGTGATGTTGACGCGTGCTGAAGCCTCTAAAGCCCGAGCAGTCTGTTCAAAGCCACACTTCCATTATTGGACCATCAACACATAAACTGAAAATATATTTTGCCATCCCACTCCTCTCCACACCTTTCTGAGTGTGTTATAGTAATAATCTGAGATGCTTCCATCTATATAAAACTGTGTGTCTGCTCTCACTCAGCACTGATCCAGCTTATATCGCTTCATGAAAGATCCTCTGTTCTTTTTCTGTCTGTCGGCTCATCTCTGTCTCACACGAGGTGATGTGGTTTATGTGTTTGGGTCCCATTTACCAATAACTATCAATCTTTCTTACATTTTGAAACACGACTCCAAAGAAATCTCAAACACGGCTGCTGAGCAGCTTAACGTCTCCGTCTGTGGCGCTGAAAAGGTTCAAACTTTTTTTAATGTTTGACTCTGGTTTGAAAACAGGAACTGCTCCCAAAGCTCCGCAGGACAAAGATGTTGTTACACTTGAACAGAACGACAAACTTCAGGGTGAAATCATGAAACTGAGAAAAAAAAGCTCTCTTGTAAATAGGATATTTTTTTCCAACACACATACACCGAATATTAATCCATTTCTCAGTTCATCACTGACTTGTGCCGCGGCTCTTGAACGGCTGTTTGAAGAACACCACCACTCCGTACACGTTGACTACAGATCCAGCTTTCAGGTCGCACAGTCGGACGTACGTGTATTTTGAAGCCTTGGCGGTCCTGGAAACCTGAGGAGAAACAAAGCTACAGTGAGGCACCAGCAGCCCAGGTTATCACGCTATGCTGCACACTGGTGTTAACACACTGATGTTATCATGTTATCGTGCATTACATTAGAGAACTCGACATTTTCACCTTGGAAACCTTGAAAAATATCTAAAATAAAACTTTAGCGTTGCCGGCGGTTCATGATGTGAAGCCTTCTGCCACATCAATCATCACAGTGCGCAGACAGCTGCCAAACACACATGCTAACATGCTCACAGTGTGTGTGAACAGTGAGGCGACTGAGGAACCTCAGGATCTCATCATCACCTCTCTGTAGCATCACTGCAGACTGTGGTGAAGACAAACTGAGGACACAACTGATGTTTCCAACACTGAATAACTAATAATCATGTTTCCTGAGATTGACAGATTGTGTTATCTTGGCATTTAACTAAACAAATGTCATCTCTGATAAATGTTAGAAGCTTAGGAAACAACTGATCAGAGCAACCGATAGTTTCCAACTTCCTCCATCTCTTTAATGGTTCCTCAGTCAGATGTGATATTCGGAGAGAAATAATAAAGATCTGAAAAATGAGCATACGCTCATAAAAAAAAGAAAAACAGAGAGAAAGTCTGTCCAAAAATGTATTTTTACCAGCATTTGTTCAGATCAAACTTAAAGAGTCAGAACCAGCTTTTCAGGCGGGCGTTTAAACTTTGATCAGAGGCTTCTGAAAATATTGAATCTTTTATTTTTTATTTTTCTGGGAGTACTATTGTGTCTGTTAATTTCTTCTGGTCTAAAAATGTTTATCACAGCTCCACGTCACTGTCCTATGTTTTATTGATCAAGCATTGGCTTAATATTTTATTTCCTGTGGTTGTTCAGCAGTTAGTATCTATGTTTTGTCATGTTATTTTATCTTTAACGGTGATGACAGATTATCTCTGTAGTGTCTTTACCCAGAATTCACAGCTGACTTCCATATTCGTTCTCATGTGTCTCTGCAGGCTGACAGTCAGACGAGCTTTAATCATGAAAGTCCGGTGTTAGTTTTGCAATTTAGCTTAAAATTCACTAAGGAACAGAAGTGTTTTATTTTATCCCTTAAATTATGAAATCTGTCCGTCCCAGCACTGTGAGGAAGTTTAAAACATGTACATGTAATCTGATCTGATCACAGCATAGAACATTGTGTTCTTAGAGCCTTTTTCTAGCAATATGACGGATTTATTAAGGCCGCTCTCGTCCATTGTTCGTATGAACCGAAAGTACTGTATTCTGATTTGTATATAACCCACAAAATCGTGAGCCAGGAGGCTGTGATCATGTGATCTATGTCCTGCAGACTGTCCTCCGTCATGTAATGGGAACGAAGGAGGAAGTCAGACGACACAGTGTAAAGAGCAACAAAGTCCAGAGGAGAGGAGGTCAGGATAGAGGGAAGGGTCAAACAAACAGAGGACTCTGACCCAGGAGGTCGGGGTTCGTGGTGTGTGTGAAGTCAGTGCTGACTTATTTTAATGTCATTTTAATGTCATCAAATCACGTCACATTGTCACGTTACGTTAAAGGGTCATTTTTGGACTTTCCAACTTGGACCCTGTTTTCCAATTTTTTTTGTGTCTATGTGAAAAATTGGATGAACATTTTCTGAAAGTGGTCCAGTATTGAGTGAGACTGAAACCGGCTGCGATGAAATCCCTGATGGCAATTAAGCAATGTCAGAGTACCACCATTTAATGTGTCTTTGACACGGACAGGCTCACGTTGTTATTCTAAGCGCCTGGAAACATTATGGAAAGATACAGAGATAGACCTTTTGGTAAAGAGTAAGACCCTTTTTGTTTAACCATAGACAGCCCCAAAATCACCATCACCAAACCCACCAGACTCCATTTAAATAAACAGTAATTTTATCATCATAAAACACACTTTATTCAAAGTCAACAGAAATGAAATAAAACTCACAAAACCATCTTGGTTCGTCTTCCCACTGTTCAGCAATAATCAGCTCTGGTTGGGTTGATATAAACCCTTAATTAACCCAGTAAGATGTGAAATTATACTGACTCTAAATGCGCTAAAATTGCTGTTTATTTAAATAAAGTCTGGTGCTGGTGGGTTTGGTGATGGTGATTTTGGTTGTCTATGCTTAAGGTGGGAGTCTGGCGGGCGATGCCGATTTCAGGGCTGTTTCTAGTTCAACAAAAAGGATCTTACTCTTTGACAAAAAAGGCCTCTCTCTGTACAGATCTTTTCCATAATGTTGTCAGATATGTAATAATCTGAGCCCGTCAGCTGCAAAATCATGTGGACATAAATTGACGACGCTGTTGATGGCTATAGCAGTCTCACTTAATACTAGACAGATTTCTGAAATTGTTTCTCTGATGAGTCCTGTAGACACAAAAACATGGAAAACATTTTGAGGAATACCAAAGTTACCCTTTAACGTAATGTGACGGCGTGACATTATGTTACATACCTTGAAATAAGTCAAGACTGACTTCACATGGCCCATGAACCCCGGCCTCCCAAGGTCCCTCTCAATATTGAACTATTGTCTCCATTAGTCACTTACATGCAAAAAAACATGAACAAATAGGGTCCAGGATGACCAATACCAAGAGTACCCTTTAAGTAAACCATAGGGGCACTGATTCTTCAGATAACATACAAACTGCTGTGTGAGGATCTCTGCTTTTTCACTTTTTTCTCTCAACATTTAAACTTTACTCTTATGTCAGATTTTTCCTCTGATGGACCTACTGTGATAAAAGAGTTCGTCAGCTTCTACTTGCTCTGCGCTGAATGTTTGAAGCGACAGGTCGCTCAAAGCACTTACTGAAGTTTAAAGACACATGTATCAAAAAAGCGACAATCCTCCTCTCCACATTATCACCACTACAAAGACATGGAGGTCTGATCCAGCCGAGGTGGCTCTGGGACAGCCAGCAGCTGACATGAAGCGTCCTGACAGATACAAGACCTACACGACAACACACACTCCAGCAACCTCCTCAGCTAACCAGGCCTCTGACTCTGACCTCTGCGGAGAGCGCTGAGCTCCTCTTGGCGGCCGGCGGGGATCTGGGATCAGGAGGAGGCAGCAGGCGGGACACCTGAAGGACGAAGACAGAGAGGAGACGTTACAGTGATGTGTTTTCAGAGACATCATAGGAGACACACTGCTGCTGGAGGAAAGGCACAAAGTGACAGGATGAGTAAGGAAGGGAGGAGAATGGAATAATATCTGGGAAGCATCAACTTGATTTTTATTTACGCCTCCACGCATCAGTCAAGTTTCTCTTACAGTTTACATCCATTTCTGTGAAAACATGAACGCTTCACACACATCGTCCCCCCAGCAGCACAGAAGACCTCTACAATCAGGAGAGTTTCAAGATTAGAGTCACCAATTCAGTATCTGACCAAATGTCTCCGGTTCTGTTCCTGAGATAATGACATTGAGTACTGCCCAGAAAAGTGTTTAAGCAGAACGTGATGATGTCACAGTGAAGCTGACTTTTTTGGATATAAAATGTCATTACCTCATTGATTTATTCTATTAAACATTTGTGAAATTTTGTCAAGATTACCATATTAATTCTTCAGTTTTGCCCAAAGACATGTTTTGTGAGATCACAGTGACCTTCGACCACCAAATTCTGATTAATTCATCCTTGAGTCCAAGTGGACGTTTGTGCCAAATTTGAGGAAATTCCTTCAAGGTGTTTTTCAGATATGGCTTTCAGGAGAATTAGATGGATGAGGTCACAGTGACCTTTGACCACAAAATAGTAATCAGTTCATTGTTGAGTCCAAGTGGATGTTTGTGCCAAATGTGAAGAAATTCCCTTGAGGCATTCTTGAGATATTGCGTTCATGAGAATGAGGCAGACAAGGTCACAGTGATCTTGACCTCTGACCGTCAACCACCAAATTCTAGTGGGTTCATTGCTGAGTCCAAGTGGATGTTTGTGCCAATTTTGAGCATATTTCCTCGCAGCATTCTTGAGATATTGTGTTAACGAGAATCAAATAGATGAGGTCGCAGTGACCTTAACCATTGACCTTCAACCTCAAAATTCTAATCAGTTCATCCTTAACTGGTAGTGGGAGTTTGTGCCAAATTTGAGGAAATTCCCTCAAGGTGTTTTTGAGATATCATGTTCACGAGAGTGAAACAGACGAGGTCACAGTGACCTTGACCTTTGACCTTCATCCACAAAATTCTCATCAGTTCATCCTTGAGTCATAGTGGGAGTTTGTGCCAAATTTGAAGAAATTCCCTCGAGGCGTTTTTGAGATATTCTGTTCAAGAGAATGAGAAGGATGAGGGCACAGTGATCTTGACCTTTGACCTTCAACCACTAATCAATCCAAGAATGTGGTGGACGCACAGAGGACAACATAAACATTATGTCTCTGGCTGTGGCTCTCGCTGGCTTGGAAGCATAAAAAAAGTTTGAGCTTGCACATGTGACCTGTGGACACGTCCAGGACTGAACAGGTGAGTTAGTGTCAGCTGTGTGTTGATGCAGTGACGGCCGAGCCTGCAGGTAAAACATGAGCAGGATGTGAGATTCATCAGCAGGTAAACAGAGACTCGTCTCCAGGTGGAGTTCCTGTTGTTGTGTCTGTCTGACGATGAGGATGAGTCATGTTCAATTTACAGCTCACACACACAATCTCATGCTCCAACAGACTGTTACAGCCCGCAGACTGGATTCACACACACAGCTTTGTCTTCCTACACTTACGAGGACTCTAAATGATATAATGTGTTCCCAAGCTCTGAACTGTAACATCACAATTTACCCCAATCTAGGCCTAATTCTAACCTGAACCTTGACACAAAGTCTCGACCTTCACATAGTGCTTTAAAAGTCTTGGGGACCATCTAAAATGTCCTCACAAAGCAGGAAGGTCCTCACAACAGAGGTTCAAACAGAAACACACACACAGATATGGCTAACGAAGCTGTGATGCATTAGTTCAGACAGCGAGGATGAGCAGTAAACGCACGCCTGGGGTCACCACCTCACTGAGTCACCTGATCATAATTCTGGGTGTCAGGGTTCAGGCATCAAATGGCTTTTATATTTAAGAGTTGATGGACTACAGCATGCAGGGACTTCTGTTTGGCTTTTTAACATGTGCGTGTATTTTTACCTGTGAGTCTCACGCCTGATGTCGTGTTTTATAACCTGTAAAGTGTGTAGAGGCTCTTCAGGTGATGTGTACCTAAAAGTTGGAAGTTGAATTTAGTTTTTATATTCCTGCTTAAATCAAACATTGTGGTTGGTCTGTTTGTTTTTCTGACCATGAATGAGCTACATCAGTGGAAGCAGACTGAGACCCTCTTTTCCGGGAGGTCTGGGTCTGGTTGTTTGGCCCACACCAGGGGCCGGACGCGTAAAAGATGTCTACGCCCAAAATCAAGTTGATTTGCCACAGTCAGTCAAACTGCATTTTCTTTGCCGTGTGTCTCACTGAAAGGTCTGATGTCCCGCATTTATCAATCTAACGTAAAAACCAACACAGGTCAAGTGCAAGGTTCACCTGTGATTCATGAAACGTTCTTATCTTGTCAGTCACAGTTTAGGAATGATCAGGTGTCGATAAATGTGGCAGCTGACAACAATCATCTTTTAAATATCCCATCCTAGTGTATTCTAAGTTCAGAGGCCTCGTCCTGAGAGTTTACGGCATGGAGAGGTGTAATACAGCCACAAAGAGAAACTACTCTGAGCTAGAAATGAAACCGCTAACATCACAGCTCTGATGTGACCGAAAAGTGGAATCAAAAACGCACAGAACTAAGCGGTCAACAATCAAACTCCAGCTGAGGTTGGAAAATTTATTTTATACATTCACGATATGTAGCAACCCATACCCTACATACATTAATAATATTGTCATAAATATATATTATATAATAATAATATTGTTATAATTGCTTTATAAAAGCTTAAGACTGAATTAGCCAATCAGACCGAGAAGCATGTAGCCGCACACATTGGGTCTGCTTCCATTTTGGGCAAAACAGGTGGCGGAGGAGACGTGGATGCATCACCTGTGTCCAAACCAGAGTAAAAATGTAATCACCTTGGCTACTAGTATTTGAATAATTACAGCATTATGGGGTTTATGTATTTCTTTTAAATGATGTTTTAATGATTGATGAACTCAACATGCTTTGGCTTGTCAGTGTTTAAAGAAAAAATGTTTCACGTATATTGCAAAGATAGTTAGAAGCTGAAGCTGAACTATAGGCTACAGATCACAGTGTAAAAGTGAACCACCACATCACTCCTGATCGACACAGAGGACAATGAATATAAAGGGAAACTTCACTGATATTGAACCAGCTGTGTGGCATCACAGTGTTGGGGAAGTCAGTGCGATGACACACAGCTGGTTGAATATGAGCAAAGTTTCCCTGCTTCCCTTCACTGGTTCCTGTACAGCAGGGTCGGTCTTTGTTTCACTGTTATCATCATTAAAAAGCAAAAGCAGCATGTGTATACATTCAGTAGGCTATATCTTCAGTAGCTAGCTAGCTAACCCTACACTTTTCAGGGTTTGATTTTGGTTTTGGAACAGGGAAGAAATGTTTTTCCAACCTCTCCAGGTAACAAGTATCATTAATACACGACATGCCCCAGGCACAACATTTAGCTCCAAATCCACAAAACCAGCCTGAAAATGAAGGAAATCTGAAACATGTTGTTGTTGGATCCTGGTCTGAGCCGGCCTGAGGCTACGTTATGATTGGCCAGTCTGCGTCCGTGGGCGAGACTTAGCAAAGGGTCACTTAGCGTACATTTGCACTGCAACCACCGGCACATCCATTACAATGATAGCTCTCTGTAATAGTCCCTGTGTGTATCAGTGTTTTGGATGTGTCATATAAGATAACCTAGGATTAATAAAGTCTCTAATCTATATCTCCATCTGTGCTAAAGGGTATTTCTAGGACCATTTTTAGCTAACTAGCAGTGGAAATGAGGCTTGTGTACGTGTCATTTGGTACCAAAGTGATTGAGATTTATAAAAACAGAGCCAAGCGTGTGCACGGCTTTATAAATCTGATGAGTTTTGTGCATCTGGCTCCAGAGGTTGATCGACAGCTTTTACACCAGCTCAAATGCACCAGAGTTTTTTTTTTTTGAGCAAACCAAACGGGTGGGGTGTGAGATTACCCATGGTGCAACAGAACTTGTTATAAATGCATACATTCATAAGATATCACTTAGATTTAAAAAAAAAAGTGCTCACATAGACGTAGGCGTCGTCTCCTGACAGCAGCAGGTTACAGGGGTGCAGCTTGTCTTTACTGACTGTGGGAGATTTGCCCACAGTGAAGCCGGAGGCCACGACCACATCCTGCAGGAAAACACACGATGAACAACAAGCAGGGATTAAAAACTGAGAGCAAAGACAGATAAATATACATCCCTCTTCCCAGAGGGAGGACAGATTGAAGCGGCAGATGTTGCATCCTCTGAGACGTTAAGTAAGACGTCACAACAAGCCGCCGATGATAAGCTGGTGTGAAAAGTGGAGATTGTCTTTTGTTAGGCGTGTCAGCTGCCCCTGAGACAGCTTTCAAGCCTGCGCTCAGGGCTGACAAAGGGACGGCAGATAGTCTGAATAATCATGTTACGGAGACACACAGCCTGACAAGACCTCTGTGATCTGCAGCCGAGCGCAGCGGCTCCGGCTCTGATGACTTCCTGCCTTCACCAAGCTTTGCGGTGCTTTGAGTTGCATCAAGATGCCGCTGTAGGGAAGCTGAAAACACAGCAAGACGCTGCTGACGGGAGGATTATCCCTGATGTGCTCACCGTCCCTGTCCAGGTCAAAAACAGACTGACTGCTCTGTAAACAGCGGTGACAGTATCAGAGTGGACTCAAAGTTGACGATGATTCAGAGTCACTTTGTTTGTGAAGTTCAGAGGAGCTGCGGGACGTGAGCTGTCACACCGGAGCCCTGATACATGAAGGACACATTGATCATCTATTGTTTGAAGGAAAACATTAAAAGCTGTAATCATCAAGGTTTCAGTCCTGGTTTATTTGGTGACACCTCCAGTTACTGTGGTAACATCAAGTGAAGGCAGCAATCACCTCTGGAGCAGCTATTATACTGAGAAATAAATACTGAATTAAAACATTGACTCTCTGGTCTCCTGCAGACACAGGTGAATAGAATCTCACAACACACATGGCTTCTTTGAGCAGGGTGGTCGGGGAGCTGCTGTCGGCGAGATGCCACTGCTACCTGCTTGAGTGCGGGGGGCCCGACTTTTGGACCTGCGCAGCTCGGTGTGGCACCACGCGTCTAAACTGATCATGGTAAATTCATCGCAAAGACTGATTTAGTGTAGCACGTGCAACATGCAGACTGATGTCACACTGCAGACTAATGAAGAGACAAATTAAACAGAGGAGCAGCTCTGTGTCTCTCTGAGTGTTGATGGAGAAACTGTGAGTGAGTGAGGGGTGTGCGAGTGAGGAGAGATGAACATTGGTATGTGTTATGTGATGCAAGTTGACCCTACATTGATATAAACTGTATTATCTCAATCTATATCTTGCTTGAAAATATATCGATATATTGTAAAAGAATCAATATACCGCCCCCAAATTGAAAGGCCACTGCAGAAACAATATCGACCATAACTACTTGATAAAAAATAGGATTTCATTTCATGAAAATCTCAGGAATTTTAAGTTTGAATTTAAAGGATAATTCCCCTTTATTATAACTTGGATGTAATTCCTAAGGTTCTGTCCATCATTGTCCAGATCTACCTTGAAAAATAAAATGGTTCAGAACGGTTTAGACACGAAAATCTTGCACCAAAGTAAAAGTAGTAACACTGCAGTGTAGAAATACTCTTTTACAAGTCAAAGTCGTTCGTACATTCAAATTTTTATTAAGTAAAAGGAAAAAGTCGACAACAAAATACACGTAAGTAATAGGCTGTACCCGACTCGAATCAGATCCGTTTGTCGAATACGAATATTTGACTCTTTGTTCCTGGTGACAGTGACATTAACACAATATACTAAACAACCCAAGTTAGCGCTCCAAGCTAATGTGTGCTAACTACACTAAGGACAGATCAGAAATGTGCAACATTTTTGGCTGACACCAGATATCAAACAAACCCGGCAGCCAGAACATCCTTCTCAAACTGGATATGGAAAAAAGAAGGAACTGTCGAATCTTCAGATTGAAAACAGCCAGTCTGATTCAGCTGAGTCAGGTGCAGCCCTGGAGAAGACATTTCAATTTAGGATGGACTCGACGGCAACTTCTGTCTGATCTATAGCACCTATTACTCCTCAGTGGTTCTGGCACACTGCTTCACAACAGCATTAGTCCCACCTGCAATGCTGATTGGCTAATTGAGTCTCGGCATGGTGCTCAAAGTTTATTTTTAAGACAGAAGAGCCCGACTGATACCAACACTAGGGAGTAAAAAATTTCTAATGTCAATATATTGGCAAATATTGTTATATGTATATGCGTAAATATGTGCGTGGGTGGGTGGGTAGGCAGCCAGATATACTTGTGACAAAGATATTTAATATAGATATTTAACCCTTAACAAACTCTGAGACAGTAAAAATACCTGATTCTCAGTATGGGTGTAGTGTGAAGTCAAATATTTCAGTTATATGAGGAATTGTGGATCAATGTTTTTGTTTTTTTTAATAGCACCTCAAATTTCAGATTTGATTTTGAGGTAGAAATGTGGGACTTTTACTTTGTAATATTTTTAAATTTATACAGTAAAAATGATTAATTTTTGTGTCTAGTCAGGAATGTCCTTGACTGAAATCTATCAGTCAATGTCAGGAATTATCTATTTAATTTTGTTTTCCCAGCAACCAAAAAAAACAAAGCATAAACACATTTCCCTCCCAGGTCTGTAGAAACTGCTGGCGTAGACTCCTCCCCTTTATTTTTTCCACACAAGATATCAAGTTGCTTCAAACCAACAGAGGCTTGATACAGCTCAGTGCACATTTTCTTCAAATACAACATATGTAAATGAATTCATCTCATCCTACAGAGTAATGTCATACTCATACACAAATCACATGAATCACTCAGCTCATTAACTCATTCAAATCACAGGCTTTATGATACAGAAAAATACAATTTCCACAGACACGCCTTCATAACAGCCAGACCTCGTCTTTTAATGAAAATAACATAATCCAATCTCATTAGCATCACATGAATATTTATATCACAAAAAAAAAAAAAAAACAGTTCTTCATTATCATTCAAGCCTCACAGGATTAAAGGGCCCGGCTTCATGGAAGTAACTCCTCACAACACCTCTCTGTTTGACAAGGACATCGTCAACTGACAGAAATCTGTTAAATCTCATAAATGTAGTATATCACCATGTTATTCTGAGCGCTGACCGGTTTGGGGAAAAAGCAGAGCCAGTAAACTGTCTGTGCCAGATGTGTTAGCTCTCTGACAAGCTGATTAGCAAGAATGAACAGGCAGTTTATTAAACCAAAGACAGCAAAGAAAAAAAACCACACACACAAGTCTTCATTCACACACAGCCTTTCAACAATACCACTAAATTAAGTTAATTTAGATTAAACTAACCACAAAGACTCGATTGTTTTTATCTCTGTTAATTCTACAGTTGGATAGATAACATAAGAAAATTGCCACAATTATCTATATTGACTGACCAGCAGGGAAATGCAGCAGGCTGCTCGGCAAAACTTGTTCAGGAATGGCCCGAGGAATGTGACTAAGAGCTCCAGGCGTCGACCTGCCTGATGGCAGTGGTGTTGGCAAATTTGGGAATTCTAAAATAGAGAAGGATTGGCCCACCTTAGGCCCTGATTATTAACTCAAAAAAAAGAAAGAAAAAAAAGCTTGCTGCGCCTTTTTATTGTTGCCAAGCAACCACTTTATTAACACCATACCCTAACCTTCCTGTGTAATCAATCTACCCTTTATTATTTTTATGTCGCAGTGATTAGTATGTAGTTCCTGACATGTTGAAGCAGAGGGTACTGTCTGTAGCTCTGGTTGAGGGTGAGAGGCTGTCAGCAGATAAACAGAGATCTGTGTGGGTACATGAGACCCTAAAAAAGAGGCTGGCTCATGAGGAGTACCACCAGTTGGTCCAGGAGCTTCTCCTCCATGATGGATGTTTCAAGTACTGCACTTCTATGCTTCCACGCCTGCTGTTTTCTACTGAAATCATGCTAACTGCTGTCTGTAAAGTCCTATAGCTCTGGGTATCCAGCAACCTCTACCACCAGTTTCTCCTCCATTGTTGTCGTGACCACCACAGAAGGCCCGCCTCTCAAATCATCCCATTGAGCAATGGGGAGAAAAGCAGAGATGGTGTGGGGTGCTTTCCCGCTCTGAGTTTAAGTTTTTTCAACTTGAGGAGTTCAGAGAGTTTTGGCAAAAACTCCAGGCACCTAGAGTTCAGAAACTCCAGGCGCTTAGCAATGCAAAAACAGCGAGCAAAAAGCTTCATTCTCATTAAAAACTATTACAAAAGGACACTTCCAGCTGCTAAAATGCCTTCAGTGTGATCAGGACTTTACTCTGCACCTAACTGTCTTACCCTGACATTCCTACCCTAACCTGAACCAATCCCCCTCCTCTTGCCTAAACCTAACCAATCCCACCAATTTGGGCAACAAGTACAGGCTGGAGACGGAATACACCTGGTCCACAACTATGTTTAGGTGGGTGGAGCGTGTGTAGTGGCGTCCACATGGACGCCAGGACCAAAGGTTTGCCAGCAGAACATTGCATTGTAATGAGACGATCAATGTTATTCACCTTACAACCCTCATATTCCGTTTTCTTATTTCTCATTCAGGTAGAACTGAATTATACTCTACATAGTGAGATTACATTTTTAATGTGTTTCAAATTAATATAAAACACCTTTGAGAGTGAAAACACTTGTCATACAATGTCTCACATGTTATCTTCATAATTATGTTCATTTCTATATCACTAATTCCATTAGTTTATTATCAGTCATGTCATACTCACCACTCTGCTCAATTACTGCATAATTGCTCATTTGGCAGGAGCTATATATTATTAATGTATTATTTATCACTGCAGCAAAGACAGTTGTTGCCATATTAGATTGTTTCAGATTAATGTTTAATTTCTATCTATCTATCTATCTATCTATCTATCTATCTATCTATCTATCTATCTATCTATCTATCTATCTATCTTGTTTTCATTTACTAATTATTTTCAGTCACATTTACTTTACAAATTAATAAATAATTTTAAGCAAACAAACTGCTGCAGATTTTGCCCCCTATGCAAAGCATTATGGGACATCCAAATAAAGTAGGAGCTGTCTGAGGAGGTGGAGAGGAGCAAACACACCAGCTGGATTCGTTAACACTCAGGTGACACAGAGGAGTGAAAAGGAAACGGAAAGCAACTCAAACTGTAAATCAGATTTAGCAGCAAGATGCCATCATCATCATCATCATCATCATCATCATCATCATCATCCACACTTCATCCCAACGGCATGTCTCCACACACTAAATATAGACTCGTATGATACACAATTCATATTTCAGCGCATTGACGAAACCTGTGACCAGTGGTGCTTATAATGTGGTGATTATTTATATTGTGGATATATTTCTATCCCTTTTATCTGATGTAAATAACACCTGCTTCAACACAAAATAATAACTGCTGTTCCTTCACATATGTTTCTGTCTAACAGTCTAAACACCATGTCTTTGATGATGGAGTGAACCTACCCCTTGACTGACAGCTTGATTGAAGTCCTTGGCCAGCGCTCCGAACAGAACGACGTTAATGGACGGGTGCTGAGACGAGGAATCTGGCGGTGAATCTTCTTCTGCAAAACAGACGTAGCAAACGTTTTTAAAGTGGAACAAAATAAGGACGGAGTTTCAACAGTCAAATCAGGAAGATGAGGCGTTCAGGTGATGATCTCTGTCTTATGACAGAAAAACATCCGTAATGATGACTGTGTTGATATTAAGTGTCTCGATTGTTTCAGCTCACAAATGATCAGAATGATTTTCAGTCAAAATAATACATTTAAAGACATCACTGTGAGATACAGGAAACTGTGATGGGCATTATTTTGCTATTTTCTGACATTTTATAGTCCAAAACATGAACTTATTATTTGAAAGAAATAGTGGTGGTGCAGTGGTTAGCACTGTCACCTCACAGCAAGAGGGTTCCTGGTTTGAATCGGGGCACTTCTGTGCAGAGTTTGCATGTTCTCATCGTGTCAGCGTGGGTTTTCTCCGGCTTCTTCCCACAGTCCAAAGACATGCGGGTTCATTTGGGGCAACAGTAGCTCAATCCACAGAGACTTGAAACAATGCATACAGCATGATAAATGAGACTTGGATTGTGGATGTTTTTATTTGGGATTCCCCTTTGAAAGTTGGAGATTTGAATCATTAGTCAGCGACCGCTCAGTCAACTGAGATTGCCGTGTTCTTCTGAGGATGTTCTGGAAATTTCCTGAAATTTTGCTGCGGAGTGAGCGCTCTTGACTGTCACGCTACTCTTTGGTACAGACAGCTGCGGACATGATGCAGCAGCACAGGAGGAGAAACTTTCCACTGCAAGGCTCCAAGAAAACATTATCTTCTCTCTCGTGGGTTTACAGCTAACATCAACTTAATACAACACAGTCTCTGGTTTTTGTTTGATATCAGTGTCATATTTCCAATCTGTCGTTAGCTTGTTTACTATATTACATGAATGCTGCTGTCACACTGAACGTTTCACTGAGCCCCATTAAAACTTTATAAGGAAAAAAAACGTTGATTATTCGTTGTTGCCACTTTGTTAATCGCACACATGAATTACAGTGATATCTTTCAACAATATCAATCAGGATTCCGTACCCAGCATAGTACAGAAACAGCTCTTACTAAGGTTACTAATGATTAATTGATCGCCACTGACTCCGAGGATTGCTCAATTTTAATTCTGCCTGATCTGAGTTCAGCATTTGGTACGGTAGACCACAGTATCCTTATGAACCACCTTAAAAACTACAGTGGACAGTGCATTTGCCTGGCTTTGCTCCAATCTTTTCATGACAGATCTTCCTCTGTTGTAATGGGAGAATATTCAACTCAACTCAACTCAACTTTATTTATATAGCACTTTAAAAACAACCACAGCTGAAACAAAGTGCTGTACATAAATAGGCAAAACAACAGAGACATAAAACAATTAAAACAACATTAAAATAAATAAGATAAAACAGGAATAAACAGTAAAATAATCATTTTACTGTTTTTTAAAAACAATCAAAAACAATAAAACAACAAATAAAAAGCAAACCATAAAACACAAACAAGAGCAGAGTCTCATGCAGGGTTGAAAGCCAGGGAATAAAAATGGGTTTTAAGACGAGTTTTAAAAATGGACAGTGAGGAGGCTTGTCTAATGAGCAATGGTAGCTCATTCCATAATTTAGGAGCCGCAACAGAGAAAGCTCTGTCCCCTCTGAGCTTCCGTTTAGACCTCGGTACCTCCAGGAGCAGCAGATCAGCTGACCTGAGGCACCGAGCAGGAGTGTAGGGATGAAGGAGCTCAGAGAGGTAAGGCGGGGCGAGACCATTTAAAGATTTAAAAACAAATAAAAGAATCTTAAAATGGACTCTAAAGTGCACAGGTAGCCAGTGGAGGGAGGCCAGGATGGGAGTTATGTGCTCCCTCTTACGTGCTCCAGTTAGGAGGCGAGCGGCTGCATTTTGCACTAACTGGAGACGTGCGAGGGAGGACTGGCTGACTCCAAAATAAAGTGCATTACAGTAATCCAGCCGAGATGTGATAAAGGCATGGATTACTGTTTCAAAGTGCTGTTGTGCGAGGAAAGGCTTCACCTTTGCCAGCTGCCTAATCTGGAAAAAGCTGGACTTTATTACAGAACTAATTTGCCGATCCAATTTAAAATCACTGTCCATCTTAAAACCCAAGTTTGAGACTATTGGCTTTTCATAGTTTGCCAAAGGACCCAAGTCAACTTGGCCACTGGGGCCAAACACCATCACTTCTGTTTTTTTCACGTTGAAATTTAAAAAGTTTAAGGCCATCCAGGCTTTGATGTCTTCAAGACATGACAGAAGTGGTGTGAGGGAGAAAGCATTTTTCTTATTCAGTGGCATATATATCTGGCTGTCATCAGCATAACAATGGAAAGAAATGCCATGCTTTCTCAGGATGGAGCCCAGGGGCAGTAAGTACAAAGAGAAAAGCAGGGGCCCTAGAATCGACCCCTGTGGAACCCCATACAACAGTGGAGCAGAGCTGGACTCTGAATTTCCCAGGCTTACAGTCATACTCCTGTCGGCCAGATACAATTTGACCCACTCCAGTGCAGTACCACAGATGCCCACTAGGTCACGTAACCGAGCCACTAGGGTGTTGTGGTCCACAGTGTCAAACGCTGCAGTAAGGTCCAACAAGACAAGAATTACATGGTCACCTGAGTCATTGGCCAGGAGGATATCATTAAAAACTCTTAACAAAGCTGACTCAGTGCTATGCAGAGTTTTAAAGCCGGACTGAAAGACCTCCAGGACATCATGCTCATCCAGAAAAGACTTTAACTGAGCATGGACAACTTTCTCCAAGATTTTAGAAATAAAAGGCAGCTTGGAGATGGGCCTGAAATTGGCCAGCACACTGCGATCAAGGCCAGGTTTCTTAAGTAAGGGCTGCACCACTGCATGTTTAAAACTAAGAGGAACAATACCAGAGGACAGACTGCTGTTAATGATAGCTAAAATCGACTGCCCTATACTAGGGAAAACCTCTTTAAAGAAACGAGGAGAGACCGCATCACAGGGAGAACCTGATGGCTTAATATGGCCAACCAGATCTTCTAAAAACGACAGGGACACAGGCTCAAACTTATCAAGAGCTACAGAACAAGGAACATGGTCAGAAGGGTCAGATGCAGGAGCTGAGATGAGAGCCCTTGCAGTAGCAACCTTATCAATAAAAAAGTGCAGGAAGCTATTACACATTTCAGAGGATGCCTCCAAGCTGACAGGCTGTGGGGCATTCAGAACAGTGTCAATGGTTTTAAATAACACACGTGGATTGTGACGATTGCTCTCAATGATGTTTGTCAGGTATTGTCTTTTGGTCTCTTTAACGGTGCTCTGGTAGCAGCGCCAACAGTCCTTTAGGATTTGGAGGGAGACCTGCAGCTTGTCTTTCTTCCACTTCCGCTCAGCTTTGCGGCACTCCCGTCTGGCTGCGCGAGTCCTTTCGTTAAACCAGGGCTCAGGTTTAGCTTTGGGCTGCACAGTTTGTAATGGAGCCACAGAGTCCAATATGGTTCGGCAGGAGGAGTGAAACCAGGAGCTGAGCTCCTCTGTGTCAACAGAGGCAGGACAGATACAGAGCTCATCAAAAGCCACAGAGAACTGACCAGCAGTACAAGAGTTAAAAATCCGACGTCTCTGAACAGGAGCGCCAGATTTAACCTGAGCACAGGAAAAAGCAACTTCAAACAACACAGGCATATGATCGGAAATCACATCGTCACAAATCTCCAAATTAGACACAGATAAACCATGAGAGAGGACGAAGTCTAATGTGTGTCCATGTTCATGTGTGGGACCAGACACACACTGCACCAGATTAAAAGAGTCAGTAAGGGTTAAAAAGTCCTTCACCAACGGCCTATCAGGACAACACACATGAATATTAAAATCCCCGAGAAAAAGGACACGGTCATACTTGGGCATAGTTTCAGCCAGAAGACCAGAAAAGTCATTCACAAAGTCCTTATTATATTTGGGGGGTCGGTAAATGACAGCGCACAGCACCGGGTCGGAGCGACCCACCTCAAATAAAGTCACCTCAAAGCTGGAGAATGAGGATAAGAAGGTGCGCTGCTTACATTTAAAATTGTTTTTGTAAACCGCCGCAGTTCCTCCACCACGACCCGACGTCCGCGGGGAGTTAAAGAACGAACAGTCAGCAGGTAAAAGTTCGACCAGAGTGCTGCACTCACCGGCACCGAGCCAAGTCTCTGTCACACAGAGGAAATCCAGGCCACGGGAGCTGAAGAAATCCCTCAGGATGAAAGTTTTGTTCGCCAGAGATCTAGCGTTCACCAAGCCAATCCTGGTGGCAGCTGGGGCCTGTGGTCCGGTGGATCGGGAAGCCCGGGGCAGCGTCCTCAGGAGCCGGTGGTTTACCCTGCGCTGAGAGAGCCGAAGAGGGCAGAGGCGGCGGGGCCGGAGTCCCTCAGATGAGCCGGTGACAGGTACCAGGCAGGCGTCGATGGGATCCAAGAAGCGCCGGGGCACAGCAAAAAGAGGGAATAATCCATGTCCTGTCCGGGAAATGGACGAAGAGCGTGCCAGCCGGAGTTTCAGCTTCACCAGCCGACCGCCGCGTCTGCCGCGGCGACGGGGACGCTTCCGCCGGGAAGGTAGGGCCGAGGCCCGGTACAGGTGAGGCGGAATTCCCGCCAGGAGCGGCGGCAAAGTATTCTGTCCACCGTGATTGAACACACGTAGATCTCTGACATTTTCCCGGAGAAACAAAAGAGACTGGCGATCATACACCAGCAGAGACTCAATCTGTTTGGTGCCAATGGTTAAAAACAATAAAAACACCAGGCACTGCAGGAGCAGCAGACGGCCAGCCACACACACTGGCGCCATCATTGCCTACCATATACCATATTCCTCATCCCCAGCCCCCCCTCTCTTGTGGTGTTCCCCAGGGGTCAATTCTGGGTCCTCCTCTGTTTTCTATTCATATGCTTCTTCTGGGTCAGATAATCTGTAGGTATAATATAATATCCGCTGGTAAAGTGGTGCAGTGGCTAGCACTGTCGACTCACAGGGTTTTCTGCGGTTACTCCAGCTTCCTCCCACAGTCCAAAGACATGCAGGTTAAATGGTGACTCTAAATTGTCCAGAGGTGTGAATGTGCGTGTGAATGGTTGTCTGTCTCTATGTGTCAGCCCTGTGATAGTCTGGTGACCTGTCCAGGGTGAACCCTGCCTCTCACCCAGTGTCAGCTGGGATAGGCTCCAGCCCCCCGCGAACCTCAAGAGGATAAGTGGTTACAAAAATTAATAAATGAATGAATAATATTAATTTCCACAGTTATGCGTATGATACGCAACTTTATGTTTTGATGACTGGTAGTGACCCTGTCATTCTCTAATGTTATGGTTTGTCTCTCAGATACTAAGTGCTGCGTATCACAAAACTTTATCATTATCATTATAAACAGCTGAATCTAATTTGACTAACATCATTGTCAGCCGGGTATAGACATAATTTTTATATCCTTCTACTGCTGTTAAATGTAATCCCCATTCAATCAATAAATCAATGTGTACCCCGTTTTCTGTAGAGGCATGCCAGAAAATGTTTCCTTCAGGAATTTAAGCTAACACATCAAGACTAATTGATTTACAACTGGACATTTTGTGGGTGAAGTCATGATTTAAGGTCCCATTGATTATCTTGGCAAGTGTATTGAAAAGAAGAAACTATCATGACTGTGTTTTGTTGCAAAACAAAACCAATAATTAACATTCCCTCTGGGTATAACAGTGAATCTCTGACTATTTACAAGTAGTTTACTAGTTTTCCTAATTCTGTGCACTCTCTTGGATGTAATGGCTGAAATTATCCTCGCCCTGCACCAGGGCTGTCACTTTCAATGAAGGTGCAGTAACATGTTCAGTATCAGCTCAGCGCAGCTCTCTAGTTTCCTCCATCTTATGGTAGCAAAACAACAAGTGTCCATTTTTCTGACGGGACAACAACAGATCAGAATGACAGTCCTTTCAATGAATGCCTCTGAAAAAAACTACAACAAAAGAAACAGAAATGGGAGACACATTATTGAGACTGTCTCAAATCAAACACTAAATTCCCACAATGCACCAGCAGGTCAAACAGTGTACCAAAACTGACAGACTGTCTGTAAACCAACAATACAGGAGAGGTGGACCTGCTCATCCTGCAGCTGGAGACACAGGCGGGGTGTCAGAGAGTTTAAGCGAATAAAAGGAAGAATGTCCCCCGCCACAATAAGAGCCACGGCTCTCTGTGGCTCTTTAATCAGGCTGCTCAGAGATAAGAAGACCACAGACAAGACAACAATGAGACACACTGGCCTCCGTCTGCTTCAACAATCCAGACCGGCTAAACAGCTTAACACACACATACAGTCCTGGCAGGCCCACACACTCACACTACACAGCATCAAACTCTGCAGTGTTACAGTACACAGCTTTAGGCTTTTGGTTTTGAAGCACATCTACTGTCTGGTTCAGTCCTATTTTTTCAGCATTACAAACACCGATACACCCACAGTACACAATCAAACCTTTGTGAACTTTTCTGTATGAATTCCCATCGCTGACCAGCAGAACACATTCACAGTGCTGACCCCTGAGGGAACACAGAGCCTGAGTCTGAAACAGTAGGAGCTACATTATATATCTCACCATCCAGTTTTTATATAACCCTGCTCTGCTGAGGTATAAACTGCTCCACAACAGAATAAACGGTGTGAACTTATTGTCCCAGTAGCAACGAACACCTTATTCACATGGGGTTATTATTACCTGGGGACCTCATGTGATTTTAAAAAAAGCCCCTCCATGATTGTGTTTCGTGTGCCGCATTCACACTGGATAAGGAAGATCTATATTTTACTCACATTTACTGACATTATCCCTCCAATCTGATACAAACAGTCATTAGTAACTTCACTTTAAACAACACAGAAACCCTACACAGCACCACTAACAGTGATGGACAGTGTTAGGCCCAGTCACAGAGAGCATTTTGCAGGTTGCAAAATGTGAGGCACACCGCGCTGCCTTTTTGCCAGGCAACCTCCCCATCACTTCCTTATTCTAACCTTCGCATAGAATCTACTGTTTATTTATTCATTCATTTGATTTATTTCACAGTAATTAGTATCTAGTTCCTAAAATGTTGAGGCAGAGGGTACTTGCTGGAGCTTGCGGGGCCTCCAAGTTCCCCAGATCCTGATCTGATCAAGTATCTGCCGGACGTGCCGGTACCCAAGAAGAACCTCTGATCCACGGTGGGGCCCCTTGAGATCTAAATTGGCCCTGACCTGTCTAGGCACGGACACAGGACCTTTGGGGGTGACCTGTGGTGTCTGGCACCAGAGTGTTGGTGGCAGATCCTTTGAGTCCTGTTGGTTGTGAGGTGGGGTACAAGCACATCCCACAAATGCTCGATTAGACTCGGATGTGGTGGTTTGGGGGCCAGGTTGACAGCTTGAGCTCTTTGTCATGTACCCTGGGCCATTTCTAAGCAGTGTTTCTGGCATATTGTCCTGCTGGGGGGGCGGCATTGGCAAATTTGGAATCCTGAAATAGCAAAGGAATGGCCCACCTTAGGCCCCGATCACACAGGAAGCATTTTGCAGGTTGCAAAAATTGAGGTGCACCATACTGCCTTTTTAAAAAAAAAAAAAAAAAAAGCTTGCTGCGCCTTTTTATTGTTGCCAGGCAACCACACCATCGACACCTTACCCTAACCTTCCTGTGTAATCAATCTACTGTTTATTATTTTTATGTCACAGTAATCAGTGTGTAGTTCCTGACATGTTGAGGCAGAGGGTACTGTCTGTAGCTCTGGTTGAGGGTGAGAGGCTGTCAGCAGATAAACAGAGATCTGTGTGGGTACATGAGACCCTAAAAAAGAGGCTGGATCACGGGGAGTACCACCAGTTGGTCCAAGAGCTTCTACTTCATGATGGGGAGTACCACCAGTTGGTCCAGGAGCTTCTCCTCCATGATGGCTGTTTAAGTACTGCACTTATGTGCCTCCACACCTGCTGTTTTCTATTGAGATGGTGCTAACTGCTGTCTGTAAAGTCCTATAGCTCTGGGTATTCAGCAACCACTACCACCAGTTTCTCCTCCATTGTTTACCAACTGTAAACTTGTTGTTGTGACCACCACAGAAGGCCCGCCTCTCAAATCATCCAATTGAGCAATGGGGAGAAAAGTGGAGATGAGGTAGCGGCACTTTTCCACTCTAAGTTGAAGTTTTTTTAACTCGAGGAGTTCAGAGCGCTCCAGCAAACTGTAAGATGCCTAGAGTTCAGAAACACGAGGCAACAAGGCAAAAACAGCAAGCAAAAAGCTTCATTCTCATCAAAAACAATTACAACACTTTTTGTGTGATTTGGGCCTTTAAATTTGGGTGAAGCAAACAGAACCGATTCTTCCAAACACTGTCATGTTTACCCATTTCATTAACTTTCTAGATTTTACCTTTTATTGATCTGAACTTGCTTCTTCCACAAACTGGTCTCCATGCTGCGCAGCACGATGAGCCTTCTGCACCTAAAGTGCTGTCAAAACTTTCATTTACTACTGCTTATGCAGTCTCCATAATTCTTGAGCAGGAGAAAGGCAGACATGAGGCTCAGAGAAAACAGAGAACCTAAACGTGATCTTAAAATCACACTGAAACATAAATGACTTGCATTATAACGTCACCTCTGTGTTTGGTGGAATATGGTCGGTAATTTGCGTTGGTATGGATACTTACAAACTAAGGTCATGTCAGATTTGCACATGATTAAGATTAGAGACAACCTCCACAAATATTAAACATTTCCCAAGGTTCCCAGGTAATACTAGTCCTCTGCGAATTATGGATTTCATTCCTATGAAAGTTGCTCAGTGGCGCAGGAAGCCAAAATGGTTTAACTGCTGCTTTAAAATTATTAAAATGATCGGCACTGCTTACCAGCTACTCCTGTTTAGCGCTCCGTTAACTTGCATAGGGATAAAATTATTGGATGATGCAGCTCTTCTAGACTTTCCAAATGTTGTTAGACCGAATGGGTTAAATCCTAATAGTGAAATGAGTCATTTTGTGAGTAGTTGTGAAGCTAAAAAAAAAAATGTATCCACTGATGAGAAGACCAGTGCTTGCATTGCATGGAGACAAAACAACAACACTGTAACATTTTACATGCTCATAGAAAAAAGAGACTTGTTTCAGCCCAAACCTCATTTTCAGTCCCAGATGGGCAAATTCAACTTGAAACACATACATATGAATTATGGCTAAATTTTAGTGTTACACTTTCATGACAAAAATGACTGAACTAAAAAGCCACAGTGTTCATTAATTAAGTGCAATGACTGCCAGATACTCATCCTGCATTTCACAGACCACCTACAACTCCGGTAAATACAATAAATCATAAAAATGAATTAATATAACGCTATCAACACTGCCAACCAAATCAATGATTTCCGGCTGTGACTGACAGGTTCCTGGTTTGATTCTTGTAGCAGCAGAGCCCTTTAAAGTACAAAAGCACTAAACCCACTGTCACACCTGCACCAACCCGCTCTGAAAACTAATCCATAACACACAGAACCCAGCAGGCAGCTGCTCGGTACAAACGGACGGCTGATACACACAGAGACAAACACACGAGTGTTACCTTGGATGACAGTCTTCAGAATGGGGTTGTCAGATGCTAACCACACCAGCGGGCCTTTACGAACCACTTTTCCCTGGAGAAATAAAAGAAAACACTGAACTTAGAGACAGCCTGAAAAGCATTTAGGTCTCAGTGAAGCTCGGCAGAAATCTCACTGAGGGCCTGTCAGCTGATCAAAGCCACGTCAGGATAGTGAGCAGTGTTGATGAGCGCCTCTGGGAAATGAGCTGTGAGACAGAAGGTGGATTATTCTGCCGCTTTGGCTTTCATAAATATATTCCAGCAGCGTACTAATCAAGTACAAGAAAATAGCCTCATGTAAAGAAAAAAAATAGAAACTAGTGAACAGGTGGTGGCAGGTGACAGATAAATGAAAAAGGAATAAAAGGGAAAACGACACAAACATCAGTGCAGGAAAATACATGAAATTCTTGAACTCTACAGAAAAGATGTGCACCAAACATCTTATAGCTCATTTATTCCTTAGAGCGACTGCAAATGAGAACTGCTGTAAGGAAATTTAAATTCTGAATAAACTGCACAAACCAGGACGTCTACAGGTATCAGACACTTAAAGCTGAGACTTTCTAAAGGAGCAGTGTGTAGGACTCAGTGGCATCTAGCCGTATAGACTGCAAACAGCAGAAACTTCTCCTGTGTGTCAAGCATGAACTCCTGGTTAGTGTTTATTGTTCCTGAGGTTTCCACCAGGAGCTGAATTCCCTGCAGAGGTCTGTTCCTCTCAAAAACAAATTAACCTGGTGAGTAAAACTAGTACTTAATAAAGCAACATCATGTTAAAAAACATCATGTTAAAAAATCGATTTATCATGTTAGTCCGACTAAAACCAGACTTTTAAAATTCATGTAAACTTGTTAGTCCGACTGAAATCGTACTAAATCTAGTTTCTCAAAGTGGGACTAACACACCCACATAATGTGATTGGGAGTCAAATTATTCCTGCATGTACACAGTCAATAAGACCCAAACTGGCAGGGCACTCTGAGCATGCTCCACAGTTTCTGCCCCGGGCTTTGACCTGGAAGACGAATAAAATTAAACCTGTAACAGAAGAAGAAGCCCGTAGCAACAAGGTGAAATCTACATCCAGATCCAGAGCTGTGACTTTCTGGATGGACGAAAAGTACAGAGCTGTAAAGTTGTCCACCATGGTACCAGTTAGATGCTAGCTAACTGCAGCTAACTGGTTTGTCGATTGTTTGGTCTGTGACGCAATAGGTCAACCGGAAAAAGGACCAATACTAACAAGCTGACAGGAGGCATATCACCACACATTGTAGCGTAGTCGGACATACTTTGGTCAATAAATGGATTCCCCTCCCGTGCCTGTACACCGGGACAAGGACAGTAGTCCAATTAAATGGCCTAGTTGAGCTGTAACTGTAGCTTGACTTCACCGTGTATGTAATCGTACTGACTGTTTGACATGTCAGAGAATGGTGGCTTGCATACCACATGCTAATGTGTGCTCATCTTTTTTCTCTGAGAAGATCCAGATGTTCAGGAGGTTTTTACTGGGAGCCGCATTATCCACCGAGGTCTCTTCCTCCCCAAAACAAACAGACCCGGTGATTTAAACCTGTAAAAACACTGAATAAATCAGGTTAACATTACAAGTCAGTGTTTTTCCAACAGAGTTCGGCTCACTGCAGAGGGGCTGCTAACTGCAGTGGCCGACACGAAAATATGAAAGTGCAAATGTCCCTATCTAGGGCCAGTGTTTGGTTTGTCTGTTCTGGGCTACTGTAATAACTCATGTGCTATTGCTATCGCTAATGATGTTGGCCTTGACACGTATACTAGAACAGCAACCTGGTTGCCATGGTAACACTGATGGATTACGTCCGACTATTAAACACAACTCCATTCTCGGGTTGAGAAAAAAGAAAAACAGGCTGGAGTGGAGCTTTAAGGGACACATTTTTGTGGCAATGACCAGCACAAGCTAAGCTCCAACAGTTTCGGATTTTCTTGAAAATGTCCACCTCTGTGGTACTGTATGAAACAAGGGTAGGAGGTTTATTCAAATGAAGTGAGCTGTTGGTATTTTGGTGTTATCAGGTTTTACATCTCAGCACCAGGTCAGAATTTAGAGGCAAAGAAACCCACAGTTTATGTTCAGAGCTTCAGCTTCTCTCCATCAGCTTCACAGCAAGTCTTTGTCTTCGCTGTTGCTACGGTGAGGAGCAGCGAGTGACGCAACGAGGGCGATGGGAGCTCTTTTCTTTGTTCTAGATAAAACGGCAGCATTCTGAATGAGCTGTAATTGATCTGTAGACTCTCTGAGAAGACCTGTGAACACTGAACTGAAGTAATCAGGTCTTCTTGTAATACAAGCATGCAAAAACTCCTCTGCATCTCTGTGAGAAAGAAAAAGGTCTGCCCTCGGCAACATTATGAAAATGAAAGAACACAGTTCTAGTTATTTTTCTCACATGACGAGTTAAATCAGTGGTAACACGCAGACTCCTTGCCTGAAGTAATGGGGTGTAGAGTGGAAAGTGAGGAAGGAAGCACTTAGATCTTGTACTTCGGTAAAAGTAGCAACACTTGGTTACACCTGGAACACACTGCCCGCGTGAGCAGCGCTGCTCAGTCCTGGCACATCTAGAGATTTGGAACCTCGCCTATTTTTTCCATGTGACGCAGCAAAATCAGATAGTGAAGATGTTTTTTTTTTTTGATAATCATCTTGACACAACATCACTTTTCATTGCAGTTTCAATGTCTACAAACATGACAGACATAAATCTATAAATATTTCTTTTGAAGTCAACACTTCCTGTCTCCATTTCAAAATAAATGCCCTCTGATAAAGTTTCTGTAGACAAGAATCCCTTCATTTGTTCACACAAGGCTTTTAATGGTGAAATATTATCAGGATCGTGTTGTTGACAATGTTGTGGCTTGCACAGCTCCATAAATTAGTGAAGTACCAGCTATTAATTGTTGAAATACAGTAGTTAGTGCAGCAACGCAGCAGCAGCATCACTGTATGTGTGAACACCGCACGTGTGCAAGCTGCAGCAGTTCAGCAAGGTTGTCTTCATGTTTTGCTCATGCAGGCAATGTGTACAGGGCATTCAAAGTAAAAGCCGTGCATTTTTTCTACTTTAAAGGAGCAGTGTGTAAGATTTAGTGGGATTTAGCAGTGAAGATTGCAGATTGCAACCAGCTGAAACTTCTCCTGGTTAGAATTCCTTCAGGGTTCATTGTTCAGGAGGTTTTTACCCGGAGCTGAAATATCCGCAGAGATCTCTTTTTCTCCAATAGAAACAGACCCAGGGTCTCATTTATTAAAAAAAAAAAAAAATGTCGGATCTATACTAAAAATATATGGACAAAAGCCAAAAATGGCGTGCACCAAAAAATATTCAACTATTTCTACAATCAGTCTTCCACCTTACCAGTCTCCAAAATGTTCATAAGCATGGGCCAATGCTTGTCCCATCAAGTCTGTTTTTATAAATCACAACTTTTGCGTGGGAAGTGGCGTACACCTCTTTCAGGGGTCTTTTTGTGCGTATGCATCCTTTATAAATCAGACCCAAAGTGATTTAAACCGCTAAAAAACTAAATATGAAGTTTCATTTAACAAATCAGCATTACTCTGACACTCCGACATTACAAATCAGTTTTGTTCTCACGCTGTATAGCACATCACAGACGGGCTGTTCACCAAACAACAGCTAACGTGTGTTTACCTGTCTTTGCTATTAACTTATTGTGTGCTCACTGTTTCTGATCTAGGAGGTTTTCACCGAGAGCCAAATTATCCACAGAGGTCTCTTCCTCTCCAAAACAAACAGACCAGGTGATTTAAACCGCTAAAAACACTCAATAAAGCAGTTTCACATTAAAAAAAAAAATCTGTATTTTTCCCCACACTGCTCTTCACGGAGCAGCTGCTTATTACAACGGCCGTTGCAAAAACACAAATGTCCCTCCCTATGGCCAGTGTTTGGTTTGTCCATTCTGGGCTACTGTAGAAACATGGCACTGCAACATAGCACTCTCCATAAACAATGCTCTGCTACCTGTGAAGACATAAACGGCTCAATCTGAGGTAACAAAAACACAAAGATTCTTATAATCAGGTGACTCTACACTAAAGAAAACACATCTATTAAATGATATTCCATTTCTGCTAATACATCCCCCTAAGTCCTACACACTGGACCTTTAAGTTCAAAAGTTTTGGCATCAAAATATATTCTAAGTGCCAAAAGCAAAAGTACTCACTGTGTGGAATGGCCCATTTCAGAATGACATTTATTATATTATCAAATTGTAATCCCCACCAAAATAAAGTTTTATCCATAATATGCCATAATATATTTGTATTTGTGTTTCATATGATTTATCTGAATGTGAATAGTAATTTGAGTCATCAAATAAATATAGTGGAGTAAAAATATTTGGCTAGTGGAGTAGAAGTATAACGTAATAGAAATTAAAGTACAAGTATGTTGACACTGTACTTAAGTGCAGTTCTCTCCTCTCTGCTGTAAACAAACCTTGACTGTTTTGTTGGAGCAGTCGGTGCTGGTGGTGATGACCGAGATGGGAATCCTCGTCAGGTGTGTTGGCACCTGGGCGCTTGGCCCCGCCCCCTCCGACAGCACACGGACAGGCATGACGCCACCTGAGGGACATGAATTGAAAATTAGTTTCTGTATCAGCAAACCAGGTGAGTTTGGGTCAGAGTTCAGTCTCTGGTTTAATTCTCAGTTTGTGAATAATGACGTCACTGACGAATCATCGGAAAAGGTTTATCTGGTTTGGACAGAAGTGAACGTCAGTGTTTCCAGGCTTGAATCCTTCATCAGGACACACAGCTGCTGGCAGACACTGAGCCAACCTGTGGTCTCTGTTTTAAAGGTCTTTGGTTTCCAGTCTGACTGTCCTCCACCACAGACGACTCATTACTAGGATAAACCCTCTGACAGGGAACACCAGATCCATGTCGACAGCACGGCAGGAGGGTTAAAGTCTGTGAGGCGTTTCAGAGAGGAACCCAGAAAAGTGTTGGCTGTGTTCCCAGCAGGTAGCACGTTGCTTCCTGTCAGAGCTCGTTAGTTTGATTTCCGGCAGAATTGAGCGGCGAGTCCCTTGGTGGTACCTCGTCGACCGAGGACGGCAGAGCGGGAACAGCCTGCAAGGTATGAGAGCTGTTCACTCGGCCGTACAGCCTGCTGCTCAGTCAGGCAGAAAACCCAGCCAGGAAAAAAATAAAATCAAATAAACCTCTCTGATTTAGACCAGAGGGGAGGAGCCCGAGGCCTGAATTAGAGCACGAGGAGTGATTCATTCATGAGTCTGGAGCTGCTCTGTGTGAAGGTACTGCAGACAATTTTCGGATCTGACCTACAGCTGCTACAAGTCCCTCTGTCTGTCTGTCTGCCCCCAAAACATCCCAAACTTCAGGTTCACAGACTCTCACGCACCTGCAGCTCACCTGGCAGCTCAGGAAGATTTAAACAGCTTATACGCCAAAACAAGCCTCTGATTTCTGCCTGTTTTTATGTGTGACAGTGACAAATGGGTGCACTCAGCAGATATACAAAAACTGTTGAGTATCCAAAGCTGACATCAGACAGTCAAAGTCTTATCATTTTAGACTGTATTCTAAATAACTTTTCAAGAACTTTCCAGGTTAATTATTGTTACAACACTGAGAATTTTTATAATGAGAAGTAGCCGACTGTACAGAAGCTCACAGACAAAAATTAACAAGTGCAAATTCACAAAAGCTGCAGCCACGTACACACATGCAGCCACACATTCTCACACACACACACACACACACACACACATCCCCTAGTGCAAAAACTGTGTCCATCAAGGGGTGGGGAATTTTGTGACCAAGCTATAGAACTGCTCGTCGCAGCTAAAAACGGGGGGAGGCTTAAATGTGTAAACCCCTCCAATCGTGCTGTCTTACAGTTAAGGCGGTCGGACTACGTTGTGTAAGCTGAGCGATAGTGACAAAGAATTTCTCTTCTTCAACAACATATATGGATTTAAGCACTTTCAATGACCCGTATCTCTTTTCAAAAACTTTCAAGGCCTATTTTTTCCCCTCACATTCACAGTCAAAGATTTCAAAGACCAGTGGTAACCATGCTAAACACACTGCAACCTAACAAAGAGAAAAAATGCAGGCAAACATACACATAGCTTCATCCTTTTGGTGATGTACCTCAAATTCATAAAAAAATGCTAAAAACTGAGGAAACTCAGAAATGCATATACCCGACAGTTGTATGCCTGCATACACCAGTCAAGTTTCTCTGACAGTTTCCATCCATGTCTGTGAAAACATGGACGCTTCACACACAGAAGATCTATACAATCAGCACAGTTTCAAGATCAGAGTCACCAATTCAGTATCTGACCAAATGTCTCTCCTTCTGTTCCTGAGATATGACGCTGAATAATGGCCAGAAAAGTTTATTATGCAGATAAAAATTTGGATAGAAAATGTCATCACTTCATTAGTTTATCCTGTTAGACATTTGTGTGAAGTTTTGTCATAATTAATGTTTGGATTCTTGAGTTTTGGCCAAAAACATATACACTGACTGTGACCTTTAACCACCAAAATCTAATTAGTTCAGTCTTCAGTTGGTAAAATATAAAGAGATTCCCTCACAGTGTTCTTGAGATATTGTGTTCAGATGAATGAGACAGACACAGTGACCTTGACCACCAAATCTAAGTCCAAGTCGACATTTGAGCCAAATTTGAAGAAATCCTCTTGAGGCATTCTTAAGATATCATGCTCACAAGGATGGCACGGACAGAGGTGCGTACAGACAGACCACCTAATAACATAAAGCTCAGGCCACGGCTATCGCCAGCACGGAGGCATATAAACACAATGTGAGAGACCTGCAGGGTTCCCACATGTTTTCACTGACAAAGTTTTAAACTTTTCTATGACTTTTCAAGGACCCCTAATCATTTTTTTCTTGTCCCTCTTGCCCGGCGTTTTTCAAACAGACTCTATTCTTTATTCAAACATAAGTTTAGCTAGCTGGTATACATGAACAGAGAGACAGAGGACGGGAAGAAAATTAAGAAACACATGTGATGGTACACAAAACGTTGTCACACATCAACACATAAATTTGCCATAATCTTATGTGGAAGGTTATTCCAAGTAGTTACCGTGTCAGTTTCATTACACACAACAAACCTCCAAAACTTCTCAGAAACTTTCCAATTCCATGACTTTTCCAGGCCTGTAAAATGTGATTGTGAAGTGTCATGACTTTTCCAGGTTTTCCATAATCGTGGGGATTCTGGGAACTACTGCAACTGCATACTTTAAATTGCAGGCAAGCAGCCTAGATTTACACGAGCTTAATTACTAGTTTCTACATGAATAGAAACGGATAAAATAATGCAGCTGCTTGTTGTTGGGGTTCCTCAGGGTTCAAACCAGTCAGTCTGAGAGAAGTCAACTTTTATGAAAATACTGATTCACATACATTCATCGCTACACTGGAAAATTCTCAATAATATTCTACTATCATCATAAAAATTAAAAGTGGCTTGCATTTATTGTTATGGTGGTGATGTCAAACTGTTGGTTTGAGACAAGTATGTTACACGTATGTTAACTTACGGTGGAATAATGATGTTTGATATCTGACCCGATCTGATGACTCCTAATGCACTTGAGCTAACATTAATTTCTTACAATGGCAGGAATACCCTCAATCAATAAAAAGATCAACAGGATGATATGATGTGCTTTTAAGTTTAATTTTTGCCCAACACCAGTGTGTTGCATCTGATATATCGTGCTGCCAGTGAAGATTTCTCATAAAAAAGACAAATTACAGATTCAGCAAGAGATTGAATAACCTCCGAGCTCAGGGAATCCAGGTATTTTGCCAAAAGGGAGCCAGCTATCAGAACACAACCCTAATTAGATGCCAAGTTAGCACAGTGCAAGATACAGCTGTAGCATCATTAACTCCTCCAGGAGCCTCCTGTGTTTCTGTTGTTGTTCAAAGAAATGTTTCAGCTGTTGATTTACAGTGATAAAAAAAAATACTTGTGGAGCCACTATCTCCTCTGACACCACATCCTGCTGACGATGTGACAAAAACCCACCTGTGCGATAAAGCCCTGACACCCTACTCTGCAGGACGTCACCTACACATGCAGCGCGCTGACCTGCAGCCTCCTGCAGCTTGTTTTGTCTGTCGGCTTCAGTCAATGAGTGGCTCAGACTGAGCCGTCCCTCCCACACCGCAGCAACATATCAGAGACCACCAGTCGGCTGTAAACAGTGGGCCGATCCCCGCGGTGGGAGAGCAGCTGATCCCTGCCAAATGTCGGCCGGGCCACCCCGAGCAGACGGCGGCCTTCCTGCTCCTTCAAGCGTCACTGAAACCCGCCGCTCAGCTGCTGCGGGACACTCATTAACTCAGAGGGTAACTCAAGTTCATCCCAACAACATCGTTCATGAGGACGCTGAGAGGGACAGAGGACAGATCTCCAAACATGAGCTCAGTGCAGCAGACATGACTGCTGGGGTGGGAGGACACTCGATGGTCGCACACACACTGAGATATCAAAGATATGTTCCCTCAGGAGGATCTATACAATCAGCACAGTTTCAAGACTGACACCCAAGATTAGTGTCACCAATTCAGGATCTGACAAAATGTCTCCCCTTCTGTTCCTGAGATAATGATGCTGAATAATAGGCATCAAAGTGTTTTAGGCAGAACAAAATGACGTCACAGTAAAGCTGACCTTTGACCTTTTGGATATAAAATGCCATCACTTCATTATTTTATCCTATCAGACATTTGTGTGAAATTTGTGAAATTTTGTCACAATTAGAATATGAATTTTTGAGTTATGGCCAAAAACATGTTTTTCTGAGGTCACAGTGACCTTTGACTTTGAAATTCTCATCAGTTTATTCTTCAGTCCAGGTGGACGTTTGTGTCAAATTGAAAGAAATTCCCTGAATGTTTTTTTGAAATATCATATTCACAAAAATGAGACAGTAAAGGTCAAAGTAACCTTTGACCATCAAAATCTAAATCAATTCATCATTGAGTCCGAGTGAACATTCATGCCAAATTTTAAGATATTCCCTAAAGACCTTCTTGAGATAGTGTTCACAAGAATGGGACATATGGACAGACAGACAACCTGAAAACGCAATCAGTCCCTCCAGAAAACCGCGATCTTGCAATCGCAATAATTATTGCAAATTTAATGAAAGTCCAGAAGTCGTCACGCATGCAACATCATTTGAAACATCATCAGACGCATAATCAAATGGCGCTAATGTCACTGCAGTATGGAGAAAGGCTCTGTATTGACATAAGAATTGTCCCTTTGTTTAAATGCATACAATATGTGTTGAATTGATTCAAATGTTATGTTTACAGCAGATGTAGCTTACATGTTGAGAGCTACAATATTCACTCAGGATTTTTGGAAAACATTATTGGAGTCCATGTTTTGAAACTAATTCAATAAAACTAAAGAAGAGAACTGAAACATTTGCAGCTGTTTTTGTAATAAAACCACATATTTGGAAATAAAAATGTCACAAGGTAGAGTACTCGCTCTGGATGAAGGGAGGGCTGAGGGATGGAGGGATATGATGGTACCACCAGTCAATGTGACCAGCAGTATTCATTTCTCCTCAGTTAGTCAGCTCCTCCATTGTTGTGGCTGTTAAGCACTTGTGCATGATGTGATGGTTGCTGTTTGTGGTATTTGTCCCGACTGGGTGAAAAGTTGAAAAGTGACAGTGACAAGAGCAACACTGAAGATTTTTCAACTCTTAGCAATAGAAGAAAAAAAAAAAGCCTGGGTGCAGTGCTCAGAACAGAATAGACGCTTAGGGCCTCGTCACACTGGTGGCATTTGTATCATGGTGTAAATACATGATGCTCCTGAGTACCATTATAACGCTGGCCACAGGAAAAAAAAAAAAAAAAAAAAAAAACACGCTTTGGTGGTCAAGCAAGACGTATAAAGATAACACACAGTCCTACTTATTGTGGTGCTGCTTTTTCTCTCCTTTATCATTTAGTAGGAATGTGTGCGATTTGACGTCTAAACGATCAAACGTCCGCCCCCTGGCTCATCGACACCAGAAATATTAGTCGGTTAAACCAGTCAGTGTTTTATTCCTGTACAAGGCTGCTTAACTGTCATGCAGCCGCCCGCCACTAGTGGGTGCTACAGAGGCATCACACAGCCGTCCCCCTCCCCGCGGTAATGCTGGAGTAGACTGAAGGTTTAAATAAGAGAGATGTCCTCTCACAAAACCAGCGCGGTTTGGCAGTGCTTTGATCTAGAAAATGAAAACAATGTGTCAGAAAATAAACTGGCAGATAATCACTGGACTGGAGCAACGAGCAACCACATTCAACTCAAGCATTTGGATGTTAACCTGCACAGAACAACGCTGCTGCTGCTAGTGGTGTTAGCCACACTCAGACCGAATTGACATCGTTCACCTGGAGACGCTGTGATCCCGCCCGGTCTGAGAAGATAACGCAGCTCCTCATGACAATGACCTCACAAGATATATCTCCACTTAACTTTGTTGAAGGTAAAAGCTTCAGGAAGTTCATGCGACATGTTGAGCCTGAATGTTCATGTTCACATTCACACCACACAGCGCAAAGTGTCTCGTACCTCAGCAGCATTTAAAATCCAACATGGTTGTTAACAATAAATTGTGCTAAATTTAGTATTTTCTGAGTGTTTTCTTCTTTTTAGACTAGTCGACCAGTCTTAATTAAAATTTTCGTTTAGTCAACTGGGAAATTAGTCACCAGGAACATCCCTACACTCAACCTCATCTTTCATCCACACATATAAATAACATTTAGTTTTCAGTTTTGTCACAACACCTTTAAGAAAGGTGTTAAATAAATAAAGGCGAAGAAACAGGTGCAGAAGTTTTAAGTTAGGCTTAGTGTCATCAATTGGAATCACCGTGTTGTAATGTGGACAGAGATATTTTGTAAACCAAATGCCATGTGGACAGAATTTCTTTTTTTTTTTAAGGAGAAAAATATTTTCAAAACTATCTGTGTACTTGAAGACGAGCCCTGAGAGTTAAAGTGGCTACAACTGATATCTTTATAATAACAGTGTATTAATGACAATGTGACAGTGAGAGGGGTCATTCATAGTAATGAACCTACAGAAGATCCATCACCTGAATCCACAGCTCCCCTGTTATCAACACAACCAGCACAATGTACACGACTCTCTCCCACTATCCACTGAAACTCTAAACTCATATATTTAATTGCTATTTTACAATCTCCAATTTTCTGAAGCACTCTCATTAATTATGGACAGAGGTGAACTCCAACACGCGCACCTCCGTGTTGGCTGCAACCTGAAGGTTCATTTTCTACAACATAAAACCTCCAGCTGCCACAGGCGTATACGCTCCAGCAGTTCCACCTATTGAATAAATAAAAAATAAAACTCACACGGCTCAGCAGGTGATTTCAGGGGTTTTTATCAGGTCAGGAGCAGCTTGCGAGTGCAGAGCGGAGGGAGTGTGTCGAGGGAGAGCAGCTCTGCGGCGCTCAAAGAACCCCATTTATTAAAACCCATTTAAAACCACACTTCAGCACTGAGTCACAGGCTCTCTGTGGACGAGAGTAGAAAACAGACAGGCAGGCAGACCCTGGACACAGACACTCCTGTTTAAATTGTCTCACATCTCACATCCGCATTACACGTCCCGCAGGAGAAAAAAAGTAAAAGGTTAATTTTTTTAAAAAGCCTCTTGCTTCAGCCTGCAGCTTCACACACGACCCAAACCACCGAGTACAAACATGTAACCTCACAGAATCTCAGACTGCAGTTCAAACCTGCTCTCATCAATACTGTTATACTAACAATGCATGAAATGGCTATGGATTAGGTTTGTAACCATCCATCGATCTGCATCGATACATCAATTCAATGATCAACGATCCAATATCATCAATGCAGAGCGAAAACATTAATCCATATCATCATCTTTAGGACACGCCTTTCTTTTGAAATTCTGTCACCGTCAAACAGCAGCAGGCAAAGTATGACAAGCAGCCAAGAGAAAGAGACAAGGATAATGTTACTGACTCAGGAATCAATCAGCAGCGTTGAAGTGTTTTCAATTTTGGAGAAAATATGAGTCAACGGACAACATACAACATGTACTTTGTTTGTTGACTCATATTTTGTAAACAATCTGTATGTTTACATGACATTACAGAAAATCAATTTATTGTGTCAGTCGGACTAAAACCAGACTTTTAAAATACATGTAACATGTAACATGTAACAACATGGTGAGATCTACATCCAGAGCTGTACATTTTTGGACAGATGAGGAGACACTGTCCATGCTGGTACCAGTTAGCTGCTAGCTAACTGTAGCTAACTTGTTTGCCGATTGTTTGGTCTGTAACGTAATACGTCAACAGGAAAAAGGTCCAGTACTAACCAGTCCGTCCAGATAATCACGTTCTTTCACTTTCAAAATTTTATATATTCAAATTTTTAATTTTATATATATATATATATCTATTAGTGGTGGGACGCTATTAAAAAATAATCTAATTAATTAGAGGCTTTGTAATTAATTAAGCGTGATTAATCGCATTTTTATCAAACAACAATATTTGACACAATAAGCAAAGTTTTTCAATTTAGATAAATTTTGGTTGACAACTGAATCAATGAATACATGAACTTAAACAACAAAAATGTTTATTTTTCATTTCACCTGAGAGTTTGTTAATTTGTCAGATGTAGACTTACTTATATTGGCTCTGAACCCGTCATCTGGTCTATTGTGGGCCACAGTGTAGATACCCGACCCAAACCCAACGAGACCCAGTGGGATCCGACAGGTTTTGCTCGGGTTCAGCCCCCTTGACATAATGCTATGGCTAATTCAAGTGCTGGATTTTATTATTTACCTGACAACGCCTGAATGCAACACAGGCTCCGCTCCAACTGAGTGGGCTATGCTCCACTGCTGTGCGTGCATGACAGCAGCTTTTTGATGGTCATTTACACACTGTCCATGTGTGACCACGGTAAACAGACAAGCTGTAACCATGGTAACAATAACTATGTCACAAACTGCGTCAGGCTCGAGTTGGGTTCGCACTTAAAAACAGAGAGGCCGTTGGGTTCATTATATATACACACATATATATACACTGCACATATGTAACAGGGAATTGAACCTGTTGAACCCGACAGTGCTGGAGCCTCGTTAGAGTGAATGTAGGCCAGAATGAACTGTTAAACTGGAGAATATTTTTGTCTTTCATGTCGTTACATCCATTTCATCATCATCAGAGGATTCATATATTCAGTGTTTCAGAAAAACTGGAGGAGGTACAATGATGCACACTGTCTGTGCAGTGGAGATATGTTTTTATCCATGCATCGCCACAAATCATCTGTCTTATCTCCTCACCCTTGGGTTGAAAACACAGATCTAAAAAGGATATTTCCATGCAGGCTGGAGGAGTTTCCTCTGCAGTAGGAATCACAGTAATCCTCCCAGAGGGCAGCAAGAGATGAGAAACACAACAGCAGTCAGCTGTTCATCACAGCCGCAGTACGAACAACAACATCATGATGAGGGAAGCAACTAGGGCTGGAACGGTCCATGAATTGATACCGAATAGTCACAGTCCTGTGAATGCGGCTGCACGCAGAACACAAGGTACATAGACTGATGCATGTAATGTGGAACCCAAGTTCACTTGTGTGACTTTAAGTGGTACGCAGTTAGCAACATGTGCTAAAGTTTGAACAACAAGCTGGCGTTTCAGTCACGCTATGGCAAGGGAAAATGAAACCACAGGGTTGGAAAACCCGCCTGCAGGTTCTCGATTAGCTCCAACAGTAATGAAGGGAGAGATGTGTATAAGGTGAGTACTGTGGGTCAGCACTGCTCCACAGTTGTAGGGTGTGTAAATGGAAACACATCGAACACGTACATGCTAATGCACATTTGATGGCATCACCCAGATGTGCCGATCACCAGGACAAGGAAAAAGCAAATCAGGGTTTCCCACACATTCACTAAGCTGTGGCAGGCCGCCACAAATAAAACATCTGCCGGCACATTTTAATTTTCTATTTTTGGAGCTGGACCCCTCATAAGGTTTTCTGTTGGAATATGTACAGCGGTTATTAACTGGGCCACTCTCTTGGAGCACAGAGCTTAGTCTGAGCACAGACGGAGCAGCAGAGAGCCAAGCTCAGTGAAAGTGAAACTTATTGGTTCATTGCACTGGGTTTAAAAGTTTTCTGTCACTCACAAACAGCTGCTCCTCTCATCCATCAATCTGATCAGCTCCGATCGGACTGACTGATCCATTATCCACCCTGCAACTCACAACTACACAAACTGTTGCGGCGTGTGCTGCATTCACTGACTCACAAAAACCTCCAAATTCAGAGACTAATTCACAAGGACACACCCCCAAATATCATGTTATAAGAGACGATTTTCAGTTTTTCACCAGCTGTGACATGTTGCCTTTTGGGAAAGGGTTTTCAGTATTTGTGCGTTTTGTTTTTAAAATTCTACCTCAGCAAAGGCTTTTGTTTCTTCGACACGTCTGTCAAAACAGGGTTGCAACAGTATGAGATTTTCACGGTTCAATAACAGCCTCAGAAATATCGCCATCTATCATCTAGTGATTATTGAACTATCTTCAGTCTGGTGTTTAAAGAGCTCAGACGTGTTTGTGCGCTTCCTGACTTTGTGACATGCTACAAGACACATCTCACCTGCAGATCCATTTTCTTTCACGATGTCTGAACAATAACATCCTCCTTAAATACGTGGCCTTTACTGTGTGAAGTCACACCTCTGGTCCTTTCCCCTGAAGGTTAATGTCATATCTCATATGTCATATCAGTTTTTGCACGTTCTAAAAAGGTGTGTTATTCACCAAATTAGATCAGTTTTTGTGGACCCCTATCACTTGTCCATACACAATGGCTGACTGACTATCCACCTGTCCTTCCTTTTTTCTGTCTGGAGCCTATCCCAGCGGACATTGGACGAGAGGCAGGGTACAATCTGGACAGGTAACCAGACTATCACAGGGCTGATACACAATTCACACTCACATTCACTGAGACAAGCAATTTTTTTAAAGTTACCATCATCAATCACCTGGAGAAAACCCACGCTAACACAGGGATAACATGCAAACTCTACACAGAACACATTAGCATTTCAACTGGATATGAGGACTACAGCTGTGTGTGTGTGTGTGTGTGTGTGTGTGTGTGTGTGTGTGTGTGTGTGTGTGTGTGTGTGTGTGTGTGTGTCTGTGTGTCTGTGTGTCTGTGTGTCTGTGTCTGTGTGTCTGTGTGTGTCTGTCAGGTCACTGCTGTTGCTGACTTTTCAAAACTTTTCAGGACACAGTTAAAAAGCCTTAATGATGTACGTTTCTGTGCTTGTCGAAGCAGATTTTTTTTTGATAAGCTTCTTGAAAATTGAGACACAGTAGAGTTGCTGACTGCAGGCCCCACAGTGACCGGTTTTATTGGATTAATGGAGATGGTTAGAGGTTTTAATGAGCTCCTATGGAGGTATCACCTCACTGAAAAAAAAGAAGATTTCTACTAAAATGAAATCTCAGTTTTTGGCTGAGAACCACTCAGAGGGCCAGAGCTGTCAGATACAAGACGACAGATTCAGCAGGTCTGTAATTACTGTATCAGAGAAGATGACAACTTAATAATATCTTTTCAATGCACAAAGGTATTTTGTAGAAAAACATACCTTAGAGCAACTTAAGATATCAGGAAAGTACTGCGGTGGTATTAGAGATATTAAAATGACACATCATAATGAATTGTCAAACTTCACCTGAATACATTCTGTTAATTCTTAAATAAAAAACAGTATTTAAATAAAAGAGACAAAGAAAGGCTGGGTAAAATTCACAGAGGAGGAGGTGGAGTTACCTGCACTATGATGTCTCAATGTATAAATTCAATTGCCACTGCACTAATTCCATCAACTAAGTTGTGTCATATTAATCTCCACTCTGCTGAAAACAGTTTCTCTTTCTCTAACAGCGCTCTCATTTGCCAGTTAATTCCAACTGCTTCTTCTTGGCTGTTTTTGGTCAGAGTTACATTACTGTGAGTGACATTACACACTTTCCTGCAGATTCAGACAGATTTGATTCCAGGGATGCACGATACATATAGGGCCGATAATTATGGGCCAATAATGGGACATTTTTATAACTATGCATGATTCCAATAATTAAAATTGTGGCCAATAAATAGTCTTTACAAAAGGCAGCATCTACACATCCAACAGTGGGTGGTGGTATATGTACCTTTAAACGTGGTTTGCGAGCCGCCAATAAACAAAGAGAAGAACAACAACTGCAGCACACTGTCTTAGAGGGCAAAACATGTCGTGTTGTGGACGTCTTTAACAGTTCCAGAGGAAGACAACAGGGCTGCGCCAAGGGTCTGATCCCCAACCACCTGACACGGGTAAGACACAACGCTGAAGGACCTTCTCCAGAGTGTTAGCATGGGCTAATTAGCAGCAGCGGCTCACATCCAACACCAAGCTTTTAAAAGGCTCCACTCTGTTGTGAAACTTATTAATAACCGCTCGCCATGTGATGCAACAGTTAGTGATTATTTGTATCGTTACCTCTCTGACTGCATGTGTGTGAGACACAGCCGCTTGTTTGTCTAGGTTGAGTGTTAACGTGTGAGGTAAATAAACAGAGCATTGCTTTTCCACTTGGTAGCTGTAGGCTAGTCTATCGTGGGACGGTGAGACAGTGCCTGGGTGCGCTTATAAAAATGCAGCATGACGATATAAACATTTCGTACACCAGATGTGAGGCGGAGCTGCCGATGTTGATGTGAGTCAGCTGTCAGTGTTTGTCTCTGTTCATAGAGACTCCACTCTGCAGTGTAGTTTATACACTTTACTGATACACCAGAGAATCACACAGTAACACTGGGCTTCACCATCTCCATCTGTCTCACCGTTAACTATAAAATTAATACTGCATAGCAGTCATTTTACTTTTACATCCTTGTATTTATTATGTCCATCTGTAGTGTAGGGTTATATGGGGGCGGGGCATTGAGGGCAGACCTCATGTTGGCAGGTACGAAGAGTCAGAACTATTGTTTGATTTTGTTGTGTTAACAATAGTGATGTCGGGTTGACTTGGTTTGGTCAGAGCTATGGAATATTAAACCATCCATATTTTCTCACTACATCTCAGTCTTTCTTACTCTCAGGTGTACATAAACTACAGGTTATACACTTCTTTTAAAAAAAAAAAAAAAAAAAAAGTGAAATTATCGATCACCACATCGGTTGAAAAAATCCATATTGGTGCATCCCTATTTATTTCACAATAAAAGCCTTCCAGATAGAGGACAGAGTGCGTCTTCTGAGGTGCTGGAAGGCTTTTATTGTGAAATCTACAGAAAACGTGATTAAGAATTGCACAGTTTCCTCTGTATCTACATGAGGAATACATGTGCAAGTAGTGTTTCAGTCATCAAATGATGACTAACATTGTCTACTCTGCAGACACCAGGACAATTAGATGCAACTGAGCTAGAGGGCCGCAGAGACAACAAAGCCATGCAGCATATGTTGCTATGACGGTTCACACACACACACACACACACACACACACACACACACACACACACACACACACACACACACACACACACAGAAATCTCACAGCCATAAACTGTATATGTTTGAGCCAGATAAGAACTGAAAACACTACAGAGCAGTTTTGCGGGCCAAAAAAGAACCCAAAAGTTTGCTTGTGCCGAACATTTAGCAACAACAGGCTTCACCTGAGGAGTGTGAAAAGATGTCAACAACCCCAAGAAAAAAAAAAACAAGCTCTTAAGTTCATTGATTTTTACTTTATTCTGCTCGAACTCACGCTGCACACAAAGATGCTTTTTTCTTTTTTACTTGGACTAAAAAGTTTAACTGTGAAAAATCAACCACATGTACCTGTCTCACCTGTGATCACCTGTCAGCTATTCAACACCTCTTGACAGCCTATCAGCACTGCCTAATTAATTTTGAGTTCTGTACACATTTAACAGCAGGACAGCATCAACTGCAAATTAAGACTGGAGCAGACAGAGTACTAAATATACAAGTTGTTAAAGATTTTCTTCACTAACCAGCCAAAAACCAAATGGTCATCTACAGAGTGGCTGGTAAAATTTCAACACTAACTCGCCATTTGGCCCGGAGAGAAAAGAAGTAAAATCTGCACCCTGGTAGCAGATTAGAAAACAGGAAAGCCTCAGACTAACATGTGATGATATACATTTTCTCCATGTTTTTTAAATGTGTTCTGTCTTTATTGTAAAGCCCTTTGTGTTTTGAAAGCTGCTATATAAATTAAGTTAATTATTATCAACCAAATTTTCTTAACATTAGTCTCAACCCAGAATTTCCCCCATCAGTGCATCCTTAATATTATAGATAATAAATACCATATATTATACATAATATAGTCCAAATAAAGGTCTGGTACTCGCAGGTGAGGCAAATAAAGTCACCTTGAGAATTTAGGGCAAGTGTCTGTTTTTAAGATCCAGCGTGTAAGATTCAGGAGGATTTAGAGGCATCGAGCAGTGAGTATTGCAGATTACAACCAGCTGAAAGTTCTCCTGGTTAGAATTCCTTCAGTAGTCATCGTTCATGAGGTTTTTACCGGGAGCCAAATAATCCACAGAGGTCTCTTTCTCTCCAAAACAAACAGACCAGGTGACTGAAACTGGTAAAAACACTGAAAAGTAGTTTCAAAGATCTGTGTAGTTCTTCTTCTCATGGACGAACTGTGAATTACAGTGGCCAACACAAAAATGTGAATGTCCCAATGAAGAACCAGTGTTTGGTTTGTCCGTTTTAGGCTACTGTAGAAACATGGCAGTGCAACACGGCGACCTTCACAGACGAGCACCTGCTCCCTATGTAGATTTAAACAACTCATTCTTATTTACAGGTGATTATACACTAAAGAAAACCTACTTACTGTATTTAATTTCTAAATCCTAAGTCCTCCACACTGGACCTTTAAGGGGAGATGGTGTGCTTTGGGAACGTTGTGATATTACAGCCAAATCTTGTTGCTGTATTGTTGCAGATTGCTTGTTTAGCAGCTGATAGCCAACAGTGAGTGAAAACTGATCTCCAGTGTAAGCTGCCATGTTTTGTTCTGCAAATGCCTCTGTGTCAGAAATCAAGTGAGACAGCAGAAGAAGATGTGAATTAATCCATCCAAAACGTCAGCCAATCAGAATGGAGGGAGGCGGAGGGGGAAGACAAACATGTCAGACAAGAGAGTGACAGCCGTGATGAGACGCTGCCTCTCTCACAAACAGCCACTGTGTGTCAGAATCACAAACTGTACTCTCAGTTTGTTCAGGCGGCGCCGCAGCGCTTGCCAAACCTTATTTCCTCCCCATTTGCATAATCTTTGTCTTTCCCTCTTTTTGTGGGGATGAGAGCGTGAGAGGCTCAACAGAGGCAGAAAGAAAACTCCCAGAATAGATCTGGAGAGAGGATTGTCCCAGTGTCAGTATCCATACTGGAGTGCACTGTGTTTCTGTATGAACAATCAGTAACCTGCCGACATGCTGCTGCTCTGCTGCTCTCCATCGAACCTCACAGGACCAACACTACCACACATATTCCACATACTGGACTTTACTATAGTTTATTTAAGACCAGATGATTTTAGGAAAACCATAACATTCTCATTCAAATACAGACATTTGATCAGAGGCCCCAAAAGGTTTTGGATGTTTAGGAACGGCGTGTCACTTTATGCTCGTTACATACATTGTGTCCTTTCAAAATAAACTTCCATTTTCACGGGAAATGTAGAATTTATGCTCATTAAAGGCATATAATCCCTTCTCAAAATAAAGTTAAAACATAGGTTGAAAAAACAACTTCATTTTAGCTTCACTTCCTCAGGTTAAGGCAACAAAAGCACATGGTTAGGTTTAGAAAAAAAAACTAGGGGTGGCTTAAAATAAGTATGTTTGTTAAGAATGTACAAAATGAACATGATCAGCTGTGATACTGACATTTACAATACAAGCTTCACTCGTAGAAAAATCCACCGCATATCAAATCAAGCGTTCCCAAGACTAAAATCAACCCTCTAAATGAAAACTATCCGTTCACAGACTGTCATCATCCGTTATCTGAAAGTATTTTGGATTTAGGAGAACAAATCATGTGCAAAGAGTGCATGAGCTTTGTGTCTGCGCAGCAAAGCAACACAAATATCTTATTAAACCGTCTGAAAAAACTCTACAAATTGCAATATGATGAACAAACAAAGGCCGAGGATTGCTAACGTTACCTCACTGAATCACCGTCCTTATCCAGCGGCAACTCAGGCAGCTATGACAACGATGCTACATCACAGGAGATACACTGAATTCAGGTGAAGAAGGAGCTTATTTTAAGTCTTATGTTGATGCAAGGATTTTTTAAATTAGCATCAATGTAGCACAACGAGAAAGTGAGAGCAGTGTTCTGTTGATTTCATTATGGGTGAAAATGTTTTGGCACCATTTTTCAAGAAGATGTGCTGTAATCAGGTGAAGAGTAACTTTATTTTGAGTCTTAATTTGATGCTAAGATTTGTACATTAGCAGAACTGTAGCACAACTTCAAAGTGAAAGAAATGCTGTTTATTTAAATGTGAAAGTGCAATAAAAAAGATGATGTGATAAAAAATTGTGATCTTAGTATCTATCAAAATAAACATGATTATCATTTTGGCCATGATCGTGACCACACTAGGTTGTTAGTAGAGTAGCTCGATTGACTTTTGGTTTCAAAAGGGAAACAAACAGCAGTCCCCTGGGTGAAAGTTGAGGGGTTTTTTGACCTATCCATCTCCCTTCCCACCCGCCCTATGTGGTCAAAAAATGCTGCTACCTTATGTGTCTCATACCCCTACTACAGGCTGCCTGTGTGCGTCCATCTGATGCCGAGGGCCACTGACCAACCCTCAGTATTTGTCGAGTAGCTAGTGAGACTGGGCTGGGAAATTATGTCACTGCAACTTTTCCTGCCAAGGAACTGCCACTGTGATTTTGTGATTACTTTCTATCAATTTAACTCGAGGCAAGTATTGTAGCCTGTTGTATTAAACTAGATAAGTCTGTAGCAAGCATAATTAACTCATCCTGTTTCTACATGAATATAATCTGATAAAATGGTGCTTGTTTCCTTCCAGGGTTCTTTTCTCCATCTCAAGTCAGCCAGATAAGTTTTCATTACTCAAAAATCTCAGCATGATTTTATCTGGATAAAAACTTCTTTTATTCTTTTCTGAGAAGTGCACAGTCTATTCTGAATCTTTTCAAGCATCAAATTGACACAGAGTTGAATGTCTTACTCGAAGAAACCATCTCTGGGGTAAAGAGTATAAATACAGTAATACAGACACGCTGAGAGTCGCAAAGTAACAACAGAGTTTTATCTTGTATTTTGACTAGTCAGCTGACAGCTGAGTAAATTCACAGGTGACAGATGTTTTACAGCGAGAGGAACCACCAACACAGGCATTAACAATGCAATGGAATTCTCAATTCTAATGTAATCTGGAATATCTCAATTAGGGGATTAATAAAGGTGTATCTTATGGAAGATGCACTTTATTTATCCTTTGGCCTTAATTTCAACCAATCACCCTGTGTTACTAAGATGTATCACTACATAGCCTTCAACATGTTATCATACACCAATCAGCCACAACATCAAAACCACTGACAGGTAAAGTGAGTAACATTGATCGTCTCGTTACAACGCAGTGTTCTGCTGGGAAACCTTTGGTCCTGGCTTTATGTGGATACCACCTGACACCAAGCACCTACCCAAACACCATTGTGGACCAAATACCCTGCACCCATGGCAATGGTACTCCCCGATGGCAGTGTCCCCCCGCACAGGACAACGCACCATGCTACATCACAAAGCTCAAGGTGTCAACCTGGCCTCCAAAATTCCCCAGATCCCAATGTGAGCAACCGTGGGACATGCCATGACCCAACGACACAACACAGGACCCGTCCTCCCAAGGAAGGATCCTTGACTTTGAGAAACACCCTCTGTGTCTACGCCTCCACAGCTGGGGTACCAGCACATCCCATGGATCCTTGGTCAGATTGGGATCTGAGGACTTTGGTGGTCAGGTTGATGCCTTGAGCTCGCTGTCACAGTCCTCCGGCCATTCCTGTGCATTGTCCTGCTGGGGGGGGGACACTATCATCAAGGAGTGCCGCTGCCATGAGTGGGCGTACTTGGTCTACACCAGTGCTTGAGTGGGTGGGGCGTGTCAGGTGTCACCCATGTAAATGCCAGGAGCCGAGGTTTCCCAGCAGAACACTGTATTGAAACAAGACAGTCAATGTTACTTCACCTGTCCGTGGTTTTAATGTTGTGGCTGATCGGTGTATTTCAAACCGTTTGTTTGACTGCTTTTTATGCAGAACTGACAGTGAGCAGGCCGGACAGATTCAGTCTCCTCTTTCAGCCTCTTCAACAGAAAACTTTTCATCTGAAAAGGGGTGAAAAAAGTGGCGGGTGGTCTCTGTAATGCAGCAGTCAGCGAAGCAAAGAGGAGAAAAAACCGGGATGCCACGGCCAGATGAAAGTCCAATGTCCTCCCTCTCTCATACAGCTGTCCAGCAGGAGGTCGCTGGGGTCACGCATTGAGTGATCTATCCCACAGAGAGCAGCCGCCGATTTAGAAGCAGGAGGGAGTGCTCGACTTTTAACTCTCACGGGCGGGTGGAGACAGGATGAGTAAGCTCCTCAGAGCTCATAAATATTCGTCTGCAGCTTCACACAGGAGAATAAGTGGAGAGGAAAATCCAGGACCTGAATGATCAGCGTCCAGACTAAAACGGCATTTTTCTCTCCCAAAAATGGAGTTATACCAAAACAGCCTCTGGAGTGTATCAATCTTAAAACAGACACTGGGTGTTTCAGTGTGTGAGGGGAGGTGAAGCTGTCCAGTGAGGGTCGGAGGCTGTGTGGAATTAAAGTGAAGAACGCAAACTTTGGTTGCCTCTAACTTTCTCTGTGATCACTCATTTTAACTGCAGTTATATTAAGGCATACTTTATAAATCCTGTGGGGGGAAATTTAATTTTTTCACTCTGTTACTTTCACACACACACAGACCTGTAATACACACATGCACAAACAATGCTGTATGGAGAGATGTCAGAGCGAGGGAGCTGCCTTACACAGGGTGCCGCCTCGAGCAGCTGGGGGTGGTAGTGGTTAGGAGGCAAATTGGCACCTCTCCAGCTACCAGTCCACACCCCGTACTTGGTCCTGAATTCGGCTGTGTCAGAATTAAGTATAGGTGATTACAGTGAGCTGGAGGTGACTGAACTGAGGTGTAATGGTCTGTCACTACTGGCAGTCAAGTACAGTTACTATGACTTGACATCTCTCTTTTTCTGTGGTCACACATTTTAAACGTGGATATAGCTGAGCATACGACACAGACGATGTCATTAATCTGCATCTATGCAGATTTAGTCTGTTGACTGTGATGCATTGTTTTCTTGTTTGTCACGTGAGATGATGGAAGAAGAGAATTACCCATTTTCATGTAGCTCAGGTGTTTCACTGTGAGAAGAGGTTTCTACAAAAACACTCTGAAAACACTAACATGGACGCAAATCGTTTTCACACAAAGACTGCATTACAGAGATTAGACCGGCCTAATATAGATTAGGGATATTAGGAATGTCAATTTCAGTTAATTTTGCTGTTGAAAACCCAACACATTCTCACTCCGACCTTGACACATATTGCTGCTTGATCATAGACTTTCCACGTCTACGTATGACGTGCAAGGTACCCTGTGTGTGTTGGTTGCTGATGCTCTGGGACGCCGTGTTAAGTTCAGCCTGTTAGACGCATTGTCTGTTTTCAAGATGCACTACACAGGAGATGCACATTTTGCATACAGTGCATTTCAAAATAAACATACTACACCGATACAACACTGTGACTTGAAGTTTGTTTGTTTTTTCCCAACAACACACACACGGTTATCGTTAGCAAACACACAAACATGGTTGGGTTTAGGCAACCAAGCTCATCGCGGTTATATTTAGAAAAAAAAAAATACAGGGTCTGGCTTTACATTCAGACAGGAAGCAAACACCGGCCTCCCGGGTGAAAGCCAGTGATTGATGAACCCATCCACCAACACCCCCACCCAGCCCACTCAGACTTTTCGCCCTCTTAAGTGTGAAAAGTCTGAGTAGGGTGGGCGTGAGTAGGTGTGTTGTCCCACCACGTTTCCTCCTGATGCCGTCAGGCGCTATTACACACTGACGGCACCCAGCCAGTATTCAACGACTTTGGAATGAGACTGGGTTGTAAAACCCAACACCCATTAACTGATAACTGACCAGTTAATTTTCTAGGAAAAAAAAAGCAAAATGACATGAAATACAAGTGGCGCTTCCCTTTTAGTCCGGCACGGCACTGACCCAGGGAGATTTACTGCCACATTTTAAGCGCTATCCATTTTTAAATTTTATTTAAAAAATTAAAAAATGTTTGCGTTGTAAATGTCTCACCCTTTATTTTATTTTCTGTTGGCTTTGCTGACAGACAGCTGGCTAGCCATGTTAACCTGCAGAAGTATGGTACTCAGCTAGTTAGCTTTGGCTGCTCTGCAAGGCACACCACCATCAGGTGGGAGCTAGCTAGTGGCGTCGCTCATTCTGTAATTACTCCCGAAACACACTGCCTGGCGGAACTTTTCCTTTGGCACTCTTGTTACCAGTTAGAGCAGCCACGCCGACCACGTCAGCACTGCTGCTAAGGTAAAATGGTCTAAAATGGTCTTTTGATGACCATATTGGCATCATACCAACTTCTTCAGTTTCAATGTCTGTATCTGTTAATATTTCTATAACTCAACTCTTCCATTTCAAAATAAACACTGACAGCCTTTCTGTGGTCAGAATTCTTTCATTTGTTAACAAAAGGCTTTTTAATGTGAAATATTTTCAGGGCAGTGTTGCTGACAATGTTGTGGCTCGCACAGCTGCATAAATGAGTGGAGTACAGGCTTTTAATTTTGGAAATACAGTAGTTACAGCAGCATGCAGCTCTGCAGAAGTGCCACAGCAACAACACTGTCAGTGTGAACACTGCACAAATTTGAGCTGCGGCAGCAGTTCAGCGAGGTTGCCTTCACACACTGTTGTGTCCTAACACATGGTGGCAGGACCACGTTGCTGCGTAAACATGGTGTCCACCCTCAAGTCTCCCCTGAGGTCACCCCTGTGAGCAAGCAGCTTCATTTTGAGCAGTAAAACCCCTTTAGCATGGTTAGATAACGTATGTTAGCACTGCTAGCCATGCTGACACGGTGCTATGCTAACAGAGCTAACAGTGATTAACTGAAAAGCAGCAAATCTGACCCTCAGACTGAGATGTGTAACAGGTCAAAAATATTACCTGCAATTAACCAATTTACAGTCCTGATGTGGATCTAGTCTGAGACAGCAGGCAGTGGGTGGACACAGCCTGAGGATCAGATTAATAATGTAACTCTCCACACAGTGATTCATTTTATTGACCTTCAGTACAGAGTTACCCTCCAGAAACAGATTAATTAAGGTAGTAAGCTCCGTCTCTACCTGTCACAACTTGTAACTCACAATATGGTGACCTGCTGCTCTGAATAATTACTGCAAAGTGAACATGTGACTGATCAATCACCTGCTGGGCTGAATCAGATCGTGGCAAATACAAAGTTATCAGATGAAGGTCTAATGAGTCACCCCACTCTTTAAATACGTGTCCTTTACTGTGTGATGTAGCACTACTGCTCATTTTCCCCGAGGCTTAATAAACCCAATATTACATTTCATAAAAATGTAATCATTTGCTCTAATTCTTCCTTCTGGAGGCGCTCCTGTCATAAAGCAAGAGGCAGGAGATTGTGTAAGGAACATTAGGCAGATGTTAACACACAGACGGAGCTCATTTGAGTTAAGTACAGTATATAAATGACTTGCAGTTTAGTGCAGGTCAGCACTGACTGGCTCGCTGCACACTGTGTCAGCTGTTAGCCCTGGGTTAGATCCACTTGTTAAAGATTGAATTTGTTCAAAGAACCCAAATCTCATTTTCATCTTTTTGGCTTTCATTTCTATCAGTGATGATTAGTGCCTGCTGAAACATCAGCCAGGGCAGTGTCATGTCAAGATTTTACAAAAATCGATTTATAGAAAGAATTAAGGTTTTTTACTTTTCCCACTCTGAATGCTTTGATTCAAAAATTGATTCTCCCAGTGCTCAAGGCTGCATATGTGTCTGCACATGGACTTGGTACAGATTCCTGCTGACAGACACGTCTGTCAAAGGATAGGAAAGCTTCAGTTGATGACGCTTTTTTTCTGGTTCCAGTAATGTGCCAAGAAATGAAGTAAATGTACCAAAAGTCAAAGAAGAAGAAGAAAACGACTGCTGCTGGCACATGTAAACATTTTTGTAAGCAATGCAGGTTTAAAAATGTGTTTTTGCACATTTTTGTAATTCTGAGAAAGAAAATGCATTCATCATGTTTGATGGATGAAACACAGAGTGTTTTCCAGAACTCTGTTTGTTGACAACAACTCCAATCGGTTGCTTTAAAGAGGACAATTTTGTTACAAGATAAAAGTAGTTCAAGTGTTCATTAAGTTGCTGTACTGGTGAAAGACAGACTGAACAAACTATGATTCAAACTAATAACAAAGCAGCAGCACAGGAGGCCAATATGACTTCAAGCTCAGATATTAGGATTCTACATTTTCCATAATGGAACAGGTGACAACTGCATTCACATCGTATAGGTGAATAGTAATGATGGGAAAGATTCCTACGTGTTCATATATCATCAGAGCGGTCGTATGATTCCAGTCTTACTAGTCTAGTTGGACTCTAACGAGTCTATTGAGAAAAGTGCACTAAGTAGAGAGCAGATCTCGACCAGGGGGCCACTCAAGCTGATTGTGACCATTGTAAAATAATTCTTGTAATTCCAGTGCACGCTGTGGTTTCACAAGTGTCCCAGAAGCTAATAAAGAAACACGCCTCGTCTATTTTTGATTGAGATGCAGCACGTTGCACAGGGCAGATCAATTTCTCCTGCTAACAGACACTGTATGTGAAAGAAAGAAAGAAAGCCTAATGTGTATTTATCAGGATAAATGTATTTTTAATAGCCACACAGCTACAAGGCCTCAGATCTTTTATCCATGTCTTTCATAACCGGATATTTAAGGGTATTAAATTTGTCTGTAGGCTACAGCTCGGCAAAGCAGAAAATAACAACAATAAACACAATTAAAACAGACAAAGGGAAACAATTTAACTTCATAACAATAATAATAATAATAATAATAATAATAATAATAATAATAATAATAATAACGATGATGCAGCTCAGCAGAAGTGCTGCAGCAACAAAGCTGTTAGTGTGAACATCACACGCATGAGCTGCAGCAGCAGTTCAGAGAGGTTGCCTTCAAGCACTGCTTCTGCAGGCAGTGTGTTCTGTCTTAACTCACGGTGGCAGGACCACGTTGATGCTGAAACATGGCGTCCACCTTCCAGTCTCTCCGCAGGTCACCCCTGTGAGTAAGCAGCTTCAATTTGAGCAGTAAACAGTCCCTCCAGAAAAATCACGATCTTGCAATCACAATAATTAACACAAATTCAACAAAAGTCCACAATATTTGTGGGGGATTGCAATTTTTCAAAAGTCCCACAATTTTTCCGCATTTTCTAGCTGACCGGAAGTCGTCACGCATCTGACGTCATTTGAAACGTCATGAGACGCGTCATCAAATGGCGCTAATGTCATTGCAGTATGGAGAAAGGCTCTGTATTGACATAAGAATTGTCCCTTTGTTTAAATGCATACAATATGTGTTGAATTGATTCAAATGTTATGTTTACAGCAGATGTAGCTTACATGTTGTTTTACAGTCACATTGTCTGCTTTGAGAGCTACAATATTCACTCAGGATTTTTGGAAAACATTATTGGAGTCCATGTTTTGAAACTAATTCAATAAAACTAAAGAAGAGAACCGAAACATTTGCAGCTGTTTTTGGAATATTCACTATGATTATTATAGGAAGTCATTACATCACTTATTTTTTGGAGACAGTAGTTAAAAATAAATAAATAAATAAATCACACTTTTTTCTCCTGACTTGCAATTTTTGTCATTAGCCACAATCTTTGTTATTTGCTGCAATTTCCCAAAAAAAAAAAAAAAAAAAAAACACATAAAAATGCCACAATTTAAAATTGCAATTTTTGACAAAACTGGCTGCAAATTCAAGGTTTTTTTGCCGCGACATCCTGGAGGGACTGAGTAAAAGCCCTTTAGTATTGTTACCAAAAGTATGTTAGCACTGCTAGCCATGTTGACACAGGGATTTATTCATTTACTATCGTGCATAACATTAGTGGATAATAATATATCAGGTATGGCATTAATCTAAAGATGCTCTGGTTCAAAATGTAACCCAAATTTTTTATGGATGGCAGTTTTTGAGCCAAGACGAGACCAAAATGTGGCCCGCAAAAGACTAGGTAAGGCTTTCTGCTCTTAGCTGAGCTGATTTTCAGAAAACCTGTGGCCCCCTACCGGCCGATAAAAAGGAGTAAGAAGTCAGAAGTCGATGACGGTATAAAAGAGTCAGGATTTTCAACAATTGTGAAGCTACGCAACCATGAAAATGTTAGTCATAAATGTGCACACAAAATATGAGGCTGATTGGTCCAGTAGTTTGCAAGATATGCGGACAGACGGATACACACACACACAACCAAACGCATGCTTCCCTCTAGGCTCACACCTGGTGAGAAAATAAGGATTAAAATACTGCACACTGACAATATTACACCATATCCATTAAATTTTGGTTTTACCCCCATTGATCAACAGTCTTGCCTGATGTGAGGCACCCATTTGTTTTTAGACACTTACATTAGTTTCTGCACAGAGGCATTAACAGCCACATATTAACTCCATATACAGCATAAAACAGTTCAACAGAAAATCACCTGAATGACTTTTGGTGCAGCTGTCACTTCTATTAAATACCTGCAGCCTCTTTCCTCGGAGAAAGTAAAGTGGCTCGTGATGCAATTTTCAATCATTTGCTCCAAAATAAACATTGTAAAACAGCAAAATCCATTTTCTGACTCGTTAGGCCGCACACTGTCATCCCCTTCATCTGATTAACCAAGCAGCACCTCAATAAAATGTCAGCGGTAAAAAGAGGCAGAGCTGTTTCTTAACACAATCACAACCTATTTGAACAGAGGGTGTGGAATAAATAAGAGGAAATTAAGCTTCACAGGGGCCGATTATGGTGATGTCTTCTTCTACTCCTGCTGCTCAAATACTGTTTCACTTTATGTTCAGGAATACAGATGAAAATTGTTGAATAAGAGAACTACAAGATGTTCAATACGCACCAATTACTACATAATAAGCAACTAATAGACAGGTCAAAGGTCAGAGGTCATATTACTACACTACATGAGAATAAATGTGAACGACAGTTAGCTTTCAATAAAATCTGATCTGAACCCCAAAATGTAAAAGAACATCAGCATTGTACAGCCTAATGTATTTCTACCACTGGTTACCTCTGTGATCTCAATGTACACTCACCAGCCACTTTATTAGGTACACCTTGCTAGTACCAGGTTGGACCCCTCTTTTTTATTCTTGGTGTCATAGATTCAACAAGGTGCTGGAAACATTCCTTAGAGATTTTGGGCCATATTGACATGATAACATCACACAGTTGCTGCAGATTTGTCGGCTGCACATCCATGATGAGAATCTCCCGTTCCACCACATCCCAAAGGTGCTCTATTGGACTGAGATCTGGTGACTGTGGAGGCCATTGAAGTACAGTGAACTCACTGTCATGTTTGAGATGATCTGAGCTTTGTGACATGGTGCGTTATCCTGCAGGAAGTAGCCATCAGAAGATGGGTACACTGTGGTCATAAAGGGATGGACACGGTCAGCAACAATACTCAGGTAGGCTGTGGTGTTTAAACCATGCTCAGTTGGTACTAAGAAAATCTCCCCCACACCATGACACCAGCAGCAGCAGCCTGAAGCGTTGATACAAGGCAGGATGGATCCATGCTTCCAAATTCTGAGCCTACCATCTGAATGTGGTTTTTCCAATCTTCTGTTGTCCAGTTTTGGTGAGCCTGTGTGAATCGTAGCCTCAGTTTCCTGTTGTTAGCTGACAGGAGTGGCACCTGGTGTGGTCTTCTGCTGCTGTAGCCCATCTGCTTCAAGGTTGGACGTGTTGTTGCTTCAGAGATGGTCTTCTGCACACCTTGGTTGGAACCAGTGCTTATTTGACTTCCTGTTGCCTTTCTATCATCTTGAACCAGTCTGGCCATTCTCCTCTGACCTCTGACCTCTGGCATCAACACTGGATATTTTCTCTTTTTGGGACCATCCTCTGTAAACCCTAGAGATGGTTGTGGTGAAAATCCAAGTAAATACTCAGACCAGCCCGTCTGGCACCAACAACCATGCCGCGTTCAAAGTCACTTAAATCACCTTTCTTCATCATTCTGATGCTCAGTTTGAACTTCAGCAGCTCGTCTTCATCATGTCTACATGACTAAATACATTGAGTTGCTTCCACGTGATCGGCAGGTTAGCTATTTGAGTTAACAAACAGTTGAACGGGTGTACCTAATAAAGTGGCCGTTGAGTGTACGTAAACACAGACTGGGGTTGAGCCACTACAGTAGCTACTGCACACCGTGAACACAATATCAGCTCTGCTGGTCCACCTGTCACCGTCCATGTCATGTCACTCTCACGGTGGAGTTATAAACAACTAACGTTACGCTAATGCTAACAGGAAGAGTCACCACACACCAATAATATGACTGTTTGCACCGTTAACGTTACTTCAACCGTCTAAAGTTCGGCTACAGCAAGTTAACCGTTAGCTCGTTAGCCTGCTAGCCAACTTTAGCAAACATGACCACAGACGACAGCTTAGCCGTCTTATAGAAGCACTCATGACAAAGAGACACTTCAAACTAATTTCATAAAGTGTTTAAGTGAGCTAGTGAAAGAGAAAAGAAAACCGTAAAGTTAGCGAGCGAGGTATCTTCTGTTGTCATTTAATCAAACGTCAAAGGAACTCCATTCCAAAACCCCTTACTTTAAAGTTGTATTGACTCTCTGCGAACATAAACAAAATATAGAAGATAATTTACAAGTTCCTATATACAAGTAAACTCTATTTGTAAATTCGGCTAACATACAACACACGGTACAGCACGTTATTCAATAATATTTCAACTTTCCCTCGGTCCTCAAGCGGTGGAAAGCAGCGTTGGATTAAGGGGCATGGAAGACTGAGAGAAGCCGCAAAACCAAACAAAAACTAACCAACATCATTTAATACAGTGAAGAATGCCTATTAACTGTGAGCCGAATTATAAAGTGGAATGTACAGATTTGTAAAATGTACAACACCATACTCTAAGAGGGCTGTCATTTTACTTATCAGTAACGCAACCCAAATCGTAGCGATTTTCAGATTGGGTCTGGCTCCACATTCTCTTCCTAATGACAACGGAGGTTTGAGTGGCGTCAAACTGTCACTGAACAAGCTTCGACAAACTAATGAGCGACAGTATGAAAAATGCAGTGTATGAAAGGATCATCGTGGTAAAATGCCCAACTTAAGCAGTCACTGTGTGGTCTTAAACTCGGAATTACATGCTGGAAATAAGAGAGGAAAACTTACGGTTGCAGGAGTTCAGTTTTCCCTCGCTTGGTTTCGAATTGACAAGCTGCTCCTGCAACGCGCATGCGTGAAAGGAACCCCAGGATGGCACGACTATTTATACCAACAAGGAAAATTCAACTGTATTTGATAACAATAATAATAATAATAATAATAATAATAATATTAATATACTTTTAGAAAGTGTCTGAGTAAATTAAAAAAATAAATAAATAAATCTAATAAATCCTCAAGATACACATACAAAAATAAAATAAAATCTCTTCTCTAACTGGGAGTTCATTTGCTTCTAGTGGTTGCTCTTCAACGGACACATCCTGCTATTTAAGTTCTCAAGTTTTCACACTTGGACAAAATTCAAATAGAATAAATTCCAAGTTCTTCTCATTCCTTAAAAGTCCACTGTTGGTACACAATTAATTCCAGATTACCTCTCATCTGATACTTAAAACATTTACCTGAAAAATTATATGCTTCATCTGAAACTTGAACTGACAGTCGCTGCTATCAGAAATTTAAGCTTTCTTGTTAAATTGTCACTTTAAACCTCAACTAACATTTAACTCTCAGCAGTTGGACTTGAAGTGACAGCTCCTCTTCATTCAGTGCTAACACTTAAACTGACATTTAAACTGCTTTTACGAGTTCTGTTTTAACTGCCCCCTCATTTTACTTCAGTGCTTCAACTTCGTACAGCCAGACAAAGACATTAAAAAAGCTACAAGGACTACAACATGTTCAGACATTTAAACTATTTGTTTCAACTGCAAAATACTCAAATTACTCAAGCTCCACCCCCTTTTTTTCCCAAATTAAACTTCCTGGCTCCAGTACTTCACAGACATGGCGACAGCGGTAAACCAAAGTCCAGGCTTAAATGGGATTTACACATGTGCTTCAGCTCTATGCAGAGCCTACGCACGTGGCCTCCACCATTGTGAGCAAATATACATGCGCAATGGTGTGTCTGTGTCACTCTGCAGTTAGCGGTGGGGTTTCTGTGAAGTACTGTAAACTTCAGATGATTCAAAACACACATGAAACACACATTAAACACACATTATACATGGCTTAAAAGCAACAATTTCAAACAAATGTACACAAATCAGCATCACAGACAAACACTTGTCTTTATCTGGACACATTTTCTCCACAAATACAACATGCTAATGTTATTAGCACAAGCCTATGGCATTTTACATTGTACAAATTAGCCTAGCTGCTAGCGGACTTTTCCTCTACTCATATGAAGCCAGGGACAACAACAACATGTAACAAATGTAACGTTACAAAATTCAGCTCCATTACAGCTCACAAGGTTCACTGACAAAACAACTGTCTTATACTAAACACGTTTTCCAAACAAATACAACATGCTAACGTTATTAGCACAAGCCTATGGCATTTTACATTGTATAAATTAGCCTAGCAGCTAGCAGAGATTTCCTCTGCTCATATGAAGCCAGGATAAATCACACACAAGACTTAAAATGCTATTTTTGTGGAGGCTTTATTGTCTTCACAATTTCTAGTTTCTAATCTGTGAAATTAAAGTAAATAAAAGCTTTGTTTCCACTGAGGGAAATGGTTTCAGCTTACAGGACCAGACAGGAGGTCTGCGTTGCAGCCACGCGTAGTTACATTTCTGGGGAGGTGCACGTCAGGCTACATTGTAGGGTATGGCGTAGGCTCTGCATTGATGCAGAACCTATGCTGTAGTTATGGCGTCGATTTGATGCACAAGTATAAATCCTGCATTAGTTACGTTCCCTCAGAAAGCTGTGGTGGACCAAACAGATGTTACATCAAGACGTAGATATTTAATTGTAATTAATATATGCGTCCCTATCATTCAGTCACAGCAGCCTCTCCACAGCTCCACTCTGCACTGTGTGACCGCAGTTCTCTGTTTTGGCCGTCTGTCAGGAGCTGGAGTCTGCCAAGGTGATGAGGTGTGATACTGACATCAGGCAGGTTGACCTGCCAACCTCCAGACTGACTGCAGCCACTGGAAGTGACAGGATATAACTCTGTGACTCCGCCCACCTACGCTTGGTGTGTTTGGGAAGCATTTCTGCAGCATGCCGTCCTGTCAGGAGTCAAAATAATGTGAGCTGCTGTAGAGCAGAGACCGCTGGCATCTGAAACCCACACACAAGTCCATGTCCTTTTCAACACCTCTGAGATGACATGCACGATCCATCCTGACCTGTTCAACATATAGGCCAATGAAGTTAACATACACAGTGTGCAGTTCTTTCCTGCCACCAAACAAGCCTACTTTAAATAATAGGGCCTTTCTCAGTCTGTATTGTTATCTGTCCTTATGTCACCATTTACAGCCAAAGTACTACTATCCCACATGGCCGACAGATAGAGCCAAAGACGTCAGTTGGCTAGTTTTCGGAAGTGCACAGCAGAACCATTCTGGAAAAATGGGTAAAGCTCTTAAAGCAATCAGAACTGGAATTGCTGCTTCACTGTTGTATTCCTCCTCGAATCAAGTTTCTCTTACAGTCTATATCCATGTCTTCATACACATCTCCCCCCCAACAGCACAGACGATCTATACAATCAGCACAGTTTCAAGATTAGTGTCACCACTTCAGGATATGACAACATGTCTCCCCTTCTGTTCCTCAGATATGATGTTGAATAATGGCCAGAGAGTGTTTTATGCAGAACATTATGATGTCACAGTGAAGCTGACCTTTGACCTTTTGGAAACAAAATGTCATCACTTCATCATTATATCATATCAGACATTTGTGTGAAATTTTGTCATAATTAACTCGTGAATTCTTAAATTATGGCCAAAAATGTGTGTTTGAGGTCCTTGATCTTTAAGCTATAACCACCAAAATCGAATCAGTTCATCGTTGAGTCCAAGTGACGTTTGTGCCAAATATGAATAGTGCATTAAACAGGGATGCAGTAGTTAGCATTGTTGCCTCACAGCAAGAGGGTTCCTGATTCAAATCCTGGGGTGGGGGAGACCTTTTGCATGTTCTCCCCGTGACAGTGTGGGTTTCCTCCAGGTGCTCCAGCTTCCTCCAACAGTCCAAAGACATGCAGGTTAACTGGTGACTCTAAATTGTCCGTAGGTGTGAATGTGAGTGTGAATGGTTGTCTGTCTCTATGTGTCAGCCCTGTGATAGTCTGGAGACTTGTCCAGGGTGAACCCTGCCTCTCACCCAATGTCAGCTGGGATAGGCTCCAGCCCTCCGCAACCAGGATAAGTGGTTATGAATTGACAAGCCGCTCCTGCATTTAATTTGGAGGAGACAGTAACTTACTTACTAAGCCTACCCAAATTATCTTTAGTGTTTCCCACATAATTAGAGCATATGTCAAAGACATGACAGCATATTTTTTTTGTTTTTTTTAAATGCCTGTGTGTCCCTTTGTATCAGTCTGTGTCCCATTTCTCAATTCAAAATTCAGCTCCGAGAACACAGTGCAGGCTGAGCTCTCCATGACTTCTTTTTTTTTCAGCAACAGTATGTGACTCTGTCGATATCTTCACAGCTGATCAGATCAGCTCGATGGATGAGAGAAGCAGCTGCTGTGAGTCAATGCAAACTTTTGGACCCAGCAGAATGAACAGTTAAGTTTCACCTTCAATGCGTCTGCCCTCCAACAGTGTAGTGCCATAAATAACCAACAGTATGTATATTCTAATAGCTTTCTAATGAACGGTCCAAAAAGTAGAAAATCTATTTGTGGCGGCAGATGTTTCAGAGAATGTGAGGGAAACCCTGGTCCATTTCCCCTGCGTCTGAGCTTATTATTTTGTTTCTATTTTTTGGTAAAAATGGCATAAAATGTTGTCACTTTTTTTCAGGATGTTCGGGGGTTAGGGTTCTAGGGGGGCACCAGAGACATTGGGGTCTTGAGCAACTGCCTAACTTGCTTAATGGGTTAGACTGACTCCACATTTAAGGACCCCGTAAAAACAATCTTGTTGTCATCCAGCTAAGCACCTCCAACGTCTCTGTTCAGAAGATCTCGACGAATGACAGATAAGGACACAGCTTAATGGCACTAATCATGAGAGTTAGCCCACTGCAGACAGTCAGGGCAAACAGGAAGAGAGAGATGTGAGAGTCAGGTGGAAATGTCTGAGGGCATCTGGTTGGACAGGTGGCGAAAGACAATAAAAGGGGAAGTGGAAATGTGACTGTAGAGAGGGACAGAGAGGCAGAATGTGACAGGACTTGTATTGAGAAAAGCCTTCTGTCCATGCACATAGCTTGTATCGACGATCATATGAAGAATGCCTTGAAGCTTTACCAGAGGTAGGGGTCAAAACGAATCTGTATTATGTCCAGTAGAACAAGAGGAGAAGTCCGAGGGTCACCACAATCATTGGAATCATCCTCTGCTGAGCATAATTATCCATCAATCCGTTAACTAATTACTGAGGTATCTCTCAGTGGATACATCTAGATCAATTAGCATCATTATCCGCCGGGCAGAAACAACAACTTTCCTCTCATCAAACAGCAGCTCTGCTCTGAGCTATCGCCGGTGTCATATCCGTGTTACATTATAGATGGAAACCTCAGAAGCTTTTTACAACCAGATTACTGACTGTTTAATTAAATTGAAAAATGCCAAACACTCACGGAGCCTGTGATAGAGAGCATAATTCTGCCGCTGTATTAGCAGGAGGCTCATTACTCAGCACTAATGAGTTTCTCCTGCAGAGACACATCACAGGAGCAGGCCCGAGGTTCTGTTTCTGCTTTATGTTTCTAATCAACCGTCCTGCTCCCAAGAATATCACCAATAAACTACATACATGAAGCTGTCTTCCAGATGGAAAACAACAACTTCCATATTGTTTTTATTTGGCCCTGTTGCTGCCTGGAGGAGAAGAAGGAGGGTCATTAGGTGGTCCTTATAGATACAGCTGCTCTGGCCTCAGGATCATATAGCTGCTGCTGCTGCATGTGAATCTGACCCCTGATGTCTATTTGAAGAGGCTGCGTTGCATCTTCACCACAGTTTCAAGATCTACTGCAACTGTCTTGTGTTGTTTTTTCCCTTCATTTTCAGGTTTCTGCATCTTTCTGAATTTTGCATGTCTCTCACTTCATCTGTCATTAAAGATAGTTAGCTCACACTCTCTGGTTTGTCATTAAAGGAACAGTTCACCCAAAAACAGTATCAGTGCAAATGGACTGCAATGGAGGCCAAACAAATGACAGGAAAAAGGAAATTAAACTTTCAACGAAGCATTTCCTGTAAAGGAATTTGTTGTGTGCATACATGCACAAAAATCCTTCACAGGAAATGGCTTGTTTATCAATAGTTTAGTGAAAACAGTTGTGTTTGGATATCCATGAGCCGACAAATAGATAAAAGACACTTTGATAATGCTGCACAGGAACTTTCAGAAAGTCGGGTTCATGATCAACATGTGGTAGAAAAAAAGTTTTGTCTCTAGTTAATTTTTATCTCAATATTCAGGCTATAATTACTGCTGGACGCTCAGTAGAGGAGTGTGTGTTAGGCTCTATATTCCATAATAGAAGATACCCCATTACAAGCTGCACCAGTGGTACAAAATGGTGTACACTCCCAGTCTCCTACGTGGGCATGCTTGTCTTCCCCTTGCACCCCCCCACCTCGTTAGTTAGTGGAGTAAACATTGTCTGGATGGATGAAATCAGGTTCAAAAGAACGCAAAACTATATACAGTACGAATTGAATGTTTGTTCCATATTTCACAGCTTGTTTTTACCTTCTACCTTGTCCATCAACCGGGTGTAAGATCACGTCAGTTGTTGCCAGACTGATTCTGAAATAAACTGTCGAGTAAAAAGGTGTCCAGAGATGGGCCTGATGGATCTGGACCTTTTCCCCCCAACAACTTGCTTCAAATGATCTTCTTCTCTTTTACAGCCTTGTAGTCAAAAGAAAAGTACTTGAAAAAAATCACTGGAAGCAGTTGAAATCAGATGCAACAGAGTTTAATGTGTTCACAAGCAATCGACACAGAAAACCTGAGCCAGGCTCCAGAACCAGACTGAAGACTCGCTCTCAGTGCTATGCCTTTTATGCTCGTGGGGATTCTAATGAGTCTCCTCCTCTTTTCCTTAAGCCTTCCCTCTAAACTCAGAACCTAATGGTGTATTGTCCTGAACAAGTCCGGACATAAAAAGTCATGGTCTAATACATGGTGATTCTAATTCTTTGTGATTTTAATCAACATTATCGTATGTGTCACACAAATGTTACATATAATGCTCTTGTAATATTCAGTACAAACATCAAAACATTAATACATTATGAATTGGTGGTGAACTGGTGAGCTCATGGCTAATCTTGTGTTTTCAATTTTGTGTTTGTTTCTAAGAGATCTCGAGGGTATTGTAATCACACATAATCACACGAGTAATATAGCTGGTGCAGTCCGGTGCTTTCCAGTTCTCTGCTGCTCAGTTCTTTGCCTTGCTTTACACGACAGAACCTAAAGCAGGCCGTGTCAATTTATCTACAGTCTCTGACTGAATTACTTATATGGTGGAAATTAATTAATTGTCATGAGGAACTGTTTGTCAAACATGGATTTGTCTAATTTTCCTCACGTGTGGAGACGTCCCTACATAATATGATTTAAAATGGAAGTAATGTTAGACAACTTTTCAGCTACATTAGCTAGCTAACGCTGTCTGCTTCTCAACTCCTTAATTAACAGAATACAGTAACTCTGACCACTGCTTTTCTTAAGACAGGACACCTTAAGAAAACATGTTTTTGTTTCGATTATTAAATGACCAGTGGATGGATGGTTTCTGGCTGTCTGTGCTCATAGCTAATAGCTAATGTAGCTAGTGTGCAAATGTTAGTGAGCATTTCATTTTTCCGTGCATGGATGTAGCTGGAAACCACTTGAAACATAAACATAAACACATCTTCATTGTTGAGTCTAAGGGGACATTTGTGCCAAATATGCAGAAATTCCCTCAAGGCGTTCATGAGAATGAGACGGACAATTCAAAAACATAATGGCTATCACCAGTGCGGAGGAATAACTATTAACTGAATCATTTGTAGTTAAATACTCCCCAACACTGGTCTCTGGAAACTAAATACAGCAGACAAAGGCTCTTTTTCCAACTCTCATAAATAATCTCATGAAATAACCAGCAGGTCGGATGTGTCGGTGTCACCCAGCAGTAACACAGACAACACAAAAATATGTCCATAAATCCTGACGCCAAACCTCCCAGCAGCCTCGGAGGCCAGCAGGAGGAGGAGGAGGAGGAGGTGGAGGTGATTTACTCTTCCTGTCCACCCCACAGATGAGCTCCATCATCCCTGTGAGTTTCAGGCCAGGCCCTGAGGTGTGGTGGTGTTATATGGCGTTGTTGCAGTCAGAGAGCTGAGGGTGTGTCGACCTGTGATCCAGACAACCTGAGCCCTCTGTGCCCACAGCTGTTCATTAAACTGACAGCAGTCTGCTGCAGGTTCCTGTCAGCACACTTCTGCCAAGGAAATGGATTTATGCTGCATGGAAAAGAAAAAAAAAAGTGTTATGTATTTGTAGGATACAAATCCTTGATGATGCTATTATATATTAGTGCAATATGATCAGCATCATTTTTGTGATCCTGAAGATCTGTGATTTACAGAGTCCACAGAAATGCAGGCAGCTCTGTTCAGCTGTACTTTAACTCAACACTGGCAAGGCAAGGAAGCTTTATTTATCCAGTTCATTTAAAACACAGAGGCAATCCAAAGGGCTTTACATAGTTAAAGAAGAGCATTAAAATAAAAGTAATAAAATCAGAATGAAATCAGTTAAGATAGAACAAAATGGGATTTAGAAAATTAGATAAAATGAAATCAAATGGAATTGACTGGAAACACAGTTTCACTCACTGCGGTAATGAGTTGGAAAGGAAATAAAAGTGCAGTAAAGAATTTAATCAATCACTGGCACGGGAGAACAACAGAGTTTTTCATTAAGATATGAAAGTGACTAAAGTTTGGGTGCATTTGAGAACATCAGGAAGTTGGTTCCATCTGTGTGAAGCACAGTTTATAAAAGCAGCTTCAGCCTGTTTGCCTCTAAAGCTCAGTACACACTGTTTGATTTTGGGCTGTCCTAGACGAAAGATGAACACTGGAAGAAAGGTGGTGATATCTTTGGTCGTGGCTCTAAAACGTTGCACAGTGAGAGAGGTTCAAGGCTATCACTGCTTTGTCATTGGGCATACATGTCAGAATATGACACGCTAGGCACCCTGATGAGTCTGTTTTGGATGCTGTGTCAATTTGCGCTTTTCAAATACACTTAGTTTCTGCTCATTATATTCTTAAAGTCTTTTTTCAAATAAACTTACAATGTAGGTAAAGCACTTAATGTTTTTGGTGGATTTCCTTAAGCCCAGCTCAGACCAAAGATTCATGACAAGAGGCAACAGTTTCAGAGTGTTGCAGAGAAAAGTAACAGCGGTGTGAACTGGCCTGAGTTCAACTCAAGTTGGCCAATGGTGTCACCTGCAACTCAGCTGGTCAAATTGCCAGCGGCTGGTTTGAGAACATAAAGCACGTCACCTGTTTCAACAGCTTGTAGTGAAGTCTGCTGGTCAAGTCAAAATGATGGCATGTTCGCTCACTGCGGCAGGTGCTCCGTCCCCGCCGAGCCCTCTGTTTCTGTCCTCACGATGTGCCGGTGTCGGATGGTGGGTTGCTGCTGCTGCTGGCTGTAAGTGCTTATGCCCCGCCCACACACACACACATTCTCATTGACTGATGAATTGGCGCTGGTTATTGATATTATTGTGGCGTATTGATTATGAATACAGTCCATCTGATGCTGGTTTGGTTTCATCACTGTAGCCAGTATCTCACTATCACTATCCTCATTCAGATTTTAAGAAGCTACAAATTATATTCAGCCACAAAATAAGTCTGAAAAGCTGCAAATCAGAAGTCAAATCAGAAGACATTGCGGTGACTTGGTGTCAACCAGCAGGTTTTTAGAACGTTGCAGAACGGCACATTGTAGTAGTTTCCTGTTTCGACTTGTCTCGTCACAAATCTTTGGTCTAAACTGGGCTTAAGGTTTAGGCAATAAAAGCATGCGTTTGGTTTAGATCATCTTGATCATGATTTGGTTAAAAATTCATGTGGGAACCGGAGAGCAGGCTCCAAGGTGAGTTTTTTACCTATCCACCTCCCCTCCCACCCACCTTATACAAACTTCCTCGCCCTTCATACCACAGTAGTTGCCAGCACGTTACAAACTGCCACTGACCAATGTGTATCACTGTGAAGGGTGTGTCTCTGCATCCACGTCTGATCTTGTTACTAAGCAGCAGTATTCGATGAATTGGGAGTGAGTACGGGCAGAGGAAACATGCTGTATAATGTTTGTACCAAATTTAATGACAATCCTTTTGCTTCAATAAAAAACAAACATTAATATGTTTCATTATGAGACTGTGAATTATTTAGATTTTACCATTAAAGCTAATTTCTTTATCATGTTTGATCATTTTCTATCTTATCAGACAGTAAACAGCTGATACTGAGTATTAAAAGCCTTCATGTATTTGTCAGAGCAGCAAAGTGTAAATATTTAAAATAAGTGTATTCACTTTCTGCACATCACATGAATTATTTGTTGAAATCTTTTCGCAGCTCATTGACGACTGTGGTTTCAGCGCTGCAGACATGAAACTTCTCAGGATGAATATTCCCGTGTTGGTGTTTCCGTCAGCCTGATGAGGTTTCAGATCTTCTCTGACGCTGTGTGTCTGTGATGATTCAGACCATCACTCCTCATTGTTGTGCTGTTATCACGCTCATTCACATTATCATTGATCATGGAAATGATCCAGCGCCGAAGTCTCTCTCTCAGCCCGCGGCAATTAACTCCATAAAAATGTTATTTGCAATTTTACTGTTAACTCATGTATTAATTCTGCGATCAATTACCTCCACTTCAGCTTTTTGCAGACTCATTTCACTGATGGATGTCATGACGAAAGAAAGAGGAAAGACAAAGGACACTTTTTGACCAGAGTTTCCGGGAAAAAGTTATGTGTTAACTTTCACTGGGGCTGTTTTTAAGCAAAATGCATTAGTGGTGGGACAATCTAACGACGCACATTTAGTCAAGTACTGTACAATTTTACTTGAGTATTTCTATTTTTTGCTACTTTTTACTTTGACTCCTCTACATCTGGATTAATAGATATGATCATCTAATAAATGATGATGTATTATTGTTATCATTAGGGTTGTCAAATTAATACATTCATTTAGATGAATTGATCACAGAAAAAATAATGTGTTTTCAAACTACAAAATATGATGACAGGTTAGATCTAAGTCTGTAAACGCCTCACACCACAGGATAATTTGGGCAGAAACTTTCACCACTGGTACCAGGAGATAATTTAGATTAGGACAAGAGGCCAGTCCTTGGATTTGTTTTTTGTTTTTTATGATTAAGTATTTTCTTCCGGAGACCTCAGGAGAGAGCTGGAAATCAAGAATCAAGCTGTTCATTGAGAAGAGAAGGAAGAAATCTGTCTGAGGTAGAGACAGAGAAGATTTCTATACTGCAGCTTGTAACCTGGTCCAGGTGGGGGAGGGTGGCAAAGATTCTTGAATCCACCTTAAGAAGTCTGTGACGCTGACATAAATAAACCCTCTGGTCTCACTGCACTAAACACCTTTTTCAGCGAGCACATGTAGCGCACTGTTCATCGATGATATCAGACTCTGAGCTCAGCAGACCTTCCAGAGGTAATAAAGGTTTACAGCAGAGCGGTGACCGTTAGCGCTCTCAGCTGGTCTCCTCTGGCTTCCTGTGGTGTCGACACCTCGTCCTCAGAGAGTCATTATTCTTAGCTGTGGCCGGGAGAAGGCCTCAGGATGAAACAGGCGTTGGCCTTTATGAGCTGCCGCCGGACCAGAGGTGCAGATATAACGAGGCCGGAGAGACAGATCATTACGGAGCTGGTTCAGGAGTGTGTGCAGTGTGAGTGGGTGTGTGATGGCGTGTTTGACAGCACTGGAGTGTCGTGTCGAGGCCTCCGGACAGACAGAGATGGTTAGTTAAATGTCTTGAAGTCTCTAGAGTGTCAGCCAATAAGACACTGCAGAGCTGAAGAGTTCGGCTGAAGTGAGTCTCCAGTTGTAGTACAGAGGTCAGGCTGTCGATCCTCTACAGTTCAGTCACTCTTTCACTCAGTCATTTAACCTGATTACAAACATTCAACATTACACTTTGTAAACGTAAAACATTTGTTGTCACTGACCGTAGTTTCTTTACTTTGTCTCAGTGAACGCATCATATTCAACTGATACGTCAGTTAAAGCACTGCAAGGTTAAAACAGTACTCAAAGACATTATCGTGGCCAGTGTTGAACTACTCTACTGGGTTACTCTTTTCAAAAGTAATAATACTTTACTCATTACTCCTTGCCGACAGTAATTTATTACACTACTTGTGATATTACTTTTCCTCTTACACTCATAACACACCCATTAAATTGGTAATTGCGTATCTCCCCAAAATTTGTGTTGTGTTGAAACCTTTCTTAGATGAACAAAGCTAAAAAGCCACATGAAGTGTGTCAGAATAGACCCTTTTAGGGCTGACGTCACAATGGCATCATTTTATTAGCTGGAGGAAGAACAGGACTCTCCCCCACAGGGCTGTAGGCTACATAGGAATCTTCAAATGTGGTCTTGTTGTGTTATTGGGAGCCAGAATAGAAGGAGTCATGGCTCAAAACCAGCCGCCACTGCCCGTCAACAAAAACAAAGATGGTTAAATGTGATCAGACCAAAGGACTGGACGGAGGCCATCATCAAAAATGCTCACATGTGCAGCGCACACTTCATATCAGGTTAGGGACAAAGTATTTCCTGTTGTAGGGATGAAGAACGTTATGTGTATTAAGGGTTATCATGTCCACCTCATCAGAAACTGGGGAGCTATTAAGAGGAAGATTGGATTTCTCTGGAACGCTAACTTTTTAGCACATTAGCTAACGTTAGCTTCCATAGCAAAACAAACAAGATTGGCTTCCTGTGACATCATCCATCCACTGAGTGAGAGCATACGGGTCGGCCAGTCTGGTCCCGTTGGTCAGTGTTTACTTCTTCCAGTAACACTGGCGGTCCCGGAGAGTGAGTGACCTGACATGGTGCGTTGGTAAATTCAGTCTGACGCTCTACACTAAAATGAGAGCCCTGCTGGTGGAAGAAACGGAGCCTTATATTTCTACATGAATGAACCAACGCTTAAGTTAATCACACATTCACTCCGCTCGGCGCTCTGCTGCTCCGTCTCCACAGACAGAGTGTCCAGAGTGCGCTCTGCCACTCTGAGAGTGCGCTGCTCTGGATAACCCAACGCTACATTCAGACAGCGCTCTGAATGTACGAACGCTCCAGTTTGTGTCAGAGTGCGCTCCGACACTCAGAATGAGTATTTCTGAACGCACCACTCACATCACCCTCCTCCACTGTCTAAAACAAGCCAACAGAACTTGCTAGCGAGTGCTAGCTAATGTCTGTGGAGAATTGTTTTGCCTCCAGCTAAGCCCTGCCCACTAGAAAACGTCACACTGTTCACTAACAGTAAAAGGGTCTATATTTTCCATCTCCAGAGGTGTGAAGAGATGAACATGTGAACTGACTGACTTTAAGATGAACTCCACAGGTTGCTCAGTGTGTAAACATCTCTCTAACAGGAGGAGCATGACTCCCTCTGGAATCAGCTCATTCGTGGTCGTTATGCAAAACAGCAAACACAACAGATTCATGTGACGCTGCACTGCTGTTATTGCAAATATGTTTCATGACGAAGAATTGCTGAATCCTAAAAACCTCTCCGTAAGTTAATCAAAGTTGTGATAGACAAACGAGCTTCTGAGATTATTTAAATCTAGCCGGTGTGGAGCTGTCCTCCAGGATTCATTAAATTCAGCCACTTTATAAATGTAAGTTAGTGGGCAGCAGAGCAGGATGCTGAGTGTCTTTAATCAAATGTTTACACCCGAACAATTCCAATAATGAGCCATTTTTCTCTCTTAGCACAGCTCCACTGTTGAAGTATGATAATTGAGATCCTATACGAGGTGAACAGCTTTCATCTTTCACATGAAACCCAATAAGAGACTTGGAACAAACAATGCATCTCATCAGAGTCGTATCACACTGAGAGGAGCCTCCCCGTCACACACACAACTTTAATTAAACAACTAAACAAATATTGCGGCTTCTGTAATGGTGCTGATGATGGAGCCGCCCAAACAAGCCCCCCGTCTGTTTCCACACAGCGTCATGATGAGAAACAGAGCAGCTCAACACCAAACTGAGCTGCTGCAGCTCCAGAATGTTAGAAAATATCAGTCAAATGTTTTTCTTTTTTTACACTAAAACAACAGCCAGTGAACAGGAGGAGGTGACTTAATCTGGGAATTTGAAATCATGACCTCAGTAACTGTGTTGCTGACTCGGGTTGCTGACGATTTTTATGTGGAAACATCAAGGAACACCACTGACCACTGGGTGAGTTTCATGGCTTTGAAAACCAACGTTTAAGGTGGTTTTAGGACAGATTTACACATGGCCATAGACAGCATTGTTAAGCCAGGCAGGGGAAAGACAAATTCTCTCAAACTGTCAGAGAAGGAGCAATCGTCAAGATTTTGGTCTTAACCACTCTATTTCATCATAAACAACCAGGAATGGGGCTCAAAGTGCAAAATACTGGACTGCTCCTTTAAGAGGCCGTTCCCACCTAATTCAGACAGGGCAAAAGAAATCACTGCAATTATTAGTAACGTTACATATATTGCCGTGCATATAAGACTCTACTAGTAACCTGCTAGTACTTCTGAAGCCAACTAGCGAGGGTAGAAATGAGTAATCGCACACATCCCTAATTTCCGTCACTGCCCATGTGAGCTGATCTGAGCTGGAGCCGATCAATACCTGTGACAACTTTCAAGGTATTTGTCTCAGGAGTGAATGCAGATTGTAATCTCTCCCATGAAATACAAAAGCCAGATGTTAGTAGGGTTTTTTGTCAGGGTCTAAAGAGATAATAAATAATTCATATTTTAAGCATGATGACGTTTAGTCTTCCTGAATATACAGCAAGCGTTTTTTAAGGTTAGTGGACTTTCAATGTCATGTTGACCAAAGGCAATGTTGTCTGTCGGTAGGACACAAAATGAATAGTGTTAAGGCTCATTCATACAAAAATAGAAATGTTCATTTCAAAAATGGCTGCCCTCATAGTTCAATGCATCCGTTACGGCGGCATAGATACAGCCAATAGATGGCACTAGAGAGCCGAGTCCAAAGTTTCACCTAACACCAGACGAGATGATGGTGGAGGAGATCGTAATATTGGACCTCTAAATGGAGGCAGCATTGTAGATGGTGGTGGTCTATACGGCCATTATACATCCCAATATGTGAACGGAGAGTTAATTTCACTATGCCACCTTTCTGTTTTGTTCCATTATTTAAATTTCTGCTTCGTCTCCTGCAGTCGTATCTTGCTTGAACAATGCGACACTGCCTCTGTGATCTCCAGTGGTGCTGCTCTGCTTCATTCATATCTGTAAGCTTTAAGAAAATGTGAACAAATACGGGCAAAATGCACACAGAGTACGGACAGAGGGCTACATCCGTGTTCATCAGCATAGCTAATTTTGAGTCTGATGTTTTGTTTCTCCATCCCTCCACCTCCTGCCTACACAGACTGTCAATCTATAATAACGCCAGCTGTCTTCCTGCTTTGCTCCCGTCATAATTCCTTCTGCCTCTGTCCTGAACATAAACATATATTTGTTCATGTCCTGAAATGACTGATGCTGTTGTTTTTCTGTCTTGAAGAAAAGCTCTGTGTCAGTGTGGACCAACAAACAAAACTTTGCCTCAGTCAGAGAAAGAAAAACCTCTGGTCTAGTTTGTAAAACAACATTGTTCCGAAGCTTTAAACCCTGAATGTCCCCAAACCTCAGATTGGTATTCACAAACACAGGTAGAACCGGCCGTGTGTTATGCCAACTCTCGCCACGTCCAGAATTTCATCTCTCCAAATGATTCAGCTTCCAGAAACCTTGAGGCTTCAACCTCAATTGATTTTTCTTGTTTTCACCTCAGTTGAAGGTTTCCGGGCTCCTGTGTGGGTTCAGAAAACTCTGTCAAGCTCCTGTTGGCTCTTTTACCTCCTTGCAGCATGAAAGCACACTCCAGTTAAATATTAGTTTGTTGTTCAAAAAAAAAGGGAAGGAGATTTCCCTGAGCCTGGAGAGAGTTATGAGAGTCTGAACTCAGCAGTGGTGCAGAGAAAACCTCCTCTAAAACCTGCAGGTAATCTTCAGCAGGCATTTTATCAGCACCATGCAGATGTTCATGTTTGATTTGATGCCTTTTTACATGCTTGATTACCTTTTTACTCCCTGCTCTTCAGCCAACAGTAAGCTCGTATTCTTTGCCTCTGCAGTGACCCCGCTCTCGTCTGCATTAATATTTCACATCGCCTAAAAACTTTAAATGGGAGCGAGGCGTGCCAGTCTTTAATTCCAAGTTAAATAATTAATGCTGTTGGAATCTGATGCACCACACAGCTTCAGTAACTTCTCCACTGGAGGAAATTTACATCCGCTTACCCACTGATCTACATTTCCCATCAGGGCCGAGGGAGCGCCTGCCAAAGTCCCCACTAAACAGCGAGACATGATCGGTATGGAGTTAATTCATTGTTCAAGTGCTGCACTTCACTGACTGACTGTTGTTAATAGTTTTCTTTTCTCAGCAGTGAATGTTCTCACGTCGATAACACAGATAGATTTCAGTTATCTGCTGATGGATGGAGCCAGGCGAGCTGTTTCCCTCTGCTTTCAGGCTGCAGCCACACTAATATGCTTTCATTTTAAAACAGTGTTTTAATATGAAAAAGATTGACCTACACACAAGTGTTTTAGCAACATTTCTCTGTCCATACCAACTGGCAACCCCTGAGGTTGACAGTAACATCAGTGCTTAAGTGAACTGCAGTTCCTCTAATGGCCACTGGAGGCTGGCTCCAAAACAGAGTCAAGTCCCCATAGACACCAATGGTAACATGCCCAACTTTACAACAGAAAAAAACACTTTCACAGCCTGGTACAAACATTATTTTCATCTCTGTAGCTAATTCCAACATTCATGACAATTTTACAGGAAGTTATATAACTCACCTGTTTACATTTTATTAAGTTTCAAAGTTACACATATTTAACGGTATGGCTGTTTTGAGTGACAGGCTGTTGCTACAGTCTGTGAATCAGATCCACCCCTCCCTCCTTCACAGCTCCACCCTCTCATCCAAATATGGTCACTTCTGGCCCCAAAAAGCCAAGATGGTGACCACCGAAATGCTAAACTTTAGGCTTCAAAATGGGAGTTTTACAAATCAGTAAGTGACGTCACGGTAGGCACGTCCAATAAGAACAGGTTGGAAGACTACAAGTTTGAAAATCAAAAAAATCTGGAGGTGTGGAGTGAGAAAGAATTGAGCTTACCAGGCTTCTGTAGCCAGCTGCTCTTCTCTGCTGCAGGCTAGAGGCTTCAGGATACATTAGCTTGAGTTCACTAGAGTTCTTAGTCTCAGCCTGAGCCTGATGGGTCCTGAAATGCTTGATGGGTCCCAGACAGGCTGATGGGTCTGAAATGTACGCTGAGTGGCCAGGTCAGGTTGGGTAGGGCTCAAACTGTGGGGGGGAAAAATTGAATAAATAATAATATATTAAAAAGCGTGCAATCTGTGCTTAATTTATTTAATTATTATTTATTTAAAATGTAGATGCAACATATTGGAAATATTATTGATTGATTGAAATCACCTACCTTTTCTTTTGCTGTAGCCTGGTGGCTTTTGAAAATTGACAGGTCTGGCAAAACAACAGAGAAGGTGGAGTCAGAGAGCTGTCAGTGTCAGCGTCATTTTCAAGTAATGTCAGAGAGAGGAAAATGCGAGAAGACAAAAGTGGTGATCTCCTTCTCGTGAGAGAGCAGCCAGGCTCTGTACTGGGCTCTCTGTTCTTCCTCCCGACCGCAGCAGGGAGATGCACAAAGGAGAAGGAGGAGATGCAGCGTGGAGAGCTGGTGATCAACCGAACTGGTCCATTTCAACTGGAGGCGCACATGGCTTGCTTGCACTGCTACAAAGCCGATGTATCCTAAGGCATTAAAAGCCACCTAGTGCTCTCTAGGGGGAGTCAGGCTTGGTCAGGCTCTGGCTCAGTATTTTATGTGATGATCTCGGTTGGGCTGAATTCAGGCTCCAACTCACATGGTTCGGTTTGTGTTGTAATTTGTTTGGCCTAATGAGGACTTTAAATAACACAATGCATCTCCGACTGGACTGTTGGAGGGGTGAGTTGCTTCTTGGGTAATGTAGACACCAGGTTTTGACAAGAAAGAAGAATACATGGAATAAAAAAAGATTTCTATAGTTCTATTACATTGATTTGTGGTGTTTGATTCTTTTGCAAAGTAACTTCAGTTCTCATCAGTATCAATGGATTTCCTTAGTCCTGACTCACTGTGTTGTTTCACCACGTGATACACATTAGAATTACTTACACCAATGTCCTGCATCTGTTACTGTGGACAGTTTGTCACGTAGTGAAATCCAGTGGATCCCAACACCAGGGGAAAAAGGAAAAAACTATTAAAGTTATGTTTAGTTTTTCATTGTGAATTAATCTTCAATTTTACCACCTCATGATTATTAAAAAACCAAAGAAAGACGTATCCAGGTGTGAATCATGCAGCCTTGGTGTCAGGGCTGTTGATCCAGACATTACATTACAGGTCTTATTTGACTTTGCTCTTATATTGACTGTGGTTTGAAGATTGGGATCAATGCTGTTCCATGTCTTTTAAAGATTTGGGCAATCGCAAAGAGTTTTTCTACGTTTGAAGCTTCTGAACAGTATCTCAAGAAGTCTCGTTTGGTACCATCGAGCCTTTCCTACACAACACTAGAGAAAATACTCAATCTGAAACCTCTTTAAAGTCAACCCTTCCCTCTCCAAACACGCCTGCTTCCGTCATAGGTTTTGTTCTTGGAGAATAAAAGTGCTTCAGGTTTCTACACTCTCATGTTTTCTCTCTGTAAAATCATCGGTGAAGCTCCGGTGGTGTTTTAACGTATCGGCGGGAAGTTGCTGTTTTTTCCTCCAGCGGGGCAGAAAATGTGAAACGCTTCAGGGAGTTTCAACAGGCTCTGAACCGAGACACAAACTCCTAAAGTGCTTTCATCACTCCGGGGACAAACAGGATTTCACAGCTTTCTGCAGCGCATCCTGCCGCCTGGGACTGAAAATGGCTTTCTGCTGTGAAATACCTGTAAGAGCAGCAATAAAAGGAGCGATGATGGTGCACCTGCTTTAATACTAATGACAGCCCTGATTTAAAACCACGGGCTGAAAAAGAGGCTCTGTATGAAGTGATCGATTGCTTGATTTTAAATGCATTCCACAATCATGTCGATCCTCCAAAGCTGCAGCCTGTTCACTCAACAACAAACATCAAACATCCATACTGCTTTTTTGGATCTTTAGGTCGCATGTGGCCACTTCAAGAACGTTTAAATCAATACATTAAAGGGCAAAGCACTTTCTAACTACCAGTGATGGAATGTAACAAAGTGTATTTACTCCAGTGCTGTACGTAAAGGTGGGGGGGCGACAGAAATTTGGAAAAGGCAGGAAAAAACCCTGCAGAATGTGAAAATATACCCTCCTCCTGCAGCTTCCCCATCTCTGTCCTAAGCTCCTCCCACCAGGCGACCACAGATGTATGCATACGTTTCATTCAGTAACCCAGGGTTTCCCCAAACATTGGTTTGTTTAATCTTATTTCATCATACAGTAGCACGCAGCTCATTCGCTCAGCCCCTCCTGTTTATCAGACCACAAATGAGACTGGAATTAGCTCGAAAAACGTTTGCCACCCCATGGTCTCTCTGCCTTGCTCCCTGCCACTGTGGACTGCTTCGACAGGAGGAGAGCAGGCAAGCAGCTTCAGACCCCCAGCAGCTGTAGCAGATGGAATTAGGCCAACGCAAACACCCTAGCACCGGGTGTCAAAGGGACTGGTGTCCAGCGGCAGAGCTGGGTCTAACCTGTGTTACAGCAGCAACAGAAAGTTTGCTGATCTGTTGGGGAGTTGGGGCTGTCTGGTCCCCAAGAGCTGGGGTTTAAGCTGGCTGGATTTCTGTTTCTGTGACCGCTGACTGTCAGGTTGGGTAGTAAACGTGATACTTTTAAGGGTACTGACCGAATAATGTTGGTACAACTGAGCAAAGATTTACGGTAAATCAATCTGTGCCAAATTTCGGTACATCAGAGCACACCTGGGTGAGAACGCCAGGTTCACACAAGAGGTGAAAGCACTGTGACTCTGTGGCCAGCTTCCTGGCTTCAGGGCGCTTTGCGGTGTAGTCAAAGGAGCTCCATGGAGCCGCCATGTTAAGAAAGGTGACGGAAACACTGCAAAGTGCCCACAAGCCGGCCACAAAGCACCACCAGACTCCAAGCAAGCTGAAACTATCACTGAGGTGCCGACAGTTTCGCTGTATCTGGTTTTGTTTTGTCTTCTATTTAATTTTAGAACCAACCAGGTGTCGGAACTGGTTGTTGTTGTATTTTATAAATTACTTACTGATTCCGCGCATTTGGCAGTTGTGTCTTAAAAGAGCGAGAGAGACAAGCACAAGACACATGCTAACTGTATTTTGCAAGCTGCTGCCCGCTCTCCTCCTTTCAAGGTGATCTGTGGCGGCGGGGAGTGAGGTGGAGAGACACTGTGAACATTAGCTAACATTAGCTACGAAAACGTGAACTTGAAGCCGCAGCTGTGAGCCTTTGGCCCCAGTTAGCAGAAGGCTAAACTGTTAGCAACATTTTTTCACTGTTGATGTGTTTTATTTTTTTATTGTCAGACTCTCCCAAAATCCTTTTTTTAGGTTGCTTTGCAGTGCAGACAGATGTTGCCGCTGCTAGAATAGCAACCTTCTCGGCAGAATTTTCTGCCACAGAGTCAGGCTTTTGCTGAAGAGAAACTGCACGCACATGTGCATTTGTGGAACAGCCAATATGATGCTGTCTTTCTGACATGACCTGTGATTGGCCAAAGTCTCTTGTCAAAGGATATATTCTCTAAAGCCTGAAAACAGAGTCAAGAGGGGCTGCAGACATTTAGTTTCCTCTCAGACCACTTGGATTAAAATATGCTCAGAGTTTGTTGTGGGATTTTTGCCTAATGATGCCAAAATTAAACTGCCTACCTTCAGCTCAAGTATCATTCTGAGGCACCTGTAGCCTACTTTAATTGAGCTTTTTTATTTTACTTTACATTTCAATTTCTAGCCTCACCCTCCATCTTGTACTGTCATCAAACAAGCACAGATTTCACTGGTCAGAGACTTATTTCTCACAGAAACTTGACTGTTTCCATTAGACTGAGTCACAACTTTGGTTTGCAGGAAGTTTAATATGAATCTGACTCGTTCTCTTTATTATACTGAAGTATTATCATACAGAAACCTCCAGTTGTTGGTGATTGTTCCAGCCGAGCCTCACTTAATCTCAGAGACACCACAACAGCTCCCGAAGCCAGAACAACATCATCGCCATGAGTTTGCATCGGGCTCATCTCTTCAGTCTGTCAGTCCTTTTTCCTGTCACCAGTCTGACAAGAAGCAAACAACAACAAGCAACTGAGGCGCTGGTGGAAGAAGCACTGAAGACTGAAAGACTTGACCTAAAGCAAAACTCGCTCAGTAAAATCCTCTTGTTCTCTGTCTCACAGTTGACTGGAACAGTCGGCGCCTCGAGTATCAAAACAGAGTAAAGCGGCTTTCTTTATGATGCTGCACACATATTAAACCTTCGACTTAAATATGACCCATTTTTAGCCACTTTAAAACCAGAAACACAAACTCTGCTGCACCTTTCATTGATTCCTTTCTCGACTGTACATTTTCTGTTCCAAATTGAATTTGGGGCATTACACAACTTATTGTAGCTGCACCACAACACAACTGTATTTCTGTTCTAATTATTGTTTTTGTCTGTTTGTATTTATTTCACTGTCAGATTGATTCAATCTTTCACTTCTGCTGTCGTTCTGATGCTCTGTGTTTGAAAGCTGCTGTACAAATAAAGCTGTCTTGTCTTCTAGTACAGCTGCACCGCTGATCTCATTATATCTGCAGATACACTGTGTATTTACTGAGCTACACAGTATAAACATGAACATGTACACTCGTGTATATGGGTGGGTAGTATGAGTATTCTAATGTAAAATGTGTACAGCCTTTGAATGGACACAGCTAGAGGAGATGGACTCAGTTTCCGCCTCTAAACAGAAACAGGAACAGAAATGGACACTTTTACACTCGTGCACTGCATAAATAAACACACACACACATACACACACACACACACACTCTGAGCCACCCACAGACAATTACAGTATAATTACAGAGCCCATTATTTGTCTCTGCAGGAGGTTCAGATGGTTTCTCTGTGAAAGGAACATTTTTAAATCAGCAGCTGGAACAGAAGAGAGAAGAAAAACCTGCAGACTGTTCACTGCTCAGCGTCAGCTGCAAAAACACCTGAAGCAAGTCAGATCAGTGAGGTGGAAGGTCAAAGTTGTGAGTTTGATTTCATGTTTTTGTTATTTTGAAGTCAATCGTGAAGATATCTTGTGTAATTTGTGACCAATTTACTGGTCCATCTACGTCCCAACCCTCACCTGTGGTTATGAGCTCTGGGTACTGATTGTAAGAATGAGGTCGCGGATACAAGTTGCCGAAATGAGTTTCCTCCGAGGGGTGTTTGGGCTCAGGCTTAGAGATAGGGGGAGGTCCTCAAAAAATCTGGAGGGAGCTCGGAGTAGAGCTGCTGCACCTTTGCGTCGAAAGGGGTCAGTTGAGGTGGTCCAACATCTGATCAGAATCCTACTGGGCGCCTCCCACTGGAGGTGTTTCGGGGACGTCCAACTGGTAGGAGGCCCCGGGGCAGACCCAGAACACACTGGAGGGATTACATATCTCATCCGGCCTGGGAACACTTTGGGGTCCTCCAGGAGGAGCTGGAAAGTGTTGCTGGGGAGAGGGATGTTTGGGGTGCTTTGCTCAGCCTGCTGCCTCCATGATCCGGCTTTGGATAGGCAGTGAAAATGGACGGATGGATGGATAGCAGTGTTGAAGCGATGTTTCTAAGAGTGGGTCCTGGACTTGTTTGCACATGCACACAACCACACCAGTGGTGTGATGTTAATTTGTGCCAGTGGTTCCACATTACTGCACTGATCTACAGGTGGCGGTAACACACCAAGAAACACAGCAATGCACCAGCAGAGGCTGTGGAGATGACTGCTAGCAAGAAAACAACAGATGCAGGTTTCAAAATGTTCAAAAAAACGGCAGGAAGAAAATGCATTCAGCGTTTGAGAAACAGAGAATATTAACTTCACCCACTGGTTTGTCACCCGGGGGTTTTCCATTTTAAAGCCTTGATTTTTGCATTTTGGCTAGCTCGGATTTTTTGAGCCAGAAGTGCCCATATTTGGATGAGAGGTTGGAGCTGTGCAGCAGCGAGGGGTGGATTTGACTCATAAGCCCTTTTTACACAGGGATCACCTTTGCATTTTTACATAGACTCATCATGCCCCCCCAGTGTGTGGAGTAAAAGAGCCGTGATGGGCATGACGTGTAACACAACAGCGTCAGCAGCGCTTCATAAACAATAACAATAGCATAACATGGCAATAACAATTATTTTCCCTGTTATATGGCGGGTGATCCTGTTCTCTGCTCAGAGGGTAAAAAGCTCTCAGACCTCATTGTTTTCCTAAAACCTATTTTGGCTGCTGTTCTTCTTCTTTGAGTTAGTTACCAACTGCTATTAGCTGCTTTTAAATCCGTCCTGTCCTTTCACACATATATCGATTACGGCTAAAAGGCGAGACAACTCTGTCATACCATTCGGCAATCGTACCTTTTATACAAACTGGCAAAGCAGAAAAACAGCATGAAATTCCTGCCTTGAAGAGGCCGTGTAAAAGGGGCTACAGTGTTTAACTCCAACTGCACCTGACTTAAGTGACGTCACTTGGGTCAAGTTATCAGAATTCCTGCAGCCACAAGCAGCTCTATTTAATACCTGTTAGACTTTTATGTGTAATATTGTGGGATTATGTCTTAATAGCTTCAGCAGGCAGCAATTCGATGATTGTTTATACAGCCTTCACTGTCTTTAAATAAGCCTTAATGCAGGAAGTAACAGACTGTGTATCTCCCAACTTTTTGACTGTGACGCCTCCCAGCCTGCTAGTCAAAGGGTCCCGCCCTTAATTATGCTTAACTTAATGGGTGAGTTCTCTAAAAAAAAAAAAAGGCTCACGAACGTTAAGGTTAACCTCAGAAACCAAAATATGGGGGTCTATGACGATTGACTCACTCTTGGAGCCAGCCTCAAGTGGCCATTAGAGGAACTGCAGATTATGGCATTTCTGATTCGGCTTCATTTTTCAGCCCTGGAGATTGCTGCTTGATGTAAACCTCCCTGGGTGACTGGCAGCAAATGTATGACTCTCTCTCCACCATAAATTAGTTATTAGATTCTTAAAACTTGCCCTCTGATGTTTGAATGTTTGTTGATGATGAAATCCTGTGCTCTGTAATTACACTTAATATTTTGAGTGCATAAATGCGTTCACACTGAGAAGTATGGAAAAATGCGGTGCACTATGAGTACCCGGATGGTGCACTCAAAACGGTCAAGAAGTTGAGTGTAGAACTATGGACACTTCCTGCCCTCATTGGCCGCCATCTTGGCTATGTAGCGGAAGAGGAAGGACCACTTTTCAAATTGGAAATGGCGGCCGAGGACTGTGCAATCGTGAACGTTGCTGCATTGTACAAATGTAAGTTATACATGTGTTGTTGCACTAAGCACCATTATACTGTTGTCAGATATAAGCCAGCAGTATGTTTATTGGGTTAATTTAGCAGTCTCTAATGATTTGGTACCGCGAACGATGACGTAAATGCTAATGCTAGTTTGCTAACTACCTAACTGGTCATCATTTCTGGTAAGTGCACAAATTTGGAGTACTTTGTACTACAAGTTAGTAATTTGTATCCTTAAATTAAAAATCAGTGTCTGCTTGTGTATTTAGATTACAGGCAGTTTTATTCTAGTTCAAACTCTGATCTGCACCTGCAGTATACTGTCATTAAGCTCATCTGAGAAGACAGAAAGACGACAGAAAACTAGAATATAAAGACACTCCTAGTGGTATTATTTGTTAAATTTTCAGCAGGAATGTAAAATAAACCAGATTTTAAAACAATTCCCCTATAATTGTGATTGTGCTGGGAACCAATTTCCCCACGGAGACAAATAAAAGCATCTATCTATGAAAGATGTTGTTTGTCTTGTGGATGTTATTAACTTGTTTACATTAAGTTTCTGTGGCTCTTCAGGAGAAATGAAGTGTAAATCCATCCTAATGGATTCATCATGTGTTTGTCTGATCGCAGCTTCAGCGTCCTTGAGGAGCTGCAGGACTCTGACCGTCCTCTCACTTCTCTCTGAAATACAACAATTTCCTCCGTGTCAGTCGCGGGCAGCGTAACTATTTTGACACTCCAAATTGAATTTCCAGCTTTTGTCTGGCTCCTGGTTTTTTTTTCCTCCAACAGAAGACTTATTGAAGTGTCACTCTGAGCGCCGACACTGCCCATTTATTTTTCCATTATTCCTCCTGATAAATATTTTGATGTCTCTGTTTTGTTGCAGCAGCGTTAAAGTGTCACTTGAAAGTCACAAAAAGAGAAGCAAGTACTCCTCCGACTACTTTACATTTTGTTTCAGCGACTGTAATTCAAGTCTGATTAAAATGAGACTAATTTCAGGGCAGATGACGCACACAGTTGACAGTGTTTGACATGAGGCTTCTTTACAAACAGCTCACGGTCACCTCTAGTTCATTTGTGAAAATCAGGATGGTATCATTTGTTTTGTGAACACTCAAATTAGATGCATCAGTTCTTAATTTCTTGTCACAACCAGCAGCTGTTATCAAGCTTCAGTTCCTCTTTTCTCCACGAGCTCTGTTTGCAGAAGATAAACTGACTTCTTTTGATGTGAGTCTGAACGGTGAATTTCTGAATAAATGTTTGAGTTTCTTTTTTTCTTTTCGAGAACATAAATGTTTCAGGGGCCTGAAAAGACATGTTATTAACTGTCTCCCATCAGAGGCTCATGGGTTGTCTTGGTTGTGGCAGAGCTGGGTATCAGAGCTCAATACAAGGCTTGGAGAGTGGGTTAAGTTATTGACAGAGAATGTATCATTTGAGTTAATGACAGCCAACCTGCAAAACCATAGAGAATCATATTTGCTTGTCAGGAATCAGTTTTTGTCTTTTATTAAAGGACTAAGTGTGTCAAAGGTGTTAGACACTTTACTGAAATGTACTACAATTGTAAAATTGCTTCTTTTGCTTTGGTTGTATCATAGAGACGTTTTTTGTCTGTTTCAAGGCTCTTTGTGTACAATAGGTCACCTGATGATACTAAGTTTGGTGCTGTGCTGGTGGACTTTTGATTTATTAACATTATGAACACTGCAGAGATGTGTTTTTGTTTAGTCTGATATGGAGAGGCTGTGATGAGGATGTATTGTATGTAGTGCACATCCCGCACCACCAGAGGTCAGTCTCCACTGGTGCAGGCAGCTGAGCTGACAAACATGGTGACTGTGATTGGTGGGGATAACGTTACAGGACTGTAAACAACTGGCCTGCAGTAAAAAAAAAAAAAAAGCAGCATATTTTCACACCTAACTCTGTGAATTAAGGGTTTAAATCGACCAAACCAGAGTTGGTGATTGATGGACGAGTGGACTAACTAAGTAGATGAAAGACAATTCACAACAGTTTTGTTTTGTCTCTGTGGAGTTTGAATTAAGTGTGTTTTACGATGAGTTTACAAGGCAACTAAGCTAACATTAGTTTTACTTTGGTTAAAGAGATAAACATGAATTCAGAGGGTGTTCAGTTGTAGTTATCTGTTTAATAAGGAAATTAGGTGTTAGAATATTACCTGTCCTCACATTTTTTTGAGTTTATTGTTTATTTATTGGACTGAAAAAGCGATGAGAGCTTGTGGAATGCAACAAACTTGCCAATCGGTAGCACTGCACACTAATACCGTCATATACATTATACCCCACTGAATTTTCAGGAGGGTATGAAGGTATTAAAAAAGATAGCATCCAATCCGGCCCAATACTTTAAAGCTATTGACCAAAATAACCCTGCAACAAGTCGTATCAAAACTCTAGTCAAACGATACCTGCATTCAAACCTTTTTGTAGCAGATCTAGATAAAAAACAAGACTATTTGTAGAGAAGGGTTGCAACGGTATGATGACCATCTCGGGAAATATTGCAGTTTCATGCTATCACGGTATTACAGAATTATTACTATTATCAGCCAGAATGACCCTTATAGGAATGAAAACAAAATGGTTATTATTGGTTGAACAAATGCTTTATTACTATATTTAAAACTTGAAACCATTTTGTTAGTTGACGTGTGTAAAAATTCTCCCCATAAAGAATAACTAAAATAAAAGAGAGATTCAACATCCAGTTGCATTTTTTTAATATTGTAGAAAGGCAAATGTACACAGTAAAATAACCATCACCTTTTATATCACAGTATACTGAAGCCGTTATATCGCTGCAACCCTACTGTATAGTTTAGCTCACAGCCAATCACTACAAGTGTTCTTTAATTTAAAGCAACATCTGATTGTTCTACTAACGCAACAGTTACAACCCATACAGTCTGTGGTGTGGTGGCAATTAAATCAGTATGTAGGAACACTTGGCTCTCTGACTGAGTAATGAACAGCCCTGCTGGATCGGAGCTGTAATGTTGGTGAGTCTGAATGTGTCTGATCCTGTGATCATATCTATTAGTTTAGTTTCCTTTTGTGAAATCAAAATTATAGCCTCAAAAGGCCGCTGGTTCAACTCTGTATTTTAGTATTTCGATTACAGAGTCCTTTAAATCCACTGAAGTCAGAGGTTTACCAAACCACATGCACTAAATCGGTTTCATTCACTGCTCTTCATTACGGAGCCATCACTGAATGCAAACATGTCTGAATGTGCAGCTGGATAATCTTTACGCCTGAAGGCAGCGGGAACGTTAAACTTCCAAACTCTGAACTTTGAAAGCGTAAACCATCAACAGTTTGGTGTGTAATTCCCTCTGGTGAGGGTTCGGTGTTGTGATATGTGGTTCTGTTACTGTAGACGATGGTTGTCAGGAGTAACAAAGCAGATTCGATGAAGGGTTCAAGAGGAGGATTTCTTCTGACTTACTGCTGCATGTGACACAACTGAATTTACACAGAGGTGCGTTTGATTTTTATGTACACAGACAAGACGGTGGGGTTCAGCCGCTCCGTCTCTGCGGGAAGCGACGTCTGAAGACAACATGTCGGATGACAGCAGGAGACGACTGATGAGTAACAGCTGAGCTAAAGGCTCCCGTGCAGCTCCGCGTCTCATCTGCAATGACAGATTCAGGACGGCAACATCGCAGCGCATCTCAATCTGCAATCTGCAGGACAAAACAACAATAACTGCACATGTTGACACGGGAGGGAAGAGTTCACGTGGTGAATAAGGATGTTGCATCGTCTGAATTTGCCAGGTAAAACGAAAGTACAGGAATTCATGACACTGGGTGAAGACACCAATAACTCTGAAGTGACTGTGTTCATTAACACAGCAACAAAAAAAGACTTTACACAGTTGTGTCTTCACTGTTGACTCGAGGATTTATTTTAAATTTAATACTAAAGTTGAAACAATTATGGAAACATCTGGTTAAAACCTCTGAAGTTTGTTTCTTTTCTTTGTCTTCTTTGATGGTAAACTGAGTGTCTTTGGGTTCTAGATTGTTGGTCGTAGGGGTGTTCACAACACCAGTATAATAATTTGATATGAAATGAAAAATTCAAATCGTGAAATTCAATATATTTTAACTTGTCGACATGTTGATGTCAACAACAAGCATGGCTGAAAGCACAATTATTACAGACTCTGCGGTGGTTCCAAAAAGAGGAGCAGCTTCAGTAGTGTGGAATAAACTGCGGCATCCTGAATGTTTTACTTGTCAGACTCGTAGGGGTCAAGTCTAACCTGTGCGACAGCAGCAACGGAAAGTTTGCTGATCCAGCAGGGAGACAGGGTTGTCCAGTCCCTCAGTGTTGGAGTTTGCACTGGTTGGATTTGCAACACATTCTCACTCCGACCTTGTCACACATCGACGCTTGGTCATGGACTTTCCATGTCCACATATGACGTCCAAGGTACCCTGGGTGTGTTGGTTGTTGATTTTCTGGTACATCCTGTCAAGTTCAGCCTGTTACATGCATTGTCTGTTTTCAAAATACACTTCTGTTTTCACAGGAAATTTAACGTTTACAAACAGTTTCTTTTAAAATAAAAGCACCACGTCAGTACAAGACCGCAAAATTTACTTTTTTTTTTCCCTTTAACAACTAATGCACGTGGTTACGTTTACACAACAAAAACATGCGGTTGGGTTTAGGAAAAATAGAACAGTGTTTAGCTTTCGAATCTTATGGAACTTGAGCACCGCTCTCTCAGGTGAAAGTTGGTGTTTGTTGGACCCATCCATCACCTCTCCAACCCTGCCTACTTGGACTTACGGCACCTTAACTTACATTCTTGTCCCACTATGTTTCCCCCTGACGCCGCCAAGGGCTGTCATACTGTAACAGCCAACATTAAAGGACGGCTTTTTTAGTCAGTGTCTGATGCCGCAAGTCACTGACCAAGTGCTGGATTTCGACGACTCTGGAGTGAGACCCAAGCCGCTGCCGGTTCTCCTCCTATTGTGGTGGTCTGTAGCGGTGGGGAGTGAGGCGGAAGCCACACTGTGATTTGAAGGTCTAGCTGAGGTTAGCTATATGAATGTGAACTTAAAGCTGCAGCCATAAGCCTTAGTTAGCATTTTCTCTCCATCTCTGAAACACTTCACCGATACCGACACGTGTTTTATTTTGTTTATTGTCAGACTCTTTTTTTTGATAAGTCCGTCTTCTTTTTTTTGGGCTGCTTTGCAGTGTGGGCAGCTGTTGCAAATGCTGGAATAGCAACTTTCTCTGCAGGATTCTCAATCAGACTTTCAGCGTTAGAAGGGACATGCATCTGCATTTGTAGAACAGCCAACAGGAACGCCCTCGCCTGAAAACAGAGCCATGAGGAGGAGCAGTAGTTCAGTTTTCACTCAACCTACTTGAATTCCAATATGCTCAAAGTTTATTACAGGATTTTTGTCCAATAACACCAAACTGAAACTACCTACCTGAGCTTACCTGAGATTGTGGGTGCTTCACAGTTTGGATTTGAACGCATAATAGTTTTCTCACAAGTATGATGACCCTGCCGTCTTCGACTGATATGCCTCTTCCAGTATGCGGCCGATGGAGACACACTGTGAGGCACGCAAAAGTAAGAGAAGCATCTTAACACACTTGTTTTCAATTGCAATTCCCTAAAATAAAGATCGTAAAAGTTTGTTTGTGGCTGTTTTACATATCCTTTGTCTTTTTGTCTCTTTTTCTGGAGCGCTTTGTAACATTTGTTCTCGCTTCTGGTTGTTGTTTGTCACCTCCTGCTTTTAGCTCTGTATTTGCATTTCAAGACATTGTTCTCTCCTGACTTTTCAGAAAAAAAAAGCTTGAGATTGAGTATATTTAGCAGCTCAAATCCTGATACAGGCCCGCGTACAGAACGTTCCATTGAAACGGCAGCGAGTCAGTGTCGTCTCATCGGTACTCCCATGATCCTCCGCTGGATTTCTGCACAATCACGAAACTGTTTCTTTGTTGAATCTGTTTAGGTGTTACTCATCACACTTATCTGTCCGCAGCATGTGTTCTTCCTGGGCTCCTGCCTCATTCTGAATGCATTACACCAAAAACATTCATCCCCTGTCAAACAGTACACCTGTAGGCCCTGATACACTTCACTGATTCTCCTCTATCCCCGCTGTCCTATTTACATTCTCTCCACTGCTCGGCTGCTGAGGAGGGAAAACAAGCTGCTGGAAGGCCCGCAGCCCAGAATTATTCAAGTGTTTCTGTTGGCAAAAATCAAAACACACACACGATCACTGCGGAGGAATGTTGAGCAGTTAAACAAGTGGCACATATCAACGCCCTCATTGTGATTGTCTGGTAGTCGGGTTGATCCATCACTGAGCCTGAGGAGTGTCGGGAAAGTTTCCTGTCAACTGTGTTTCCATCTCTGATATCAGCGGGACTTTTTCATTTTACTGCTACACCACATTTTGCTGCTACTACAGTGGGTATTAGAGAAGAACTGAACACCCCATTTTAGCTTGAACATCAGCCAGGTTTCAGGAAATTTAGTGCAAATTGTAACTACTTTACAGAAAATAAGCCAGAAAATAAATAAAAAGGCAAATTAATGGGCACATCCACGACCGTTATGTGTAATGACTCAGGGACGGTTTGGGCCAAAAGCACAACCCAGAGACCAAGCAGATAGAGGTAAAGTTCATCATAACTTAAACGAGGAAATAAGCAGGCAGAAGTCAGGAAACCAGGCAGGATCAGACAGTGAACAGGTAGAAAGTGGCCGGTATTTATACAACAGGTCTGATGAGGGAAGTGGGAACAGGTGAGCAGGTGAGCAGGTGGGTGGAGCACTCAGGTGATGGAGAATAGTGGGAACAGGGGTTACTGACCGCAGGTGAGGAGGTGGCAGGGTCTGAAAGGACAGGAGGGTTTGTACTGCAGGGAAACAGGACGAGAGGAACAAAATGTGAGTGGCGGACTATTGGACACTCCCATGATATTTTCCAACGCTCCTGCATCTGACACAGCTGAATGTGCGACTATCTGCAAATGAATAAAATAACTAATAAAAACATGGATGGAAAACACTTTTGCAGCCGTTCCTGTGGCTTTTTAGGGCATTTAAATGCTAGCATGAGGATGCATGTCAGAAACATGTCTCAAAACCTCATGCAAAATATTTTCATGTCGCCACAATAAACTGTAAAAATGCAGTTTTAAATTTAAATTGGTTGAACTGACCCTTGAAATGCCCTGGGAGAGGAGGGGCTGTGCTTCGTCTGTCCTCTGCTCTCTGACTGTTTTTTATTTACGTTTGACCTCAGAGGAACAAATTACCTTCATTTTTATCTGCGGGATCTCAGGAAGACTCGGAGGAAGCCTCGGCTCAACTCCCTCAGAGTCTAAATCAATAACAGCAATGATGTGGAAAAGAAATGAAAGTGAGTGTCCTTGTTACGTTATGAGGAAGGTTATCTTAATCAGAGACTGGCCTGATGGCAGCTGTGCAGAGGCGGAGTGTGTCGGCAGGTTCAGGTAAACGTGTTGTGTGATCTCTGTCACGTTCATCATCCTCTTCACCTTCATCCTCTCCTGTCATCATCTGTGAAGAGTCTGAATGTGTTAAAGTAATGTAAGAGGAAAGGATATCCTTTGATACAAAAACAGGACTGCAACTCAGTTTAGTTTGAAGTGAAATCATAAAATTACATCAGATTTTACAGGGTCAGAGTCGGATCATCCTGAACAGGACTACAGTGAAAATCTCAGCAAACCTCTGGAGGAAAAGAAATGATGACAGTTCACGTATGAGGAAACTGTCAGTGTGTTTTAATGTAAATTCAGCTGACTTTTCTTTTAATATTCTGTAAAACCAAGTAGCATAGCATCAGATTTTACATGATTATAGTCAGGGTCACCCTGAACAAGATTACACTAAAAAATTCAGCTACTCTGAAGGGAAACATTTATTTATTTGACCAAAGGAGTTTAAAAATGATCCTCTCAACCGAGAATCACAGATCCAAACTGTTACGTGCTTGTGCTGCTCTGTCTTGTCTGTGTGAGGTGTGAAGAGCTTGACCTTTAACATAACAGCGTTGACCTCTTGTGACATATAACATGTGTCTGCAGTGTTTTCTAAACAATAACGATGGCATTAACAATCACTTACCGTCCCTGTTATATGGCAGCTTGCCGCGTCCTCTGCCCGGAGGTAAGGAGCTCCTGAATCTGAATGGTTTCCCAATTTGTGGACATTCTCAGCTGCTGTTCTTCTTCTATGAGTTAGCTGCTAACTGCTACCTTTACAAAATAAAACGTTAATTTTGATTAATTAATCACATTTAAAAGGATTAAACGACTTCCATGGTGCCCTTTGACCCAGTGCACCACTGAAGGGCACAGTGTCTTTGTCACATGGTAGAGGTAGATGAGACGACGCTGCTCGGCCCAGAGCAGCATTACATTTAAAAAACACCCAGATGGAACTGTTGATAGGAGCACTGTTCTCTGCAGTTTCTGCAGGAGGGAATTTTCGTACAATCAGAGAACTAAAAGCCTGAAATATCACCTCAACACAAAGCATTGAGCAGCGAATCCAGAGGTTTGAGCTAGCACAGCCTCTGATGCTAGTGCTAGCAGCCAGCCTCATCAAGACACACTCGACCAGGCGTTCAGACACAAACTGAGAAAGTCTACCTGTGATCGACTAACTAACGGACTGCAGACCAGTTTCAGGGGTAAAGGACAGGGGGACAATTGTGTCCAAAATCCAACAGCTTTACTATGACACATCTGCCAAAATACTCTCACAGCAACAGTTGACGTATGTGATTAATTTAAATTAATTCATTACAGAGCGTGTAATTAATTAGATTAATATTTTAAATCTTTTGACAGCTCCACTTTTTAAATCTCCCACGGTGAGCTGCATACATAACATGTCGTCAAAACGCTGTACCCGTACGGTCCATGATCCTGCTGGCTGTCCTGTTTACACAGACATCATTCTGGCACTTTTTCTACCTCCATTTAAAGTCAAGGCAACTCTGTCCCGTCATTTCACGATCAGACCTCATATACAGCACAGTGAGGTGTGATATTCCTGCCTTAAACAGGCAGTGTAAAGGGGCTAATGTTGATTGAAATTGATCACGAAATTGATCTCTTGCAACTGCAAATGGCACAAAAAGTCGCCTACTTTATCACTGGTCCAGTCCAATATCACAAATTTGTCTCAAGGAGCACCAACAGCACGACACCCTCCGTCGTTTTCTCCCCTCACACTGGAGAAGTAAAAACTGCCCCCCAAAAACTTTGCTCTCCTGGATTTAGTGGCATTTTGTGATGAAGTTACTGATTGCAACCAACTGAAACTTCTCCCATGTGCCAAGCGTGTAGAGGAACTACGGTGGTCAATGCAAAAATGCAGATGGCCATATCTAGAGCCAGTGTTTAGCTGGTTTATTCTGTGCTACCATTGAAACATGGCGGTGCAACATGGTGATCTCTGTGAACGAGGATTTGCTCCTCATGTTGGTATACTCTGCTCATTCTATGGTAACATTTAAGAAAACGTAATTATTATGCCAGTATATCCCCCTGAATCCTACATACTGGACCATTAACAGGGAAAAAATTAAAGAAACCTCAGGAAGAGCCACTGAAGGGGGATCCCCCTCTCAGGACGGACACTGCATTAGATGCTATGTGTCCAGAATAACCAACAGAGTAAAGTTTCAGCATCAACAATCAGGATGACAAAACTGTAGCTCGATTGTAAATATATAAGACAAATGGATGCAGTGAGTGTGTTAACCCGATTAATGTGAAATGACATTCACTCAGCCCTGTTCGTTACTGGTTTCTCACCAGTTTCTGCTGAGATTCACTTCACACCACCTCGTCCTCTCAGCTCAGACTCTGCAGCGTCTGCAGCAGCGAGCTCCTGATAATCACATCTGCAGACAGATGGCACGGTGGCAAGAAAAAAAAAAAACAACCTAAAACCCACAGCTATTAGCGCTGACGTCGCCCTTGGTTCCAGAGCCGGTTTCTGTCTCCCACAATCCTCGGGGTGTCTTTGTGAATAAACACGCCGCCTCGCAGCGACGCCTTAATGAAGAAAAATGCAGCGCTTCCTTTCGCTGCTAAAGTTAAGAGTAAATAATGCACCGTGTGCGTGACAGGACAGCATGTGGATCATTAATTTCAGAGCGTCCAGGATGGGTCATCTGCGCCTGCGGGGGCCCCGGGGGGGCCACAGCTAATTATAGCTTCCACCCAGGAGGGAGATGATGAAGAGGAGGCTGCTGGAGAGAGAGAAAGAGAGAGAGTGTGTGTGTTTCTATACACTGATTGTGTCTCTATGTGCAAGTGTGTTTCAGCAGTAGTGTGTGTGTGTGTGTGTGTGTGTGTGTGTGTGTGTGTGTGTGTGTGTGTGTGTGTGTGTTTTCAGCACCTGTGTTTATTTTTAGTTTGAGTTAAAGTGTGAACCAAGTACGAATTAAAGTCCCAGTTTAACGTCTCATCATTCTCTGCACTGTCAGATTTTCTGAGAATTCTCTGACTAATAAAACATTAAATTTAAACTTTATTATGAGATTAACAAGAATGAAACAGAGGTCATCAATTAATTAACTTTATGGAAAAATAAGTTAAAAAATCTGTTTGGTGCAGCCTGACACAAACCAGAAAACACTCTTCTTCCTCTTCTACATTTAAAGTTACGACTGTTTTCCAGCACTGACACCTGTTCTGGTTCGTGAACAAAGTCGAGTGTTTAGCAGCTAAAGAGACAGATATTTTCCTCAGGAGTAGGTGGAGACCAAAAACAGAGATAAACCAGAGAGAATATTGGACTTAGATTCATCAGATGGACACAAACACAACTCCAAATTAATGCTACTGTTTCTCTGTGTCTCCTGGATGTGGAAGTAGGCAGCTGCTTGCTAACATGTTAGCCTCAGCTGCTTTAAAAGCTGGAAATACTGTTCAAATTACACTGTGGTTTTTTGGGGTGGGAGGGTAATGCACACATGCGTTCATCCGCCTACATACAAAAATACATTATCAATACATTTAAATTCAGACAGAGAATATTTAGCTGGGGACAACAAGTAGCAGGATTCATTGTTGGATCACCAACGCAGAGTGAACAGGTAACGGTTTATGTTACTGAGTTAAACTTATCAGATAGAGGCTGTGTCCAGTAACAATCGGCTCTGTGCACAAGTACAGTGACGCCAGGGGTTGGCATACTAGTTCCTGCTTTCCTTCCCATCTCAGTCAGTGCCACAATAAATGCTGCATGTAAACCAAAATAAGTATATTATAAGTTTCTGAAAACTGCGGGTGGCTCTGATGATCATTGCCGTGTGCCACTTTGCTCAGGTCCGGGTCGATAAAGCAGGGGTTTCAGCTTCTGCCGCTTTCCAAAAAACACCAGCTGTCATGCGCTGTGGATGCACAAAATCAGGAGGACGAGCTCGTCTGTTTGCAGCTGTCATTTCGTGTATAATGAAATCATCACTACGAGTATTAGTAACAAACTCCGTCCCATCATTGCTCGACTGGCCTTTTACACCAACAAGACACGGGCTGGTGTTTGGGAGTGCCGAACCTGACCGCATCTGGACTCCACCGGTTTGCTTCAGTGCCTGAAGACAACAGATTCAACACCGGGTAAAATCTACAACACACATCTATTCTCACTCAACTGACTGCATGAAGTAATAATCCATGAAATGACAGCTGCAAACCTCAGGAAGGTTCCAAACCAACAAGCAAACTCTCACTGTTTTCCCTTCCTGCTCACTCTGTGTTTGACAAGTAGTTTCATTGAAGACTATTACAAACTTTCCATCTGTCTCTGGTGCTGTTATGGAGTTCAGACCACACCTGTCACAGTAAGATATAATGAGAACTGTTTAAGAGGATATGTGACCTGGGACACAAACAGTGGTTTAAGGGTAAAAGTCCAGTTTTGTTAGACACAAACCAACACATTCTCACTCCGCCCTCGTCACATATTGCCGTTTGGTTTTCACGTCTACATACGACGTCCAAGGTACCCTGGGTGTGTTGGTTGTTGACGCTCTGGGACACCATGTCAAGTTCTGCCTGTTACATGTATTGTCTTCTTTCAAAATACACTTCTGTTTTCACAGGAAATTTAACATTTACTTACAGTCTCTTTCAAAATAAAAGCACTACGTTGGTACAACACCGCAAATTGACTTTTTTTTCCCCCCTTCAACAACAAACACACGTGGTTGGGTTTAGGGAAAAAGAACAGGGTTTGGCTTTATAATCATACCGGATGCAAACACCACTCTCTTGTGTGAAAGTTGTGGTTTGTTGGACCCGTCCACCGCCCCTCCCGTCTGCCCCACTTGGACTTTCGCCAGTTTAACCTTTGTCCTTTTCCCGCCACATTTCCCCCTGACGCCTCTGTGCGATATTAAACTATAACAGCAAACGGCTGCATATCATGCCGATGATAAAGGATGCTGTTTTACGTTGCTTTCTGATGCCTCAAGTCACTGCCCAAGCGCCGGATTTCGACGACTTCGGAGTGACACCAAGCTCCACAAATACCTCCCCTCCTCCCACACTATGTGGACTCTCGCTTTTCATACCACGTCAGTTGCTTTCAGCGTCATGCACAGCAGCAGATGGGTTTACATCAGAGTCAACTGAGAGCCTGTTGCCTCTCATAAAGACATTAAAGGCGCTGACAAAGTGTCAGGATTTAACGACCTGAGAATCAAAGCGGGCTGAGTGATTGATTTAAAAATGGTCATTTTGTGGGTGAAGTGTTCCTTTAACTGACGGCTGTAATTCAGCACTGATGCTCTGGAAGTATTACCTGCCTTTCAGTTTAATAACTGCTGGGGATGAAAAGCTGTACTGTCCTTGCACTTGACTTAAAGCTGGCGCATTAATCCAGCAGACACTTCAGGGAACAGCCCGGCGTGTTTCTGCTGTTTAACAGTAAAGACCTGTCGGCGGAAACAAGCTGCTGCACCTCCGCAGGCTGATGTATATGTATGAGTTTGCATTTCAGGAAAGTCCATTTGTTAAAAGCATCTTTGATGGTGCGGTTTATAAATAGTCAACAGAGACGAGATGCAAACAGCAGATTTCACATGCTAATCATCCGTCTGATTTACATGTTAATATCACGGAAGAATCACAGCGAATGATCTGTGACCAGCCTTATCTCAATATGAATGCGTTCAATCTGCAAAAAAATAAAATGCCGTGAGCAAGCGAACGCCTCCTCCAATGTGTGCGGAGGAATTATGCTCACAAAATGTCAGGCATAATGTGTTTCCAACAAAAAAGAGAAAGAAAGAAAAGAAAAAGGAACTAAAATGTGCAGTGTGGCAGCAGTTTAGCTCACAGAGACATAAACAGACAGGCTGTCATTTCAGTCAGGAGCGTCGTTTTTTTACAACCTGCAGAGGATTTGTAGATTCTGGACAGTTTTAAGAGTCACTCTGCTTCACATGCTCCTGCAGTTTCATCACAGATGGCATTTTGAGTTCAGGTAAAAAAAAAAAAAAAAAAAAAAAAAAAAGTATTTTGGTCTACAGTCGGCTCAGGTCGTAAATCAAGAGTATGAAATGCAAACTCAGCTCTTTGGGATTCACTTTTCCAGCTTTATATCTCTGAAATTCTCAGTTCAGGTCGATTCAACAGTGAAAAACAAAACCTGGAAAGTTTAAAAAGATCATCTGAATTATTTTGTGCTTAAAATACTGTTTCAGACTGTGTTACATCGATCATTAACCCGTGTGTATGTCCTTTACTCGTGTCTTGGTTCATTTATCATGTAAATTTACATTAAATGTGTCAGCACTGAAATGAAGCTTCTTTTTTTTCCCATCTGTCTGAAAGAGAACCAGAGAAGACTCCATTTTACTTTCAGCCCATCAGAGCTGTTGGAGGCTTCGTTCAGACAGTGATGGCTGAAAATTGGAGCAATTGGTGGGCTCGATTTTAAAGATGACGGACTCATGTTACTAAGGAAAATGTTTTTTTTTTTCATTGTGTGTGTGTGTGTGTGTGTGTGTGTGTGGGTGTGTGTGTGTGTGTGTGAGAGTGTGTCTTTAAAGCAAGTCTGAGAGAATTTTTTTTTCTCTTGTAAAACTGCCTCTTGGATTTTGTGTTCGCACTCATCAGTGTGACGATCAATGAAACGATCGATTTGCTCAACTAAATATGGGGAATTTGATTACTCAGTCCAGCAGGAAAACCTGGAGTTTCATTCCCTCGTCCACACTCAGAACTTTCCTCATCAATGTTCACCCTCTCAGTGCTCCCTCGGTTTAATCTCTTTATAGACAGTTCAGACTCTCCAGTTGTGTTTAATCAGCCCGTTCTCACTCCTAGAGCATCACAAAGCACCCTTTAGCATCTGTATAGTTTGTACCTGGCTTTCAGCTAACTCCAGTGTAAACCCGTCTGTGACAGTGATGTAGTATTAAGCCCAGTTCAGACCAAATATCTGCAACAAGATGAGTTAAAGCAGGCAACTACTGGCAATGTTCCACTCTGGAACGTTCTAAAAACCTATACTCTATGTAGGTTGATGCTGTTTATGGATCTATCTATGATGGATATCCAAACATCTGTACGTCCCTCATCCAACCTTCATGAATGGAAAGATCAACACATCGATGGATACATAGTATGTGTAGATATTATAGATTAGTCTCTTTTCATCTTTGATAGATTGATGCATAGACGTATGTAGATAAACTCTCTCCATCTACATCAGGGGAAGCACAGGTGTCCATCCATCTGTTAGTCTATCATCCATATTCAGTGGTTGAACCAACAGATGTACAGAGATTGGGTAACCTAGATCCATATGTCAAAATATGAGTATTAAAATTAAAACACGGTATATGTCTCATTTAATCATGGACATTAGTTCAAACTGAAAATAAGTTTGAAGTGCGAAAATAGAGGAAATGCACTGTGTGGAAACTTGATCTAGCCTAGCTAACACTTGCTGGGAGTTGGTTACATAGTTCAAAACAGTGCTTTGTTTTAGGCAACAGGACTGTTATTAAGCAGCCCCTCCAGAAATTGTGATCTTGCGATCGCAATACTTAACGCAAATTCAACAAAAGTCCGCAATATTTGCTGAGGCTTGCAATTTTCCAGCTGACCCATTTGAATCGTCATCCGACGCGTCATCAAATGGCGCTAATGTCATTGCAGTATGGAGAAAGGCTCTGTATTGACATAAGAATTGTCCCTTTGTTTAAATGCATACAATATGTGTTGAATTGATTCAAATGTTATGTTTACAGCAGATGTAGCTTACATGTTGTTTTACAGTCACATTGTCTGCTTTGAGAGCTACAATATTCACTCAGGATTTTTTGAAAACATTATTGGAGTCCATGTTTTGAAACTAATTCAATAAAACTAAAGAAGAGAACTGAAACATTTGCAGCTGTTTTTGGAATATTCACTATGATTATTATAGCAAGTCATTACATCACTTCACATAAAAAAAACACATTTTTTTTCTCCTGACTTGCAATTTTTGTCATAAGCTACAATTTCCTGCAAAAAATTACATAAAATTGCCACAATTCTTATCGCAATTTTTGACAAAATTGGCCGTAAATTCAAGGGTTTTTTGCCGTGAGATCCTGGAGGGACTGATTAAAATAATATATGGCTGGATTCGGTGACTTACAGAAACAGCTCAGTAATCAAAAACAAGCCTTACTTGCGTAGAAATACTCTGATACTGAACTCCACTGAAACATGCCCAATCTTTGTGGAATTTCGCGGGTCACCGTATGGTGGTATTGCTCTGAACTGGCTGGAAGCATGAAAGGAACAACCCTGTGTAACCACTTAAAAAGTCCACGTTATAATTTACCCCACATTAGGAGGTTCTTCATGCAATCTGAGGCAGAAAATAGTGGCTAAAATTAGCTAACGTTAGCTCATAATGTTATCCTGACAGCGGTGCATCCATGTACAGAGATTAAACATAAACGACAGTTAATACTCAAGCACATTAATTCGCCCGGCCAAAACCAAGACCGCTGTCGATGATGATGAATGATGAATGTGTCCACAAAGACAAATCAGAGTAGCTGTGAGAAGAATCACTTTTCTATGGTTTATATGGATCAAGGTTCATCCAACACTTTTATTAGTCGTGATAGTCACGTGATTACAAACAAGCTATTGTCTCCATTTTTGGATTCTTCGTTCACTGTAGAGACATTTGAGAAAAACATGGTTTTCTTAAGTAATTCGTCATCACAGGTTGAGTAACTGATACACACATGATCACTTTATAGGTTAAGTACCTTTAACTGTTTACATTAATAGCCAGTTTATATTATGAATTGCTCTTTACTGTTAACCTGCTTACATTTCTGGCACCGTGAACATTTGGTTTCTGCACCATATTGATGATCTTTATGGTTTACATTTCATTTGCACTCTCTACATATACACATACAGTAGCTTCTCTCTTACACTTGCATGTAAAAATACTGTATATACATTAATGATTTATGTGTTGTAGCGCAGCTGATGCACACAGTGTCAGAGTGGGTCGTTCAGGGTGAGCAGTGACCTGTGAGCTGACCGACCACTGAATGTGTCGCTGCAGCTCAGAGACCACCTGGGACTGAACCCACCTGCAGCCAATTAAAATGTCCGAGAGTCAGAGAGAAGCTGTGACCCCCCTCCAACACACACACAGACACACACACACACACACACACACACACACACACACACACACACACACACACACACACACACACACACCTGTGAATCAATACCTGAGAGGTTAAAAATAAACTTTCTGTTTGTGCGTCAGAATCCGTCAGAGCAGGCTGGTTGTGAATCAGCTGACGACGTGACGAGAAGTTTCCTGTGAAGGAAAAACAGGATCAATATTTATAATCTTAGCAGCTGAATGTGTTACAACAGATATTGATTACTGAAGACGACCTGCCCTCATCAGCAGTCTGAAGCTGTTGATATAAGATTTCTCTCCTCAGCTGCTGCTTCGCTTTAAAGGATTAATTCACTGTTTTTCAAAACCCAGGTTTCCATGTTCTCATCAGGTTTTCCCACAGTGGAGTATTTACAGCAGAGGAGTGGAATATAATTGAGTACATTTACTCAAGCACTGAACTTAAAACTGAGGTAGGAACATTTATTTTGGCGCTATCTGGCAAACGTTAAACTTTGAGCATATTGTAACTCAAGTGGTCTGAGAGAAAACTAAACCTCTGCACCTCCTGTTGGCTCCGTTTTCAGGCTCTAGAAAAGCCAGTTAAAGGAAACTGTGTTCAGTCACAGGTAATTCATTGGCTGCTCTACAAATGCAGATACACATCCCCTCGATGAAAGCCTGATTCAATGGCGGAGAGTGCTGAGAGAAATGTACTATTCCATCATTGGAAACAGCTGCCTACACCGCAAAACAACTCAAAACATATAGATGGATTTATCAAAAAGAAAGTCCGATGATAAATGACATAAAGTGTGTGCCAATATCGGCAAAGTGTTTTAAAGATGAAGAGAAAAGAGAGGAAGGCTCACAGCTGTGGCTTCATGTTCATGTTTTGTAGTTGTTGTTAGCTTGAGCCTTGAACCACAGTGTGTCCTCCACCTCACTCCCCGCCGCTGGGTGGAGAGTGGGCAGCAGCTCCAGACACACACCTTCAGTCAGCAGCTGCAGAAATCAAGACCAGCCAGTGAAAACACCAGCTCCGGGGGAATGGATAGCTACAACTCACTGCCAGGTTAGCAAACTTTCTGTTGCTGCCGTTACACAGGTTAAACCCGGTGCTCCTGCTGGCCACCAGCCTGCTCTGACGCCCGGCACTGGGGGGTTTGTATCGGCTGAATTTGAGCGCCTACAGCTGCGCGCTCAAGTCCCCGTACAGACCAAATATGGAGTGTTGACTGGTAGCTGAAGAGGTGCCAGTTCGCCTCCTGGGCACTGTCAAGATGCCCTTAAGCAAGGCACTGAACCCTTAATTGCTTGGGGTGCCTGTCCGAGGCAGCCCCCTCGCTCTGAAGTCACTCCATTTAATACTTATACAGGTCCTGTTTGTGCATGTATTTCACACCTGTGTGTGTACGATAACGGAGTGAAAAAAAAAAGTGAATTTTCCCTCAGGGACTAATAAAGTAAATCTTCTTCTTTGGTGGAGAAGTCAGCAGTGGCGGGGAGCGAGGTGGAGGGACCGCGGGGTGGCGAGGAGCTAATTCTTCTTTTATTTGTGTTCTGATAAACAGAGAGAGAAAGAGCGGGTTGAGGAAGAGGAGTGAATGAATTAGTTGCAGACAACTCCTCAATGAAATAAGATAAAATAAATCAATATCTCCAAACACTGAGTCACTGAGTGAGGAGCGTGAATGTGTCTGTGGTCATCTGGTGGGAGGGGCTTAGGGCAGAGAGGGCCTGCAGGAGGAGGGTGCATTTTCAAACTCTTTACTCTTCCAGAGTCCTGCCTACCCCAGCTTTATGTACAAATTTCAGTTGCTTGTGCTTTACTTGAATCTTTTCTTTTAATGCCACTGTCTTCACCTCATTACAGAGGGAAATAATGTACTTTAACCCAATTACATTCATCTGACAGCTTCAGTTTCTTGTTACATACAATTTAAGATTTTTACAAACAAAACATCCACAGAGCTTTTAAAGTATTAAAGTGAAAGTTCAACATGATTGATGTTACGTCTGAAATAAAAGCCTTTGTTGGCGTTCTTTCTTTTAACACACCGAATCAGCAAAGTCGAGACGGAACAAATCAAATGAACCAAAATAAGAGCACGGACTCTGACAGTTTCACTGACTGACGCCGGTCACAGACTCTGAGTTTGCAGCTGCTCATACACGTCATTTAATATTGATGTTAATTAGACTGAAGGGCAGATTCATGTGGTGCAGCTCTGAACTCTGTGAGCCAAACTGTAACTGATGCCAGCTGATTTTAATCACATTAAACTGGATTCTTTTCAACATTTTAGTCATAAATTACTAGTACAGAGGCTCCATTAAAGAGAAACAGTGAACAATATACATTTAAAGACACATAAAGTATAATTATATCAAATAAAATAACACAAGAGGCAATAAAACCTACATATTGTTCTTATATGTGTTGTTTTTACATTTGAGGCAATGAATATTGAACAGGGGTTGGATTACTAATATACTTTTCTTCAGTGTTTCATAACGACTGAGGACCGTTTGAATTGATCTGCGGCTCCTCACATCATCCTCCTCGTCTCTGCAAATGCAAATTCATTAAAACAATGTAAACTCTCAGGGAGTAATTGGCCCCGGGGCCACCTACAGCGGCTCGATGAAAGTGCTTAGTAATGAGAAAAACCTACAGTGTGTCTGTCAAAGAGCCAATTAAGCTGATGCTGCAGGATTTCCCGCCGGTGTCAGACCGGTTTGATAAGATGCAGGAGAGAAGAAGCTGAACCAGCTGGAGTCGCTGTTATCAGTCAGAGAGGAGATACGGACTGCACTGTAGACGGGTTTTATCCCGTCATACTCCTCTGCTGAGTGGCTGTTATTGTCATATTATGTTATAGACAGGCTTCAGTGGTGGAGGAAGCACTCAGATTATTTACTCAAGTAAAAATACTCTCTCTTGAAAATGTTAGTTTGGTAAAAGTATTCAAGTATTATTAGGAAAATGTACTTTTAGTATTTAAGTAAAAGTACTCAATGCAGAAACCTGAAAATTATTTATAGGTAGAAGAAAAAGCAGCATATCCTCACATTTTAGTCATTTTTCTTAAACAAAAATCAAAACTGTAATCAATTGATAGCTTTTTATTTTCTTTCAATCAACAAATTATTTCTCTTGCTCTTGTACGTACTTGTGGGAAATTTAATCTTTAACAAGAGATCTATTTTATAAGCTCTTTATACGGTTAGTGTACAATTGGTAATGTTACTAAAGCTGACAGATATATGTGGTGGTGCAGTGGTGGTCCTAGCACATTTGGTGCCCTGGGCAAAGCCTTTTCCCATATACAACATTTTACTAACTTTCTAATTGGAAAGAATGCACTGATTTTGAAATTCTGGGCCGATGCTGAAACCAATGTTTAAAATAACAATTTGGCCGACGGCTGATACTGATGTTTGTATATTGATGTTATTTTTGTTTTTTGTTGTTTTTTATACTTCTTTCGTGTCAGGGAAACACAGAAATCTACACTATAAAAAATATATGAACAGTTTTAAAGTCACTCAGTCCTTCATTACACTTCACACCTGTGAGTGAGCACAAATTCAATAAAACACATTTATGAAACAACCTTTAACATAACCTTCTTTTTCATGAAAAACATCTTTAAAAACTTACTATATATACTATATATGATACATCATAATTCCCTCTGTAATATCTGTTTTATAGTGCTGTGAAAAGTGCTGCTAACAGCTAACCTAACGAGCTCTCCTCCTGCTGATTTCATGTCCCTTCTCTCCTGATACACTCCTCTCAGTAGTGTCGTGGTAGTTGAGTGGACACCAGGGTTTTGGGTGAACTATTCCTTAAAGCTCCCAGAGTCAGTACAGAGGACATGACCTCAGTGCAGGCATTGTTAGAAACACAACACAGTATTTCAAAGTGAAGGTGAACTTGACATAAATTGACGGTGATAAACTGCAGCAGGTATTCCATATGTATAGAACCTCAGTCTCGCCTTGTTTTCTCCTCCTAAGATCAGTAATGTAATGTAGCAGCGTGTCTTTTTATTCAAATTCTTATTTTTGGACACCTCAGTGGGCTGAATTTAATTTTCCTTTTGTTGATTATTTTGGCAGTGTCCACCCTGGAGCTGATTACTTCCTGGCAGTCACTTCGTAAATACAACCAGTGTCTTCTGCCAACCTGCTCGGCTGATTTCGTCCTCTGTGGGAACAGATTCACAGCCGTCTGTCACATTTCTGTTTCACATGGTTCTCCTCTCAGCGCTGAGCCCATTACTGCAGGCAGAAGTGCTGATGATTATTATTGATTATTGTCAACTGGGTGGATTTAAGGTTTTCTGACACACTGGCTGTACAGTCTTGACACAGACAGCTGCTGAAGAACGAAGTATAAAAACAGATCAGATCATGTGCAGAAAGCTAGTAGACACCTTTAACTGTTAATTATGAATGAATGATCTTTATTGTCATTGCACATGTTACAGAGCAACGAAATTTGTTTCAGTTTCAACCCGTCCAAGACAGGAGCGAGAGAACTGTGGGGTTAGTTGAACCACTGAGAATATTTTTAATTGGTCAAGCATGTCGGTGTATAGGTAAATTAATTCTGCTACTTTTTGGTTTACTGCGCGGAGCATTACTTTGATCTCAGCGGACTAGCTGCATTAACATGTGGAAACACAGTGCCCACGCCTCCGGTCTCAGCCAGCCTTGGCTGCTCTGCACTGCACTCTGTTCCAGCTGGGTTTGGTGGGAGCTAGTTAGCATCACTGCTCATTTGGAGAGCAATGCTGGTAACACTGTCTCGACCCAACAGGGTTGCAGTGTAAACATGCTGCCCTTTAACATCACAGTTAGCTCTGTTAGCACCGTTAGCACTGTCAGTATGGCTAGTGGTGCTAACATAATTAACAATGCTGAAAGGGTTTTGCAGCTCAAAGTATAGCTGCTTACTCACCATGTTCCTGCAGCAACGATGTTCCACCTCTGGGACTGTGTCATTAGCGCTAATCGTGAATGAGCAGTGCTGCTAGCTAATTTAGCTCCCACCTGACCTGGCTTGTGTGCTGTGAGAGGCCAAAGCTAACGTTAGCTAATCAGAAAGGAACAGTGGGCACTTTAATTCCGCATGTTACTACAGCAACTGTCTGTCAGCAAAACCATTAGAAAATAAAATAAATGACCTCACAAAACATCAAAACGTCACCACCTCTAAATGGATAGCACTTTGAAATGCTAAAGCTCACTGAGGCAATAGAGCGCTGGACTAAAAGGAAAAGCGTCTTGTATTTCACATCATTTTTTTTCCCCATAAACCTTAAGTGGTTAGTTTTAGGTTAACGGTTGTTGGGCAATTGCAGGCAAAATTAACCAAAACTGACATCACTAGAAGTCAGTTTGTGTTTTTTTTTTTTTGTCAACAAAATATAAATTTTCTTTTAAATAATCATCGGTTTTTCATGGATGGTAACTTTCGCTGTAATGTTAAGGCAATAAACCATTTTTTTAAAAAATATGTAATCTAAACAAAACAAAAGGCAGCTTGTCTCCAGTTTAAACAAAACTTTGAGGTAAGTGCTAACATCAACATGCTAACATGCTCACAATGACGATGCTAACATGCTGATGTTATGCAAGTATCAATCTTGGAACCCACTGGCAATCAGTATAGTGAGTTAGCATGCTAAGATTTTCTAATTAGGACTGAAGTACAGATGAGGCTGTTTGGAATGTCATGAGTTTTCCAAGTATTTAGCCATCAACAACAAGTAAAAATATTGATCTGATGATCTGAAATGCTAGATGAAAAGGTAAGGGATCAGTAAAGTTATTACAACTTATAAGGAGAAATATGAAGGTCCAAAAGAATGACGTCATGGATACAAGCGGCCAAAATGAGTTTCCTTTGTAGGGTGTCTGCGCTCAGCCTTAGAGATAGGGCGAGCACCTCAGACCTGCTGCTACTTCATATTGAAAAAGAGCTAGTTGAAGTGGTTCAGATATCTGATCAGGATCCTCTTGGACGTCTTCAGTTCGAGGTGTTCCGATCATGTTCTGCTCGAGTCAACTGGTAGGAGGCCCCGGGGCAGACCCAGAACACACTGGAGGGATTATATATCTCATCTGGCCCCTAGGAAATGCATTGGGGTTTGACGCCAATTTTGTAGTGGCCAAACAGTGGTACTGCAATTTCCAGGGTCCATCACATGATGCCATTGGGCCCATTGACTTACACTGGGAAAGAGACATTTAAAACTGAGTGGATGCATTTCTTTGAGAATCACAGCCTCTACAAAATGACTCGCTTCACTATCAGGATTTGATCCATTCAGTCCGATGATATTTGGAAAATCTAACAAGATACAAGATGAAACCAAGTCCGTCGCTCTGCCAGCAGAGGTGAGCTGCTCGGCCCTGTTTGGCCGTGCTCGCTGGCTGTAAGTCTCTAGCAGCGCCGATCATCCTGGTAATTTCATACCACAGAAAAAGCAACTTCCAGCAACTTTTGAGCAACTTTCATAAGAATGAACAGGGTCCTGCTGCCAAAGCTGTATCCAGGTCTCTTAATACATCCTGGATCCCCCAGGAGGCGCTGGAAAGCAAGGGACGTCTGGAATTACTTGCTCAGCCTACTGCCTCGCCGATCTGGTCCCGATAAGTAGATGAAACTAGATGGATGGGAAAATGAATGTGAAGTAATTTAATCTTAATCCATCCAGTAGGTGTTGAGATATTTCAGTCTGGCCCACAGATAAAACCACGGCTAACTCGCTCACAGAGAAAATCAAATAATGCTGTAGCTAATGAGCTAGCATCTTTGAAGAATGGTAATGCTGTGAAATAACAAGGGAAAAAATAAAGAAGATGATGTAGAGGCTCCGCCAGCTTTTCATTTGTGTCCATCACACTGATGATGAAGCTACAAGCTGGTCTGAGATTTTATTTTCTGACATGACAAGTTGAGAACACAGTCTACTGTGTTAAAGTTGTTCGAGTCAGCAAGTTGCGAGCAATTCCTTCTTCAAAAATTGGGACGGATTGTATTTTTTGACATTTTATTGGCATGCTGGGAGCAAAAGCAGTGGAGATAAGAACAGAGAGTGATTAGCAAAGAGAATACTTTAAATTAAGTGACTTAACTTTTAGAAACTCTCTGCCTCAGAGGGTTGTTTGAATGGACATTTCTTGTGAACACAGCAAATCTGAAACCACTTCAGGCACCACAAGTCTCCACTGCTGAATTTATCTTTAACCCTATGAAGACACAGACTGTTATTAGATTCCCGTCAACAAATAAGACTCAAGTTATTTGGTTATTTGGTGAAACAACTGAACCTTGCAGGAGAAAAAAATGTTCCTTCACACAGCTTGTTGTCTGCAGTGAACCCCAAGCTGACAGTTATTATTAAATAAAAACCAACAGCTGTGCTATTAATATTTTTTTCTGACATGTTATTAATGTGTTCTTTCCATTTCCTCTCTCAGATGTCCATCTACAGTATAATTTCCATGTTGAGACATAATTGCCCCCTTGTGTTTCAGAGCGGTTGAGGTCACCACCACATTAGTTCCATTTCACTGAACAAACCAATCATGTCGCATAAACAACCTCTGGACTTTTTTTTAAAGGACATATTCATCCGGTTTATATTCCTCATCTTTTGTTTCGATAAATGTGAAAATGCAGAGTGAATATTCTGACTCACCACGACATAAGACCAGTAAAAGATTCTGCAGCTCTTAGGAGAATTCGTCAGCTGCAAGTCACAAATAAATAAAGTGTAAAATCAGAATGATGTATTCAGTCTGAGTGCTGAGGAACAGCAGCGGCGGCAGAGAGACAGAAGTAGGACAGACGTCATGCTGCAGTTAATGGGTCACTTTGGGACGACAGTGTCACTAATTATCAGCTGCTTCTTCATCTGAAATGTGAAACAATCGACTCATTAATCCGTCTGTCTCAGACATGGATTCTTCTCAGGCTGTCCTTGCTATCGGAGGTCAGTTTGGGAACTTAAAAGGAGTTCAACTTTTTTGGGAGAGTTAGATGAGAAGATCAATACCACTCTAACATCTGTCAAACATAAAAGTTAGAGCCAGCAGGTGGTTAGCTTAGCATAAAGGGGCAAAAGCTAGCTGCGCTCTGTTGGAAGCTGCCAACACCTCTAAAGATCACCAATTAACACGTTATATCTTTGTTTAGTTTGTACAAAAAGTGTAAAAATGACAGTTTGCATGGGCCGGACTATTTCTTGGCTGGGATCAGCAACTTCCCGGACTCTCTGCTGGTTGCCTGGCAACTGCTCAGAGCCAAGAGACAGCAGAATAGAGACCCAACTCGAAAAAAGTCTCAGTGCCAGCATTAATCAGGATGCTGCTGTGTGTTGCCCACAAAACTCTCTCCTATCTGGTTATTTACAGATATGTGACTTGACATTGGAGCAAAAACAACTCAAACTACTTTAAATTGTGTAGCAATTGGCCCAAAACATGCTCAGTATCGCTGATATCTGAGAGGCCTAATGTCATCTAATAATGATATGTTTCACTGAGACACACAGGGACACATGCTCCTGTAAATGAAGCCAGTGAAAACTTAGCAGGGAAAGTAAAAGTTCAAAGCTACTAATGATTTACAGTGGTGCAAAAAAAACTGTCATATTGGAGCAACTGTAGTAATACCACAGTGTAGAAATATTTTGATAAAGTCAAGTGGTGTGTCTCAAATCAGACACTTCTTTAATCATGCCTACTATTTTGAGTGCATGAGTGTGTTTACACTGAGAATACGTTCATAAATCAAGTCTAACACTAAAATGAGAGCCTTGTTGTTCGAAGACATGGAGTGCGCTCCAGAATTCGGAGTGAGTATTTCTGAAAGCACTGTGAGAAGACTGGAGAAATGCAGTGCACCATTAGCACCCAGATGGAGCATTCTGGGAGCACAAAAGGGTCGGGACCACCAAAACATTTCAGACTTGTGGAATGTTGGCTGCAGCTGGGGTAAGGAAGGGGTCCGGTTTGGGGACCTCAGAATTGCGTCTCTTCTCTTTGCAGATGATGTAGTTCTGTTGGTTTCATCATATCATGACCTCCAGCATGCACTGGGGCGGTTTGCAGCCGAGTGTGAAGCGGTCGGGATGAGAGTCAGCACCTCCAAATCTATCTCAGTATCTCAGGGTCTTGGTTACAAGTGAGGGTAGAATGGAGCGTGAGATAGATCTGTGTTTTGGTGCGGCATCTGCAGTGATGCAGGCGCTGCATTGGACCATTGTGGTGAAGAGAGAGCTGAGCTAGAAGGCGAAGCTTTCGATTTACTGGTCCATCTACGTCCCAACCCGCACCTTTGGTCATGAGCTCTAGGGAGTGACTGAAAGAATGAGATCGTGGGTACAACAGCAAGTTTCCTCCGTGGGGTGTCTGGGCTCAGCCTTAGAGATAGGGTGAGGGGCAGAGACATGTGGAAGGAGCTCAGAGTAGAGCCACTGCTCCTTCGTGCCGAAAGGAGCCAGTTGAGGTGGTTCAGGCATCTGATCAGGATCCTCCTGGACGCCTCCTGTTAGAGGTGTTCTGGGCATGTCCCACTGGTAGGAGGCCCCGGGGCAGACCCAGAACACACTGGAGGGATTATATATCTCATCTGGTCTGGGAACACCTTGGGGTCCTCCAGGAGGAGCTGGAAAGCGTTGCTGAGGAGAGGGTCATCTGGGGTGCTTTGCTTGGCCTGCTGCCCCCACGATCCGGCCCCGGATGAGCGCATGAAAACGGATGGATGGATGACATGAATTGAATTGACATTCTGGCCATATGCTACACTTTGTACCCCTAAAGCACAACAACTTGAAGAACTCATTTTGCAGAATGGCCTGTTTCACAATAATGTATATTATTGGATTGCACTTAATGATACATTACTGTGTTCATCAGTTAAATGTTGCTGCTGGTAAAGGTGGAGCTAATTTTTATTACTTTATACACTGCTTGGTCATGAATGCCCTACCAGGATCAATTAAGTCTTATTTTAACTGATAATGATACATAATGTTTTATTTATTTTATTGGATTTTGTTTTCTTAATCTGAATCTGTAAAGTAACTAAAGTTATCAAATAAATGTAGTGAGTAAAAAGTACAATATTTGTATCTGACTTGCAAAGGAGTAGAAGTGTAAAGCAGAATAAAATGGAAATACTTGAGAACAAGTACCTCAAAACTGTACACAAGTTGAGTAAATGCACTGTTACTTTCCACCACTGTGATTTCTTACACTATATTCACTAATGCACCATATCAGAGGACACATTATGTGCACAATATTACAGAAGCACCATGAACAATATGAAACAGCTCTAAGAATGGCAGATAAACCGGGAAGTATAAATGCAAACTCTTACCTGAAGGCTGTTAAAGTCTTAAACAGCTGAGGCCTGAAGACAGCAAACACCTGATCAAATAGAAAAGAAAAAAAAATGTAAACACCGGTGGAGAAATTCAGATGAAGCGGTTTCATCTCCAGTGTTTATTTCAGTGAGAAGCTTCTTTTCTTTCAGTTGGCTGCGAGTGCGAGAAATGAGCACGGCGTCGGGGGAAATAAAAGCAGGATGCCCGCAAGGCTTCAGCACTCAGGCTCTACCTGTCCTCTTCCTCCTCGTCTCCTCTGCCAGGAGATGCAGAAATATTCATTACATGCATGGGGAGTTGTCTCTGGCACCTCGTATTGATCCGGCCTCTCCTGTTCCACAGCACGTATCGATCACATCAACTGTCTTCTTTTTTTTTTTAATCTGTAATGAGGCGCACGCTGCGAGCTTCCTGCAGTCGGGTTTGTATGATGTTAAAGGTCAAATGCAGTGTGGATGGAGTTTCTGTTCATTTCCTGCTCTGCTGCTTCGTTGTGCTGGAACGTGTTGTATTTGCTATAGTTCAGGGGTGGAAGAAGCATGCAGATGTTTTACCGCAGTGAAAGTAGCAACACTCCAGTATAAAAATACTCTGTCACAAGTAAAAGGTAAGTACAAAAGTATAAGCATCAAAATATACTTAAAGTACAAAAGTAAAAGTACTCATTTTGCAGAGGGGCCGATATCAGAATCATGTTGACACACATTGTTTGTTTACATTAATTTCTGGGTAGTAAAATAAAATGGCGCTGAGCCAATCCTGCCTCAACTGGTTAGTTTTTAGCCATCTAAAAAAAGGCTCATCTAAAAATATCAGTATCACTTTAAGTGTACACTATATTTAGAATATTGTCTTTGCTTTACATAGACAGCCCTTTCAGACAGGGAACTGAAACCATTATTTTTAAAACACCACACTCCACTGACAGAAACAGCAATTTGACTTCACAGGATAAAGGAGGTGGTGGTCCACTGCTGTTTCAATTGGTTTAAAATGTAAGGTAATGTGGAGAAAATACTCTAAATATAGCATACACCTAAACTGATAATGGACCAACTATGGGCCAGCCAGACTGCCTTCACCAAGCTGATTTCATGTGAGCATGGAGGTAAGCAGCTGGGGGGGAGGAAGGGGTCCAGTCTGGGGACATCAGAATTGCATCCCTGCTCTTTGCAGATGATGTGGTTCTGGTGGTGTCATCACACCGTGATTTCCAGCATGTACTGCAGCAGTTTGCAGTCGAGTCTGAAGCGGTCAGGACGAGAGTCAGTACCTCCAAGTCCGTGGCCGTCGTTCTCTGCAGGAAACTGATGGATTGCTCCCTACGGGTTGGAAATGAGTTACTGCCTCAAGCAAGGGAGGACAAGGGCCTCGGGGTCTTGTTCACAAGTGAGGGTAGAATGGAGTGTGAGATGGATTGGTGGTTTGGTGCGGCTTTTGCAGTGATGCAGGCACTGTGCCGGTCCGTCGTGGTGAAGAGAGAGCTGAGCCAGAAGGCGAAGCTTTTGCTGCATCATAACTCTCACCAATGGTCATGAGCTCTGGGTAGTGACCAAAAGACTGTGATCACAAGTGGCTGAAAGGAGCTTGGACATCTGGAGGGAGCTCGGAGTAGAGCTGCTGCTCCTTCACTTCGAAAGGGGTCAGTTGAGGTGGTTCGAGCATCTGATCAGGATCCTCCTGGGCGCCTCCTGTTACAGGGGTTCTGGGCAGGTCCCAGGTAGGAGGCCCCGGGGCAGACCCAGAACACACTGGAAGGATTACATATTTCAGCTGGCCTGGGAACGCCTTGGGGTCCTCCAGGAGGAGCTGGAGAGTGTTACTGGGGAGAGGGACGTCTCGGGTGCTTTGCTTGGCCTGCTCAGCTTCAGATAAGCGGACGAAAATATATGGATGGATGAACCAGGGGAAGAAATCAACAGTGTTTATATTTATTGATTTGATTTCAACGCCCACTGTAGCGAGTGAGGGGACTCTGCCGCTCACAGACAGACTAGGGGCTGATCAATCAATAAATATAAAGTTAATGAGATAGTACATATACAGCGTGGGGTCTCTGGTCTCACGGAGACAACCAAAACCTTTGGCCAAAGCATAAACAGAACACGTTGTGCGTCTGTTTAATTTCTGTTGAGTAACAATCCTCAAAAGTGTCCATGCCCAAGCATAACTCAGCCTAAAGTCTCCTTTGTTTTATTGTCTTACAAAGACAATGAGGCAGAAGAATCCAGTAAATGAAGATTTTCATTTCATAAAACAACTTTTTTGTAGAAAATCTTTAAGTAACGAGGACTTTATGGATTTCAAGAGCCACATACCTGATGTCAAGAAGAGTCTCACACTGAAGAATCAACAGTGTCTTTGCAGCACAAATATTTTCTGTTTCCACCGAGAGGTCGTCTGACTGAAAAATCAAGAAGATACCAAAACCCACCAACCACAACAGAACAGTAACTGTGAATGTTCTATGTGCTCTCATGCAATCTGTTCCCCTTCAACAGACCCAAACATGGCACCAACTTGTGAAACATTCCTTTATTATAAATAGATCATTTGTATAAAAAACGGGCATGCTTCAATTCAACCATGGCATTTAGACATTTCACCACCAAAAGCTACCGTTCAGTTAGCCGAAAACAGCGACAGACTCGTCTCATAATGCAGGTCGACGGACGGACGACATGAGACAAGAATCAGAAATTTTCACAACCACAAGTTTTTTTTGTTTGTTTTTTTTAAACGCACAATTAGAATAACAACAAATATGGTTGGTCCCAACAATTTCTTTTTTGTATTTCATTTAGAAGACTTGTTTAATTTTTTTAGATTTTTTTTTTTTGTCTTTAGGGTTACCATCCTCCTCCTGCTTCCTCACGGTCTCTCAGATGGTTTTCAGTTGTGATCCTGTCAGGTTTTGGGCGCCGTTCAGGCCCGTTCCCTGCTGTCTGTAAACATAAAAAACACCACAGATGTTGTTGGTTCAGTTTGTCAGTCACTCGGATCCTTCAGATTGTTCAGAGCACCTCGTGGTGACGTCTGACAGAAATCTGCTTCTTTAAATGTCCCGGGACGTCCTTGTGTCGATGGTGGCGTTTCTTCACATGGCGTGGTTGGTGTAGCTGACGTAGGTGGTTTTTGTTGGCGGCACTGAGGAGAGAAGAGCAAACAGCAGATTGGTATCATAACACTTTCACTTAGCTTCAGTCCGGTAAAAGGTCAGGTAAAAGAACCTGATGAAGGTTGCGTATCTCTAATAAAAAACAAAGATTATTAACATTGATGTAAAACAGAAATAATAATAATTTGAAGTTATAGTGTTTGTGGTAAACAGGCAAGTTAGTGCCAACTTTTGGCTGCCACAGTTCGGAAGCAGTCACGACTTGGAAAACGGATCCAAAAATCTGCAGCAGACTTTTTATTTTTCTCTCGAGTCTGAGTCTGAGGATCCTGGTACTTTCACAAAACTTGTTACTGGCGACCTTTCCGTCTGAGGCCGTGAACTGTAGTGAACGACAGTCAGCAGCCTGTTGCTCGCATTCCAGGACACACACTCTGTCGGCGCCAGTAAACACCTGCACATCAGCCAGCTCAGTGACAAACAAGAGACTGACCGTGACTGGAAAATAAATTACAGTCATATTTAAAATAACGTTATTATCTGCAATGTGTGTATATTTCATTTGGACCAGTGGCTTTAAAATGCATAAGGGAAATACAGCATGTGTTAACTCTGTGTCGTGGTGGGGGCCAGACCTTTGACGAGGTTAGTGGACAAAATTTTTTAGCTAACGTTAGCTAGTGTTGCACAGTGTTAGCACTGCATGGAGGTGAGGGGAGGCAAAGCATTGGAATGTGCATAACGTCACATCCTTTTAGACTAAGGGGTAAAATTCAGCCAGAATTCTTTCAAAGACGTCAGTCCAAAAGTTGTAGGCAACCAAGAAAGGCAGGAAAAGTCTCACATTTTGAGTTATATTACAACCTGGTTACCCATTGGAAATAAAAACAATCAAAACATATATAAAGTTACATATACCACCTTTAAATGAACTTGTTACTTATTTAGACATCATCAGAGATTGCTGCGGTCATGGAAAACCTGGAAAAGTCATGAAATTTTAAAATTAATTCTTCCAGGCCTGGAAAAGGCATGGAATTAGTAAAAATCATTGAAAGTTGTGGAAAAGTCATTGAATTTTGTTGTGTGTATTAATATTGTTACGCTTATCTTCTGTGGATAATCTTCCACGTAAAGTAACATAACAGCAAATTTATTTTCTGTAGCTGACGACCTAACGTAGCTCCAAAACTGATGTATGACAAAGTTTTATCCCATCATGTATGCCTGCTAGTTAAATTTTTTTAAACTGAGTTTGATTCTGATATGTTTGAAAAATAAAGGGCAAGAAAAAATATATACATAATTGGTCCTTGAAAACTCATGAAAAAGGTTTGAAATTTTGTCATTAAAAATGTGTGTCAACCTTGTATTTAGTTCCGTTAATTTACACAAACTTTGGCTGAACTCCTGCCAGCACCCCTAAAGGCTGCACTGTTCATGACAGCCACAATATGAACGTACATCATCTTGAACATTTAGCTAATATTAGAGCCTAAAACTGTGAAGTTTTGTCCCGAGAGTGGCACCACAGGAAAGTTCAGTGGGTCACCGAAATATGGGATTCATCCTCTGAGGATCATGAATCACTTCAAGTAAAGGTAATAATTTACCAAATGAGCCCCACGAGAGTTTTCATTTCATGTAGTTTGAATCTTTGTGACATCTTCTCCTCTCCCACTGAACACTGCGCAGGATAAAAGAGGTTCGTCTCTTGTGTGAGGTTGAGAAAGTAAACCCTGATGTGGGAGCTGCTGCTTGTTAGATTTAAGCAGATCAGTTCAGTCAGCACATCTCTGATGAGTAAACAATCTGACGTCTTGCACTTTTTTTTCTGCTGATGGACCGAGAAGCAGCTTTGAAGTGTAACTCTGAGCTGTAAACAGTTTCATCAGATCTGGTCTCAGGTGACGTCTAAGCAAACTCAAGTCAACTTCCTGTTAAATCCTCATTAGAGAGGCTGCACTCCGACTTCACCTCCACACAGTCGACTCTACAGAGACGCTGACACCCTTCTTCTTACAGCACCTTTGTTCAGACAATAACAGTATTCACTATGTCTTTTTCTTCTTTATTAGTTTCTGCTGCCTGTTTGTAAATGCTTGGTATTTTAAAAGCAGAGCCCCACATGCAGGTAAACGCTATTGTTCTCTAGAGTCTGACAGGAAGACCTCCATGCATCCAGTGGAGAAATACACTTGATGGCCAAATGTGCACAACTGTTCAAAAGTTTGCAATCTTCTATTATAAAAGCTTGATTTGATTCAGTCAGACAGCTGAGGAGGACGACTCTATATGTTTGAATGGTCTTTGATGCCATTACGTGTTATTTTGTCTTAAGGGTTTGTTTTGTACATGGAAAACAAAACCCTGTGCAATGGTTCGACCAGACTGACAACTGGAAGGGCAGAGAGAGACAAAAATCTAAGCAACAGTTGAATAAGAACAGAGGAAGACAGCAATCTTTGGTAAAAAAAAATGGAAGCTTAGCATCAAATGTGTGCAGATACAAAGAGGAACAGGTTCCTGTTTCAGTGTCAAGTGTATAAAAATGGCTGCAGGTTGCAAGATGCGAGGCGCTCTGCACTGCCCTTTTTTTTTTTAAAGAAATTGAAGCCACTTGCGAAAAAAAAAACGCTTGCCTTAAATAATCCGAATGGGCATTGGGAAAAAAGATGAAAAAAAAGAGTGATGTGAGGTGTTATTCCACTTTGTTTTTTCAACTCGAGGAGTTCAGGAAATGTCGTCTAGGGCACAGAAACACAAGGCATGTAGCAACGCAAAAAACGCGCAAAAATCTTCACTCTCGTTAAAAACAATTACAAAAAGGGGCCACACTGCCTGCTTGAGCAGTGCATCACGTCTATCTTGCCGAACTGCTGCGGCTTGCACGTATGTGGTGTTACCAAAGACAGTGTTGCTGCTGTGGAGATACCTGCCGCTAGGCCTGTTTATATTTCCAAAACCAAAAGATGATGGTCCAACGAACTAAACTGCAAATATTTTACCATAAAAAGTCTTGTGTTAACAAATTATTGGATTCTGTCATCAAAATGTTGCCAGAGGACTTTTATTTGAAATGTAAACAGGAAGTGTTGGGTTAAAAATAAATAAATAGATTTTTTTCATGTCTATGACAGATACAGTCATTGAAACTGTAGTAAAAGGTGGGATGATGTCAAAATGATTATCAAAAGATAATTTTCACTGTCAATTTTTTGCTGCAAACCATGTGCGTCACATGGAGAAAAAAGGCGAGACTCCTGACCGTAGGTGTTACACAGCTAAGCAGCAGCTGAGCAGCGCTGCTCACATAGGCAGTGTGACTGCTCAAACCTGTTAACATAGGTGCCAAAAAAAAACAAGAGGCTCTGCGTCACACACACGCTGCTCACGTGGGCACTGTGGCCTGGGCTTTAGTCCAGGGTTATCAGCTGAACATAGTATGGACTGACGTATAAAAGTTTAAACCTCTTTAATGTAACAACTGAGTACTGCAGAGGGCCAAAAGAAAAACTGACTAACTCAATATTCAGAGAGCAGTTAAACCTTTAAGGTTCAGTAATGATTGAGGGTTCACAGAGGGGCAATCCAGGCACTCCAAGAATATAGAAAACAAGGAAGGAAGTACCATGTTTTTAAAGCCCTGATGAAGACTTGCAGTGGTTAAAACACGTTGGCTCTGTTAATGAGTTAGCCGCTACAATAAAAGCTTTTAAATACTTCCCTGCTTGTTTTCTATATTTTTTGAGTGCCTGGATTGGCTTCCTGTGCATCCTACTGCTTCCTGTTCTCCATGAGCACCCGACACAAGGTTTACTGTCATCCCATTTAATGGGATACTTTGCCTGTTTTCAACTAGCTCTGTGTCACTGCAGTGTGGGCAGGGATGAAAACAATTTGGAATGGTGGACACGCGTTGAGCTCTGGGAGCTGGCAGTACGAGGGGCACCTTAATGCTGTTCATCTGTACACACTGCCCACACTGCAGTGACACAGAGCTGCTTGAAATTTTATTGCTTACATTCTTTTTTTTGAGCCAAAACTATTTCAAATGTAAATGTAAATGTTACTGTTTTTATCTCTGTTCAAATCGACACTATTGAAAGAAAGAAGGAAAATGTCAATATAAGAGATGATTTAAAACTTTCGAATGGTGGTTTTTGTTGATAAAACTTCTATACTAATAAAGTTTAATAATAATAACATTGTTATGTTTAATTTTCTGTACCAATTAACTATCCATTAAAGCATTAAACCATCATGCTAGCTTTCAATGCAAATCAAACTGTCTGTACAAAATGGGTTTGACCATATGAACAAGCCCCTCTGCCCACTCACCGCTGGCCTCCACGCCCTCACACAGCTCCGTCTTCACCTCGCCGTTGGGCCGCTCGGCAGCCAGCTGCGACAGCTTGCTGGTCATCGTGGCGGCGGTGACGATGGCCTTGAAGCTGCGCTTGCGTTTGGGGACATTCTGCTCGGGGTGGAAGATGATGATGTAGACCTTCGGCATGTAGAGCATGCCCAGAGAGACGGAGGCGCTGAGGCTGAGGGAGACGGTCAGAGTGGCCGTCTGGATGTACATCTGAGGAGGAAACAGAGCGGGGAAAGTTACTGATGGGGAGGTGTGATTCAGAAAGTCAGCCGGCTGCTGTCTTTAACAGTCATGACCATAAACCTGAGAAACTTACTGTTTACTTCCTGTTAACTGTGATGTGGAAAAAAAGGATTTCAGCTGACAATGTTGATCAACTTTTCACTTCACTACACGCCGACAAACTCGATGATCTGAACATCATTTTGTCTAAATGATGGTCTGAACTCAGCAGGAATTATTCCATAAGTTTTCATTTAAACCAACAGATGGTCGACTCTGTTCGGTTCATTTACTGGAATCAATCTAGTGACTCGTGTTTGCGGCTGATAATTTCGTCTCCTCGGGCAGAACGTTTGGCACAAAACCAGCCATCACTTAGAGCTTTTTCTCTCCAGCTGACTGGTGGGAAAGTCAAAGTGGTAGATGCTGGGCTGCAGTCTTCACTTAGCTGTCTGTTAGATCTGCTGCAAACAAAACTTAACACTTCCTGCTGATTTTCATACAAAAAACAAAAAGAAACGGGAAAGATCATGCCCTTTGACCCACTCAGAGGCTTTTAATGTCAAACATCCATGGTAAGTGATAAGTTTATTTGAGAGTAGCTTATATTGTGATACTACCTTATTATTTTAAAATACAAAGTCATTTTTTAGATAGTACCTTATTATGATGAGATATGACCTTGTTATTCTCAGATACTAACTCAATATTTTGAAATACCAACTCATAATTTTATTATTTATTATTTTGAGAAATATTACCTCATTATTTTGAAAAGTATCTCATTATTTTTAAATACTAAGTCATTTTTTTAGATAATACCTCATTATTTTCAGATACTAACTTGTTATTTTGAAATAATAAGTCATAATTGTAAGAAAGCTTTTCATTTTTTTGAGGTCTCAACCCATTATTTTGAAGTCATATTGTTAAGAGATTTTACCTCATTATTTTGGAAACTACCTCATTACTGTGAAAAACTAAGTCATAATTGAAAAAGCTGCTCCATATTGTGAGATACCACTTCATTATTTTTGAAATATTAAGCCACTTTTTTTAGATACTACATCATTTTTTTTTGCAATACTGTCATAGAAACTCCCGTTTTATGAGATACTACCTCATTGTTTTGAGATGCTACTTGATAATTTGGAAATATAAGTTTATGAAACCATAATTTTGAGAAAGCTTTTCAATATTTTGAGAAATATTACTTCATTATTTTGGATACTACCACGTTATTTTTGAAATATTAAGTGATAATTGTCAGAAAGCTTTTCATTTTTTTGAGATCTCAACCCATTATTTTGAAGTCATATTGTTACGAGATTTTACCTCATTATTTTGATAACTACTTCATTACTGTGAAAAACTAAGTCATAATTGAAAAAGCTGCTCCATATTGTGAGATACTACTTCATTATTTTGAAATATTAAGTAGTTTTTTTTAGATACTACATCATTTTTTTTTTTGCAAGACTGTCATAGATACTCCCATGTTATGAGATACTACCTCATTGTTTTGAGATGCTACTTGATCATTTTGAAATACTAAGTCTATGAAACCATAATTTTGAGAAAGCTTTTCATTATTTTGAGAAATAGTGCCTTACTATTTTGGATACTACCTTCTTATTTTGAGATACTAACTTATTATTTGAAATATGAAGCCACAATTTCAAGGAAGCTCCTTATTATTTGTAGATACTGACTTATTATTTCAAAATACTAAGACATAACGTCAAGAAAGCTTTTAATTATTTTGAGATAGTACCTCATTATTTTTGAGATACTAACCTTTATTATTTCAAAATACAAACCCATTATTTTGATAAAGCCTCTCATCCTAATGACCTACAGGATCTTTTGGCCTCCATAAAATAAATAAAACAATCCACATGAAGCAGAATCTGAAACACTGGAAAATAAATTCCCCTGCATTATGAGCTTTTGAACCAGTCCAGCAGTGACACTGAACAAAGAGGGCTCACGCCGTCCAGCCTCCTCTTGCCCTGTTAACTGTGTGAATGTTTTCAGTGGTGGACTGTTTAACTGTTGGAGCTCCATCGTGTGAGCAGCTGGACCATCATTAACTCCTCATAATCTCCGTCTTTTAAACGGGGATCAACAACAGAGCAGAGAAACGCCAGGACTCTCTCTCCTCATCTCAGTGTGACGGATGACCCTGAACGCATCATTAGGCTCCGTGCTGCGTTTATGAGCCAGTGTGAGACTATTGATTCTCTGTGTTGTTGTCTGCAGTGTGCTGTGAAGGGCTCTCAGTGTAACGATGAGTCGTTACAGGCAGAAGGAGGCAGTTAGAGACCTGATACACAGTCACACTCTGAACCTGAACCGCTTTGAACTCACAGAACACACCATCACAGCATCTCAGCTTTTCAAAACTGTTTTGGCTGATAACAATCAAATATAATTATATTTACTCAGTTACTGTGCGTCAGTACAATTTTGAGGTGCTTGTTTTTGTATATCTCCATTTTCTGCTACTTCATACTTCTTCACTTTATCCTCGAGGTAAATTTTGTACCTTTTACTTCTCTACATTTTTTGACATCTTCAGTCACTTTGCAGATCCAGATTAATAATAACAATAAACTAATTTATACATTATTAATACACTGGGTAACTCCAACCTGTACAGAGTATTTCTACACTGTAGTATTACTACTTTTACTTAAGTGAAGGTCTGGATACATCTTCCACTATGAGCCTGGTCTCACTCCAAAGTCCGACGCTTAAGCAGTGACTTGCAACATCAGAAACCAATGAAAAAAGGCATCCTTTAACGTCAGCATGATACGCGGCTGACTGCTGTTATAGTTTAAGGGGCCCAGCGGCATCAGGGGAAACACGGCAGGACAAGGACAAGAGTTAAGGCAGCGAAAATCCGACTGGGCGGGGGTGGATGGGTCCAGCAACCCCCGACTTCCATCCGAGAGAGCGGTATTCGCATCCCATAAGATTCTACAGCCAAACCCTGTTCTTTTCTCCTAAACCTAACAACGTGTGTTTGTTGTTGAAGGAAAAAAAACATCAATTTGCGGTGTTGTACCGACAGTGCATTTATTTTGAAAGAGACTGTATGCAACAGTAAATTTCCTGTGAAAACAGAACTGTATTTTAGAAGAAGACTTGATCTTGACACGATGTCCAAGAACGGCAACAACCAACGCATCCAGGGTACCTTGCACGTCGTATGTGGACGTGGAAGGTACATGACCAAATGTCGATATGTGACGATGTCGAGTGAGAATGTGTTGTCCACACTCCCAAAACTTCAAGGTGCTCAGTGAGCTAACAGTCAATGCTTCCTTCTGCGCAGTGATACAGTTGGCGAGTATTGTGTAGAAAGAAAATGGTTCCTATATGAAGCTACTCACAACAAGGTGTGTGGATTATCTTGAGTAATCGGGTCATAAATTCTGGAAAGAGACACTGATGTTGAGGTTTTCAAATGTATTTTTTTTGGCGCTTTGAGCACCACAAACCGAGTGCTGTCTAGTTCCATTATACTGGAGAGAGGATAGACATCTCTACGGCTGATATCACCAGCATTCTGCAACTCACACCAAAACTATCTAGATTAATAAAAAGTACTACAGGTAGGTGGAAAAAGTTTTGATCTGGGGTCAACTGTCCCTTTAAGGAACAGAGTATTATATTTATAAACAGTGTATGTATTTATCATTCATTAAAATCCTTCTCCTAACTTACAAAGCTCTAAATGATCATGCTCCATCATATCTTAGAGAGTTCATAGTGCCGTATTATCCCACCAGAACACTGCGCTCTGAGAATGCAGGGTTACTCATGGTTCCTTAAGTTTTCAAAAGTAGAAAAGGAGCCAGAGCCTTCAGCTATCAGGCTCCTGTTCTGTGGAATCACCTTCCTGTTTCGGTCAGGGAGGCAGACACCATCTCCACTCTTAAGACTAGACTTAAGGCTTTCTTTTTTGATAAAGCTTATAGTTAGGGCTGGCTCTCATAGTTGGGGTTGGCTCTTATAGATAGGACTGACTCTTATAGTTAGGGTTGGCTCTCATAGTTAGGGTTGGCTCTCATAGTTGGGGTTGGCTCTTATAGTTAGGACTGACTCTTATAGTTAGGGTTGGCTCTCATAGTTAGGGTTGGCTCTCATAGTTGGGGCTGGCTGTCATAGTTAGGGCTGGCTCTCATAGTTAGGGCTGGCTCCGGCTTGTCTTGGACCAGCCCCTAGTTAGGCTGACATAGGCCTAGTCTGCCGGGGGACCTCCTATAATACACAGAGCCCCTTCTCTCCTTCTCACTCTCTCTCTCCCTTGCTAGTATTCATGTCCTGTTAATGCATCTTCCTAACTCGGCTCTACTGCATGTCACTAACTCGGCTTCTTCTCCGGAGCCTTTGTGCTCCACTGTCTCGCAGGTTAACTCATACCGCAGCTGTGCCTGGATGGTGTGTGGTGTTGTGCTGCTGCCGTGGTCCTGCCTGATGCCTCCCACCGCTGCTGTTACTATTAGTCATACCTGCACTATTATACACATATCATTATTGTCACATACATAATCATATTTTAATATATACCTACAACATATTGTACCACAATTACCGTAATTATAATTATAATATTGTGACCTAAATTAATGTTGTTGTAAGCTATTATCATTGCAGTCTGCCCTGCATCTCTCTCTGTCTCGGTCTCTCTTTATATCTCATTGTGTCATATGGATTACTGTTGATTTATTATGTTGATCTGTTCTGTACGACATCTATTGCACATCTGTCCGTCCTGGAAGAGGGATCCCTCCTCAGTTGTTATTCCTGAGGTGTCTACCGTTTTTCCATATCCGCTGTGAGGTTCCAAAGGACAGAGGGATGTCGTATGCTGTAAAGCCCTCTGAGGAAAAATATGATTTGTGATATATAAAGAAAACTCAACTGAATTAAATTGTGTAATTCTCTCAATAAACCTAAGAAGGTAATCTGCAAAAAAAATCTTCATATCTCATCTTACATTAGTTTTTTTATTTCTGTTTGTTCGAAGTCAATCAATAATTAAAGATAGCAGTCAAAATTAATTTCATATCAATAATCAATAAAAACATCCAAACAAGACGCAGCTGCATCCACGTCGACACTGTGGGTAACGGACGGAGTTACACAGAGAGCATCTGTGTTCTCTCAGTTGTGAAGCATTAAAGTGTTGTTTTTATTCTCTCTCATCACCACTGTTGATGCTGATGAAGCTCGTTTTGGGGTAAAAAACCAACTGGCTGGCTGTGGCGGGAGAGATCATCGACTCACTTACACATATACACACACACACACACACACACACACACACACACACACACACACACACACACACACACACACACATCCATGCGGAGAGCTCAACCAGGCAGCACAAACCTCTGTTTCCTCTCCCCGCCCTCTCCACCATCTGTTACAACACACCTGTGCACACGCTCCTGACACACAACACCGCCGCCACCACTGCTCAGAGACCACCCTAGTCGCCATGGCAACCGGCTCGCGTAAAGTCGAGGCCCGGGTTAATGGCCCCCGTGAGTGTCAGACTGACAGCGGGGGAATCCTCGGTGGGGCTCCGCTCAGCCACCAGGAAGGAGAGACGGGAAGAGGAAGGAAGAGGAAAACACGGCAACAGATGGCGAGTTTCCCCCCTCCCCGAGGGCCTGAAACAGCGGCGGTGATTCCAGCGATGCATCGAGGAATCATTATGAAAATGTATGACAGACAGCGAAGCATAAACTCATTTGTGGGCCTGAGAGAAAAAACATGCTCTGAAGTGATTTATGTGGCTTCTCCAACACAAGCTGTTACCACGAAACCAAACGGCGCGATCGGCGTGAAGGTCAGAGGAGGCTGATGACGAGCCGGGGAGAGAGGTGAGAAAGTGCAAGACAGCCACTCAGTCTCAGAGTCACACTTAGGCCTTGTTCAGACTGCCAGAACACATCCGGTTTTTGGCATATCCACATTGATCTTATAAATTCTGGATAACAAAAAACTAGAACTACCACCTCTATGAATCAGTCAAGTTTACTTTACAGTTTCCATCCATGTCAGTGAAAACATGGATGCTTCACACACAGAAGATCTATACAATCAGCACAGTTTCAAGATTAGAGTCACCACTTCAGTATCTGACCAAATGTCTCTCCTTCTGTTCCTGAGATATAACGCTGAATAATGGCCAGAAAACTGCAGAACATTATCATGTCACAGCGATGTTGACCTTTGACCTTTTGGATACAAAATGTCATCACCTCATGACTTCATCCTGTTAGACATTTGTGCGAAATTTTGTCACAATTCGCATCTAAATTCTTGAGCTATGGCCATGTTTTGTGAGGTCACAATGACTGGTTCAATCCCTTCTGTGCAGAGTTTGCATGTTCTCCCTGTGTCAGCGTGGGTTTCCTCCAGGTGCTCCAGCTTCCTCCCACAGTCCAAAGACATGCAGGTTAACTGGTGACTCTAAATTGTCCGTAGGTGTGAATGTGAGTTTGAATGGTTGTCTGTCTCTATGTGTCAGCCCTGTGATAGTCTGGTGACCTGTCCAGGGTGAACCCTGCCTCTCACCCAGTGTCAGCTGGGATAGGCTCCACCCCCCCGCGACCCTCAAGAGGATAAGCGGTTACGAAAATGGATGGCTGGCTCTATGTAATCGCACCTATAGCAATATACCTGGGAACAAGACGAATCTACGAGCTCATGTTCTGTTTGCTCTGACAGATGTGAGAGGACCGCTGTCACTTTGGACAGCAACTTGAGATCTGACGGGCCAATTAGCATTACCAATCAAAAACCATTCATCTACCACAGGGTGTGTTTGAGATGATGCCGGTAAAGAGGAGCGCTGGCGAGGCATTTATGAAGATCAAAAATTTAATAAAAACATTTTTGTCTTTCTTCTTGTTTCAAATATTTTAGTGGAGTCAGTAAAAACACATTTTATCTTTAAATTCTGATGGTAGAAAGGGCAACATGGTTTCTTGGTCTGTCCATCACTGAGTGGTGCGTCACATGTTTCTTGGCTCTGATTGGTTGGAGGTCCATCCAATTGCGTTCAAAGGAAATTTCAACTAAAGTCGCTGATAACCTCTCTTAGAAATCATACTGAAAGGCTCCAGATTAATTTGCGTTTGTGATTTGGTCTGGCTACTGACATAGGAGAGTGGAGAGAGAACTGGCAACGTGCAGAGTGAGTGTGTGTGCGTCTGCATCTTGGTGATCCACTGACTTTTTCTTTAACCTCGACATGAGGTTGATATCTGTGCCCTGGAATTCAGTGAAGACATTCATATGAACTTTGGTGTTTCTCTCAAACTTAAATATGAGCAATACTTCTTGGTTTCGGACCAAATACAGACAGACTAACAACACTCCCAGCAGCCTCAGCTGTACTTTGTGTTTATGTTGCTAAACATGTTTGTTTAGCAGTGGTAATATTTCTTTGTTGAAGCTTGCTGAAGTCTTTTCGCTGGTGTTACCAGAAGTTTCCAGTGTGTGAGACACGTTTTTGGCACAGAACTGCACAGAGAATATTACAATAAGTATGCAGTATGTGTGGTTAAGTAAACACTGCATATGTACAGTAGTCTAACTTACGTCATCGTTGTAGCTCCAAACTTTACCTCAAGAAGTGGAACGGAAATGCGTATTTCTTAAAAGTTCTTCAGTTCTTCAATTTGGATCCACTCTTTGTTTTAAACATACAGAGCTAACATTGAAAGCAAAGAGGTGGAATATTATGATTATTTTTTTTGCGGGGGGGATGTGTCTAAAATGATGCACACAACATCTAAAACTTTTCCCTCTGATGAAACGGTGCAGCACTTAAAAAAAGTCTTTGAATCATCAAACTTTAAATCTCTTTAACGGGGAAGTTTATGAAGGTTTCGAGAGGTTAATGGAGGCTGAATCCTGTGGCTGTACGGCTCTCTGTCTCTGTGACCTGGACGCCACCTTCCTCTCCGATCAAAGCAGAACTGGTTTAAAGCTCGGGGCTGTGGGAGTCTGATCTGAGAGCAGCTGAGGCCTCAGAGAAACTGGAGCAGCAGATCTTTAAAGTGAACGTCAGCGCTCTTCAGGATATCAGAGACCAGGTGAACGAACCAGACAGGATTATACAACACAGGAATATTTAGTATAATGAGCTTGTTTTCCGTCAGTTTGATCGATAGCAATCAATGGATAGAGTAATGAAGACTGACTGCAGCCCAGGATCTGTGGGATTATGGATGAGCACCGACTCTCTGCTATGTCCCTGTAGTGTATTCACATTCTTACATTTGTCTTTCTCTAAAACAAAAGTATATACTGTCCTTTGAGCAGGAATAACTTTGGAGATGATTTCAACAGTCTGTGTTGGCATCTATGAAATCCAACTCTAGAACATGCCGTGCTTCAGTGAAGTCTCCAGTACAGGCCGATCCAATTACATAACGGCAAAGAATCTGGATGTTCCTGCAGCTTTAATGTCACTCGTCTGTTAATTGTTGGACTGAAACTAAAGTGTCTTAAACTGCAGAAATTAGTGTCATCGAGTCCTTTAGAAAAAGAGAAATGACATTTGCAGGAGAACAAAGCGCTGTATTAGTCGGACATCTCTCTATTCAAACGTGTTTCAGTGATTTTTACAGAAATCTCTCAGTGCAGTTTGGTTTTTTTGGGTTGTTTTTTGTCTTGCAATAATAACGTGATCCCTCACTGGCTGCCCACTCACAAACATGTCCGGTTGTGTTAATTGTATTGCATGACCAAGCTGGAAGTGCTGCAACTAGATAGTACTGTGTACTGTTTGCAGAGAGATAAACACTCTGGGAAAAACATTCTGTAATTAGAATTTCATCCTGCCACAGCTCCCCAAAATCCTTAATGTCCTCCCAGCTCTCACTAATGATCATTTTAGACTCAACTGTGGTCAGGGTTGAATTTCAGAACGGGGACATTTTGGGCTTTCGGGGGCTCTTTTCAACATCACATCAAAGACTCTGAGTGTATCTGTCAGGTTAGACCAAGTTATTTTGGTTACGGTCAGGTTAAAGGGACCTATTGTGCTCATTTTCAGGATCATCGCTGTAGTCTGGGTTTCTACCTGAACATGTTTACATAGTTTCATGGTCAAAAAACACTTACTTTTCCTCATACTTTCTGTGCTGGGGCACCTGTATTCACCCTCTGTCTGAGACACTCTGTTTTAGCAGCTGTCTCTTTGAAGCCCTGCTCCTGAAAAAGCCCAGCATCTTGGCATGGTCACTGCAGCCCGAGAATGAGTGAATCACCAACTAGACGTACCGCCCTACAGCTGTATGCCCACCAGTCAAGTTTCTCTTACAGTTTACATCCATGTCTATGAAAACATGGATGCTTCACACAAAGAAGATCTAAATAATCAGCGCAGTTTCAAGATTAGAGTCACCAATTCAGTACCTCTCACATTCTGTTCCTGAGATATGATGTTGAGTCATGGCCCGAAAAGTGTTTTTGCAGAACATTATGATGTCAAAGGGACATTGACCTTTTGGATATAAAATGTCATTACTTCATCATTTTATCCTATCAGACATTTGTGTGAATTTTTGTCATAATTAATGTATGAATTCTTGAGTTATGGCCAAAAGCATATATTATGAGGTCACAGTAACCTTGACCGTCGACCACATCATTCTACAGTCCAAGTGGACGTTTGTGTCAAATTTTGAGAAATTTCCTCATGAGACATTGTGTCACATACAAGGCCACCCTGACCTTGACATTTGACCACCAAAAACCAAGCAGTTCATTGTTGAGTCCAAGTGAGTGTTTGTGCCAAACTGGTAGATATTCACTCAAGGCGTTCCTGAGATATCACATTCACAAGAATGAGATGGATGAAAGGTCACAGCGACCTTGACCTTTGATCCTTGACCACACAAATCCAATCAGTTCATTGTTGAGCCCAAGTGGACATTTGTGCCAAATTTGAAGTTATTCCCTTGAGGCGTTCTTGAGATATCGTGTTCATAAGGATGGGACATACGTACGGACAAACAACCTGAGAAGAATGATGCCACTGGTTGCAGCTACTGTATCACCAGCACGGAGGCAAAGTAAAAACTTACCATGGTGGGCAGAGTACTGAAATTTATACTCAGGTAAAAGTACATTTAATCTAATAAAAAATTACTCAAGTAAAAAGTACCTGAGTGACAAAGGTTAGGGTGTGTGGGCCAGTGCAAAAAATGAAATGTGAGGGACTGGAAACAGATGATTTGATATAGTTTTACAGTGAAACACAATCGCCCATGCATTATTTTTTTTTGTGGGATTCTGGAGGCATGTGAGAAAAACAAAGGTTTCTTCATGAACTGAACGTAACCTGGGGTGAGTAATTGATATAAAAGTGGTCATTTGGGGGGTGAAGTATTGCTTTAATCCAAACTGCTTCACACTCTGATGCAAACTGTCCCGTCAGCAGCAGCACAAACAGCAACAATGCAGTCCCCAGGCCACCACACAGACACCCTCCTCAGTGAAAGTCACAAACTGAACCAGTCGAACCACAACCAGTGCAACCCTGACCGAGCCCACGGCCTACTGAGGAAGTCAGTTTTATTTACACAGCCCAATAACACAAATCACAAATGTGTCTCAAGGGGTTTTACAATCTGTTCAGCTCATATGACAACCTCCATCCTTGGATCAAGCTCTTGCCTTTTGACTCAGGTTATAAAAGGACTGAACAGCTCAAAGTAACGACCCAAATGTCCCATATTCCTGCAAGAACCTCCAGAAGGCTGGTCAGGCTTACTAATGTGCCGCCTGGCAAATATGTATGATTGTCAAATTTACTTTTGATAGCAGTATCTGCTCTCCTCTCTGACATCTCTCAACATCCCTGAGTTATACATGAATCTAAGTCAGAGCGATTATTTTTCCTCTCTCCCTCTCTCTTTTGTCTGAAATTCATTTTCAGACCTTCAGGACAGTTTTCATTTTGAGTCATTCTGCCATCTAATTTCTGTTCTTGTCACTTTTGTTTCTGCATTCTTGTTGGAACACTGGACCTTTAACATCTGATACTATAAAATTATTTAAATATCGGCGTAAGAAAAAACTATTGTCCATCATCCCTTCCATGGCCGTTATACGATCTGATTACACAGTATGCACTTGCACAAAAAAAGCCAAATAACAGTGATTAAATGTGTCTTTCAAAAAGGTTACTTGATGTAAAAAATGCCTTAATGATTTATAATGATTCAATTTCGTCTTTCTTCTGAGTTATGATGATGAGAATATGTTTAAATACAGTAACTCAACTCCACCCCCAACCCTGGCAGAGTTTACCCCAGAGAGCTACATAAAAAGAGAAATGTAGTATGAGGATGTGTGGTGTTTATTTCCTGTGAAACACTAGACTGCAGAAGTTTCAGTTTTTGGAGACATTAGGATTCACCCCTCCCTCTCTTTCTCTCTCTGCTGTAAACTGGTGATATGTTCTCTTCATTTGGCCCCGAGCGACCTTTCCCCCCTCACACAAAATAAAAAACACCACTTAAACGACAGCTATGGATGGCAGGCAATAACACTGTGGTTGGTATTGACTTTCTCTCCACAAGTCTGAGGAGTCATGAGAAAGATAAGCAGCGGACTGAAGCTAATCGCTGCTCACACACACTGTTTTTTTTTTTTTTTTTAAGGAGGAGCAGAATAGATTTGTGAGGCGTCAACAACGAGTTTTATACTGTTCATCTCCACCATCCCGAAGAAAGCATCTCAGTGAGCCTGTGAATCGTCGGGTGTCAGAGTCGACTCTGTTGTTTAGAGCTGAGACTGTAGATTGAATATTAAGATGGATGACACGTCTCTTCTTCCTCCCACTTTACAAAAATGAAGCCAAAATATCCCTGATATGGCTGCTGCCATCTTGTGCTGGTGACAACATTTGGAGCCAGAGACTGTGCAGTAGTGATCTCAGCTGTATTGAGTTTCCACCCATACACTGGTTAAAACCAACTGTGAGCAGCACCGTTGACAGCGAGCACACCCATTGGCACACATCGCTGTCAATCATGACGTCACACCGCCTTTTTTTATAACATCAAATAACTAATTAAAACCAAACTTATCTAAAGAAATGAACACTTGAACATAACATCTACCTCAAATGACAAAGACCATCTTTGGGAAAAATTTAATTGGTGTGTACTTTGATTTTTTCAGTTTGGCCCACGATTCGTACGCTAACATTAAGGTTGCAGGTCTTATGACCTATGCAGCAGCCAGCCACCAGGGGGTGCTCAAGATATTTTGGCTTTACTTTTAGGGGGCTGGATGTACAAGGGGCCGTACACATGCCGCGTCTTTAACCACCAGGAAAACTCAAGGTCAGGCGTTGGGCGATGCTCTTTTGTTTACTCTGTGCCAACTTTCAAGGGTGTGGAGGCAGGTTGTGTCTGAGGTTGCTAGGCAACCATAGCCAGCACCGAATAATAGCCTACTTAGCAGAGCTGATCTTCTTCAAGGTGTTGTTTTACAAGTGTGTATTGGGCATATAAGTATTGTAGTGTATGTAAGTACTGCCCTTGGGAGAGATGTAAAGCTCTGACAGCTCTGCACTAAATTGATTAACTTCATATTTATCACAGACTGATGTTTACTGAAGAAGGGAAAAATATCTGCGGCTGTGATTGGTTGTTCCTCGTCACATGACATACGGTGCGTGCTGGTGGGTTTCAAAAGTTGAACTCTGTTTATCCCAGGGTGCAGCCGTCACACCCCAAAAAATAGGTACTTGGGAAAGCATGCTGCGCGTCTACATCGAAAACAGTCCCGTTAAAGTTGATAGAGTGAACGCATGAGAGATTTCGCTGGTCAAGCAGCTTACCTCTGGTGTAGCGCTCCACTGACTTGTATAAAAATTTATAGTAATTATTATAAAATAAGTAAATCGTGCGGCTCTTTTAGACTTCCTATATGTTATCAAACTGAATGGATTCAATCTTAAAAGTAAAATGAGTCATTTTGTGGGGGGCTTGTGACGCTAAAAAAAAATGTGTCCACTGATTTCAAGACGTCTCTTTGCCCACATACGTCTATGGGAAAGAGTCTTTTGGGACCAAAGGCATCATGTGACAGACCTGGAAGTTGTAGTTACACCGTTTGGCCGCTATGTAAAATTGCCTCAGTCTGGCGCTCTTCTTGGAAGCGTGAATGTTGTGTCGTCCGTCTTTATATACAGTTGTTGGTTGACACCTGTGGAGTTAAAGTGGTCTTTCAGCGGCTTGTGAAAACTTATAATTTAGCTAAGCTAGAGCTTCCCCTGCATCCAACCTTTGCACTAAGCTAGGCTAAACAAGAGCCAAGAGGGTTTAAACAGGAATATAAACTGAACAAACACTGGGAGACTGCCATGAATCTTGGTACCAACAACAGTACCTACAATAGTAATGACTCAGCTGTACTTTAACTGCTAATTAGAGAATGTTAGTATGCTAACACGCTAACCTAAGATGGTGAACATGGCAGGGATAATACCTGCCTACATAACTTCGCTAGCATGGCTGCTGACTTTAAGGCCAAAAGCTACTTCGTAGTTACAACAGATAGTGGTTGAAATCCTTTCCTATGAAACAGGACAGCCTTTCATGACCATTCCATGAGGATACGTTGAGCCCACACACTTTGCCCTACCCTTCTATCGATACAAGAATTGGGACACTCTACTTCTACACATGAACGTGTCAGTTAGAGGGATGAGTGTTAGGGACAAAGAGTGTATTGGGATTGGGCCTTATAGGGTTGGGTATGTTATATGTATTGTGTATGTAACTCAGGCTAGCTCCGGTACAGAGGGACACACTACACATCTGACACTTTGATAACAATGAAGAGAGACGAGGAGAGCAATCAGGAGGGTCCTGAACATCTCAGGCTGAGGGATCAGACAGAATCAGCACTGCTGGATGAGTAATGACTACCTGTGGAGACCTTAATCCACTCAAGTGTGCAGGACGTCCCATCTTTAGACATTTATGCAAAAGGAGATGAATGCTACATGAATATTAACATGTGTTTTATGCTCTGATGGAGTTTAATCATCTTTTTTGTCACTGTGATCATTTTAAAGAAGAACACCTCGACGTAAAAGTGACACAGGTACAATCCACAGCAGAGTATAAAACTGTACCCTTAAAAAGCAGGTGTCTCTTTATTTCAAAACCACCTGACAATCCAGTAATATCATAGCTCCTTGAAACTTATTTGCATCTGAAGATATAACTCGACACGTATTAGAGATGAGTGAAGCGCATTTTCGTGCAATTTTTGTTCTCCCAGCTAAATCCTGGCAGTGTGAAGTGGTTGTAGACGCTGATAATAACACTAATAATAGCACCGTTAGCATATTAATATGATAAAGTAGCTCATCAGCTGAGGTCAGGGGAGCTGGATTCCCGGGAGGAGCTGATGTGGGTGGAAGCTGCATGTTAATCGTCTCTGGGATCCTCCGGCTGAATATCAAAGCCTGGTTCATTATGTATGGAGGCAGCGTGACTCTCTCCCAGCGGCCCTGACTTCTCTCCGTCTACCTGTGAATGTGCATGTGAACGCCTCCCCGGGCAGCTGGTGCTGCGTTCAGGGGACCCAGCCCCTCTGATGTGCTTATTAGAGATTCTGTGGCTTCTCTTTCTGTTGGCCTCAGTTGTGGCCGGCGCACAGCCAGCGCACAGCCAGCACACAGCCGACTGCTGCTGCTACTGTAAATGTCAGCGAGCGAGCATCCTGCTCCAGATTCTGCTGATCAATTCAGGTCCACCACATTTTGGTTGAAGTCTGGATACACCAGTGGAAAGTAGATTTACTCAAGTACTGTGCTTAATACAACTTCAAGGTACTTGTAATTGAGTATTTACATTTTTTGCTACTTTATTCTCCACGTGTTGCAGGGAAATATTTGTATTCAACAACATTTGTTACTTTTCAGCTTTCTACTATTAATTTCAATTCTAAATGATAAATTATGATGTACGTTTTTAGCTGAATCTACTCAGAAGTATAAAAACTACTTAATATGCACTCCAGTTTTACCAGCTGCATCATTAAAGTGATGAACACATGAATGCAGCGATAATTATGACCTAGTTTATACTATAGTATACTGAAACAGGCAATTCTGCATAATGAGTACTTTTACTTTTTGTACTTTAAGTATACTGTTATGATTTTATTTTTGTAATTTTACTCAGGTAAGATTTTGAATACATGACCTCTAATTGTAACAAAGCATTTTTTTTGGGGTGCAACCCAGTTGCCAGAATAATGTTTGCATTGTATGTTTCTGCAAACTATTACGTCCAAACTTTACTTTTCTTAATGTTTCAATTTTCAGTTATATGTTGTGTTGTTGTGGTTATGTTGTTAATGCGTGGATACGTTTAGGCACAAAAACCTTTTGGTTATTTTAGAAAAAAATCATGTTTGGAGGAGTTTTGGAGGAGACCTAATAAATATCTGAATGTTGTCACCACAACCACCGCTGAAAATGTGCTGACTTCACCATAAAAAAATCCTTGACTGTTGCTGCCACAAATTGCACTGGTAATATGCTGACATTACATTAAAAATGCCTGCTGTTGTCACTACAAACACAGCTGGAAATGTACTCATGTTGCCTTAAAAAAAATCCCCACTTGTTTGTTAAACACCGCTGGAATTTTGCCAACATTGCTTTAAAAAATACCTTGTTGTAGTTGCTGCAAAAATTGCTCAGAATGTGCCAACATTGCCTTATAAAATGCCTAAATGTTGTTGCCACAAATTGCACTTGAAATGTGCTGATGCTGCAGAAAAGCCACTGACAGTTGCCACAGTCACTGCTGGAAATGGGCCAATATTGCCTTAAAAAATCCCCATGTGTTGTCACAACAAACATCTCTGCAAACATGCCGACATGTCAGTAAAGAACAGGGCCCAAAATGTATAGACCTTTATGTCACGGTGAGAGCAGAGTGAAAGTTTGAGATGGAGCAAACAGAGTGAAGACTGTACTGTATGTAACTGTGACAATTAAAATCCCAAAGCATTCAGCGTGTTAATGATGTTTGTTGATCTAAATCCACCACAGATTAATTCCACTGTGAGCTCTGATAATTTTAGCCCAGACAGTGAATATTTGACAGAGCAGAGCAAACACTGAATTTCTCACTCCACAAATAGACATTCAGCTTGATAAACTATGTGGTGAGAGTCTAACAAATCAGCAGATGAGTACATGATGAGTTAATTATACTGCACAGGATGACAGAAACCCTCTGCCGTCATCTTCATCAACTGGAGGCTCCCGCGGTAAACGTGAGTACAGCCTCCTGAAAACTTCAAGTACAAGTGAAGATCTGCGGCGGGGATCAGTAAATGCTCGGTTACAGAGCCGTGTTTTAATAAGACATTTTAATGGAAGCCTTAATTAAGTCACTCCCACGACATGACAGAGAGGAGGAGAGGAGGTTTACAGTAGTAATGGGGACATTTACATATCACCAGCCTCCTCACCAACGCCCCCACAACCAAAACCAACGTGGAGATCGCAGCAGATGCAACACTTTAACATTAGGTAGGTAACTGTCTGCAGCCCCCATCTGAGAGGTCGACTAACAGCCATACAACACACAGAGATGTTTGAACATTAGACACAGAAAATAATGTTCATATTCTCCAGTGGTGGAAGAAGTACTCAGATGATTTACTTAAAGGAATACTTCACGCACAAACAGACCATCTGTGTATCAAATACTTACTCCGTGTGATGTAGAATTTTAACCTGATGATGTCACAGTGAAGCTGACCTTTGACCATTTGTTTATAAAAAAGTCATCACTTCATTATTTTATCCTGTTAGACATTTGTGTGAAGTTTTGTCATAATTAATATATGAATTATTGAGTTATGGCTAAAACACATTTCACATTTGACCACCAAAATATTATAACTTCATGGCTGAGTCCAAGTGAACGTTTGAGTCAAACTTGAGGAAATTCTTTCAGGGTGTTCTTGAGATATTGCGTCCACGAGTAGAAAATGTACGGACAACCTGAAAACATAATGCCTCCGGCTGCAGCTATGGCTGAGGTATAAAAACCATGAGGTCATCAATGTCGTATATGACATCAAAGAATCAAAGTAACTGAGCACAGCGTTAGTTCAGGCAGGACACAATGTCAAGCTCAGCTCATATCCCAACGACATCAGCTGATCTCAAACAGCCCAGTCACCTGATGGATCAGCTGATTGATGGAAGGGAGTCAGCTGATAGATCACATGATTCCTTTCTTTGCAACCAATTGGCGAATCTCATTCAGAGCGCCCTGTTTAAACTGCTCTGACCTGACTACTGTTGCTGCCTCCTCTGCAAGCCTGGGGAGTCTGCTGCACTCCCTGCCTTAGGCTTTCCATGTAGGCGCATGGAAGGGCAGGAAAGTTTACTCTCTCTGCCTCAGGCTTTCCAAATAGGCATGCAGAAAGGTGGAGTGACCCCAGAACAGAGCCATACTGCCAAATAATACTGCTAATGGAAATAAAGTTTTCTTTGACTAAAGTGGTCCTGACTGAACTGTTTACTGTTTTCAGAATGTCTCCTGAATGCTGTGCTTTTGAAACTTACATTAAACTGCCTGTGCTTTGATACTGTTGTATCCCTTTGAGAAACTCTGCAATGCAGCATATAACAGTTGCAGACTATTACATTATTCTGGTTTTATTAGATGCTTTTTTATACGACTGTGTAGATTAAAGGTAAAGAACTGGGTCATGTATCATGTGTTTTCCATATGTAAAAAGTAACATACCTGTCAAATAAATGTATTGAAGTACAGAGTACAACATTTCCTTTTTAATCGTAGTAATCGTTTAATTGAGTAGAAGTATAAAGTGGCTTAGGGTGCTTTCACACCTGCCCTGTTTGGTTCCGTTCAATCGAACTCAAGTTCATTTGCCCCCTCAGTGCAGTTCATTTGGACAGGTGTGAACACAGCAATCACACTCAGGTGCGAACCAAAGCAACCGGACTGAGACCTTCTTGAAGAGGTGGTCTGGGTCTGGTTCCAAAGGAACTCTGGTGTGGTTGGTTTGTGGTGAGTACGTGTTCCAACCTCGATCCAAACCAACTGCAGTCACATGAAACAGTACTTTTTCCCACATGGAAATTCTGACCAATCAAGAGCAGCTTTCTCACACAAGGCATTTGATCTGGTCCGCTTGTAAATGCTGTCGTAAGAACACGAACCAACTCTAGGCAATTATACAACTTTGGAACAACATGAGTCCCTGATTCAGACCAAAGGAGACAACGACAGGTCTGAGAGCAGCCTTAGGACGGACATACTTGAGTACTTGTGTAAACGTATGTCAAAATTGGATTTGACCAAATGCACATAGTTACATTCCATCACTGAAATACTCTTCAATAACTTACAAAATGTCCTTAAAGTGCCCGACATGCTGCGAGGACTGCACACCTGAGTGCACTCATCGTTCAGGATGCTCATTCTCTGCTGTTTGAGATTCTGCATTTTTTCTACACAGCATCAAACAATCAATCAGAGTGATCTCAGTGAACACTCTCCAAGGAAAAAGAAGGGACAGAAAAGCACTCGTTACAAAACTCATGAAGGTGACTTTTGTTGTTGTTGTTGTTGTTGTTGCCCAACACCTTCACAAAGGTGGAAACAGGAATGGCTGTGTCCGACTGTACACTGTGAAGGGAGGACGAGGTTTGAACATCGTAGTCTTGACACAATTACTTTTCATGTGAACAGCCAAGTGCAGCGACATTAGATGTGTTCAAGGAGAGACTGTCTGAGAGTGCGAGCTGTGACGTCAAGAGAAACACAAAGGAGAGTTTTTGAAGAGGAATCAGTAGGAAGCAGCCATGAAGAGGCTGAAACAGCAGGCTCCTCAGTGCGGACATTCAGAGCAGGTAGAAACACGCTGGATGAATTTGTTAAGTTTGAAGCAGACTGAATTCTTAAAGTGCCCCCTGCATCGACTCACTGGTTAGATGATCGTACCACCACTCACTTTTTTCCTGGACCGCATTCGGACAGTGAAGACTCCCCAGAGTCCCCTCCATGTTCACTGTCTACCTGGTTTGCTGTTTGATGCAGCAGAGAATGCAGCCATTGGTTGTCGACAGTGGTCATATCATTGAACGTCACTACTTGCTTGAGCCAAAATCAAATGATAATATTAAAGTGTGATTTTCTCAAAGTGTCCAATTAAAAGAAAACTGATTTCAGACAGCTCAGACTGAATTTTATGACCACCTTACACCAAATGCTTGCGGTCATGGGAGCGTGCACCAACTGAGGTATAACTCTGATTTTATTCCAACACTGGAAATTTGTCTGCAACAGTGAAATCACCTGAAAAGTCATTTGGGGTATTAGTTACTGTCCATCACTGGCCGGTCCATTAAGCAGTTCACATGTTGCAGAGAGGGCGACAAACCAAGATAAATGATTGTATCCATGGTGATCAGAAAATGCTTTCATATCAATAAAGGTCCTAATCAGTGAAAGGGTATGAATATGGAATGAGGGAGGCCTGAGTGTGCTTCAGGGCCTGGTATCACTAAATCTCTGTTTTTTTGTGTTTGGTGTGATCCAAGGAAAGAAGTGCTTGACTCAACATCAATCTTCAGTTCCCCTCTCAGACACTGTGATTACTTTTTTTTATAGTTTGGTCTGTAGCTTGACATCCGTCTGTAAACTTTCCTCTTCTCTTTAGAGCAATGTTGAAAATCAGAACAGATGAGCGGAGAGAGCAGTAACCTGAGACCATGTTGACAAAATGATCGCATTTTTTTAACCTCCACCTTCACCTTAACAGGCACAATATGTCAGAGAAATGATGATGAAACTCCAGGAAATTATATTTCTTCCAAAGTGAATATACAGCATGATGGAGTTCAACTTTTCTGTTGATGGATGAAAAAAAAAAACAGTGAAATAAATCTGGAGTCTGGCAGAGAGACGGAGAGTCCTGGATGCTGAGAGGAAAGCAAAAATGTTTCTGAATAAATCAACAGAGAGTCTAAGAACTTTGGAAAACTACCAGGAAAGTTCGTAGAAGTTTTTTCTCCAAGATGTGTTACTGTCGGCAGGCTGTCAGTACGAGACGATGGACATAAAGAAACCGCATGGAGAGGCAGCTGTGGAATGTAACTAAGTACATTTACTCAAGTTCTGCACTTAAGTTCAAATTTGAAGTACTTTTACTTCAGTATTTTCTTTTCATGCCCTTGCTAGATGAAAAAAGAAGAAGAAGATATACTTTGTTAATCCCTGGGGGGAAATGCAATTTTTCTACTCTGTTGTCATATACACACACCGAAATACACACACATGCACAAACAGGACCTATACATGCATAAAATGGAGAGATGTCAGAGCAAGGGCGCTGCTCATGGACAGGCACCCCAAGCAGTTGGGGGTTTGGTGCCTTGCTCAAGAGCACCTTTGCAGTGCCCAGGAGGTGAACTGGCACCTCTCCAGCTACAAGTTCCATATTTAGTCTGGACAGGGACCTGAGCCGGCAAACCCCCTGTTCCTAACCCAATTCCTATGGAGTGAACCACTGCCGCCCCATCCTCTACTTCCACTCCACAAAATTTTAGAGGGAAATGTTCTACTTTTTAAGGCTCTAACTTCCAGCATTTAACGTCCACGGACAGCTGCAGTCATGCAGACGTACATGTGGTTCTTTTCATTGTACAACTGAGGGTCTGTGACGGCCCCAAAAAGGAATGGGAGGGCTGGAAAGAGAGATTACAGTCCTTCTACTGCCGACATTGGAACTTTTTGGAAACAGAGACTGAAGCAAGCGCAGTTGCCGCACTTGCTGTGCACGCAGTCTCAAAAATGGGCTGCACACAGGTCTGCGCAGACAAAGAGACATCAGTTGACGCAATGCGCCATGTTTTCACGTACATTTGAAACACATTCTCACTCCAACCTCGTCACATATCAATGTTTGGTCATGGACTTTCTATGTTCGATACGACGTGCAAGGTACCCTGGGTGTGTTGGTTGTTGACGTTCTGGGATGCCATGTCAAAATTGCAAAACTGCTCTGTCATATTGCACTTCAGTTTTCACAGGAAATGTACAGTTAACATACATACATTTATTCATTTTCCATAACCGCTTGTCGTATTAGGGGTCAAAGGAGGTGCTGGAGCCTATCCCAGCTGATACTGTGGGAGGGGCGGCATACACCCTGGACAGATTGGCAGACTATTGCAGGACATACAATCTCTTTCAAAATAACTGCAGTACATCAGTACAACACTGTCAATTGACATCTTTTTTCTTCAACAAACACACATGGTTGGGTTTAGGAAAAAAGAACAGTGTTTGGCTTTACAGTCTTACAGGAAGTGAACACTGTCCTTTTAGGTGAAAAGTCAGTATTTGTTGGACCCATCCACCAACCCATCCTCCTGCCCTACTCGGATCTCTGCCCCCTTAACTTCCACTGTTGTCTCGCCTGTTTCCCCCTGCTGCCCAGTGCAGATTACAATAATGGTGACCAGCCGTGTATCATGCAAGGGCGGCTTTTTTGACGGTGCCTGACACTAGAAGTCACTGACCAAGTGCCAGTAATCAACAGCTTTGGAGTGAGAGCGAGTTGACGTTTGGCATCTTGCACCTGAAGTGACTTGAGGTCTGAAGTTGAAAATTCCAAGTGGAAAATTCCAACCTCTGTCTAAGACTGAAACGCTTCATTTGACCCCTTTTCTACCTGATCTTTAACATGTAATCTGTACCTGGACATTTTATCTAAATCCCACACAAAAAAGCCTCTTGGCGTTGTTTTCTATTTGGTTCTTTTTCTCTTCACTCTTGTTGTTTGATCTTTGCAGCTTCAGGTTTTCTTTGAAGAGGATAAACTGAACATTCAGAGTAACAGTGGCTCAAAAGGGCCAAACTGACAGTCGATCAAAAGCTCTGAACCCTCACTAAATGGACAGGCTGACCTCTGACCTCTGGTGTATTTACAGCCATGAATGCAGCCCACTTCCTCACTGTTGACATTTAGCTTTGAGAACAACTCCAACATGACTGCAAGTCTTTTCTTACCTTTGATTTCTGCTGGTAAACAAACTGAGCTGGAGTCCCTGCTCTCCCTGGAAGTAAAGATTTCAGGACCTTCACTTTGTTGTTTAGGATATAAAATGGGGCCATTAGCCTTGGCGGGCTGAGGAGCCCTGAGAAAGGTAAGTAAACCAAACACCTGATGTCCACAGAGGACAGCTTCCAGGTTTACTTTCGTGGTATGTGGCCGACTGAATATGCACAGTAGTGTTTGTCCCACTGCCCCCACTTGCCTCACAGCCTTGTGATGATGTCACAGTTTTTTAAATTACTTTTCTCAGTTTGAGGAAAGTTTTCCAAATACAAAACCACCATGACTCCAAAATTCTGACCAGAAAGATCCATAACTGACCTTGTTTGCAGTTCGAAGTGTCCTGTTAACAGTTTTACAGACCTCTTTTACAATGGTGGCCCATGGGAAAGACTTTCTAACCTTTTTACGTATGTTATTGTTCTTACCTGTGTTAATCTGTTTAATATTTGTGTGGCATTCTTTTAGTTTGTACAGCGCACAACTGTACCTGCTTTTAAATGTGCCATAGAAATAAACTTGATTTGATTTGAAAATGCTTTCTGGGCTGCTGGGTATTCTTTGGCTGCAATACCACGAGTGGTCACTGGAAAAAATTTGCTGCAAGGCTGAGCGGCTTTCCTGGAGGCCTGGCCAGGTTTTATAGCCCCAGGTGAGCTCAATCAGCTGGCAACCCTCCCATGTTAGCCAACTGCACACTTAATGTTATTACTACTGCAATCATGTCAGCTGTGATTCACACACAGTTTATTCCAACATCTTTCAGTACTTACACTTCACTCAAAACTCAAACTGACATTTCAGCTCCTTTCAGCACGTTCACTTCAGCTACTACTGCAAATTCATCCAGTGCTAAAACTAAACTAAAATCCATCACATCATTGACATGTGTACAGCATGCGGGACGGGAAAGTATCAGCTGCAGCAGCAGGTGTTCAGCAGACACGAATAATGAATAAGAAGGCTTGAGGTGTTTGTTGTGTTTCCCCTCACAATTAACAGTGTGGACGCTCCGAGCCCTTTAAACAAACTGTATGTCTGCTGTGTGATTACAGGAAAATACATTTCACTTTTCTCTGTATATTGAAATGTTCCTAATAAATTATTTTCTGTTTCTTTTGGCTGCAAGTTTTCAGTAAAATCCTGAGATGTGAAGTAGAAGAAGTGCCTTCTGCCTGCAGACTTCTGTACTGTGAAGCCTCAGGCGGGAAGCCGTCGGCTGTTTGATGTGACACCTCAGTCTGTTCAGGGACGGTGATGTAATCTTCATCTGAGCATGTCATTCAGTCTGAATCTGCTGCATCAATAACTCCAGCTAAAAACTGAAACTCCTGTCGGCCATTTCTCTCCTTCCTCAGATCAGAGGAAACCCGAACACTTCAGTTACACAGTTGTTCTTAGGACTGTGTAACACGATGAACTAAAGCTCAAAGGTCCACTCACTAACTTTTTGGGGCTCTCAACCATCATCTTCCTCTCCCCAGTTTTTATCATCAAAAGCCATCAACTGTACGAGATCAACAAATGCAACAAAAACAGGTAACACATCAGGACATTTGCAGCTGTGTTTGTGGTAAGAAAACAGGTACTTTAAGCCAAAACATGTTTTCCAAATCCTAACCAAGTGGTTTCTGTGCCTGACCCTAAACACATGTTGATCACAGCGTAACATAAAGAAGAAATTGAAACGTAAAATTATATCAATGTGTCCATTCAGGAAGCACAAGTGATTGTGAATCAGTTTCAGCTGCTTTGGTGCAAATCAAAGTGACAACAGGTGCAATGGAGAGGCAAAAGCAAGACAACCCCAAAAAGGGAATGGTTTTACATATGGTGTCCACAAACAGTTGCTCTCTCCTTATCCTCCCTGACTGATTCTTGAGGTGGTACCTGCAGCCCAGTCAGGTTGCACAGGTAGTCCAGCTCCTCCAGGATGGCACAAGAAGGTTTGCTGTGTCTCCCAGCACAGTCTCAAGAGCATGGAGGAGATACCAGAACACCGGCTGTTACACGAGGAGAGCTGGACAGGGCCGTAGAAGGGCATCAACCCAGCAGCAGGACCGGTATCTGCTCCTTTGTGTGAGGAGGAACAGGAGGAGCACTGCCAGAGCCCTACAAAATGACCTCCAGCAGGCTACTGGTGTGCATGTTTCTGATCACACTGTCAGAAACAGACTCCATGAGGGTGGCATGAGGGCCCCAAGTCCTCTAGTGGGACCTGTGCTCACAGCCCAGCACCGTGCAGCTCGATTAGCATTCACCAGAGAACACCGGAATTGGCAGGTCCTCCATTGGCGCTCCGTTCTCTTAACAGATGAGAGCAGGTTCACACTGAGCACATGTGACAGGCGTGGAAAAGTCTGGAGACGCCGTGGTAATGTTATGCTGCCTGTGACATCATCCAGCATGAGCAGTTTGGTAGTGGGTCAGTGATGGAGGAGGGAGGCATTTCCTTGGAGGGTCACACAGACCTCCACCTCATAGCCAACAGTACTAAATCCAACTGTGCACCTATGGGACATAATGCATCGGTGCATCCGACGCCACCAAGTACCACCACATACTGTCCAGGATCTCACTGAAGCCCTGATCCAGGTCTGGGAGGAAATCCCCCAGGACACCATCCAACGACTCATCAGGAGCATGCCCAACACAAGTTGGATCAGCCTGTGATTTAAATTTTTTTACTAAAAAAAAAAAAATAGTTTTAAAGACTCACAAGATTCCTAAAAGTTCATATCACAGGAGGTTACAGGTTAAATTCCTGCAGTGGAAAAAAGTGCCAGTTGTCTTGCTGCTGGCTCAGCTGTCAATCACTCACTCCGCCCACTCTGAGGCTTCAGGGCTAAATAAGCATTTATATATCTTTACAAGAGATTTTGGCAGAACAGAAACAGAATACACGAGGACAGAGAAAAGAAACAACACGCAAGAAAGATTCCCAGACACGATCAAACAAGAGATGCTGCAGTTCATTGTGGGTGCCCTCATCCCTCGGCCACAGGGGCCTTTTGCTTTCATATGTTCAATATTAACAGTAAGTTGTTGAAGTGAAAATCACTTTGACATGATGTCATCTGAGCAGACTCTGAAGCCTGATCTGTCTAGAACTCTTCAGCTCCCATCAGAGATTCAAAGCACCTTGTTGCTTTTACTGCTTTTCCTCACACAATCTTAAAAATCAGATGTCTTGTCCAAATTCTGGTTATTATCAGTTGTGGAGAACATCCCTGGTTTAAACAGCACATCCTCAGTAGCTGAACAGTAGCAGCAGAAAAAAAGACTGATAAACTATGTTTAGAGGGAATGACAGTGAATCGCTCCACCTGTCCTCCAGATCTCCCCACAGACACGATAATGAGCAAAATCCTCCATCTGGCAGCGCGCTTACAGGAAACTCAACCCAAAAAACTGTTGTCTGAATGTGCTAAATTTAATTCTGCTCTAATTAGTTTTGTGTCGAGAGGCTGCGGAGCAGGCTGGGCTGTGCCTGTGGTGATCAGAAACTAATAAATCATCAATCAGTCAGATGAGAGGCTTTGAGACAGCCCCCGCTCCTAAAAACCTCTGTATCTCTGGTGTGGAGACATGTGACAAGTAGATATCAAGTTCATATTTTAGATTCTTTTAAAGTGTTGTAGTCTTAAAACGAGTCCGCCAAAGTTTTGGACCAAACTAATGTTGATGATGTCGCCAAATATGAGTTAATTTTTTATTTCCAAGGAGCATTATCAGCAGCAGAAGACCAAAATGCCTCAGGACATTGGACTGGACCAGTAATCCTCTCAGAATTAATCACAGTTTCAGGGTATACGGTTTTTCACATTTTTAAGCCACCGGCACAAGACACACACATAAAGAAAGACTCACAAACATGACAAATCACACACACTCCTCTGACCGTCCACATCAAATTCTCCTGAGTGACAGCAGGTCAGGTGTGTTTCTAATCTGCAGGGCTCCAGAACGCTACTATTTAGCAACAGTTGTGACCATGGAGCACCACTGCGAACTGGAGAGCTGTGTTTGTGTTTCCAGCTTACAGTGGAAAAAATCATCACATTTAACTGCACAGCAGTAACAGTTTAACTTAATTAGATTAAAAATAGCGTGAGCAGACGAGGCAGGTTTTTATTCCTGCAGGGCTCCAGACCGCGACTCTTCAGTCACGTTTTGCGACCATGGAGCACCAGTGTGACTTGCAAATACTATTGATATATGAACTGGAGAGCTGTTCGTGTGTTTCCAGCTCACACTGAATAAATCCTCACGTTTAAAGATGCAGCGGCAACAGTTTAACATTCTGCTAACTGCTAACATCCAACTGTTGACCAGTAGCTTCACGTTCACAGCAAAACCTTAACATGTCCTGCGTGAGATGAGCCAGGTGCTTCAAAATAAAAGCACCAGTGGTTCCGCTTTGATTTATCTAATTATAACAATACATTATCCAACTTCATTCTAACAGTATTTTATTTAACTTCATTATAACAGTAGTTAATTTAGCTTTATTATGTCAGAAGCTACTTTATTTACTTTATTGTGACTGTAGTTACTTTAACAATTTTGTATTTTCATGGTCCACAGTACTTTGGAGGAGATTTCAAAATATCGAAATGTATATCATGTATCATGAAATAGCCTAAAATTATCAAGATATATTAGATATTTTTTAGCCATATAACTCAGCCCTTTGTGTGACTGTATCTAAAATCATGAGTTCACAGATTCGTCTGAGAGTTGATAAAATCTGCTATACATTTCAAAATCAGTTGTTCACAGATAAGAATGAGAAGCTGTTTTTGTCTGCTTCTATCTGAAATAAGATATCTCACAAAATCTGAGCGTAATGGAGCCTTACTGGGATTTACCAACCATACTGCCTCAGCCTTATCTGTTATTTCTGCATGTCAGGATACCCCGTCATGTGTTATTTCCAAAATACAAAAAAAAAAAATTTGTAAAAGTCACAATTTGATGCAAAGTTTTCACAACTACACCCCCCAAAAAGCGAAGGTAGAAAACGACTGTGCAACACTGTGAGCATCACAATCTGCAGGATTTCAACATGCTGTCATCAGTGTCACACAAAACACATACAGTACGTGTGTGTGTGTGTGTGTGTGTGTGTGTTTGTGTGTTTGCTGCTGACAGTGTGTGTTTCCATTTATAAACTCTGCTGGAGGCCTGAACATTACATAAAACATGACAGTACATTATTTATCAGAGACGCACACTCACCCGCTCTGCCGACTGCGCCGTGCCAAAGAAGATGGGGATGAAGGCGAGCCAGATGATGCAGGTTGTGTACATAGTAAATCCAATGGGTTTGGCCTCGTTGAAGGTCTCTGGCACGCCACGCGTCTTGATGGCGTAAACAGTGCATGTGACCATCAAGAGGATGCTGTATCCCAGAGAGCAGATGAGCGACAGGTCGGAGATGTCACACTTGAGGACGCCTCGAGCGTTCCAGGGATCCTGCGTGCGCTGCTCACCGTAGTCCACAAAGGTGTGTGGTGGGTCAGCGGCGAACCAGATGAGGACACCGAGCAGCTGGACTGAGATCAGAGAGAAGGTGATGACCAGCTGGGAGGCTGGTGAGATGAAACGCGGTGCTGTCACTGCCTTCTTGCCCTGCTCAAAGATGCGGTGGATGCGGTTGGTCTTGGTGAGCAGCGCGGCGTAGCTGAAGCACATGCCGAGGCCCAGGAAGATGCGGCGGAAGGAGCAGACGACCACATCCGGCGCAGCGATCATGGGGAAAGTAATGATGTAACACAGGAAGATACCTGTCAGCAGCACGTAGCTCATCTCCCGGCCTGATGCACGAACAATGGGCGTGTCATTGTAGCGGACGAAGGTGACGATGACAAAGGTGGTGGCGATGATGCCCAGGACGGAGATGAAGACGGGTATCAGCGCCCAGGGCGAGTGCCACTCCAGCTTGATGATGGGGATGGGCTGGCAGCTCGTGCGGTTCTGGTCAGGTCTCTTTTCGTAGGGGCAGAGCTCGCAGGTGAACTCGCTGGCCTGGAAGTGGTATCCCTCACAGCGCTCGCAGTGCCAGCAACACGGGACGCCCTTCACCACCTTTTTCCTCTCGCCGGTCCGGCACGGCAGGCTGCACACCGAGGCCGGCAGGGAGGAGTCGCCGGCGGTCCACTGCAGGGCCTCCATCTGAGGGGAGGGAGGAGGAACCAGGCTGGTCAACATTCAGATGAACAAACAACTCAACAACATCAGAATTATCACATCATCACTTCTTAGTTTAACCAACTGTCTACATCAGAGTTCAAGATATGTCAAAGTACAGGTAACCATAGCAACAGTGCTTCTGTTAACTGACTGTTGAAGCTAATGGCACCATGGGATAAACTGACTACAGACACATGGAGGGGGATTTAAACACAGCTGATATTTGTTTGTTTGGTCAGTGGACAGAATTTCCTCCCAGATGTCCACATGAAGACAATAAGTATTGAAGTATTGTTGGAGTAAACCAGGCATGTCCAAAATCCAACCTGGGGGCCAATCATTGCCTACGGATCAGTTTTAAGCCGCCCTTGGCTTGTTTCTCAAAATATACTACATGTGGCCCACTACGCCATACTGGTGCATCGAGCAAGTACATTTAGCTTTTATCCGTTCACCTGAAAATGGCAGAAACTGTCATAGAGTTGGTAGACATGCACCAAGTAGAAACTACACAGAAGGAAGTGATGTGTTTTCATGAACAGACGGTAAACAAGCAAATGAACGGTTAGCCAGCAAAAGAAGAGGTAGAAAGTTGAATACTTTTTCACTGTAAGATGAAACAGTTGTGTTTCTCTCATTTGTGTGTGATTTAAAAAAAAAACAAACATAAAATGCAGGTTGGCCCCGAGGTATTTTTACATGATCTGATCTGGCTGCCATTCAAAAAAGTCTCGACGACCCTGAATGAAACCAAGTTAAAGAAAGCCAGTTACGCCACAGTGACTTTACATGAACACTAATATTCCACTGTTATGTTTACGTCAAATGTGATGTGAAATTTTGGTATGTGTTACTTGCCCGAGTTTGAATGCTAGAATATTTTGGTTGACTCACTTCATATGCGCCATCAACTCGCATCATACGTGCATGAAAATGCTGAATCGATGAATGAACTACCACCAGTTTGTCCTCGGCGTCATACGTCCCTGGAGGATCTCAGTGCTGGTTAGTTATTGTGGTGAAAATCGGTTGCTAAAACTCATATTTTTCAATTCTTGCGAATAGTGTATGGTGTGAAATTGTGCGACTTGCTTCTTTCGTGCCACATCCATCGCACTGCCCAGCTGGAATTTGTGTCTAATCAAGTCTTTACATTGACAGTGTCAACCACCTTGTCCACAACATCCTGGCTGGACAGAGAAGATGCTGCAGTGAGCGACTCATCTCACTGCATTCAAGCCATTCAACATTTTCATAATTTGACATGATAAACGGCTATTAGGGCACGTTAGGCGGAGTATACATGGCTGCATGTAAACAGCAATATTAGCAGAATATCCATTTTCAGTAGCCATGTAAACAGCTTAATATGAATATTGTCTTTTTCGAAATAAAGACAAAAACCTGAACATTTTGTGTATGTGAACATAGTCACTGTTTTTTTTTTTCATTCTTGATAAAAGCAGCAGTGGAATCACAGAAGTGCCCCCCCTGCTGGTCAACAGTCAAGGTGTAAATCCTTACGTTAAGATGCAGCTGATTGGTCCAGTGTCCGATGACCTTGTACTCTGCCATTGACCTGTTGTTGATCTGATACTGGAAGATGTCGTAGCGTCCAGGAGCGTCTCCATTCTCGTTGAAAATGACCGGAGTTCCTGCACTTCCTGTTGAAACACAAAGAAAAAAAGGTGAGATGATGGTGGCAAATCTCTCTCTCTCTCTCTGCGTGAGTCGGGACACTTTAAATCACCAGACCTGCATCCACCCTGACTGGGCAGTAATAATCTAAAGAAGTTTTATATCACTCACTGGCAAATGTGCCAGACCTGCAGTGCTGCTGGACCATTTATCTGAATCATGGCTTACTGATTGGCTGCTGGTCATGTCACTCCAAGTGCTCCTTCCTCTGCAGCTTCAAGACTAGAATTACCACCTTGTGGATGTTGGCTCTGCCAAAACAGTCAAGTTACAGTTTATATCCATGTCTGTCCAAGCTCATATGACAGTGGGCAGTGCTTCAGACCTGGATGTTGCTGCCAAGAAGCAGCAAATTCTAAAACATGGATAGTTCACACAAATCTTCAACCTGACAGCACAGAGGATCTATACAACCAGCACAGCCTCAAGGTCAACGCCGAAGATTAGTGCCACCGTTACAGCCTCTGACCAAATGTCTCCCTTTCTGTTCCTGAGTTAAGGGCTGCAACTAAAATTCCATACGAACTTTCTGTATAGGCTGAAACAGTATGTTAGATGTTGTCTGAAACCTTGTATAAAGCCAGTAGTATTTAAAATGCTTCCTATCTCCAGTGAAATATTACAGTATGAAAACACTGGACACCACGCTGGCATTAATATCCCACAACAGCATAACAGTGGACAGCGACAGCTCTGTGACGCCAAAACGTGATAAATGCCTCCAGAGGTGAATAACTTTTGTCATTAGTCTGCTGTCGCAATTTAGGAAGCACTTCATGAAATATTGTTGTAGGGGTGCTATTACTAATGGATCATAGGACATGATTATTCAACTTTGCTCTGGGGTTGTGGGTCAGTCACTCTACTATTTTGATCCAGACTGAAATACCTCAAGAACTATTTGGATGGCGTGCCATGAAATCTGGTACAAACATAAACATTATACCTACTGTACATCTGCTTTACATCTTAGAGCTATTGCTTTTTTAGCATAAATAAGGTGCCCACATTTGGCCAGCAAGGAATTTTTGATTTTGGTATTTGGTTAACCATGTCAGGAACCTCCTTCCAAAAACTTCTGACCACACTACATTTCCACAAACAGAGAAGCAGTGTTGCTTTAGCATTGTTAACATAGAAATTCCTGACTTAAACATGTTTTGTGACATCACAGTGACCTTGACTTTTGACCACTCCATTTTAATCACTTCAATCTTTGAGTCAAAGTGGACATTTTTGCCAATTATTAAGAATTCCTAGAGGCCTCCTTGTGATATCACATTCATGAGGATGGGACGTATGGACGGACAACCCAGAGAACATAATGATGTGGCCAGCATGGAGGCAAAAAAACGTGAGATGCAAGACAAACAGTCATCCCAACCAATGGAGGTGAGAGATGAAAGTGCAAGAACCAACATGTTTTTTTGTCAAGTCCATGGGTGTTAGAACATACTGGAGTAAAACATACAGCAGGAGGTTTTTAAGAACTTCCCACTTAACATTCATTAGGTGACTTCTGGAGCAACCACAGCCACCTTTGATTTTCTTCATCTAGTGAAAACTCATCACGACTAAAGTCGTTCTAACACGACTCAAACTGACCACAGCCACTGTTCTTTGTTACGACTCTACATGCTGCCAGCGTGGGTTTGAACAAAGTATTGTTTTTGTATCCGTCTGTGTTGTCTTTTAAAAGCAGTAAACTGTTATTTTCTCTCATCTTTTCCTGGCGCTGCAGGTTTGAGTCATCTTATCACACTTTGCTCGCCAGCGCGTCGCCAAAACAACCACACAAACATCTTGTTGCCTTATTGAGTAAATCCCTGCCAAGTTAAATCCCATGCTGGTTGACACTGTTCACACTTTAGCCTCCAGTTTGATAATAATAATAATTATAAACAAACACCCAAAAGGCAAAAACATTTTCATCTCAACCTGTGACTTTAGTCAGATTTTGACAGCCTGCTCTCACAAAAAAAAAACCCACCACACCACATGCAGTGGCTGTGCAAACAGCTTATTACAACCCATTCTACCTTTGTAGTACAGAGGTGCCCTCTAATGGTCATAGTAATTATTACAGCAGTAGAGGAGGGAATGACGTGATGTAGCATAAAAAGCAACAAAGTCCACGTAATGTAAAAATATCTAAAAACCCTCTACAGATCAGGCGGGAGTGTAGGTAGATGGGTCAAACAAGCACAGGGCTTTCACCCAGGAGACCAGTGTTCATGTCCCAAAGTCAGCACTGACTTGTCTTTATACAACATAGACCGGTATGCCAGGTAAGTGTAGCATGCTATGCTAATGATGTATTGGACACATGTCACGGGACAAGCACCACATTACGTTAGTGACAAAAGTACTTATTTAATGCCAACCATGGAGTTTTTTCTAAACCTAACCACACAGTTTTGATCAGTGACCACAAGAACTATAATATATGACGTTTTGGGAGTGACCATTAGAACGGTGATGTGTGTAATTCTGGGGCTGAACACACAAGGATGGAAGGTCCATCTCCAGCATGGCATAGCGTGTCTAAACTAACAATGAAAACACAAATCAGCGCAAAATGGCTTTAACCAGTGCAACCAAGAGCGGCAATGGAAAAATGGTGTAACACTGTAGGGAGGGAGGAAGAGTACCAGCAGAAACAGTCACAGTGAGACGTTGATGAAGAGCTGCAGACAACAGGCTCTTACTGCACCTCTGCAAACGGCTCACCTCCAACAGGTAAACTTCTTTTACCTGCCCCGCTGAGTGATGGAAATACATTTGCAGCAAAATAAGGCAGGTAGCCCCGTTTTGACGGAAACACAAATCCCTGCCCAGTGATGGGCCAAACCAAACCAAACCAAATCAGTGTGTGTGGAAAAAGGGTATGCCTCATTTCTGAAGTCAGTAGAAGTCGACCTGTTTTGTCACTGAGCTATACGAGACCACTGAATTTTGATTAATGAATATGTGTTTTTTAAGACTGTTGAAGTGATTTCACATGAATTTTGGCATGACATTAACTAACTCTTCCCCGAACCTTAAACCAAAGACACCTTTCACACAAAAATTGAAGAAGCATTCAAAACAGACTGAAATATGATTGTTCAAACTATGTCGGGAAGTTGTTTATGTAGATATTATTTGTTTCTTTATTCTTCTCAATGACAAAATTAAGGCCTCAAATTAAAAAAAAAAAAAAGAACCCTCAGATGTTCAGTTAATCCTCCTAAACTCTGTTTTGTTTTCAGACTCAGTCTCTTTCTCTTCCAGCTGCTGTATTCACTGTATTGTGTTGCTATCGTACAGTCGTGCTGTACTCTTTGCTGAGGCAAATTTAACACCGGCGACAGCAGAGTCTCGAACTGGAAGCAGATTAGTTTGGAGTCGCTGAAGCCGAAAGGAAGAGAAGCAGATTGAAGCTAAAGAGCAAAACAACAACAAAAAAAGAAAAGAAAAGAGATTTATAATGAAGTGAGTGGGTGCCAGTTTGATTCTGTCCTGCCCCGATTTCCTTCTTCAACATGAATAAAAGCATCACAAATCACATCAGCGTGGCGATGAATCACCAAAACTCGCCTCAGGATGTAGAACCCCCTTCCCCCAACCATCACCACCACCTCGTCCTCGCCATCCCCCACATCACTTCACTTCACTTCAATTCACTCCAGAGAATCTGTGTTGATACAGAATTAACGTCCTCGCTCCACATTATTTCCAAACAAGTTAATCATGATGACTGTCATGACACATGCTGCAGCTTTTGTCATTAAACACAATAATAACAACCGCAAACAGTCAATCTGCTACATAGAGCAAAAAACAGGCGTCCAGGATCAAGAGCTCTTCACGTGTCTTAAAGGAACAAACACTTTGATTCATGTTTAAGCTCACTGTGACCTCATTTTCAGTCCCACTGACCCTGAAATACATTTTGAATTTTATACACTGATGGTAATGGGAGATTCTTAGCTTTCTAATGATATCAGTATTGTATTTGTACTCCAGAATATTAAGCAAATACATCACATTGCGTCATAACTGTTACCAAGCCATGATTTTGAGAAAAAGGCCATCAAAGTTTGTCGTATAATGGCTGCATGCTGTACTTCAGGGGCTGTCCTGGGGTAAAAAATACACAGCAAAGCTCAGGGACGCTTTTATTTTATAGCCAGCAACCTAATGGAAACAAGCACTCCCAACAACAAAGTGCAGGAAGAGGAGAAAATATGGTTTATGTCCAAAGACATCAGTCACCACACAGTCACCACCTTTGCTCTCCTTTGTTTACCAGGCCAGTAAATTTTGATGAAATGATCAACGATCCAATGTCATCGATGCAAAGAGAAAACATTGATCCATATCGTCCTGCGTATCATGCCCATGTTAAAGGATGCCTTTTTTCATTGGTTCCTGCCTGGTCATCATCTCACTCCACTGACTTCTCACTACATATTACAATATTAGCTGCTCTGTTTCAACAATGTTAAGCTGAGAAAACATGCAGGCTGAAATTCAATCAAGCTGTTATGTCAGTAGATGCATTGAATTACACCAGTGGTGAGTAAGAAAAATAATAACGTTACATGGCATTTGTTGAGCTATGAGTAGAGGAAAATAGTCTAGGCTAATTTATACAATGTAAACATGCTTAAGCTAATAATGGGTAACTAGCAAATATCGTTAAATATCGTATCGTTGTTCAGAGAATCGATATAACATTGTATCGTGATGAAACTGGTGATTTAAACCTCGAGTAAATTTGAATAAATTAAAGTTTCTTTGGTGTTCATGGAATCAGCAAAATGAAGTGAATGATTAAATTTTGAAGAAACTAACCAAGTTAAATATATGTAGCCTGTCCATACTGCCAAAAGTTTAAACATTTATATTTGTATAAGTGATGTAAGCAGCTAACTAATGTTAGCTCGAGCGGATAGCTGACTCTTTGTGCTTTAAGAGGTTTTGTATCCAAAGAACTACGACAAAAATGAAGTGCTTCAACAACGAGACCTTGCATCTAATTGAGAAAGACTTTATTTGTCAAACTATGTTGCCATACTCAGCTAGTAAGAGGGACTGTTTGTTTAACTGGGACTTTAATTCAAGTTTTTCAGTAGGTTATGCACCTTGAGTTTGAGTAGGTTTTCCATGGGTTTGGATCAAGTCCTACCAATGACCTGGGTCTCAGGTCAGGTCTAAATTATTAGCAACCAAGTGGATGTGAAGACCTTTAGTCAGAAGGTCTTGAAAGCTGGTTGGATTCGTCATCTGAGAGTGATAAATATCTGTGTTAGATTTCATGGGAATCAGTCCTGTAGTTGTCCAGGTATCTTTCTCTTAAGTGTTGGTCTGATGGACGCACATCGACACTCTTAGAGACATCTGATAGGTCTGTTAGAGGAACACCAAGAATTACAGTTTATGTTCGCCTCTCTTACTGACACGTCTCTGTTTCCACTGAGACTCTCCCCTGAGATTTAAACCATAAATACTCATTCAAGGAGTTGATTGAAGTTCTGACTGGCTGTGAACTTTATTTCCAGACTGTCGATATTTTGCTGCCGCCAGTGATGTCGCAGCTGCAGTTTGTCATCAAATCAGAGCAGAAAGAGACCCGATGCTCCATTAATCCACCTGTTTGACCTGAATGGATCCGACAGCAGCAGCGGCTCTTCCTCACCGCGCTGACAGGAAGTGTGTGTCGCTGTGAAACACAGCGGAGCGAGCCCTCAGAGTTTTATTGAACCAGGCCTCCTGTATCGATTGTTTCCTGGAGACCTTGGCGGTCGGCGTGGGCGGTCAGAGCTGCAGCCTGGCAGCTCGTCCATTCATCTGTGTGATAATACCTCAAAGTACACTCTATGCTCTTACCTCTGCATCCTCGCTCTCGCTGCAGCTTTTCCAGGTTCCTTCACTTCTCATTCAATCACAGGGTTTTGATCATTTTTGATTTCACACCTGATTCCCTCAGCGTTATCGTCCGTTGTTCCCTTTAAATGTCTCGATCTCACTTTTTTTTCACTCAGTCTCAACTAATCTGGAGAAACACTAACACCTGCTTTTACCAGATTGTTGCCATGTCACAGTTTTAAAGATGTTACATTGCTGAAGGTGGATGGTGATGGTGATTTTCTGTCAATAAACTGATGGATGAAATTCTTCAAGACAACACGAAGAACTGAAAGCTGTACACACAGATGGTAACTTGGAGGACGCTTGTAGTTTTAAAGCAAACTCACGAAGATGCTAGAAGTCACTAAATGTTATTGTGCGCTAAAATGAATATGCAAGCCCAGTCTAACTTCACTTTGGCAGTTTTGTTGGTCAGACACCAATGAAAAAAAGCATCCTTTCATGTCGGCATGATACTCGATTGGTTGCTGTTATAGTTTAACGGCGCCCGGCAGTGTCGGGTAGAAAGTCCATGAGCAGACGTTGATATGTGACGAGGTCGGAGTGAGAATGTGTTGAACATACACAACCTCATGTTATGGTTTGCATTTATGTATATTAAAATGTTGTACATTCACATTAAGCTGGTTAGATTAAAAAAAAATTGTTTCAGCCTTCCATCCAAAATCAAGGCTAGCAGATTTCTCACCCAAAACTTTCCTAAAATTGTCTTGAAGATTAGAGTATGTGACATTCAGATAATATAGCAGCAAACTACTATTTGCTATGTAAAGATTTATCGGAGTAATGGTGTCCTGAGCAGAGAATGTTGTGGTAAGCCGGTTTGGCCTGCATGCGTGTTAGTGCATGTGTGTATCCCACGGGCTAGCTTATCACCATGGCTTTGCATTCATACAGCGGTTAATGCTGATATTGGGATGGCGGCGTCATGGAAGTTTAGCCCCCACCCTCACATAATAGTGCTATAATATTTATTATCATATGAAAAATTCAGAATGTAATATTGGCAATATTTCGACTTGTTGACGTATTGACATCATACTGTCATGGACCAGCCCGCAGTGAAGGAGTTAAGTTTCAAAAAGGGATGCAACTTCAGTGGTGTGGGATCGGAGGCATTGTTATGCTCAGGCGTCCTGAATGTTCTCTGAACAGTCCCAAACTTCTCAGAGTCTTTTTGAGCGTTACAGCTCAGAGGGAACTCATTCAGTGGCAGTTGTAATGAAATCATAATGAAATCGCAATTTTATTTAAGCTGCTTTCAACTCAGCCATACGCACCCACCAAAATCTACCTCACAAAGTTTATATTTCTGCTGCTGTGCAAACAGAAACAAGTGTATTGAATAGAGGGGATCCAGACATCGCAATAAGTCTGTTATTACTAAGTGATTTTGTCACAAAAACAAACAAACAAACAAAAAAACCCAACTATGTTTAACAGTCAAGTTGTTTCCTTTAGAACAGAAGCAAAGAAGAAGGAGCTCCCATTTTCCAAAAATGTTGAACTGCTCCTTTAATCCTGAGGTTCATACTCTGCAGGAACAAACAGCTGAACTCTCTCTCGTTGTTTCCTCTTCCTGCTTTGTTCAGCAGTTTATAAAAAGCTGAATATTTGAAGTGAAGTCACAGCAGGAGATGAGCTCTTCACATATTCATCACTTCACTCACCTACAGTATCTCCTCCCTCCTCCTCCCTCCTCCCCCTCTCTGATCTCACTGTAAAGGGTCTCTCCTCCTGCAGCTCCACAGGGTCAGTCACGCTGCATCCCTCTTAAAAACGGCAACAACAAGCTTTTATCGCCTCTTAGTAAGCATCCGCTGTCCAAATGAATCATGGGGGAATCTCCCTGACGTCCCCCCCCCGCCCTCCCTCCACCCTCGCCTGCTCTGCTGAACGTGTTCAAACAGGACATTACAATAGGACGGCTTTAGCACAGCGAGCACTAACATTAGCACAAGCGTCTCGATTAGCCTCTCGACGCTCCTCTAAAAATAAGCACACGGGCGAGGAGAACATGGGTGAGTTAGCGATTAGCCCCCGGCCGCCGTCGCCACAGAGCCCTCGCTTCGTCCTGGATTCGCTGCATTTCATACATGGAATTATGGGTAACCCCCGCTGCCCCGCGTTCAGAGAAGTGAAGCATAAAAAAAATAGAGGAGCAGCTCGAGTTTGATTTATTTCAACGTTTGATGTATGTAAAGGTTCAACCGAGCATGCTGTTCACAGATTCATGCAGGAAAGCCCCAAAAGCAGCGTTGCATGAGCGTGTGTGTGTGTGTGTGTGTGTGTGTGTGTGGAGGCCTTAATGAGCTCAATCAGGCACAAACCACACATGAGCCACATGCTGCTGAGCCAGGACTCAGTCATGATGCACGTGTGCTGCTGCAGAAGCTGCAACCTGGCACTCCTCTGAGGAGATGTTCTCTGAGGCTGCAGATTAATTAATCATCATCTTCAGTTCAGCACTGAGTCCCAAAAATGAAAAAATGAAGCTGATCTTTGGTCCCAGAGTCCAGTTGAGTTCACTCTAGGTACTGAGGAGTAGTCCTCCCTCTGTAACTGACAGTATTACGTACATTGGTTACAACTGAAATGATGAATGGTGATGTGATGTTTCAGCTAGTAAAATTTTTACGGACGACAACACATCTGTTTTAGTTCCAACATACATCAGAATAATGATGCAGGTTTTTGTTTGTTTTGAAATTTTTTATCTGTCATCTGAAAAACATTGTTAAGCGCAGAAACCTTGCACACTAATTCTGATGCATTTTATCGATCTATTTGTTGTGAAAATTCACAATACGTGACAAAATGAAAAGACACATTTCCTCCTTTGCCTCTCTCCACTGGAGTTACCTATCCGTCTGTCACCACTCCGTCCCTTTCTTTCATTCGGCAGTGATGCTGCATGAAGGGGCGGAGCTGTCCTCCACATCCCGTGTGTGGTCCACATCCTCCTCCTCTTCATCATCATCCAGCTGAATATTACTATCTGACCTGCTGAAAGTAGCTGTTCGAGTTATGAAATGATTCTGTGCACCCCGTTCCTCGCACGTGCGGCGTCATCAACAGCCCCTCCCACAAGTCATCAACAGACCCTCCCGAGGCAGAAAGCCGCCTCGCTCTTTTTAGACCAAAACCGTTCCGCCAATATGACTACCCTACGAGGCGGAAAATTGGGCACCTCGGATCAACTCGCCAATCCAGCTCTGTGTGTCTAAACGCTCGCAGCTTTCGCGGAAAATCTGGCAGTGTAAAAGGGGCTATTGACACTCACGATCCATGCTGACATCATAGGACGGCCGTGGCGGGCTATAATCAGGCTGATATCGTGTTGTCTGAACCTGGCATTAATGTTACTGTATTTGTAATATACACTGCGACTTATTCATAGTTTTGCCGTCCATTTTTCATTTTTTCTACAGTTCCAAGAAACCACTGACTTCCATTCATTTCTGTGAGCCTTTCCAAGCAGCAGTGATGCAATTTTGAACAAAGAATCTGCATTAGTTCTGTCAAAGTGATGGATTACACAACTGAAACAAGTTTTGAGTCTAAAACTGGTGTGATTTTGTGGAAAAAGTTGTGAGAAGTTCAGACTTTGTAAAAACGTCCTGAAAATCAAAAACTCAGACCGGTCCTCACAAAGATAGAAAAACAGGAACAGATAAACACATTATATCCTGAAACTCCTTTATTGTCCTGAATTCCTCTTTCATAAGATTCCCCCTGTGGGCTTTAATCTGAAAGATGACTGACTAATCTTCCTGTCTGTGACACGTTTCCTGTTCCTGCCTCTGTTCGCTTTAATTCACTGAACGGACTAACTGTTAAATGTTTAAAAACCACGACGTGCAGCACCTCAAACCTGACTTTAACTGTGCACAGATTTACTGTTTCAGCCCTGCGGGTGAAACTCACCGCTGATTCAATGTTTAATGTCTCTCCTCCTCCTGCAGAAATAACATCCAGCAGCTCCTCACATCCATCAGGCCCGGCACAGAGAGATGAATCCCTGAGAGCTCAACACATCAGCCTCAGAATCTGCTCCATCTCCTCCTCCCTCTGTTTTATTTGTGTCCTGTATCTCTCTGTGCTGAGCAGGTAGATAGAAAAATTATTCAAATTGAATCCCCCGGCCGCAGGTAGGAGGCGGGGAGGGAGGGAGGGAGGGAAAGAGGAGGAAGAGGGGAGGAGAGGAGGAGACGTATGGGGATATAAGGGAAGATCTCCTGTCTGAAGTATTATAATTTACAGGAGGATCGCAGTGGAGTGAAGCTACCAGAGAGGATTCTGTCTGACATCAGAGGAAGTATCACCAAACCTGACAGTGTGAAGATGTGTTCAGACACAGTGACAATCTGCAAGTGTCTTGTTTTGTCCAGCCAACAGTCAGAAACCCCAAAATATTCCATTTATAATGACAAAAAACTGGAATTACTTAGTTAACATTAACATTAACATTAGTTTACATCCATGTCCAGACTCATATGTAGCCATGATAGTTAACAATGCTTCACATATGGATGTTGCTACAAAGAAGCTACAAATTCGACAACATGGGTACTTCACACACAGAAGATCTATACAATCAGCAGTTTCAAGATTAGAGTCACCACTTCAGTATCTGACCAAATGTCTCCCCTTCTGTTCCTGAGATATGACGCTGAATAATGACCAGAAAAATGTTTTATGCAGAACATGATGATGTCACAGTGAAGTTGACCTTTGACCTTTTGGATATAAAATTTCATCACTTAATTATTTTATCCTGTTTGACATTTGTTTTGTCATAATAACCACAAAAATTCTTGAGTTATGGCCAAAAACATGTTTTGTGAGGTCACAGGGATCGTTGACCACCAAAATCCGATCAGTTCATCCTTGTGTCCAAGTAGACGTTTGTGCTAAATTTGAGGAATTACCTCAAGGTGTTCTTGAAATATCGTGTTTGTGAAAGCGAGATGGACGAGGTCACAGTGACCCTGACCCTTTACGATTAAAATTCTTATCAGTTCATTGTTGTGTCAGAGGGGACGTTTGTGCCAAATTTGAGGACACTCCCTCAAGACGTTCATGAGACATCAAGTTCACAAGAATGAGACAAACACAAGGCCGTAGTGAACTTGACCTTTGACCATCAAATTGTCACCAGTAAACTGCTCAGTCCAAGTGCATACTGTGCCAAATTTGAACGAATTCTCTCAAGATGTTTTAAAGATATCAATTTAATGAGAATGGGACATATGTACGTACATAAGTATAACGTACTGACATACAGACAATCTGACAAAATAATCCCTCCAGCCACTGCTATCAACTGTGTGGAGGCATTTTAACAGGTAAAGGTGGGAAATACTCAACATTAAACGGTCCAGTGTGTAGGATTTAAGAGGATATTTTGGCAGAAATATAATATAATGTAATATGTGTGTTGTCACTTCTTCAGTGTATAATCACCTGAAAATAAGAGTCTCTGTGCTTTCGGACATACATATTTTTGTGTTTTTGCGTCAGTGACTGTAGTGAGCAGCATCGGAAATACACCGATTCTTTAATGTGAAACTGTTTTATTCAGTGTTTTTACTGGTGTAAATCACCTGGTCTGTTCGTTTTGAAGAGGAAGAGACCTCTCTGGATAATTCAGTTCCTGGTGAAAACCTCCTGATTGTCTCAATCTTAAGTTTTCACAGAAAACAAGTGAGCAGACATTAGCAGGTGCTAGGTAATGCGATGTGCCAAACAGTGTTGGAGAAACACTGATTTGTGGTGTGAAACTGTTTTATTCGGTGTTTTTACAGGTTTAAATCACCAGGTCCAAATATTTTGAGAAAATAAGACTAATTATAAATCTACTAATAAAATAGAGCCCCTCATCCCTCTGTTTTGTGTGTTCACGTCGAGGAGTAGGGTGTCGATTCTTGTCGGATAGAGGGTCTGAGTAAAGTGTTTGCCCTCCAAACAGAGGTTTTTCAGAGGCACATTACAAACCTTGTGTCCTAATGAGTCATCAGCAAGATGGCTGCACAAGCAACAAAAGAAACCCAAACATGTATTTTCTTTGTTGATAAAGATTTAACATTTACAGTAACCATCATATTATCTTAGTTATATGTCACTTCAATGATTACGGTCCTGTTGTTTATAACAAATATAACAAAAGACATTGATGGAGTTGTGATGATATCTCAGTAGCTAAGTAACTAGCTAGCTAACGTTACATTGTTACTGCTGATTTGTGCAAAAAAGTGCTGCAATTTGACGTATTTCTACGTTGCATTTCCCCCATTTGATGGCACATGGCGCTTGAAATTTAACTTAAGTCCAGCAGTGAAGTTTTTGCACTCGCTACCACTACTCTAACGCAACCCAGTCTTACTCCAAGCTGTTGACAACCATCGCTTAAGCAGTGACTTTTGCCGTCAGACACCGACAAAAAAATCCTTTCACATCGGCACGATACACGGTTGGTCATTGTTATTGTAGCGGTGCCCAGCAGCATCAGGGGGAAACATGGTGGGACAACAATGGAAGTTAATGGCTGTCCCATTTCATAGGAGGAGATTTCTTCCACCGCCCTTTGTAACTCTGTTCAGACGGGCAAAGAGGAAATCAAAAATGAAGGCTAAGGGTAAAAATAAGAAATGTGATCAGGCCACTCTGTTGGTCTGCTGAAAATGTACATTATACTTAATTTAAAAACTAAGAGTAATATTTACAGTAATTAATGATTATCAGTCTTTTTCTGAAAATAAACAAAATGAGTTTAATGTTTCCTGAACTCCTCTTAACCCTGTTTTCCTATCTGAAGTTACACAGCTGGAATAAATGTCACGGTAAAACAGTTTTCCAAAGAAACCAAAACAAATTAAAAGAAAGTGGAGAACAATTTAAAATGATTGTTCCAGTTGAAATCTCAGCAGACCGTAAGTTAAATGAGACTTCATCGTGCTCCCTTTGATTGGGGATTATTTCCCTTTATTTTTTAAAATACATTTCTCTTGGTGTCTCTTGTCGTCATTTGTTATGAATTATTCACTGACTTTATTTTCATTAGGAGATTTGTCAGGGTGTTGTGGGTTATATGATGTGATTGTGTTGTGTAATTAAATGGTCCCTGGGAGGATTAAAGAACGCGCTCACCTTGAGAAAGAAAAGAAAAAGTCACATTCAGCTTCAGCCTTCAGCAGGAGTGAAGAAACTGAAGACCGTGTCTGGAACATGTGTTTTTTAAATAAGTGAAATTTTCCTCAACGAGTGCTGAAAAGAACGACAGCCTTGGCGATAAATACCATCGTTGAAGAGCCAGAGATAGAGAATGAGCTTTATCAAAGCTTTTGTGAAACCTACGGACGGCCTTGAATCCACCAGAGAAAGAAGGTTCAGCTCACATGTTTGAACAGAGACACGACACATGCAGCAGGTGAAGAAATATAATTCAGAAATTATGCTTTTTATTTTAGCTCCTAAGAAATCAGACAGATGAGGGTGTAACACTGGGGACAGGGGGGTATGACACAACTTGGTTAATGGACCTATGTGTTTGAGCAACCACAGAAAGGTCCCCATCTCTGCATTTTGTTTAACTTCCTGTCAACACCATGAGTGGGATCATGTCTCATTGAGCCTTTTCACATCCACTGCTCGATCCACCCCAGTCACCAGAAGAAAATGATGGTATTGTACGTTTCTACAAACCACAGATACGTCACATTTGTACGTAACAAGGAACAACTCCAGTTTCTTGTTGGTCTTAAACAGGGACTTTGGAGAAACATCCAGCTATAACGATGCCTGACACCACTGTCACAGTGTCCAAGAAGGCCTCAAAGAACGTGGTCTCTAAGAGCGTCTGTAAGACTGGAAATAGGAAGAGGACCAGGAAGGAGATCTACCATCTACCTCTATAAGATGCGATAGCAGGTCCACCCCGACACAGGCATCTCTTCCAAGACTATGTGCATTATGAACTCCTTTGTTAGCGGCACCTTTTAGCGCATCGCTGGTGAGGCCTCCTGTCTGGCTCACTACAACAAGTACTCGACCATCACCTCCAGGGAGATCCAGACCGCCATCCGCCTGCTGCTGCCCAGTGAGCTGGCCAAGCACGCTGTGTCTGAGGGCACCAAGGCCGTCACCAAGTACACCAGCTCCAAGTAAACAGTACTGACTTGTTTCTGTGTTTCCAGCAGCTTTTGAGCCAATAAGCTTTGCTTTTTAGTGATTTTTGGCTGAAATAGTGCCATGCAAAGTAGTTATTCTTTACTGAGACATTGCTGTTTCCTGTTGGGACAGTGCCACAAATAGCTGCTGTTTTTCACCACGACCCCTCTCTGTTTCCAGGTGGGATTGTTCCGCCAAAAAGCACGTAATTTAAGCCAAAACATGATCATTTCCTGACCATAACCAAGCGATTTTTGTGCCTAAACAACTTGTGATCATCATTCATTTGCAAATATCTCAGAGCGTCAGCTGAACGTGTCACTTTAAATTGGTTGCTAATGTTCAAACTTGTTTTCTCAGACCCATCAGGAGCAATTTGCACATAAATGTGAGATTTTTTTTGGTGCAATCTGTTTTCGTTTGTTCAAAAACTAGATTCAAGTAGTCATATGAACTCAACAGCGTGGTAGCTGCGTCAGTCTGAAGTGCTGTAATAGCATTAGCCAACAGGAGGAAAACACACACTGGTGTTGGGTTGTGTCGGCATGTCAGGTGCTATAAATTCTCAGGTTCTTTAAAACAAGCCCTGTTTATTGCCGTAAGAGTAAACAACTCTAACGCTCAAGTTCACAAGTTGCAGCGTGATGCTTTCAGTTTCACTGTTCACCAAAAATAAGGGCATGTTCAATGAATCGCTCTTTCAGTGTGCTCGTGGTGACTGATCAGGATGTGTCAGCTGTTAAAGTGATGAATACAGTGTAATTATTACTGACAGACGAGACAGACAAAACCACCCAAATAAAACGTCATGATAAACTGGACTCATCCTTTAAAAATAACCAGCAGCCCGTCCACACTTCCTCCCTCACAGATACAGAAACCTCGACAGAGAGACTTCCTTTCGTTCTCTGTGACATGTGACCGTGGATCTGTAAAATTATCGTCTCAGCACACACGAGGAGGAGTATGAGATTTAATACTCAGCATGATGTTTTGTGATTATTAAAGTTATGTGAAAGCAGATGGATCATCAGACTGAGGCAGCTCCCACTGAGCTCCAAATAATGAATCTGGGGGAAAAAAACAGGAGGAAATAAAAACCCTGCGACCATATTTGGTGTTTAATAACGAGCGGGAGGAATCCCTGATGACGGCGTCAGCATTCACGCTTCCTGCTGACAAAGGCCTTCGCCTGCCGGGACGTCGACGGAACCTCGACTGCCTTGACGAGGAAGAGAGGATGATGAAGAGGAAGGTGGGATGAAGGGAAGAAATAAACTAAGGGTTAATGAGTAAGCGATGATGAGATGGAGGGAAAGCAACAGCTGGAGAACAAAAACGCCAAAAGACGCCGAAGAAGTTCGGGAGGCCTAATCACGTTTTTTATTGTCTTCTTTTTCTTTTTGAGTCATCTTTTATGTCTCATCTCACGTCTTCTTCTTACATGCTCGTCTTTTTTTGCATTTTCCACCTCGAGCCTCAGCGTCACTGTTCATATCACACCACAGAGACTTCATGACTCCAGTCAGTCGCATCCTCGATAAAAATGTCAGTGATGTTGGAATTTGAATATCAGATCACATGACCAGGTCTGCATGAAGATGTGGAGAAATTCAAGCACAAACTTTTATCAGAAAAGCAGTGACAGAGTATAACTAAGTGCATTTACTCAAGTCCTGCACTTAGGTACAAATTTCAGGTGCTTGTACTTCACTTGAGTATTTTCTTCTCATGCCACTTTCTACTTCAACAGCATTTCAGAGGGAATTATTGTATTTCTTACTCCACTAAATAAAACAGCTTTAGTAGCTTCACATATTAAGATTTTTGCACACAAAACATAAAAATGTGCAGCTAAAACACCTGCAGCCCAGTCAAGTTGCACAGGTAGTCCAGCTCCTCCAGGATGGCACAAGAAGGTTTGCTGTGTCTCCCAGCACGGTCTCAAGAGCATAGAGGAGATACCAGGAGACTGGCCGTTACATGAGGAGAGCTGGACAGGGCCGTAGAAGGACATCAACCCAGCAGCAGGACCGGTATCTGCTCCTTTGTGTGAGGAGGAACAGGAGGAGCACTGAGCCCTACAGCATGACCTCCAGCAGGCTACTGGTGTGCATGTTTCTGACCACACTGTCAGAAACAGACTCCATGAGGGTGGCATGAGGGCCCCAAGTCCTCTAGTGGGACCTGTGCTCACAGCCCAGCACCATGCAGCTCAAGAGAACACCAGAATTGGCAGGTCTGCCATTGGTGCTCCGTTCTCTTCCCAGATGAGAGCAGGTTCACACTGAGCACATGTGACAGGTGTGAAAGAGTCTGGAGACGCCGTGGTGAACATTATGTTACCTGTGACATCATCCAGCATGAGCAGTTTGGCAGTAGGTCAGTGATGGTCTGGGGAGGGATATCCTTGGAGGCATTGATGTAATTGACTGGCCCTCTCATTCCCCTGACCTAAATCCCACTGAGCACATATGGGACGTTATGTATCGGTGCATCCAACGCCACCAAGTACCACCACAGACTGTCCAGGCTGTCGTACAGGCAGGCGGGGGCTGTACACACTACTCAGTCACCCAGGTTGGATCAGCCTGTGATTTCAAATTTTTACTTTGATTTTCAGTGTGATTTTGAATCCAGCCCTCAGTAGGTTGATGGTTTTGGTCTCCACTGACCGCTGTCACGTCATTTTGTTCTCAACAAATTACACAACAGTCACAGGGGACAGTTTTATAAGTACATTTACCTTGTAAAAATTTCCACTTTTACTTGGGTAACATTTTCAGTGCAGGACTTTTACTTGTAACAGAGTATGTTTACAATGTGGTATTAGTACTTTTACTCAAGTAAAGGATCTAAATACTTCCTGCACCACTACAGAAGAGTGTGGAGACACTTTTCTTTCAGAGAACTTCTTTGTACTTTAACAGAAAACGACACAGAGGTGTTGAGTGTGGAGGCGGTGATTAATCAAACTCACAGCCAACCAAATGGCTTCATCACAAGTTATACAGACTTGCTATTAGAGCTGTACCGACATCTAAATGTTTTACTTTGACCCTGATTCTGATTAGTTTAGGTGACCCATCAGATGTTTGTGTGGTGGGGGCTTTGAACAGCTACTTTATGTTTTTTTAACCTTAGTGTTTTTCAAGGGAGACTTTCCTGACAGCAGAGTTTTGTTTTTCAGAAGGTGTTGATCACACTTGACACTTGAAGCTGTCCGGTACAAACGCAGTCTGATCTGTTGGCCACTGAGCAGATCTACATGAGTGGTGGTTCTTGGTTTTTGTTTGTGGCCTAACTGGACTAATTTCCTGTTTGGAGCAGGTCCAGTGTTTTTCTGGGTTTTAAAAATGCAGATAATAACAACACAAACAGGAACCATTTACTTCCTGTGACACTCTAAAGCAGCACCTTTAGTATTAAAGTTTTATTCAAACATGAAATTTTGGGGTAAGAAGTCTGTCACATTCATTTTTAAGTTGAGGGAAGAGCTCTGGTCGAACAGTAGCATTAAAATTAATGCTAATGAGTTGAAATACACTTCACATGTGAGGGCGGGTGATGATGATGATGCTGATGAAGCAGCTCTTACCGTTGAAGCTGACGGCACGGATGTGGGCCAGCAGCTCCTTGCCATCGATGTTGGCCATGCGCGGGCAGAGGCCAGGGTATCCAGCGCAGAGCTCACGGTGCATGTGGTGCAGAGCGTGGGCCATGGCGTACACAGCGTCCATCACAAACTGAACCTTCCCCTCTTGCTCATAGGTGGAGTCACGGCCGACTTTCTCCAACCCTGAAACAGAGACAGAGAGGCGATCGATCGGGGAGACGATCAAACACATAAGAAAGTCAAAAGCTCCGGAACAGCTGCTGCTCTGATCTGTGATGAGACAGTTTTGTCAGCTGCTGTTTCCAAAAGTCAAGAATAAAATTTCAAATTCAACTTTAAAGCCAACATGAATAAGAAGCTCTTAAAGGGACAGGTCGGCCGAAATCACAAACACATATTTTTCCCCTCCCCTTCAGTGCCACTCATCAATCCAAATTGTTTTGGTGTGAGCTACCGAGTGGAACTAGATTGCACTCGGCTTGTGGTGCTCAAAGCACCAAAAAAATACCCACCAACTGTAACACTGCACAGAAGGAAGCGTGTATCTACTCATGGACGAGAGGCTCCTGCTCATGACAGCACCAGATGTTCACAACATGATGCTGATGATGCTCACAACAAGGTCTGTGATTATCATGAGGAACTGGGTCATGATTTCTGGAAAGAGACATCACTGTTGAGTCTTTCAAATGGATTATTTTGGCGTTTTGAGCACCACAAGCCGAGTGCCATCTAGTTTCATTATACTGGAGAGAAGGCAGACATCCCTATGGCTGATATCTCAAACATTCAACAACTCACATCAAAACAATCCAGACTGATAAGTAGCTCTACAGGTAAGAGGAAAATGATGTCCCTTTAAAGTCCTCAGATTAAAAAAGAAATTTGAATATCTACAAGTCCTTGTTAACTGGGCAACTCCATTTGAAGATGAAGGGGAGACAAACTTTTTTTTTTCTTCTTTGTGTGTTCCCTCTCTAAATTCTGTTTTTGTGTGTCCATGAAGGCAACGTGGAACTCATACGTTCTTTTTTCCTCAGCAGCAGTTTGTGGAGTTTTGAGTCATGGGCTGAATAACTGATCAATCGACGTGACAGATGACGTGATTAATACTGACCATCTCGTCACAATGCCATGATCTGTTTGGAAACCTTTGGTCCTGACATTCATGTGGATGCCACTTGAAGCACATCACATATCCAAACACCATCGTGGACCAAGTCCCCCCATCATGGCAATAACACTCTTTGATGGCAGTGCCCCCCCTCCAGCACAACAATGCTCAGAAATGGCCCAAGGAATGTGACAAAGAGTGCAAGGCATCAACCTGGCTTCCAAATTCCCAAGATCCCAATCTGATTGAGCATCCATGGGACATTCCAGTACTCCACCTAACAACCGACAGGTCTCAAAGGATCTACCCCAGTACCAGACTCCACAGGACAACCCCTGAGATCCCGTGTCCATGCCTCGACATGTCAGAGCCAAGTCTGATCAAACAAGGCCCCACAGTGGATCGGTGGTACCTCTGAGGTACCAGCAAGTCCCACGAATGCTCAATCAGATTGTGATCTGGGGAATTTAGAGGCCAGGTCGATGCATTGTGCTCTTTGTCACGCTCTTTGGGCGTTCCTGAGCAGTGTTTGCAGTGTGGCATGGTGCATTGCTCTGCTTGGTGGCCACTTTCATCAAGAAGCACCGTGGGCATAAGGGGGGGTGTATTAGGTCCACAGCAGTGTTTGAGTGGGTGCTGCATGTCAAGTGGCATCCACATGAATGCCAGGAACCAAAAGTTTCTCAGCAGAACATTGCATCGTAACAAGATGTTCAATGTTATTAATTTCACCTGCCAGTGGTTTTAATGTTTTGGCTGATCGGTGTGTGTGTGTGTGTGTGTGTATGTATTTCCCTTGAATGAATGCATTAAGCTTCCATACTATGTGCCTCTGTGGGATTTCTCCTCCTGGGACCACAGACATTACTGTGTATTCCATATCAGTCTGACAATCTGAACAGCAGTTGTTGAGATTAAAGTGATCGACAGACTAATTCATCATCATCTTTAGGCTTTTTCTCTAATGAGACACAAATACAACAGAAAAGATCTGAGACTGTAATGCAGAAAGAACAATGAGGCCTGTTAACGAACTTTACTAATTTCTGTCTGAGATCTTTCCGCCTCTTTGTGTTTCCTTTTCTTTTTAAAACCAAAGATTTCTGAGTTTGTCCTTGCCGCGGGGCAGAGAGCAACTCACAAAGGATTATGGGAATGTGAAATGAGACACGTTTCCTATGACTAACCCGTTAACATAAAAAAATACATTTGGCTCCATCTCATTAGCTGTGATTAAATAACAGAGAGGAGAAGACAACGTCATCTTTTATTTGAAAATTCTGTAAAGTCCTTCTAAAAATTTTCTCTGAGTAATTAGCGTTATTAGAGTCGCGGCGCTCTGCGATCACGCCGCCGGCTGGAAAGCACAGAGGGAAGCGAAAGAGAGGAGAAGGAAACTAACTGCCGGACTGGACCCTCCATCAACAGACAAGACTTCTCTGAATTAATAGGAGCTTAGAAATGAAATCCAATTTAATTTTAATAGCAGGCGGGCGGCGGGGGATCTGTCCGAGGGGAGACATTTGCTCCGGCAGTAAAGACTGATTACACGTCTGTACGGTGGTAATAAATGAGCCTCGAACGGCGAGCGGAGAGCCGAGGATGTCAAACAGCCGAGGCAGAGAGGAGATGTACGGCCGGGCTGCAGATGATCGCTGCTCCCTGCAGATGATGAGGCTCCTCAATATTTAAAGAATACACATGCTTGATCCTGTAAATTCAAACGGTGCCTGAATGCAGCATTTTGAATGTGCAAGAAGTTCAGTGTCTCGCAGTCGGACTCAGAGAAGTTTCTCTGCGGAAGAGGTGTCTCTGTGCTGGGGAACAGAGATGTTCACAGGTTAGCAGGTGTTCAGAGCAGCTAAATCTCTTATTTGGATTTAGGGATGTCAAGGTACCAGAAATCTAACTTCAGTACCAGTGAAATTCCTTGATTCTTAATACCCACTTCAATACCAGGGTAAAAAAACAAAAACAAAATAATAAGTCTCACACACTTAAACATACACTCCTTCATGAAAAATATTTAAATTGAATTCTGTTTAAACGTCATTATTATTCCCTGATGATCAGTCACAAAGTACTTATCTACGTGGGTTCATGAGATTTCTGGAAACATATATTAATATCAGCCTGTTCTCACTCCCAAACCGGCTGTTTCCGTTGGTGTCTGACCAAGAAGTCACTGACCAAGTGCAAGATTTCAACTTTGGAGTGAGACCAGGTTGAAACCTTCTCAGTTGTTTGACTCCTCGACCCAGTCAAGTTGCACTTACACTTTACATCCATGTCTTTGGAAACATGGATGTTTCACACACATCAATTCAGTATCTGACCAGATGTTTTCCCTTCTGTGTCTGAGTTATGATGTTGAATAAGGACCAGAAAAGTGTTTTATGCAGAACACTATGATGTCACAGTGAAGCCTACCTTTGACCTTTAGGGTAGAAAATGTCATCGTCATTATATCATATTGACATTGTGTAAAAAATTGTCATGAATTCTTGAGTTATGGCCAAAAACATGTTTTGTGAGGTCACGGTGACCTTGACCTTTGACCTTCAACAACCAAATTCTAATCAGTTTATTACTTGAGTCCAAGTGGACGTTTGTGCCAAATCTGAGGGAACTCCCTCAAGGTGTTGTTGAGATATCACATTCACAAGAATGAGACAGATGAGATCACAGTGACCTTGAACTTTGACCACCAACAAAAATCAGTTCATCGTTGAGTCTGTGTGGGTGTTTGTGCCAAATTTAAAGTAATTCACTGAGGGCAGTCTTGAGATATTGCACTCCTAAGAATGGATGGACAACCTAATACAACGCCTCAGCTATCACTGGTGGAGGCATAAAAATCAAGAGTGAGGGCAAAGTGTCGGCGCTAGGTGACAAGAGAAACTGGGGCTCATCCTCTGAGTATTTCCTGCACAGCTCATGGAACTGGGGCCTGTATTTTGGGGATTTTTTGGAACAACCTGCGGTGATGACAACATTTTCTTATCAGAAAATCTCACACAGCTGCTTCATTTGCACAAAACACAAGTTATTTAACAGCTTCTCAGGAAAACAAAACCCTCATGAGTCTCTCCGTCATGAATGAACATGACTTCTGAGAGGAAGTGGAAAGTGAGCAGCGTGTTTGGCCATGTGGCGACCTGAATGTTGTTGCTGCTGCTGCTGCTGCTGCTGCTGCTGCTGCTGCTGCTGATGATGATGATGATGATGAAGAAACTGACTGAGGTGAGGAGGCTCGACAGACAGTTTCATCATGGCTGCTGGCATTTCAATTACACATCACTTACAGGGTAAATGTGATTCCTTCTCGACATGTTTCTGTTTTCACGTCTCTCTCTCTCGCAGGCATCCGTCTGTTTCAATTAGATTTCTAAATTAGATAAACGGCAAACTAATTACAGAGGTTAGTGGTGATGGGATGATTCAGGGGAAACCTGCCTAGCTGTGGCGTCTCACATGGCTGAATATATTTACATTCATATCGTTTTTTTTATTAGTTCTGTTGTTTATCGTAACGTCAGTCTGTGTCAGATTAATAATGATGTTTCCTCACAACACAGATTCTGACTGAGTTGTAAAAACATGACAGAGAGCTGCTGAAACATTCATAAGTTCATCCCGCGTCCATGAAGAATATTCTGTACTTTATATTACAATCTTCTGCTCATCTTAATGTTTAAAAAGTGATTTCCATAAAAAAGAGCACGTCACAAGGAAAAAATGAAACCACAGCACATCAGAAGGAAAGTGACATAAATCATCCAAACAGCCAATCAAATGTCCACCAGCACATCATTTATCTTGTCTGACATTTTAGATTTATTATTCAGACTGAAACTTTGACAACAAGTAAAGTGTAGCACCCACTTCTTACTCAGGTGTTTTATCATTAAAGAACAACTCTGAGTCGGACATGTGTCAGTGAACTGCAAGTCAGAAGTGAGCTGTGAACTGCCGATTAAAGTCAAAAACAAAAAAGTCAAAGCTGATACAAACCTGATACAATTTGAGCCCAGTTTAGAAATATTAAATTCCATCTCCTACTGTAAAACTAACCTGTCTGCGATCAAAGCCAAAGGTCATGTGCTCCCACTGTACAGTCAGAATGTGCAGCCTCGACCTGACTGCTCACACTGTAAGTGTAAATAAAACGTCCCCGTGGCCCCTGTGGACCAATCTGGCTATTGACAATTGTTAATAAAGATTTGTTTGAAAGCTCCGAGGCAGGCTGAAGCTTGTTTGCTAGCAGGGGTCTGTAACGTTACACCAGCATGGGTTCACAATAATGCATTATCGCCAACATATCTCTCGTTCATATCCGTCAAGGTAGGAGGAGGAGTAAATATCACAGAGGCACATGTCTGTAGCCACAGCTCTACCAGCCTGGCCTCCATATTTACCCTTCACATGTTGTATTGTGACGTCACAGCACTCTCAGATGCTCTGTTTGCCACTTTGTGTACGCGCAGTGGGAACACTAGAGTTACCATTTCGTGGCTGTATGCCTCTGTGCACCAGCCAAGTTGCAATTAAGGCAGATTTATACTTGTGCATCAGCTCTATGCACATGGCCTACACTGTTGTGAGCATTTATACTTGTGCTGTGTCTGTGTCACTCTGCAGTTACACCTCTAAAACACTTGTCTGTGGCAGGGTTTCTGTGAAGTGCTGTAAAGTTTAGTTAATAAAAACACACATTAAACACACATTAAAAATGGCTTATTAGTCACAATTTCAAACACAAGTACACAAATCGGCTTCATTACAACTCAGTGGACACATTTTCCCCACAAATACAACATGCTAATGTTTTTAGCACAAGCCTATGGCATTTTACATTGTATAAATTAGCCTAGCAGCTAGCGGAGCTTTCCTCTTCTCATATGAAGCCAGGGACAACAGCAACATTTAACAAAGGTAATGTTATAAAATTTGGCTCCATTACAGCTCACAAGGTTCACTGACAAAACAACTGTCTTATACTAAACATGTTTTCCAAACAAATATAACATGCTAACGGTCTTAGCACAAGCCTATGGCATTTTACATTGTATAAATTAGCCTAGCAGCTAGCGGAGATTTCCTCTGCTCATATGAAGCCAGGATAAATCACACACAAGACTTAAAATGCTATTTTTGTAGAGGCTTTATTGTCTTCACAATTTATTGTTTCTTATCTGTGAATTTAAAGTAAATAAAAGCTTTGTTTCCACTGAGGGAAATGGTTTCAGCTCACAGAAACAGACAGGAGGTCTGCGTCACCACAATATGCAGTCCCATTTCTGGGGAAGTGCACGTCAGGCCACAGTATAGGTTACGGCGTAGGCTCTGCGTTGATGCAGAAGTATAAATCTATAAATAAATGAATCCATCTATGATTGTAATAAAAAAAAAAAAAACCTGGCTATTGCCGACACAGAGGAATAAAAAGTGCTGATCTTTGGGAAATGATTGGTGATTTGCTTCAACTGTGTAAGACCCTGATGACGGCTCCCCTCTGTTAAGCAAAGCTGAAATGTGCCGACTCTTAAATGAGTTGTTCGGGTCAGAATGGGGATCTAATCGTCCAGTGCATGTCCAGCTGTTGCAAGTTCAAAGTCAAGACTAACAAGTCCCAAGTCAACACAGACACTCCTGTAAGTGTTTGATTTTATGAAAAAACAGCTGGATGGTCCTCTGAGGTGTTTCAGCTGACTGTGACTGAAACGCTTGATGCATCACATGATGTAGTTTTCAGGGGTTAAAGGTCAGATCAAATCAGCTTGTTTAAAAACCAGCAGCTCTTTGCTCTGCTGCTCCTCACCTGAGCCCTTCATAGTAAAGTCATCACAGAGAGGCAAAAAAAAGCTGCGTACAGTCTCTTCTTTAAAGTGTTGCCATAAAAACACACACTTTGCAAAATGCTCCTGAGTGCTGCAGAACGCTAAACAGCTGCTCGAGCGTTTCTCCTCCAGAGATCGTGGCTGCTCTCACAGAAGAAAGACACACACCCGACCTCAGTCTACATCACTTCTTCACCTGCTGACTTTTCTAACCAAACTAACTGCAGCACAGATAAAGATAAAAAAAACATACACAAGAAAACATAAAGAGTCATTCAAATGCAAATCTGGCTTTCATATCCACTCAGTTTATTTCGAGGGAATTTGCAACGCAGACGAATACAAAGGGAAAGAACCAGTGTTGTAAAAGGTGAGAAAACAATGAGGCTCTTAACTCAGCAAATACACCGTTCAACAGAACAGAATCAAATATTCATGTTCCCCGCTGAAACTGTGTTTGTGGAGTCTCCAGGTGAAAGAACTGATCCTCGAGGTGGAAAACAAGGTTTCCCCTGAATAAAAGAAACTTTATATCCCCCACAACTCCATCCCTGCTGCTGAGGGAACACTTACACTGCAAAAAAATCTCCATCTTTTCTTAAAGGAAGTCAATGAACTAAAATGCTCATTACAACTCTACAAACAAACACCATCCTGATGATTTAGCTATTCTTAGAGCCTCAGCAGAGCTAAATATGTAAAGTTTGTCCTGAGGGCGGCGCCACAGGAAGTCATATCTGGATCTTTAAATATACAAAAATGTTTTTTTCTGCTCTGGAGTGAAACCAAGAAACAACAAATGTCTTCCCACAATACCTGAAACAACAAACACCCTGGAGCGTTTCTTTTTGAAATGCAGTTTTCGCTCTGAAATACAAATACAGCATATCTTGTGTTAACCTGCTGCGTCCGATTTGCACATTTTGTTGTAAATAAACAGTCAAATGTGAACACACAGACATGATAAGCGTGTGTATTGACTCAGTCTGACTTACACTTTCTATAGATATTATTGTCATCATCTCCGGTTGCAAATACACATCCACAGACCACATTTAAAATCATAGAACAAAAGTCATTCCTTCGCTGGGATTTATACTTCTGCGTCAAATCGCCGTAGACTGATGTGCCCCTCCCCAGAAATGTAACTACACGTCAGGCGACGCAGACCTCCTGTCTGTTTCTGTGAGCTGAAACCATTTCCCTCAGTGGAAACAAAGCTTTTATTTACTTTAATTTCACAGATAAGAAACAATAAATTGTGAAGACAATAAAGCCTCCACAAAAATAGCATTTTAAGTCTTGTGTGTGATTTATCCTGGCTTCATATGAGTACATCTCATAATAACGTTAGCATGTTGTATTTGCTTGGAAAACGTGTTTAGTATAAGACAGTTGTTTTGTCAGTGAACCTTGTGAGCTGTAATGGAGCTGAATTTTGTAACATTACCTTTGTTAAATGTTGCTGTTGTCCCTGGCTTCATATGAGTAGAGGAAAGCTCCGCTAACTGCTAGGCTAATTAACACAATGTTAAACGCCATAGGCTTGTGCTAAAAACATTAGCATGTTGTATTTGTGGGGAAAATGTGTCCAGATAAAGACAAGTGTTTGTCTGTGAATGCTGCCAGTTATAGTGAAGCTGATTTGTGTACTTGTGTTTGAAATTGTCTCTGTTAAGCCATGTTTAATGTGTGTTTAATGTGTGTTTTGAATCAACTAAACTTTACAGCACTTCACAGAAACCCCACTGCCGACTAGTGTTTTGGAGGTGTAACTGCAGAGTGACACCGACACACCACCACACAAGTATAAATGCTCAACATGGTGTAGGCTCTGCACAGAGCTGACGCACAAGTATAAATCAGCCTTTCCAAGTTCAGAATATGCCTGAGAATCATAATGTTTTAAAGTTTTCTTCAGTATAAAACTAATTCAGTGATAGAGGTCTGTACATCCATGGGTACACCGCAAACAGGAACTGTTAGTAGCTAATTCGGCATACTTAGCGATGCCAGTTTGCCAAAATGTAAACAAATATAAGCTAGAATTACAGCCGGGTTATTATTTGTGCAAGCCTAGTCACAGTTTACATCCAGACTCCATTCCAGACTCATGTAGTCATGACAGTTGACAGTACTTCTGCAAAGAAGCTACAGATCTTTAAATGTGGACGCTTCAGAAACATCTTCAACTTGGCGACACAGAAGGTCTGTATAGTCACTACAGTTTCAAGGTGGACAACCAAGATCACTGTCACCAATTCAGTATCTGACCAATGTCTCTCCTTCTGTTCCTGAGATATGATGCTGAGTAATGGCCAGAAGTGTTTAATGCAGAATATTATGATGTCACAGTGAAGTTGACCTTTGACCTTTTGGTGATAAAATGTCATCACTTCATTTTATCCTATCAGACATTTGTGTGAAATTTTGTCAAAATCAGCAAATGAGTTCTTGAGTTATGGCCAAAAACATGTTTTGAGAGGTCACAGTGACCTTTGACCACTAAAATCTGATCAGGTCATTGTTGAGTCAGACTGGACGTTTGTGCTAAATTTGAAGAAATTCCCTCAAGGGATTCTTGAGATATTGCATTTACCAGAATGGGTCAGACAGACAACCTGAAACATCATGCCTTCAGCCACGGCTATCTCTGGTGTGCAGGCATGAAATTACAGGGCTCAAGTTGCAGCCCACAGAACAAGATATGTTCAGAGTTCATGTGGTACATTCATGTTTATATGCAACTCACTTAGGCTGATTCTTACCATGTTATATTTTATAATTTGTACTGTTAACCTGACAATGTATATTTTGGATTTGGTCTGTTATTGTTTTCTTACATTTTTATATTTTTACATTTGCATTCTTTCCACTTTGTACTGTAACTTCTGCACAGCAATTTCATCCAGGATGAATAAAGGTTTATCTCATTTCTTAGTTGCACAACTAAGCCTGGAAGTTTAAAGAGAAAACTGAGAAAAAAAAGCTCAGTGCTCAAATGAAATCAAACCAGTTTGATTTCTGAGGACCCTGTCAGTGAGCAAAGTGTTGGTAATGTGTAGGTTTTGTGCCGAATTTGGTTCTACAAGGAAAGTTTGGAGGGTCACCAAAAGTCAGTTTTGTGTAAATCTGTGCATCAGTTTTAACCTCCTGAGACCCTGTGTCCTCAGATGACAACATCACATTTTGGGTTTACTGGACCTTCTACTTCATTTTGCTTAATTTGGGCCTGTTGTCGTCATTCGTGGACACTTTTTTGTGCCATCTAGTGGTAGTAGACCACAATATACTGATCCATGTAAAAACAAGATGGCTGCCATCTCTGCCACGTCAGTGTGCAGCTGAACCAGACACAAAAGTGGACAAGGTCCAAAAGCTGATCACGTTTTATGGTTGAAATTTGTTTATTCATAACTAATAATGTTTGTATTTTGATATGGCAACAAATGTGACCAACTTTGGCAACAATAACAAGTTAAAACGCTGTTAATTAGAAAATACTTGTTTGAAGACATTGGGAATTTATCATCAGCTCGTCAAAGGACAATGGGACTATATTATAGTCTTGTTTGAGGACATTGGGACTTAGTTTGTCATCTCATTTGAGGATAGCAGGACTAAGTTACCATTGACAGTGTTTAGTTTTTTATACATATCAGGTCCTACTGATCCTGAATAGCTAGGAGAAATCAAAAATGCACACCAAACAAAAGTTCAGGTTTCAGGAGGTTGAATATAATTTGCTCTTAAAGTGTTGAACATAGACATCTCCATCCTCACACTCCAAAAGATTCTCCACAAGGGTGTAATATAACAATGAATGAACTTGTTCGGATTTAGTTTCTGCTTCGTCGCTACTTCACAGCTACACACCGTCATCAGGATCTCAACACCTGAATCAGGTGTTCAAATGACAAATGTGTCTCTGTTATTCAAACGAGCCGCTCCATCATCAGCTGCTGCTGCTCACATACAAGTAAACACAACACTAATTACAGATCACAATCAATGAGAGGCTGACAGACAGCCGGAGGCTGCAGAGATCAGCGACGACTCAGAGCCACAAAGGTTGTCGACCTTCAGACAGGAAGAGGAGCTTGACTCTGAAAAGGTTTTCAGACCGATGCAGATTCTTCTGGATAGAATATCATTATTTTGGAGCTATACATATTTCAGCAGCTCCAACACAAACCAAAATCTCAACCTCAAACTAATCATTAATATTCAGTGTGCACCTTCAGCCATGTACTGCTTCAAATCTGTTGATTTGTTGATTTGTTAATTAAGGTGCCTTGAAGAGCGTTGGTTTTTCAAATTAGTGGACAAATTAAGTGATCTGCGCCTACTGAACATATTGATTTAAGGGATAAATTAAAGGTTAATTCTGGGTATTTTAAGGGACTGTTGTTTGATAATGAACGTCGTAACTGTGATGAGGGGATTATGACATTAACGTGTAAAAGACAGAAGAGAGGAAGGAAGAAAAAAATGGATTTTCTAACGGCGAGAGGTATAATTACAGTATTGGATTACGTTTTAAAAGCAACACACTCTATCTGGCAGGAAATGAGGTGCTCAGAGGTGGCGGCGGCGGCAGCTGTGAACATGGTGGAGTGTCGACATTATCCCCGAGCCGAGGGGTGATGGAACGTCGCCCTCAGACCTCAGGCCACCGTGTCTCATGGATATTTAATTATCCTAATTAATTACAATTAATGAGCGGGCCTTCCCCAGAGCCGTCTGGAGGGATCTCACTGAGCGCGCTCTAATCTCTTGTCAGCCGCCGAGACGCTCCTGAGGCCACTTCGTCTTCTCTGCTGGAGGGTTTGAAGCTGCAGACTTACAGGAGTGCTATAAAAAGTGCCAACAGATGTTTTAACACACAGAGTCACACACACACACACACACACACACACACACACACACACACACACACACACACACACACACACACACACACATCAGGAGACTTGAGAGAATCAATCCAAAGTACACTGGAGCACAGACGGAAGGGAAAAAACTTTATCAAACAGACTAACGCCTGGGCCACGCTGCCTGCATGAGCAGCGTGTGTGTTGCTGAATCTCCTTCTCTTTTTTTAGTGCCTGTGTTAACAGGTTAGAGCAGCCATACTGCCCGTGTTAACAGCGCTGCTCAGGCATGGCTCAGCTGCTGCAAAACATCGAAACAACAGGAGTCTTGCCTTTTCTTTTTAAAGAAAGCTCTTTTGATGATCATACTGACATTGCACAACCTTTTACTACAGTTAAAATGTCTTTATCGGTCACGACATGAAACAATATAAATATGTCTTTCTAACTCAACCTTTCCTGTTTCTGTTTCAAAATAAAAGACAGCTGAAAAAGCTTCTGGATTGAATCCCTTCATTTGTTAACACAAGGCGTTTTATTGTGAAATATTGTCATGACGGCAGAGTTCACAATGTCGTGACTTGCATGGCTCCATAAATTTGTGGAGTGCCGGCTGTTTATTGTGGAAACACAGTAGTTATACCAGCAGCCGAGCCGTAGTAGCAATACTGCCTGTGTGAACACTGCATACATGTGAGCCGCAGCAGTTCAGCGAGGGAGCTGTCGAGCACTGCTCACGCAGGAAGCATGGCCCAGGCATAACGTTTGATGCCAGGTTTGTCTTCATCAGAGATTTTGATGAGAGCGCAAAGAAAAGAAAACAAAGGTGAAAAACAATACAAACCATGTTGATCTCACAATAAAGTTGTTCTTTGATCTGAAGTTTGATCCCATTCAAAGTTAAATTCTGACTTGGTGATGGCGCTAGATGAGAAGTTACCAAAGTTATTCAGGGGACATGGATTTATGCACCAAACTTCATGGCAATCTATCTGATAGTTGTTGTGACATTTCACTCCGAACCACAGATGTGAACTAAAAAAATGAGACACTCACAGATGTGCATGGATCCTGAAACAGCACCAGTGTGCAGTAAACTCCAGCTGTGAGACAGAAATCAACCTGAGCAGCTGTTAACGCTGAACACGATCACTTTATTGAAAATGTTTGATTGCTGTGATTAAGGGAAGTTATTTTTGTCTGTGAAGTGAATCAGAAGAACCACAGAGGTCACAAAGCTCCAGATGATTGTGCAGCTGCTGCAGGTCAGAGACACTGCAGGACTTCACTGCTCTGAGATTATAAAGGGTCGTATTATAAGACACTGAAGTCAGCTGGTGTAAATTTACCATGATTACTGCGTAACCACTGCCACTGCGAATATAACAGGATATTTATCACTTTATCTCAGGGAAACAAGTTACATGTTACCACTGGGAACAAAAAGGATGTTCTCCTCAGATGACAGAATATGTAACTCTGATCTTAAGATGAAAACATTCAGTCAGGACCTCACGTCAAGGATTTAACCATCACAGAGCGTCCCTCAGCCTGCAGCTCAGTCACCAGAAAAAAATCCTGGCATTGTAGGTGTCTGCAAATCATGACTACGGTACATATGTGTCATATCAATGTTTCTAAAGTGATGCAGCATATGGACTGACTTTGTCATCAGGAGGTGGAGGGGATGGTGGATGGTGTGTCATTCAGGTGTGACTGCCAAGCTTCAGACAACTGTTTGAGACCAACAAACAACAAAACCGGTTGTTATTTAGCAAGTCGTCACTGTGTTTCCAGCTGCTTTTTACACACCAAACATTGTTGTTTTGTCATGATTCATCGCTGTTTATCCAGCGGGGATGGTGGTATGAAAAGCGATATAGACATCGTTCCTTTCTTGCCAGGATTGTGCCATCAAAAGCTAGTTAAGTCAAAACCATAACCAGGTGGTTTTTGTGTCTAAATCCGACCACATGTTCACCACAGCGTTGTTTAAATGTAAAGTTTCAATGTATCTGCTACACAATAATGTCCAAATGTTGCAGCCTGAGATAAACATTACCGAAAAAGAAAATATTTAAGAGATTCTTAAAACGGCACAAAAACGGAGCAACAAGGACTTCACTGTGATCCTATCCCATCAAGGAGCTTTGTAATGCAGCCTTGAGCTGTGGTGTCTTTACGGAGACTTTGTCTCAGCGATAAATCAGACACTGAATGTCTTGTGTGATTATTTATTTGTTTTCCAATCAAAAATTAAAGTTGAAAAATGCTTTTGGTTAAAACCCTGTGCTTGTCACTGTCACTATCCACCCATTCATAATAAAGAAGGGGTGGGACAAACAGTAAAGACGAACCATCACAGAGGACAAATCCAAGTGCTGAACAACAACAGCTGACATTTTTCAGCTGGGAAACACTTTAGTTGGACACATGAATCACCTCCTTAAAGTAACACCAGCGACTGTCCGACTAATGACAATTTGGTCAGACGAAAGCATAAAAACCAAACAATCAACCAATCAAACTCTACAGCCCTACTCGTTTCACCATCGGGATGTGATCTAATTGTCCGATTTCAACATTCCTTAGCGTTCGGCTGCTGTAAGTCTCCAGTGCACCTGCTCTATGGGGCCCTCAATGCAGAAGATCCAGGGGGTTTGCACTCACACTAGATCAGTCTTTATACATTTCTGTACATATTATTTGGACTAAAACTCGTGCTTGTTGTGAAATGGCTTTAAATATGACAATCTGCTGTCTTAAAAGGGGCTCTGCCTTTGAGCTTAACCAAACATATCTAAACTTGGCTCCATATTGAAGAGCTACAACTTAAAAATGCTCTCAGAGTTTACATTTAGTGACAAAAACAGAATAATATCATTTTCTTTCATAATATGTAACTTTAAAAGGAGCCATTTTGCATAACAGTTACTTTTACTTTTCATATTACAAGTACATTTTGTGAGAATACTTCCATACTTTTACTTAAGCAGCATTTTGAATTCAGACTGTTACGTTATGTGTAGTATTTTAGACTGTGGTATTTCTATTTTTACTTTAAGTGCAGGCTCTGAGTACTTCTTCCACCACTGCTGAGCTCACACTGCTCTACAGCTCTGAACAAAAAGCTGCAACGACAGAAACATCTGTGTCTGCACACACACACACACACAGGTGGACGCTGACCTGCCGACTCAGCAGTTAGTCTGTTTGTGTGATGACTGTGCTGCAGATCCGGAGCCTCTAACACAGTCAGTGCAGAGCTGCGTCCTGACAGCAGCGGGCCCGATCAAAGCCGTCCACTGAGCTCAGGTAAAGACTCAGCAGCTCGGACGGAGCAGCGTATTCTCGGAGCGCTGACGCCGTTGTTCTGCTGTTTCGCTTCTATCGGCACGCCTGTATTTACCCAAACACCTTCCACAAATCCCGTTTGGTGTGTCGGACATGTTTGTAAAGGATTTGGCCCACAGTGGCCTCCTGTTCTACAAAGAAAGTCCTCCTGAATCAGAGAGGATTACATCCTGCTGCAGGGTCTCTGCAGTCAGCACTGAGAGACTCAGCAGGCGAGAGCTGGACGTGATCAGAGAGGAGAAGAATTTACACTCAGCAGCTTCTAATTTACATCTGCTTTCATTTAAATCCACGATGACTTTAAACAAGGAAGAAGAGGAAGACACTTTTTGTTTAAATGTAGGAAACACAAGAATCAGAGCCGCTCATCATTTTCTCCTGAACCCCAGTTTAAACACTTCAGTTATTCTCATTACATGTGAGTCACTGAGTTAAACATCAATCCCTCTGATTTATAAATCTCTGGTGTTCTTTAAAAAAACAGAAGTTCAGTGAACAGTGCTGAAATAATTCTCAAGGACTCATCAAATATTCAGTCCTCTGCAGAATAAAATGGTTTTCTTTACCTGTCTGCATAATTCCTATCATTCTGGTGCATGTAATCCTCTGCATCTCTACAGCCCTGGCTTTCTACTTTCTGTTTCTGATGTGTAACGTTTTTATCGAAATTTAAACTGCTATTCAAACAGGGGAATATTCAGATCTGTATCAGCGTCTAAGTGCCACAGGCTGTTGTTCTCTTTGTTGTTGGAAAATGGAGAAAATTAGGAAGACGGATAATCACAACATCAAATCATTTCAAAGGTAATCTGACGAAACATGTTGGATTCAGCAATATACATGCTTAAATTAAAGGAATACTTCACCCCCAAAATGACTGTTTGGACATCAATTACTCATCTGCTGTTGAAGAAAATATTTTACATGCCTCCACAGTGAACGAAGAATCCAAAATCTGAGAGGTCTGTGTTTAACAAAACTACTGTGTATTAAAACATCCATTTACAAACTCTCACACTACAGTGTAATCCAAGTCTCATTTATCCAGTCGTATGCTCATTGCTTCCCAAACAGACGGCCCTTTCTCATGGAGAACTGAACTAAAAGTGGAACTTATCTATGCTCCTTCAAAGCCAGACTCCATTGACAAAAACAGGGATTTTACCTCACTGAGCACAGGAGCTGCTGGTCAACCACTGCCTCGATGTTTGTATGTGTGTGTGTCTTTGGTGTTTTAAAGGGTTAGTTCAGATTCATTAAAGTGACAGTGGCATTGGTGGACCAGCAGCTCCTGTGTTCACCAAGGTTAAATTACTACTTTTGAAAATGGAGTCTGGCAATAAAAAGAGCATAGAAACGCTGTGTTTTTGGAAAATACCAAGCACACACCTAGATAAATGAGACTTGGATTATACTGCACGAGTAGTTGGAGAGTTTATAAACAGATGTTTTAATATAGTTTTGCTGTTGTTAAATGTATGTGCCCATGATTTCATAGTTTGTGGGAGCATGTTGCTTCAGGTACCAGCGTGACATGAAATACAATCCAGGAAGTCCAGTCTGAGTGACAGATCAATAACTGAAAGATACTCTAACAGCAGCAGTGTATTGCTTCCCTTGGCATCTCCTTGCCTGGCTGTCCCTCTCTCTCTCTCTCTGTTTATCATGACCCTACTGCTGCCGCAGTGTGACCTCCACACTGAGGAACAGTTGGTGAGAGTCAGCCTGCACACACACACACGCACAGTGACAGGGCTTACTGTTAGAATCACGGCGAACATTACCAAATGGTTATTAACCGGTTTAGTGACAGAGTTGAGCTGTTTCAGTGTCGTGTGAGTTTGTTGGGACCATTAATCTATATGTTAACTTTCTTTCTTAACTTTCAATTGGTTCAACAGACAAATTGAAGCCTAGTTGTTCGATAAAAGAATTTCAAATTGATCTTGTTTTCTGCTGTCGGAAAATTTACATTCCAATTTTTTTTGCAACAACTTTTTTTTGCAGCACTCTATAATAATTCAATGCCAGTACTTAAATATGGAAGTTAGTCAAAATGCCCACCCCTAGTTGCAATGTTTTAGGTCTTTCTTTGCAATGAAATTGAGGGAGCAAGTGAAAATTTAAAAAAATAGTTGCGTTGTTCACAATGCTCTGAGTTTGTGATTTACACTACAGTAACACCCCACCCAACATTTGTACACAGGGCCCATGTGTGTAGTAAATGAGCTGAAAAATGGGCCCTATATGGGACTGTCCAAGGGTTCCATAATGGCCCCATACCAGTTGCCCATATGGGTGGTTTTACCCAAGTGGGCCCAAGATGAGATGCCCATTTTTAGCCCATACCCACTTGGTACGTGGGGCCAACTTGGGTAAACCCATCCTTGTGAGCAATTGGCATGGGGCCATTATGGAACTCATGGACAGTCCCATATAGGGCCCATTTATCATTTATCAGCTCATTTACTAACAACATGGGGCCCACACACAAATGTTGACTGGGGCTACAACTAACCATGCATATCTAATCAAACTCTGCTTGAGTCTTTCGGCACCTTCAGCAGCCTCTGTCATGGCGTTTTGTCTTGTCTGTTGTTCACATATAAAAGTGTTTGCATCCCACCATAACATTGGCCACAGTGCAAAAAATTGCTCACTCCCACTATGGGAACCGCCTCACAAGGCTTTCAGCAGTTATTTTTGTTTGTTAATGTGAAACGTGTTGCGCACGTCTGCATCCTCACAACCAGAAGCAAGGCAGTAAGTTTAATGACACTACGCAGGGGACTGGTATGACTGGGGAAACTGATGGGAAACAATGGTTGTGGTGATGGGAGAACAGTGCAATCCTGACATCACAACATCCTGGAGGGGCTGTCTATAGCTAGAAAATGTAAAACCCTCGGCTCTGGCCGCAGGCTCAATGTAACAAAGCACTACCTTCTTCTCCTCCTGCTGACTGCTAACTCACAGCTCTCCTCTGACACTCACCAATAATCTCCTGTATCATACCGTGATTACAAACACTTCTTCATATTCATGGTTACACTCAGCGTGATTGAGTGAATTCTGGATTAATTACCGACTCAGAGACGCTTCATGTCGCGGGGTCAAGAGCTCGGGCCCCAAAATGATTATCCAGCTTGTTAATTGGCAGTCAGCGCCGGTCAGAAAATCCAGCTCATGAATATAAATGATAAAGAGGTCGAGTGTTGGAGCGGCCTGGAGAGACAACAGACCCTCTTAACCCTGGATAACACACCGAGAGTCTCTCAGGTTCTGTGGATTTTTGCAGGAAGTGAGTGAATACATAGAGCGGTTACAGGAAATTACAACCCCTCTGATTATTTTTGGTCGCCAGTAAATGTAGGTGATCCAGAAATCAAGATGATGCCATATTTTAATTTTGTTCTTTCTGTTTTACCAAGCTGTTTTTCTCGACGCAGTGCCACCTGGTTGTTGTCCCGGTCAAACACAATCTCTGAACATAACTACAAATATCTTTCCAAAACCATCAGCTTCAGTCTGCTGCTGCAGCCTCATGTCCTCTCCCTTCAGACTCTCCACCAGATGAAACGTGTTGCTAAATCTCCACATGATAGGACTGAACAAATGGAATTTTGAGGGCTGAATCTTTTATCAGAGGACGTTTTTGCTGCTGTGGACCAGAGCTAGTTTCTCTCTGGGATGATGAAGTCAGTGTCGACCTTTGACCTTGAGTGCAGCTCCTACCTGTACATTTCTTGGGGCTGCCTGGCCTCTTGCCGTGCATCCCCAGCTTGCAGACAAAGTTTTCCTCCCAGAACTCTGCGAACCAGACGTTCCTGCGGTTGTTGGACAGCGAGCGGCTCTTGAAGTAACGGTCGAACGCTGTGGAAAGAAGATAAAAAATGTTAGTGTTAAGGTGATGTTTGTCACACATTGTGCTGCTCTGTGCTCTGTTTCCTGCCTCACCGTCCACAGACGCCCTCTTGGGGAGGATGGTGATGGCGCCCTCGGCCACCCGCTCCTGCTGGACCACTGGAGAGATCTTGGAGCCCCAGCTGTCAGAGCCCACCCACAGGAAGTGACCCGTCAGGTTGTTGCGTTTTGCCGCATCAAGAATTCGCCTGTCGGGAGGTCACAGGAGAAACAGTCGAGAGTCACTTCACCCTGAATATAAACTTTTTATGAAACAACACCAACAGTTTAAAGTTTGAGCTAAATACTAACAAGCTAATGTTTAGCAGGGATAGAGGGAGGTAGAGGAGGAAAGAAGGAAATAAATGAAAGGAGAGGATAGACAAGGACAAAGGAGTAGAGAAGGAAATGAGGAGACAGAAAATTAATGTTTAGCAAGTGAGAAAAAGGAGGAAGAGAGGCAACTGAGAAGGAAAGGAGGAGATAGAGAAAGGAAGGAGGGGGTAGTAAAGCAAAGAAAGTAACAGAGGAAGGAGGAGGAGGGAGAGAGGAGGTGCAGAGGGAACAGAATGGATAGAGGAAGGAAGAGGGAGGTAGAGAGGGGAAGAAGGCAGTAGAGAAGGAAAGAGAGAAACAGGAAGGAAGGAGAGGGAGTGGGAGAAGGAAAGGAGGAGATGGAGGAGGAAAGGAGGGGGTAGAGGAGAAGAGAAAAAAACAAAAGAGGGAAGAGGTGGAGGTGGAGAAGGAAAGGAGGAGATAGATGAGAAAAGGGGGAAGTTAGGATTGGAAGAAGGAGATGAGAAGAAAGGAAGGAGAAGGGAAGAAGAAAACAGAGGAAGCAAGGAGGATGTATTAAAGAGAAGGATGAGGTAGTGAAAGGAAGGAGGCAAAAAAGTAAAGCTGAAGAAACAAAGAGAGAAAGAAAGAAGAGGTAAAGAGGAAAAGACAGAAACAGAGGAAGGAGAGAGGAGGTTGAAAAGTGAAGTACGAGTTAGTGAAGGGAAGAAAAAGGAAAATAGGGACAGGTTGAGAAAAAAGGAGGTAGGAAAGTGGAGAAAGAGAAGGAGATGAGGAGGTGAAGAACTTTGATTTAGTGTTAGCATGCTAAAGTTTCCTAATTAGCTGTGAACACAAATCATAGCTGAGGCTGATGGGAACGCCCTTCCTTTTGCAGATACTTGGTGATAGAGTACTGAATGTTGACATGATGACGTCGTGATTCGTGTTAGTTTTCATTAAATCATCAGATTAAATTAAAGATCAAACATGAGAAGATCAGCGTGGTTCTTCACATCTTCATCCTCCTCCTCCTCCTCCTCCTCCTCCTCTTCTCTGTGAGGTCTCAAGATGAGTGAATACTCTCTGTGTGATGTAGAGCCGCAGATTAACATCAGCTGTTACACTGATATCGTTTGTGTGTATGTGTGTGTGTGTGTGGGTGTGAGGCTCTCAGCTCACTCAGATAATTGGAAGCTTGTTATCTTAATCTGCACTCAACAGATGGTGGATGAACTGATTAAATACATTGAGAACATACAGATACAGAACGTATGTGTGCTTCTACTGAAGTCGCACAGTAAATGTGTGTGTGTGTGTGTGTGTGTGTGTGTCCTATTTTCTATTTGAGAGTAATCTCAAATGGACTCAGGGGAAGTGGGCGTTAGTTAGAAGATCATTCACAGATATAGAACATATGTACATATTTGCATATATATATATATATATATATATATATATGAACCAATCATATTGACAGGGGAAGTGGGTAACATTGATCAACTTCTTATGATACAATGTTCTGCTGGGAAACCATAGTTTCTAGCCATTGTACACCATTGTGGACCAGGTACCTCCCCCCCTCATGGCAATGTCCCTCCCTGATGGCAGTGGCTCCCAGAGCAGGACAATGTGCCATGCTACACTCTAAAAACTGCTCAGAAACAGTCTGAAGAACCTGACAAAGAGCTCAAGGCGTCAACCTGACCTCCAAAGTCCCCAGATCCCAATCTGACTGTGCACCTGTGGGATGTGCTGGTACCCCACGGCACAAGCTACAGCACCCAAAGGATCCGTCGCCAAAGCCCTAGTGTCAGACACCACAGGACACTCCCAGAGGTCCTATGCTCGTCCTTAGCAGGTCAGAGCCAAGTCCGATCCAAGGAGGCCACACTGTGGATCAGAGGTAGCTCTGGGTATCGTGACATCCCAAAGATGCTCGATCAGATTGGGATCTGGGGAATTTAGATGCTGGGTTGATGTCTTGAACTCTTTTTCATATTCCTCAGGCTGTTCCTGAGCTGTTGTTGCAATGTGGCATGGCGCATTGTCCTGCTGGGGGTCCACTGTCATCAGTCTGTGTGGCATCCACATGAATGACCAAAGGATCACCAGCAGAACATTGTACTGTGACAAGACGATGTTATTCATCAATGTAAGTGAAGGGAGTCCCTTCCCTACTTCCTACCCCCTTACTTCCAGCTCCCTTACTTGGGCCGTGCCCATCTTCAAACTCAGCCTTCATTTTCATCTCAGTTACACATCTGTAAAGTTTCGTGACTACATCTTGAATGGCTGTAACGCTATCCTGTTGCCAACATCTGTCCACGGACATATAGACATATGAACACCTGGTAGAGAACTTTAAACAGCTCCTGTGGTAGTTTCTGCTACAATTAGTGTCACAGGAGCAGAGTTTACCATGATGATACCCAAAGTGAAATCAATACCAGCTGTTGCAACAATGTGGAGACTGTTAATTATGATTTTGAGCTGATGATGGCTCTACATGAAAACTTAAGGGACCACTAAAGATGTTAATATTCATCCAAACCAGAAAAATCAACCTCATGGTGGCACCAGAGGAGAAGTCAAGAGATCACCAAAGTCAGTATAATTCAACCTCTGATGAAAGTGAAAGTGGTGAATAGACAATCACTGCCATGCCGTTGCTAAAAACATAGTTAAATCTCAAACGAGCCTCAAACACGTCTTACAGTGACTTTGGTCTATAATATCATTGTACTAGCGGCTCATGTATGACTTCACCCTGCTTTCACTCACTGGTACACTAATCAATGTCTCCTTGCAACAAACCTCAGGTGTGTAAAGACTTAAAATGAAAATAAGCTATAACTGAAAATAATACTGAATTTCCATCCACCTATTCACCACCAGTGAACACCACCTAAAGAAACCCCAACATTACTGTAGTCACTGAACCGATCCACCTCTTGGTCTACAGAATCATACTTGTGTCTGTGTGTTTTACCTGATGTCGTCCTCATTTGCAAACATGATGACAGCGCGGGCGTTGGGCGTCTCCAGCAGACGCAAGACGATCTTGTCAAACTCCGAGGGTCTCGGCTCCCGAGGAATCTTCAGAGACTGAGCGATGCAAACCCCACCTGAGAGAAAACGAGAGGGTCAGAATGTTTAAAAAGCAGGACTCAAGGATCAGCTTTTACTTCAAGGTCAGATGAGTCGATCAAAGAGACATAAATTCTTGTTGGATGTCTTTCCTGATCTGTATGCAACAGTGATCTGTGAGGCGTCAGCAGTGATGTAATCAGATCCTTCACTTCGGAACACATAGAAATAAAACAATGTAAAAGTTCTATCCTATTTAATTTTAAGTACCCAGTATCATCACTCAAATGTGCTTTAAGTATGAAAAGTAAAAGTACACGTCATTGAAAGCAGGCTGCTGTGGCCAATTCATTTTTGCATATGACGTTATAACAATGGTGGAAGACGTATTCAGAATCTTACTGGTGTTGGACAATTTACGGAGAGGATCCCTACAGAGATAGACCTTTTTGTGAAAGAGTAAGATCCTAATTGTTCACCAAGAAACGGCACCAAAATCACCATTGCCAAATCCACCACACTCCATTTAAATTAACAGTAATTAAAGCGTGTATAGCAGCAGCGTATTTTCACATCTAACTGGGTGAATTATAGGGGTGGCAGAAAGCGATACAGCATAGTATAGCAGCATTTTGCATGGCAAGATTGACTGATTCACATATCATTTTTTTTAATTATATGAATTAAACTTTTGGTAGCCTTCTAGAATAATAAAATAAATTGCTTGTTCACATCATATATGTTGCTGAAATAAAAATGATTTCAGAGAGAAGAACAGGCTGAAAACTTTATCTTAGATAAAAACAGATGTTACCAAAGTTTTTCCTTAATTTGCAGTTCAAATATGGTAATATTTTGCAATATATGTTATCTAAATACATGCAAAACATTTAAAATGGCAATACTGTGTCTCATGATAACATCATATCAGAGCCGCCTCTGCTGATTCCCATTTGGAAAGAATGAAGGGTTTATGTCAACCAAACTAGAATGGGTGACTGTACGAACAGTGGAAAGACAAAGACTTTGGTGAGTTTTATTTTGTTTCTGTCAACTTTGAATGAAGTGTGTTTTACAATAATAAAACTAGAATTAGCTGTGAAAACATGGATGCTTCTATACAATCAGCACAGTTTCAAGATCAGAGTCACCAATTCAGTATGTGACCAAATGTCTCCCCTTCTATATTCATTGTGTTCTGTGTGGATCAGCAGTGATGTGGTGGTTCACTTTTACACTGTGATCTGCAGCCTATAGTTGGGCTTTAGCTTCTAACTATCTTTGTCTTTTTAACCTGTTGCTGCTGAGTCAGTTTGACATCCTGGATATATCCTTCAAACACAGACTGTAGACCCCTCTGTCTGCTTCTCTCTGGCGTTAGTTACAGTGTGGGCTCCATGCTTACTGCGACAGCTTGTCGGACCATCACAAAGGGGCGGGGCTTAGCAAAAGGTCAATTTCAGAGCTGTTTCTGGTAAAGCAAAAAAAAAAGGATCTTACTCTTCAACAAAAAGGTCTATCTCTGTAGGGATCCTTTCCATAATGTTGCCAGACCCTTAGAATACCCATCTGAGCCTGTCAGAGGCAAAAATAAACACTTTTAATGGACGTAAAATGACTGTGCGAACATGCCTCAAGTGTTTATACAGCGGCCTGTTAAACTGTTTCCATCTGCAGGTGTCACTCAATTTCGGACATATGTCAAAAGTGCTGTTGCCATTAGTCACTTTGTACATGGGAAAATAGGGTCCAGGTTGATAAACTACTCAGACCATAAGCGTCTGTTTCTTAGCTGGTATTTATAGCATCGTATGCAGTTTTTTTTTCTGCCCTTCAACAGTGAACTTTCCTTCAGATTTCTGCTGACATTCATCCTCAATGTGTCACTCTGTTGGTTTGTTCAGTAGCGTGAACATCTGGCGGTGAACATGTTAACACATCTGCTTCTATCTGTAAATCTGTTAATGAGCTGGCTTCATCTACACTCCTGTTTATCTGTTGACTGTGGTATTATTCTCCCCATTATGTCTCTGCTGTAATGTTTTAATTATCTTCACTGTTTGTCTTGATCTTATCGTCCCGCCGCCGCTGTGATGTGTCACCACAGAGATTGTTAAACCTTCCTCTGCAGTCGCTAAAACAAAGGTCAGTGGGTTTATTAATGCTGCCAGATACTAAATACTGTCAAATTATCTCAAACATCTCACTAATGATTCCTTCATGCAGCATCAACTGCAAAAATATTCACTGGAGGAAACTATTTAATCACATACTGAGTTTGAAATCTTTCTACAAAAAAACAAACAAAAAAAAAACGAACAAAAAATAAATGGACTTTGGGTTGACTTAATCTCTTTCCAAAGACGTGTCTTTCTGATCAGCTTTATTCTGTCTGGCCAGGCTTAAAGGCAGCAGATGAGGAAGATGAGGAGAAGCAGCGAGAGGATGATGAGAAAGACTTGAAGAAAGAAGAAGAAGGCCATTATGAGAAAATGTTGAAGAACAAACGAGAAGAGCTGGAGCTACAATGTGAGGATGAAAAGGAGGAAAAAAGGAGAACACACGGTAGAATATCTCCCTCTATTTGTTAAAAACAGACAGACCTGTCTAATCCTTAGTTTTAGGCCCTAGTGTGGATCCCACATTTCCCATGATGCAACTGGATAGCATCTTACATGAGACCTCCCCAACCTGGTCAACATCTTTCAAACTCCACACCTCCAGTTTAAAATGCAGACTTCCTGTTATAAATTTGCATGACATCAGCATGACGTCATCAGGTTTATTTTTCCCAGACTGAGACACAAAAGACTTTGTACATCTTTTGACCCGTAAACATGTACAATCTTTAGATCGCCACTTTTATTTTTTGTTGTTGTTGCATGACGTGTTTTTACCACAGACTCGTCCATATGTGGACGAGAGGGTGGAGCCAACCTGAACTCTAGCTGCTAACTTGGTGAGCACGGTGCATTCACAGTCTGTTGTTAACTGTGATAATGCTAATGCTAATGCTAATTTTCACATGCAAAAAAGGGCTAAAAACCATTCAAACAAAATGTTCTCACCAGAAAAACTGAATATCCAACTCCTTCGAGGGTCTTTTAGTACAACCAAACGCTGAACAAGACTTTTTTCAGTGACCAAAACGTTATAATTAACCTTCATGAAATAAAAACACTCGAAATAGACCAGATCAGCTTGACATCACGCTACTAACAATTACTTCCAGGATAACAAGCAACTGATATCAGTTGTGGTGATATGTTACATTTGTTTATTTTTGTCATCAGCCGAAACTGTAAAATTTAAGATAAACAATAAACATGGTGGTCCATCCTATCTGACGATTCTGTTGTGCTTAATTTGTCTGGTGTGTTGCTTTGCCAACATCGTTGATAAATTAAATGTACCAGCATGGAAAGTAGGCAATGCACTGCTGTAGACGATGGCGGCAGCAAAATATATTATAGCAACCTAAAAACTGATAAAAATCAATGAGTTTAAGTGTACAATATAATTGAAATGTTTTCAGTGCGCTACCTTACATGCTAATCAATTAAGGCAGCGGTAGACCAGTAACTGCCGTGTTCTGTGAAGTAAAATTACTGTTTTTGGCCAAACCACATTTGTCTCCACTTTAGCTAGCCAGTCACGCATTTTAACTTTTGAAGTTAGTTTTCATATTTTTTAAATGAAAGTCTTCTGGCATCAGTTTATCATTGCAAAGGACTGCCTGATGACAAGCCAATCAAAGTGCTGCACAAAAAAGACAAAGACTTGATGGATTTTATTATTTTCTTATTTAAGAAAATATGTAAAAAAAGAACACTTGAACTGATCTTGATATTTTTAGGTGGCTAAGATCGAATCAACTGAGGCAGCGTTTGCTCAGCAGAGTTTCACTGTATGTACCTGACGCGGGGGTTTCCTAACTGGAAATGATTGTAAACATGATTCTGTCTATACAGACAACGACAGCTCCACCTGTACTTTGTGAATCTAGGGGTTATGCAATGGTTACGCTACCTAATTAACATTGTTGCCATGGTAGGGACTTCTCAATAGATGGCATCCACCTGTCACTCAAAACAGCCACACCCTTAATCATGCATAACTTTAAACCTTTATAACAGTTAAATGGGTAACTTCAATAAAAATTCACACTAGTACAGGGGTCATAAGGGGGAAATTAGCAACAGAGACCAAGACCGCTTTTTGTACCAGGCTGTAAACATGGTTATTTGTGCTGTAAAGTTCAGTATTTTAATATGGAGGTCTGTGGGGATTGACTTACTTCTAGAGCCAGCCCCTAGTGACCATTAGAGGAACTGCAGTTTTTGGCTTAATTTTTTTTAAGCTCTGGAAGTTGTTGCTTGGTCTTAACACAAATTTATAACAAAAAGTCTGCGTAACAAACTGGTGGTGCAGATGTTTGAAAGACCAAGGAGGGAAGGTCTACTGAAACCTACTTTCCAGTTTCATTATGGGAAATGCAGGATGCAGTATTTTTAGAGTTTGACCCACACTAGGGACTAAAAGTCAGGATGAGACAGGTCTGTTGCTTTTTAATGAATACAGGGATACACTGTTTGCTATTTATCCTCCTCTTCATCCTCATGCTCTGCTGTAACACCAGCTCTCCTTGCTCATTCTTCACTTGCTCGCCTCTTCCACATTTATCCATCACCCTAATGGCCTTCCTCTTCTTCCTTCTTGTCTTTTTTCTTCTACTTTCATATTAAAATTTGAGTTATTATTACATGCCAAAGAAACAATATTATTACAGTCAAAAAGTCACATTGACGATCACTTGACAACAATCACATAAGCTGAACTACATGTGCATCTCTCATAGTTTACACGACTGCAGCGACTTCAGTTTTCTGACTCTAGTTTACTCTTAACAGATTCGACACTTCTTCGGAAAGAGACTGAAAAAAAAAGACTGAGAACAGTGTTTGTGTGTGCTGACGAGATATAATCTGCCAAAGTAAAGTCATAAGATAAAGTAAGATAAGATGAGACAGTGCTGTGTTTATCCCGAGGAAAATGCTGTGCAGAACTTACAATACAAAGTAGGAACAGTGCAAATGAAAAATACTCAAAATAAAGAATCCCCTCGACAATAATTCATATTAAAAGGTTTAACAGCAGGATATTTCAGCTCCTGAGTTTCTCTTACAACAATAAAAATATAGTTGGATCTCACTGTATTCCTCTTTATTACAGTTTTATTCATGTCCTTTCATGTTCTGCCTTGTTTTGCTGCTTCCTGTCCTGCTGCAATCAGCTGGTTTCTCTTCAGAGTTCAGTAGCAAAAGCTGATATTTTTTCTTCGTCACATCATTAAACTCTCCACTTGGTCCTCACTGAAGTCTCCGCCACTATAAACCCATTTGAAGTTTGTGATATTGTTCCTGCTGTCAGTGTTGCTGCCCCGGGGACAGATAAACGAGAGCAGTGGTGGAGTTTTGACGATGAACTTTTGTGCCTTTGTTGTGAAGTGAAGTAAAGTACAGTAGAGGCAGAAGAGACAAACCTCACACTGCAAAGCTGTTCCAACTTAATTGGCTCTGGAGAGGAGTTTTTCCACCGGCCGATTGTCGCAGGAAATCTCCAGGGGATAAGAAACAAGCTGAAAATAATCCCGTCTGTTTGGTCTGACCTCGATTGTTTAAACAGGAGAGACGTCTGAGAGGTTTTTAAGGAGGTAGAACTGGAACTCCAGAGTTCAAAGATTACTGCAGTAAAGAGATAAAAAAGGTATCTCAAAGCAAGACGGAAGGTATCTGAACACCAAGTCTGACTTTATGTGTGAGATATTTGCTCTGAGCAGGTAGTTAAATCCTGTGTTTTTCTTGCTTCTTGAAAACCAGATTAACTTTAAGCTAACAAATCAACACAACGTACTGTAAATGGATTATTATTCCTAAAAATGAATGTTTAGTTTTTAAGTTTGATAAATACTCTGACTCCTGAAGCCAGCCTCCAGCTGCCTGTACTCTGAAAACTAAAATAACTGATGCACATAAAGCAGGAGAAGACTATAAGAAGATAGCAAAGTGTTTTCAGGTTGCTGTTTCCTCAGTTTGTGATGTCATTAAGACATGGCAGTTAACAGGAACTGTGGAGGTCAAGTTGATGTCTGGAAGACCAAGAAAACTCTCTGAGGGAGATGCTCATAGGATTGTTAGAAAGGCAAAGCAAAACTCCCTTTTGACTGCAAAAGACCTGCAGGAAGATTTATCAGACTCTGGAGTGGTTGTGGAGTCATCAGAAGACAACCTTTCCTGTGTCCTCACCACAAAATTCAGTGTCACAAGTTTGCAAAGGAACATCGAAACAAGCCTGATGCTTTTTGGAAACAAGTCCTGTAGACTGATGAGGGTAAAATAGAACTTTTTGGACACAATGAGCAAAGGTATGTTTGGAGAAAAAAACTGTTAAACATGGGGGCGAATGGATCATGCTTTGGTCTTCTGTTGCTTCTACAACAGGACAATGATCCTAAACACAGTCCCCTGACCTAGACATCATTAAAAATCTTTGGATAGACCTCAAAGAGCAGTGCATGAAGACAGTCTAAGAATCTCACAGAGCTAGAAGCCTTTTGCAAGAAGAACGCGAAGGAGCAGCGGCGCTATTCCGAGTTCCCTCTGAACATCTGCGCTTCTGCGCTTCTCACCTTATCTCTAAGGTTGAGCCCAGCTACCCTTCAGAGGAAGCTCATTTAGGCTGCTTGTGTCTGCGACCTCATCCTTTCGGTCACTACCAAAAGTTCATGACCATGGTTGAGACTAAGAGCGATTCAAGATGACCTTGATGACTCGGCATATTCGGACACTGAGTCGAACATCCGGGCAACCCCCCAGAGCTAGACCTGGGGGGTTGCTCACCAGCGAGTGTCTGGTGGCTGGGCAGATAAGCAACATGGAGACGCCGCCCTGTGGGCCCACTACCTGCTGGGACAGGAATCAGGGTCGGGTGCATTGTGTGCCAGGCGGCAGGCAGGGGCGAGGCGTCAGGTGTGTTGACCCCTGGCGTTGCAGACTGGCAGTCAACAGATCATTTAAGCTTTACTTGTATATATAAATAGGTGCATCGTTTAATCTAAAACAAATCAGATTTTTCATTCATTCATTCTTCATTTAATTTGTAGTTATAAATCTTAATTTGCAAAGTAAAGCTATCAAACAAATGTAGCCCATCACAAAGAGAACATACTCAAGTACAAGTATTGAATTTTGTACCTAAGTAAAGTACTAGAGTAAATGTACTTTGTTACATTCCACCACTGCAGCAGTGTAGCTGTAAAATTACTGCATGGAGTTAAAGTTTTATCTCTGTGTAAGACAGAGGAGCTGTGTGAGTTCAGATCTGCTCAGGCTGATCTCGGAGGCTCCAGGGAAAAAGCTGAAGATAAAAACATTTAAGACCCTGCTGCCATTATCATCATCATCAGCTGAGAGGCTGCCTGCAGTCTCTCTCCCACAGCACACGGCTTCATTCACACGCTTTCAGAGTAAAATTGATTCCATTCTGAACTCATTCCTACGTTACACAGGTCCATCAGGCCATCTGATTGGAGCTGCAGCATCTCTCTCATACAGGCTCCCGTCTTTTCAACAAGGCTTTGGGATTATATATTTGAAGGTTTGAAGGTCAGGCAGCTGAGAGCGTGAAGGCAGGAGCATCATCTCACATCTTAGTGAGAGGATTTCTTTTACTCTTCATTCAACTAAAGCCCAGTTTTCTTTACACCTGAAGGTCATTAGTTTTAAAAACATCGTCTGATGTAAGATCACAGCCAGAGGTGAACGGTAAAAGACGTAAATGTGATGTGATTTGGGTGAAGTGACTATTTAAACAGACTGAAAGCACCTGACTGGACTGCCAACTCATCACCAACAGGTCAAAATCATGACAGACCTGCCCTGAAAACTAAACATTAAAAAGATTGATGCTAAAACGTCACATAAAAGGAGCAGTGTGTCAAATTAAGGGGGATTTAGTGGCATCTAGCAGTGAGGACTGTAGATTGCAACCTGCTAAAGCTTCTCTCGATTACAGTTCCTTCAGTGTTCATCATTTAGGAAGTATTAACCAGGAGCAGAATACTCTGCAGAGGTCCCCTTTTCTCCAAAACAATGGGCTTGGTGATTCACACCAGTGAAAACACTGAATAAAACAGTTTCATGTCATAAAAATCAGTGTTTCTGTGATGCTGTTGGGCACGCTGGAGACAGACTGCTCGCCCAGCACCTGTTAATGTGTGCTCCCCTTATTTCTGATCAAGGCATTCAGAAGGTTTTAACTGGGAGCCGAATTATCCACAGAGGTCTCCTCCTCTCCAAAACAAATGCTAACCACTGCTCCACCGTGCCACCTATTTAAAGGAATAACTCACCCTAAAACTTGACTATCTGTAGTCTCAGAGAGTGTTTTCTCTCATTAAGGAGAGCAGAGTGCCCAAAAAATGAAAGCATATCAGTGCAAACAGACTTCTGCAGAGGCCGAACAAAACCCCAACGCCCACAAAATACCACAGTCCTTCAAAATAAAAGTCCTCCGTGTCCTCCTCCACTGCCACTGACATCTTTTACATTTTCTTGTGTTGTTTTGTCTCGTGTTCATAAAATATGAATCCCTGAAAAACGCATCAAGGAACATCGGCACTTAACCATCAGTAGTTGCCGTGGTAACATGGCAACCCCCCCTTTACATTCCAGCGACTGTGTGTTATCTAATAACATGCTGGAAACCCTTTATCAATAATGGATTTATGAGAACTTGGAGACATTTCACATTAACTTTATCCTCAGAGATCTCACTGGTGATGTTGAAGCTCTACTGACCTTCACTCTGCCGAGATCAATGAAGCTCTGAGCTGATTTTATCTCTCAACACTACACAGCAAACTAAACTATTCTCACACTCCAACAGCAACAGAGAGATTTTGGTTATTAGAAAACATTCAGCACTGTAAGATGTTTATCTCTCCAAAACAATGTTACTGCTCCCCTTGTCTTTGGTGTTTTACTGTTTGTTTTTTCACCTTTTGCCGCCAAAAGTCAAGCTCCTTTAATGTCATCTTTCATGTGCTGTGAAATATGATGCAATTATCAAACCAATAGCTCCAGTCCTTGATTATGATTGGCTGAGCCATATTTGAAGCCATTATAAAATACTCTATAAACACACAGCTGTCACCACATTACAGTTTTAATGTGACTGGGCCAATTAGTCACCTATTGTCATATGGGACGCAGAGCTAAAGAGCAACTGAAGCCTGAAGCTTTCATCATCCACCAGGACGAGAACAGTCAGGAAGACGGAGTGCTGTCGTTCAGTGAGTGAAGAAAAAAGACACAAAGATGCCTCAAAGGAAACAAAGAGGTTGGAGAAATGAAGCTCTTGTAAAAGTTCAGGCAGGAAGACTCTACTTTTGCATTGTAGGTCTTTAAAATATTTCTCATAACATCTATCATTCACTCCTCGCATGGATGCTCACTCATTTCTTAACAGTGGCTGTCATTGAGACATCAACTGCTCCGTCAGCTGATCACAGTCAAACAATAACACAGCGACACACCTTCTATGTTTGCCTATCATCTTCCTCTTTTAAATATGGTTCTCTTTCTGCTCGAAGTTTTTTCATGCTGCAGTCGTTCACCCTCCACCTCCCCATCACCACTAAGTCTTCACAGATTCATCATCCTCATCAGCCTTCAGTCTCAGAGTCATCAGCCACCACGATCACCAGAATCTGGACACCATGGGGGATTTATTTTGCTGCTGCTCAAATGCCGCCTGATTGCAAATCTCCATTGGGAGTCCAAGCGCCAAAGACTTTCTGTCAGTTCATATTCATCACATCATCTGTTAATCTGTATTAAACAATCATCTTTTGTTTCGTTCACCTGATCTCTCCTGATTGAAATACTGTAGTTGCTGCTGCCCAATCTCCTAGCCTTTAATCTCCATCTAAAACGGACAAACTACACCAACCACCTGACATTCTGCACGAGAGCCAGAAAAAAACACCAAGAGAAATGCTGAAACTGATGACTGTATATTAAGATGGACGACGTGTCTCCACTTCCTCCCGTTGCAACACATTCTCGCTCCAACCTCGTCACATATCAACATTTGGTCATGGATTTTCCACGTCGAGCTACAACATGTAAAGTACCCTGGGTGTGTCGGTTGTTGACGCTGTGTCAACTTCAGCCTGTTACATGTATTGTCTGTTTTCAAAATACACTTCTGTTTCCACAGGAAATGTACAGTTTGCATACAGTCTCTTTAAAAATAAGCACACTACATCCGTACAACACCATAAATTGACGTTTTTTTCCTTCAACAACACATGCACATGGTTGTGTTTAGTCAACACACACACGTGGTTTTAAGAAAAAAGAACAGGGTTTGCCTTTTCAGTCTTACAGGAAGCAAACACCTGTGTCCTGGGTGAAAGTCAGTGGTTGTTGAACCCGACCTGACGTGTTTCCTGCCGATGCTCCCAGGCACCATTAAACAAAAATGGCAACCGGTCATGTATCATGCAGACGTGAAAGGATGGCTTTTTTTTTTTGTCGGTGTCTGACGCTGGAAGTCACTGACCAAGCACTGGATTTCAACGACTTCACCTGCGTGAACTGCTCGTTGTGGCTACCAGCTACTCAGAGGTAATGATAACTAGCTCTAGTCCTATCTAAACACAGATTTTTTTTTTCATGTTGTTTCTCTCCACATCCACTCCTCTCAGTAGTGTAGTGGCAGTTGAGTGGGATTTTTTTTTGTTCTTCCCCCATCTGTGGCGCCCCCTTTGGATGACTGTGCCCTTAGCATTAGCCTATACTGCCGATGCCACAGGCCGGCACTGTCTGACACCCACTGCGGAAACACGGTACCCACCGTCAACCCTCAAGTCTCCACTAGTAGCTAGCTTTGGTCGCTCTGTCCTGTGCACCAGCTGGATCAGGTGGGAGCTTGCAGAGGTAGTACCGCTCATTCAGGACAATGTAGCTGTGGAAACATTGTGCCCACCCTAATCAGTTAACAGTTAATCACTGACATCCAGAGTCACCAGCACCGAAGCCACTTGAAGACTGTCAGGACAAGATCCATGTGAATGCCATGTGTTAACCATATTCATTGTTCTACACTGTATTTTAAACAGTGAAAAAAGGTTGTTTTCCTGCATTAGGTCATTAGATCAGTTCTTAAAGGGCAGCTGATCCTGCAGCCTGGATACAAATCTGACCTTTAGCTCCCATTACAACAGTCCAGTCCAGCTGAATCTCCTAACGCTAATAGCCAACATACAGGCCTCCAGTCAGGACTGTGTCTCCAAGCAAACAGGTTCATCATTATCAGGTTAGGCAGAATCCCAACCCAATCACCAGACAGACCTGATATGGATATTCAACGAATCTGCAGATTACATTTAATTATATTTTATTACCAAACTGTGTCTGACAGTAAACACATTTATCTGTATGAAGGATCTGTGTGAAAACCCCTGGAGGCTCTCCTCTCTGTCGCTTCCTGAGAGAACCTCTACGGATAATGTGGAAATAATAAAGACGGACACACACAACATGATTTTAATGAGGTTTAGCTTTAGCCGAGACGTTTCCAATATGGGAAAACCACTGTGGAAAATCAACGACTGAGGCTTCTCCTGCTGCGCTCAAATCCATTAAATTAACTTTGGGTGCGAAAGTAGGAAATAATCAGTTAACAGAACCTGCATGAAATGTTATGTACAATTTACACTCTGATGTACAGCGCGGTCACACACACACACACACACACACACACACACACACACACACACACACACACACACAGATGTTATAATGTGGGAATGTGCTCCCATTCCCTGGGAAACAGATAAGGAAATCCCTGCAGCCTCTAACAGGCTGAGGATTTACTTTAAGCTCCTCAGGGAACATCTCTGTTGAAAGCTGCTGTGCTGAACTGAAAGAGTTAATTCCTATGGTTTCGAAGAAATTCATTACCTGGAGCTCATTTAGCATTTCTTTAAAAAAACGGATAAAAGATCCTTTAAATCAAATTGTTTTCATTTGGACTGAAGTTACCTGCACTCTGCTGAAACCGTTATTGAATTTTTTATTGAACCTGGTGTCACCTTTTCTTTTAGTAGCTTTTATCTTCTTTATTTTGGGACCTTCTGCTTTCTGCCACAGTGATAAATCTACTCCGAGTAGCTCGTGGTTCACCTCAATTTCAGCCCCTTCAGTACACAGTGGGCTGCACTTTTGGACATCTTAAAACTGTTTCATGCAGGCAGTGCTGTGCACAGACGTTTTGTGGGGTGGGTGAACAAGTGAAAAAGAGGGCACCCCGTCCACAAATATGTCTGTGGGCTCGCAGAGTGAGCCCTGCTGGGAGGCTTCTATGTGTCTGCCAGATTCAGAAGGGCTCTTCAGGGAGGTAGGTGTAATTAAGGTGTATTGAGCAGGGTACATGTCTGTCTAGCTCACATATGAGGTGTCTCAAGATCTGTACCATATACACCTAGCAGCTGCTAAACAACAAAGACAACAATGCCACATTGTGCATGTTTGCTATCATTAAGGAGAGCTGTTTACACATCAAGGCAGTGGTCGGCCTCTGGTCAATGTTAGGCTGTCGATCACCGTTTATGTCCCACAACGTTGCCCCTTGTCAGCCCCTGTCTGCTTTTTCTCAGCCAATTCAGGACTTTGAGTTGGTGTCAGAAACGGCAGAGCCCATCAGTGAATGAAGTCACTCTGATTGACAGTTTAGCTCAGCGCACCGTAAGAGGAATGGAAGTGAGGAAAGTAAACAAAGAGCTAAAGTCCAGAGGGAGTGCAACTAAAACAAACCTGTAACATAAAGTAAGATAATTTATCCATGGAGCTCTTTAACAGAAACATTTCCTGGTGGTTTGAGTTAATGTTTACAGGCGCACAGTAAATATGCTGCTCTTTCAACGTTGTATTGTTAATGTGCTAACTGACTAACTAGCGTCAAGTCGATCATCTGGTTTTCCTTTTTGAATGACAAATACAGACGACTGCTGTCTGCTGGTGTGGAGAGTTATTCCCTCTCACACAGGCAAAGAAGGTACGTGTTGGTTGGCCGTTAGCTGAAGTCTTTGCGGTGTGTTCATTTGCAACTTTTTGGCCAAGACATGGCAAAGTCAGGCAACGCAGCAGGGGGCCTTCATCACCGACAGGTCTTTGAAGTCAGTCTGGGCCTTTAGGGCAAACAAGATCATTACCTGGCTGTCTATAACAGCAGGTCAGAGAGACGTGGATGCTGCTCTGCAGGGTGCTCAATTAGCATGCGTTAACTGTGGTGGCTGTGACAACGGAAGTTGAGGAGGGAGGGGCGCGACTCAAATGCAGTTGTCAGGCATCCAGCACCCTTTGAGAAGTGAAGTCATGGGCCAAATTTAAAAACTAAAACATAAAATCATTAAAAGGAATGCAAAAAAAAATCAAAAAAGGCACTTATCTAGTCAGAGGCCAAAAGGGCAGATGCCTCAGCACCACCTGGGATCTATCTGTGCACGTGCCTGCATGCAGGTGGATTTCATTACAGTGAAATACACATGGTAACAGATAATCAGGGATACAGGTGGTAGAAAAAATAGTGACACTTTCACAGTGTTTGTTTTGTCTAACCAAGAGTCCAAACCTCAAAAATATTAAATTAAACAAACAATAATTCATGATTTTTAGAATGTAGTTGCCATTCATTTACCACCAATCAACTAATCAATCACAGGAGAGATGCCCTCTCACTGTGGACTCTGACCGTGGACCATAACTCAGGATGGGATGCAGAGGAATTTTTCTGCGGCTTTGAATTTCACCCTGAGGTGAATCCATGGATGAGCAGCAGATGGAGGAGAAGACAGGGCAGCAGCATCATTAGTGGAGTGGGAACGTTGGAGTCCATCTCTCCAGTAGTGGCGGCGTTGTCTTGTGCGGGGCCAAAGGCGATGATGATGTCCGTGATCTTTTCTGCTTCCTGAATCTGATGGAGGTTGGAAATTCTTCGCTCCAGTACCTCAAATCTCTGGACAAACAAATGCAGCTCTGATGGTGAGGTGAGTGGGGCTGTTGTGGAGTGGAAGCCGTGCAGTGGTCCAGTTATTCACTGCTCTTTACAGCTAGAATCCTCTGTGGAGCAGCTCTGTGGCTCTGTGATGGGTTAACTTATGACTGAAGGCAGACAAACAAAGAAAACTTCAGCAGCAGTGTTGAATTTTGTGAAATGGCTCTGTTGTTTACTTTGTAGTAGCCGCAGTCAGCAGTCAGGCAACAACCATCCTAAAATAAAATAAGACGCTAGTATTCGAAACCAGAGAGTGTTTTCCGAGACAACACCTACCGGCAACTGTGATGACCCAGCTCTTGAAAAGCCTTGTTTCCACCAAGCAATCTGGTTCAGCAGTTTGTTTAGAGCTGTTATTTTTGTGTTGTGTATTTTGTGTTTACATTGTCAAAAGTTGTGGATCTTACCACAATATAAAATTGCAACAAAATAAGTGATGTACTTTTATAGTTTGCCTTCAAATATTCAGTAAAAACTAAATGATCTCTCATTTCTTTAGTTTGTGAACAACAACAACAGTAACAGATTCTGTATACAATATTAATAGTTCAACTAAATCAAATCTACCACTAATTACACATTTAAACAGCTCCCAAATACAAAAAATGTCCCCTGGGATCTATATATATAAATCAACAGCTGATTTCGCTCTCTTTTTTTCCACCTGGACCTTTATGCTCTGCCATTTCTCCTCTAATCATCACGCTGTAACCTGTGACAGGCTGTTATGATACCACAACTATCACACAGTCACATATATGGAGTTTATTCACGTAGGTTTACATCACCAAAGGTTTATGACAGAATCAGAGAGGAGAGGGAGAGACGCTGTGCTGCTGCCAGAGGAGCCGCTGAATGAGTTCCCTCTGAGCAGTAAGTCACTAAAAGAGTCTGAGAAGTAAAACATTCAGGACGCCACAGTTTATTCCACACTACTGAAGCTGCTCCTCTTTTTGGAACCACGACAGAGTTGGTAATAATTTCGCTTTCAGCCATGCTTGTTGTTGTCGTGGGTAACAGTATGATGTCAATATGTCAACAAGTCGGAATCGTGCAAGTATCAGGATATGAATTTTTCATATCACATTACAAATTACATTATCATGAACAAATTGATATGGCACACCCCTGTTTACAATTTCCATCAATCAGATGCTCTAACTATGTCGGGATAATAAATGAGGAAGGACACAAATGCGCCAGCTGCTGCATATGGTAGGCTTTAATAATATTTTAGTTTAGTTTTAAAGATGATCTGATCACATATTTGGAATGAAATCAATTCAGAAACAGTTGCTTGTCTGAAATATTATTGATAAGTCATGAATACTTTTAGTTTGTTGCTGTTTTTTGGCCGTATTACAAACGAAACTCACACTGTTACCATTACGACTCACATGCTCTTCATTTGTTCTGTATGACTTGTTTTCTCCACTGAAAAGTGTAACGTGTTTTTTAATAGCAGACATGTGTAAGTCGATTGCCTGAAAATATTACACATGTGGGTCAAACAGTCTCTGAGAAAAAGAGTGAAGAGTGAAAACAGTAACAACTGTGGAGACTGTCCCCTTCTTTGTTATATCCCCCCACTGGAAACATGCAAACCTCAAATGAATGCTGTATTCTGTATTCTTCTCTGTATAAGTTCTATATTAGCAATACATCCAAGGTGTAAATGTGGGCCAGGAGATTGTTTTTTCAAGTGGCCGCCTTTGTCTTTCACACACAAGCTCTAAATACAACACAGATTTAATGATGTGGGATCAATGAAGCGTATCAGAGGGACACGGGACCAAAGAGAGGGAATAATGCAATTTCACTCTGCCTTTCAACTCAGCCGAGGAAAGTCTCTGAACTCAGAGGCGGACCAAATAAGCACGGCCGGAACATTCAAAGGCTCGCCGTCTAATGGAATTATGGGTAATAACAGATATCATTAAAGCTAGCCTCTGGCAAAGCCTTTACGCTGACCTTTCAATTAACAGTTCACCATGGCAGCGAGTGTTTATCAGTGTGTACCCCGCCCCTTCCCCTCCTCCGAATACTGAGCCGGAGTGACAGATAGAAACAGGACGTATGTGCCCACTCGCCTCTTTCATTCCTCGCCTTTGAGTCGCTGAACGCCGGGCCATGAAAGGTTTCCTGGGCAACACATGCACAGCCTTGACTTGAAAGCTAGATGAAACAAGCGAAGCAGTGTGTCAACAAAGCTCTCAGTCCACCTTAAAAGCAGAAAAAAATCTCCCTTAAGCTTCAAAGTGTCTTCCTGACTTCTTTGAGACTCTTCATGAGTCGTCTCTCAGGAGACGGAATCTCCTCGTTTAACTTTCATTCACATAAAATCAACATTGATTTAAGCAGCTCAGTCAGGACTGCCAGTATTTTGGTCACAAAAAGTTGAATACAGATCTCAACAGAAAGCTTTTAGTAACTTTATTTGCAAAAGTTAAAAGCTAAATGTAGTTACATTTGATAAGTAATTCAAAAGAATCAATAAGGAGATTAGATACTGGATTTGGATTAAGATAAAAACAGACAAGATAAACCTGCATTGATCACCAGAGGGGAAATTTAAGTGTTGCAGCAGTACGGATAAGAAGGGAAGTTAGAAATAATAATACAATTAGGGAAGAATAAAGTTCTGGGCAGATACCAACACTGATGTTTATTTTGTTTTTGTTGTTATTTGTTCCCCCTTTTGAGAGAAAGAAATCTGTATAATCTGTAAGAAACTTGTATGATTGAAATTTCAACTGCGATCATACAAATTTATAAAGAACCTTAAATATTTTGTCAGTCTGTCTGTGTCAGTGAAAACATGGACGCTTCACACACAGAAGATCTATACAATCAGCACAGTTTCAAGATTAGAGTCACCAATTCAGTATCTGACCAAATGTCTCCCCTTCTGTTCCTGAGATATGACATTTAGTACTGGACGGTAAAATGTTTTTGCAGAACATTATGATGTCACAGTGAAGCTGACCTTTGATCTTTGGATATAAAATGTCATCACTTCATTATTTTATGGTATTAGACATTTGTGCTAAGTTTTGTCATAATTAGTGTTTAAATTCTTGAGTTATAACCAAAAACATTTTATAAGCTTACACTGATCAGTTTATTCTTCAGTCCAAGAGAACGTTTGTGTGAAATTAAAAAAAAAAAAAAAAAATCCATTCTGAGGTGCTCTTGATATATTTTGTTAACCAGAACGAGAAAAATGCAGGGTCACCCTGACCTTGACCTTTAACCTATGACCACCCAAAACTAATCAGTTTATTGTCCGACTAGACATTTGTGCCAAATTTGAAGAGTACCCTTGGGGCGTTCTTGAGATATCATGTTCACAAGGATGGGACTGACAGGCAGACAATCTGAAAACATAATGCCTCCAGCCACAGCTATAGCCGGAACGGAGGCATGAAAATCTAATACCTATTTTATGTTGCTGTGAAAACATCAACAAATTTCTTTCTTTTTTAACAGCTGTAAACTAAATTTAACAAGAGGACGGCTTTAAGCTGCCACAGAAGGTAGTTCACAGTGCTGAAACAGTGTCTGTTTGTATGAACAGAACAGTCAGTGGGATGGGACCACCGGCCGGACAGGTGTAATGTTTTGACAAAGTGTTTTGCGTGTGACCCAGCATGGGAAATTTAAAAAGTAGCTGTTAGCGGCTAACTCAAAGAAGCAGAGCAGCGGCCAAAACTGTATGCAAATTACTAAAACAATGAGGTCTGGGAGCTCCTCATCCTCCAAGCAGAGGATGAGATCAGTTGCCATATAACAAAGACTGTAAATGATTGTCATTGCCATGTTCTGCCAGTTATTGTTTATAAAGCACTCCACTCCGCCCTGCTCCACAGTGTCATCTGCTGTGCAGAGTCTTGTAACAAAAGGACCTCCCTTGTTTCCCATCATGCTTGTCTGGTGCTGGATTAATGTCTAGTGGTTAGTTGAGTTTTCTGTTTCATGTTCAAGAATGCAAATTGGACCGTTCAGAACATGGTGGCTCATGTTGGTAATTTTCCTTTTTGTGCTGTTTATGTTTTCAACCGTGAGTGAGGTGACTGTTACACGTCCTGTCGAAGAGGAGAATTTACAGAAACATTGGCTCTGCCCACTTCACCCCTATAGATCAGATATCATCAGACCCAGGAGGTTTGGACTAGAACTTCGCATGACTCTAAAAATATCCACACAACAGGGAATAAAAGTCAGAATTGGGACATCTTCAGCTGCAGTGTGAAAGGTCTTCTTTTAGCCCGACTCTGGGCTTGTTGTTTGAAAGGAACAGAAATTTTGGCTCAAGATTTGGCTGCTGCCCAGTGACCCACATACGAAACTGCTTACAGTGTTATAAGTTCTCTGAATAGCGCCAGAGGTAGGCATGCGCTGCCAAAATCTCACAGAATGAGGAGGAGAGATGTGTATTTCACCTGCAGCATAGATTTAGGTGGAAATAGCTTGTTTAAAGTAAGGATGTAACCGATAGCTGAGGATCTTGTTTTCAAGTCACAAAACCGTTCGACTCAACAGCAATATATTTCTTTCCAAAAGTCTAAAACAACAAAGAGTTCCTCATGGACCGCCTGAAAATTAACCACAGCCTGTACCAAAGTCATTAATATCAGCTTATCAACACAGAAAAGGAGGTGAAACTGATGAAATCCATCTTTTTGCACTGCTGCAGAGAAAACCTGAGTTTCTGGATAAGAAACATCAAATCCACATTTCCAAACCAAACTGAAGATATGAGAGAGCGACTGAAGTTCCACTGCCCAAAAACGAATTTCCAACATTTAACCAAAGACGCACAAAAGTATCTCAAGATCTTGCAAACTTCCGCATCTGTTTGAAATAGTAATCAGAGAAAGTAAGGCGGCAAAGTTTCCTTTCCCCATTAAAATTCACTTTCCTTCAGGTTTTCACCCTAAAAACTCTAATGAGCTCATTTAGAGCATCATTTCATGAGTAGTGAAGCAAATGAGGAGGCGAGGAGGATGGTGATGGGCCATATTTCTGCCGGCTCTGTCTGACAGCCTGCCTCAACATCTGTCTAACCCGCTGACAAACAGGAGGAAATGGGACGAAGAAATCCATCAGACCCAGAGCCTGTTGCTGGCGTAAGACGTGTATGTGGCCAGGGTTGTCGGGGTGTACAACATTCAAGGGAAACAAACAAACACACAAAAATGGAATACTGCAGTTTGCAGAGGGAGAAGAATGTTGACAATGGATTATGTTCACTTTAGGTTTCTGTCTGCCCAAACCAGTTCAGACCACAAGCATAAACAGCAGTCAAGATATGACTTAATTTTTCCTTTCAGTCATTTTCTCCTGGACTCGGGCTCTGTAAACTGTCTGATGCTTGTAAAGGTAATAAGATGAGCATCTTTCTCGGATCATCAACCATGCAAATAAAATAACAGGCGCCAAACAGCTATCAGATCTTTACAACCAGGCAAGCAGACGTAAAGCAACCTGAAACACACAGCATCCTTCAAACCCCCCTCCATAACATTCATGCCAAATACGATTAACATGATAAACAAGCTATAAAAGAATGAGTGCGCTAACATTTGCACATACTTGAAAGTACCAATTTACTCTACACGTAAACCATGGATGTATGAAGAGAATACACCATTTCAGGCAAGGCCCCGGTCATCCCTATGAAAGTTGCTCAGTGGTGCAAAAAAGTTTGACTTTTGTGTGTAAAATTACACGGATCGTCTTTGGGCCCATGGAGCAGATGCATAAGAGACTTTTGTCAGCCTGGCAACTAACTTCTGGTTTAGCATTCCATTAACTTGCAGAGGTTTTGACAGTCAACAAACATCATCCACTGATTTCCAGAGGTCTTTTTCACAATGCGAGTCTGTGGAGAAAAGTCTTTTTGGGCCCCAAGGCATCACATGAAGGACCCAGAAGTTGTGTTTCCAGGGTTTGGCACCTATGAAAATTCAGAGCCTGGGGCATATTTCTAGCTCCCAGTGGGCGACAGTGGCTCAGTCCATAGGGACTTGGCTTGGGAACTGGAGGGTTGTCTGTTCAAGTCACCATCCAGACCAAGTGGAAAGCGTGGACTGATAGCTGGAGAGGTGCCCTTGAGCAAGGCACTGAACCCCCAACTGCTCAGGGCACCTGTCTAAGGCGGTTCCCTCTATCTGACATCTCTCTAGTTAATGCATGTTTGTTTGACTTTCCCCCTAGGGATTAATAAAGTATATCTTCTTATTCTTTTTCATGATACCTTGCATGAATTATAGGCTTGACTTCTGGCACTGAACCAAAACCTGCATTTTCCAATATAATGGTACACTAATCCTCTTTCCTGGACCAACTGGGTAAAAAAACATGTGCCAAAACATCTGCATCGCCCCCTGGTGGCTGGCTGCAGTATAGTTCATAAACCCTGCCCCCTCCATGTTAGCAGATGGGACATGTGCCAAATTAAAAGATCAAAGTACTCATCAAGTAAATTTTTCCAAAGATGGTTTTTGCCATTCTGGGTAGTTCTTATCACCCTGACATTTGTAGAAGTGTTAATTTTTCTGATAAGTTTGGTTTTATTTGATACTATGAGAAAGGGGGTTTAATGTCATGATTGACAGTTGTGCTCAAGCAATGGCACTACTCATGATTCAGGATTGGGTCTGACGCATGTATGGGCAGAAACTAGATACCGCGGCTCCAATTCCCCGGCTCTAAAGGTGTTTGCGAGATACTGCATTCACAAGAATCCAACAGAGACACAGTGACCTTGCTCTTTGACCACCAAATTCATCCTTGACTAAAAGTGGATGTTTGTGCCAAATTTGAAAAATTTCCTAAAGTGGTTCTTGAGATACCACGTTTACAAGAATGAATCGGATGCAAGGTCATGGGTAACTTGACCTTTAACCATAAAAAATGTAATCATTTCGTTAAGTCTAAGTGAACGTTTGTGCCAAATTTGAAAAAAGTTCCTCAAGGTATTCTTGAGATATCGCATTCACAAAATGAGATGTATGCAAGGTCACAGTACCTTTGACCACAAAATTCTTAACAATTTATCCTTGACTCAAAGTGGATATTTGCGCCAAATTTGAAAAAATTCAATTAAGATATTCTTGAGACTAAGAAAGATGCAAGGTCATGGGTGCCTTGGCGTTTGACCACCAAAATCGGATGAATTGATCATTGGGTCCAAGTGAATGTTTGTGGAAAAATCCCCTCAAAGTGTTCTTGAAATATTGCGCTCATCAGAATGAGATCGACCAGATCACAGTGGCCTTGACCTTAAACCTATGACTGCCAAACACTGATCAGTTCATCCATGAGTCCAAGTAGACATTTGTGTCAAATTTAAAGAAATTCCCTCTTGGCGTTCTTGAGATTTTACGTTCACAAGAATGGGATGGACGAGTAGACAAACTGACATAAAGCCTCTGGTCGGTGCACTAGCATTAAGATGTATTTTATCAAAGGGGCTCATTCAGATTACATTGATCATAGTAAGTGATTATGCCTGTTAAATACTATTATCTTTGACACCCTTTAAACATACCATATATTAAAATACCAAGAATATTCTGAAGTGCTATGTTCTAATTCATGCATCGTGTGATCCTTTCATCGTAGGGTTCGGGTTATGTTAAGGTTAACCTCCTTCATGTGAGATGAAAATAAAACAAGCTCTGATTTCTGTTTCTGTCTTTCATCGTTTCTGGAGGCTTTTCCCTTTTGTTTGAAGCCTGCGAGCGTTCCGCAGCAACGCATCCATTACACTCGTTACCCTCCGCCTACACTTCAAATACAGCTGCTGCTGCTGGGTGAAGCGTAAGGGCGGCGTGGGGCGGGTGTGTCCTCTTACAGTGGGGAGTGGGTGATGAAATCCATCGCAACTGCTCATCACTGTGACTCAGTCAGGACCTGTGTGATACTGCTCAAGGTTGTTGTGTGTGTCCGTCACAGGGACAAAAATAATCATTAATCCCTCTTCTGTTGAAACACAAGACAAGCTGTCTGCTGATGGAGTGAAATCTGGAAGTTTTTGATATGAGATGCGTTGAAAGAGTCCATTTCATCATATTTCCTAACACTGTCACAACTTTCTTAAAAGAGTTGAAGTGCACTGACGCCAGAAAAAAAGGTCAGTGGCATCAACCCCTGACAGCATGGAGATAGTTACTTACATACAATACAATAGTCTTACCTCATACACCACCTATGGATATTGTCCATGACAATGTATCATAGTTTATGATATTGATGTGTATTTTAAAAAGAATAAAATAGAATAGTGTTCTTGTAAAGTCAAACTCTCACAAAATTAAGATTTTGAAGCACAGTTGGCTATATATATATATATATATATATATATATATCTGTAAATTCAAATGACTGGAGTTCTATCAATAACCTAGCTGCATATTTATCTGACATAAGTTTACGGATGGATCTGAACTTTTTGCAGTTAAACCAAGGGAAAACTGAGATTCTTGTTAGTGGAGCAAAAGCAGAGAGAGTAAAACTGTCTACCCGTCTGGAATAATTTGCAATGAACACCAAGGAACATGTAAAAAAAAACCTTGGTGTTATCACTGACCCTGACCTCAACTTTGAACAATACATTAGAAACGTGATTAAAGCCCCATTTCCACCAAACACTTTCAGTATGGTACCTTTGGAACCAACAGTAACCCTTAGACATGGTACCTAGACCCTAGTGTCTCCACCACAAACAGTCCTCTTAAATGTGGGCGGGGTTGTTGTCACTCGCTGTATTTCCTCATCAGCGGTGACACAGATGGAAGTCTGCACCTCGTTTATCGTCCACAGAACCAGGCTGCACTCCGACATCTCTCCATGGGATACTTAAAAATAGCAGCTTTGCGCATTTAGTCCAACTTTTCACAGTTGAAATGGAGAAAAAGCGTACCGAACTGAAAATTACCGTAACGTACTGCTAGGTGGAAACGGGGCTTAAAGTGCCCGTTTATCAGACTGCTCTCAATGAACTAAGATTTGTTAGCTTGAAAGGTAATGTTATCTAGCTGCTCTGTTAGCTTGCTAGCTAACAACCACGTTCCAGATCTTTAAAATCCGTTTCATCACTGTGCAGTCAGTCCGCAGAGGTAGGTTCAGCATATTTTTAGCCTAGTGTAGCACAAAGACTGGAAGCAGGGGAAAGCTGCTAACCTAGCTCCTTCAAAAAAGAAAATAGAAATCCAATTTCCCAGAACTCCAGTTTATATACTCCATTCATAAATACTCAGTAATAATGGTTATAAAACATATTTACAAGTTTTGTTGATGAGTGTTGTGGCTACCAGTTATTATTATTTTAAAAGAACAAAAAGATAAAACAGTAACACCAGACAGTTAAAAAGCACATTTTCTGTTTCTTTGAACAAAATTGTTGACAGAGGTGGAGAAAAAGAAACCTTTGTTCCAATTTGTCTTTCAGTACATCCTCATCATTGATAACGAGCTCAGGATAATTGGAGCGATCTGGCTTTCCTGCAACTGATGATGTATTCAGTGAAAGCACCTCGTTCTGAGCCTCCTCCCTCGCTGCGAGGACTTGAATACGGAAGGAAAGAAAAGGCTCCACAATGAGATCCCTGTTTCACGTTTGTCTCTTTAACTGCACGCGACAAGAAAGGCTGCAGATTATTCCAAATTATAATTTACTCTATTGAAACACCACAGAGGTGTCAGAGGTGAAGGAGCAGCTGTGGAGGTTTGAGTTTCCCTGTAAAAACCTAGAAACAGGGAACCACTTATGATATGTTGGCGCTCTTTAGACACCTGACACAGACAGAAAAAAACAGCTTTCAATAAGAATAAGCTCACAATAAGAACACAACTAGGGGGGTTAGGGTTGGGTGATGTCACAATTCCTAACATAAAGTTCCATGCTTAAGCCCGTTTCCACCGAGCAGTACGGTACAGCACAGTTCAGTTCGTTACCCTTTTTCTTCCATTTCCACAGTAAAAGTTGTGGATGGTACCAATAGCAGCGTTCCTTAGCGTCCCCATGTTTGGTCCCCCCTCTGTTGGGGTACCTAGCGCACAGATCTGGTACTAAAAGGTGGAGCTGTGAACACTGCAGTCTGATTGGTCAGTAGAGGACGGTCACTCTGCTCAGGGCTGAGTTGTGTCTGGTTTTGAGGCTCATGTAACCACTGTTCATACTGTGGAGAGTTTGATTAGTAAACTGGAACTATAAAATGAAAGGATGTTTTGCTGCCTCTCACAGCAGCTGGAGTCGGAGAAAAAATCACTTCATTCACTGGGCCGACTGCCGGCAACTTTTAAGGTGGAACGTTAACTTGTAATGTTACTCAATGCATGAGTTGATGACGTGAATCCATCAGCACACCTTAAATTTCACTGTGACAACTTTGACCATCACTTTAGTTTTTATATGACAGACACTTTTAGTAATGAGTGGATCTTCAAGCATTTATATATATATTAATTTCGACCAGGTTATGTGAACTGCATATATTCTAATCCTCACTCAGAAAAAAAAAACAACATGGTGGAGCGTTGTGGGCTACAGCAACACTAAACCCCTGAGCTTGCCTGAGAAGGACTAAATGCGCAAAGCTGCTATTTTGAAATATCCCATGGAGAGAGACTCTCACTGCAGCCTGTTGTATTTTGTTCTGAAAATGTGGGCGTGCAGCCTCGTTCTGTGGGCGCAGACTTCCATCTGTGTCACAGCTGATGAGGAAATACAGTAAGAGCTGGACGTAGCAGTAACAACAACCCCGACCACATTTAAGAGTACAGTCTGTGGTGGAAACGCTAAACAGAATAGGGTCTGGGTGCATGTCCATATGAGTTACGTAAGTTTCTAAAGGTCCTGTACCTCAAGTTTCTGGTGGAAATGAAACTTTTGCTTCACACAGGACACAAACACTGGTCTACTGGGGGAAAGTCCTGTGTCCACCACCCCAATCTGCCTCCATCCTTCCTTCTTTATTCCATCTGAGCATAGGTCACATGACTGCAGCCATCAGATGACGTAGGTTATATACAGACTGTAGTGCATTACTTTTCACAGCTAAGTGCATGACAACAGCCTGCATGGTGATGCCTGCCTCTGCAGTTGACTCAAACCATTCACTTAATAAAAACTGGACGATATAGAGGGAGAAACAATGGCAAACTCATGCTAGCTTCTGCCCAAGGCTCGTTATGTCATTAAACAGACACTAAAACTTCAGAACAACTTTTTTTCTTGTTGCATAAAATCACATCTTTGGTTTGCAAGAAGCAACAGAAACATGAGGATTTACCTACCTGTTTGGCTTTGTGCACACATCTCTCCCCTAAATGTGGTGTGGAAATACCTCTGCTTGACTTTGTATTTTGTTTCCAGTTCACTTCAGTGAATTCATACAGTTCTTGTTTTTGTTTGCATGCTTTTTAACTTTCTTCACCTTTTTCTTTTATTTGCATTTGTGAAAATAAGGTCAGTCTTGTTTTTAGAGCGGTTTGTTTTTGAACTCCTGAGAAAAAATCTCCCAAATGACCGGCTTTTTTCCTCAAAACGCAGCCGTCTCTCACCTCACCGATGTTTGACCGGCCGCTGCTAATGGACGGCGGGTGTTTTATTTGTTTGGGTAAAGGGTGAGCTGCTGACTACGGATGATTCATTTTGCTCTGGTAACGTTCTCTCAAGGGAGAAAAAGGTGAAGGGATCCCTCGCCATGAAATATTCATCCACTCCTTAGACTGCATGCAGAGCAGGTGGATGGAAAAAAAGGGGGGGAAACGCTCCTCTCCAGGAAAAACGAAAAGAAAAAAAAAACAGATGACAAGAAAATTTGGAGAGAGTTGGATTAATGGACGACCACGACAAGGAGAAAAATCATGTTCCTCCTCGAACGGACAAAAGTAAATGAAAACCACTAACTGAACAGACAGGTGAGGCGAGACAGGGTGTATTCATGTCTCATATGACAGGGAGGAAGAAAAGAAATAGTTTAAGGGATGAAGAAGTACAGAGGGAACGATGGAAGGGGATGAAGAGCTGTGAGAAAGAAGAGAAAGAAAAGCAGATTATCTGCTGCAGGCTTTCACACTTCTGAGGGAGAAAAGAAAGACGGGAGAGTTTCTCCACCACAGCGACTGATCCGACAGTACGTCAGCGAAAATACAACACCATCACACCCTCCATTTAATCTGCTGCACACACGGGACCACACAGAGCACTGTTTGACTGCAAAGTGTTTGAGTGAGAGGAATATCTGCTGCTGAGTTTAGAAGAAGAAAAGAACTGTTTCCTGTGACTTTGTCTTTATTAAAACATCAAAGTTGAGTCAAAGAGAAAGCAGATACGTGACGGCGACAAAGGCTCTGTATCATTTCTGTTTACTGACAGATTACTGCCAGAATTAAAAGTTATTACATCTAAATATTTGCATCCATTGATTAAAACTAATGGAGGAAGCAAAGCGGTGAAGTTTAGTCTAAAAAAAGAACAATTCTGGCTTTTCGTACGTCACCATCAGGGTGTTTTACAGTATGGCTGTAATAACAGTCGTCATATACCATAAAGTTAAGATAAAAACACACAAGGAAATGTGACAGCAATAGCAATTAACATAAAAATGTAAGACCTTAAATATTACATTAATGAAATTAAAAACCTCTGGAGTCTGATTTCGGCAAGCGGCCAAATTGAGTTTCCTCCGATGGGCGGCTGGGCTCAGCCTCAGAGATAAGGTAAGGAGCTCGAAGTAGCTGCTCTTCCACGTTGAAAGGAGTCAGTTGAGGTGGTTCGGGCATCTGATCAGGATCCTCCTGGGCACCTCCTGTTAGAGGTGTTTGGGCACATCCAACTGGTAGAAGGCCCCGGGGCAGACCCAGAACACACTGGAGGGATTACTAATGCCTCGGGATCCCCAGGAGGAGCTGGAAAGTGCTGATGGGGAGAGGGACATCCGGGGTGCTTTGCTCAGCCTGCTGCCACCAGCTGCCGTTAAACACTAACGGCAGCTGGCTGTGTAACATGCCGACGTGAAAGGACGGCTATTTACAAAGGTGTCTGACACCAAAAGTCACTGACCAAGCACTGGATTTTGACGACTTTGGACTGAGACCAGGTTACAAGTTCTTGTTGCCTTTGTTGGTTGAATTGGTTAGGTTTAGGCAAGAGGAATAGGACTGGTTAGGGTAAGAATATCAGGGTAAGCTAATCAGAGGCACAGCAAGGTGGAACATTCCTTCGCTAATCCAAGGACTTGTTCATTCGCAAACAGTCAACAGAATGGTACCCACTGTCTGTTCACACACTGGTGTATTACAGCCAAACCATGGAGCAAAATATTTTTACGAAAACATTTAAAGGGAGAAATAGGCAAAACTGTTACAGAACTGATCTGAGTTTGATCTTGATCCACTTCTTTAGTCTTTGTGTTCATGGTTCATCTGTGCTCTGGCCCAAGAGCCAGTGAAAATCCAGCGGATGACTAGATTTGAGCCGAGAGATGATCAGGGAGAGCAGGGCGCTGCTAAGATGGTCGGAGGTTTACCGCAGTTCGTTTATACAAACTCCCCACATCGCCAAGATACAAAGCTGGTTGAAAATCAGCAAAGTATCACTTTAATGATGATGACCCAAAATGTGATGACAGAGCAGTCTGGGTTGTAGATAATACACTGTAGCTTCACTATTTATACACACAGATACAGCAGAAAAATTAAAGAGAGAAAACTATAATAAAGTCCACTTAAATGTAAAGTGATTTTATTCCAGCTCAGGTTTGTGCCTTTTCCATTTAAAGTCTATGTATGCCTTAAAATCACTAAAAATCTTAATGATTTTTACTGGTCTACAGACATAACTGTGTGTGAAAGCTCCACATCAGCGATACTTTATACAGTTATTTAACTCTAAATAAAACATGTTGAGTGTTCACAGATGAATAGATGGGCTTCAGAGGGTAAAAACTGAATATTAAAAACTGCTGTAACACTGCAAAAAACTACAAAACTCTCTTCCTTGAATACACTTTGAAAAGTCTCTTCTGAGAGCTTCTAAAAGAAATCTGCTCTCTAAGAAAGTTACTGGTTTACTGGTTATGAAAACAAATAAAGCAGCTTTTTCAGGTGCTGTGGTTTTGGAAGTGATTCATTTTCCTCTTTGACAATGTTTTGTGACACAGCTGGAGCTTCTCTACAGCTCTGATGGACATGGTGGAATAAATGTTGTTAAGCAAGTTGCATTTCAGTGTTTTTACTGTGACACTGTCCTCATAAATCTACTTTTTGTCCATTAAAGTTGCCTGTGAAGAACTTGTCTTGATGAAGGTTGTGTAACCCGTGACGTGCTCGGTGTAACTCCTCCATTGTTCGAAGGCTTTTCTGTCTCCAGGTCTTAAACTTTTGAACTCGTCACAGAGCTCCTCCTGTCACAAAGCAGCTGCGATTATCATGAACTGTTCAGCCTCAAGACGACAACAAATGACACTCCGGAGACAAACAAACAAAAGAGCCGCTCTCTGAGAACACACAGGCGAGCCGCCGTATCAGCCGACAGACGCCACCGCAGCTTTTCAAACCAACATCTGCTCGCAACAAATAATTAACAGCTGTGGAGCTGAATGTAGCTTTCAGAGGCGGCGGGCACTGCCTCAGTCAGATAGGAGTTCAAACAGGAGTCAGCCTGCTGTCGGCCCAGAGCTCCCGCTGAGAGAGCAGGAAGATCCCGGTTCTCCTGGTGGGGAAGCTCCCGGTTCGACTGAGCAGCAGCGACAATGTACAGAATTTCTTTATTTTACTCTCAGAAATCACACGGGTATTCCTGCTGTTCTCCTCTGTCCTCCTTTACTGAACAGGCTGGTGGCATCTTCAACAAAACTCAGGACGATCTCTTTCACTTCTTTGAATTTCTTCTATTGTTATTCTGCATCCGCAGCACCACCTTAGGTTAGCGCCGTTAGTGACTGGATTTTCATACAGAACTTGGCCAAAGAAATAGGAAAACGGTTTCAACAATATGTAGGTCAACAAATCTCATAAAAAAGACCAAAACCAACAACATGTTTGTCCGTCCCTCGATACTTTCTGACTTCCAGTCTGAGGCTTTTAGCTCCAAATCCATCACTTTCTGCTGAAAGCTGAAATCTTTCACAAGTTCAGGTTCAAAATCACTTTTACTGGCCAACAGCCCAGTCACATGGGTACAACACATTTGTAACCATCAGCTGGAGGAAGAGGGGCTGGTGGATGACATAACACCTAAGTGAGAAGCTGTTTGAGACTGTGAAGACCCCTCCGCTCCACTAGGTGTGGATGTTTTCCTGGCTGTTCTTTGTGTTTCAGGATGCAGGTCGAGGCAGAGGGTCATTGTTTACCTCATGAGCCTCACCTGGGCCAGTGTGCTTCATGATATAAAGCTCACCACCTTCCAGCAGACTTCCCTCACCGCCCAGCTGCTGTTCTTTTGTTTTTTTTATACAAACATTTCCACACACCCGTACACACAGACGTGACTGATTACTGACTGTCTTTATTTTTTAAGTAGATAAGCTTTAAAGTCTTTCTCCTTGTTGCAGCCTAAGAACCAGGTTGTAACAGAAACCAATTCATTCTGTGTTCAGTGCCATACAGGCACTGAACACAGAATGACTGCATCAGGGAGTGCTTTTATTTTATACAATGTGCTCTCTTTAATTATGTGTATCAGTCATTGTTCCTACCTGCTTATTTGCACTATTGTATCCTGTGTCTTTGTATGTTTTTATTGGCGTATTGTGTTCTGTGTTTCCACTGAGGTGGACAATAACATCAGTCGGTCGGTCTCTTTATCATACATACAAAAAATGTTCTTAGTCCAGGTGACTGCTCCTCACTGTGTAGAGACAGAGTTTACCTCCCTCATGTTTCCGTCACACCAGCTGCTTGTTCCAACACAAACCTCCATCACTAACATGAAAACAAACACACCTCTGCAGACCTGCACACCCACATCCAACTAAAGGTGATGGAGTTTTATTTTTTTCACCCCATAACAGGTCAAGGGACAGTTCAGATCTTTTGGAATGACGCTATATGAAGTACTTATGCGTAGTCAGTGTGTTTCATAAAGTAGATGGCAGTCTGCACGCCGCCAGTTTGGAGACACAGGCAAGAGTAACATGACGTACACTTAAACTAAGGCTGATTTTTTAGGTGGTTAAAATACTTTTTGCTGATGCCCCTGTCCAAAGCAGTAAAGTCTGTTTCAAACTGAGGGCGTGTCAGCAGACATCTTCTGAAGGTAATACACAGACTTTGGATCTATCTATACTAAATATTTTTTAGCAAGTCCTTGCTGTTTTTCCAGCGGGGATCATGGCACTGAAATGGGTTGTTTTTTCACTGCATTTCTAGCTGGGATAGAGCCACGTAAAGCGGGTATTTTAAGCCAAAAAATAATCTTTTCCTATCCATAAACAAGTGGTTTTTGTGCTTAAACCTAACCAGATGTTAAGGGTTAGGGTTAGTCAAACTTCATACCGACACAACACCACTTTATCCTGTTAAAACAGCACTTACAACTTGGATTATTTTTTGTGTAAAAGACTTTTGATTCTTCTGTGGACCCTTACAGACTAAAGGAATATAATTAACTTCCCCAGTAATCAAGTACTGGACACATATTCTGACTATATGACAGCTTCAGAGGTGAGGAGTCATCATTTGTTTTTTCATCATGCTGGTAAATCTGAATGAATCACGCTCTCTTATATTCATATTTATATTTGTATAACAATCTAGTTTTATACACCCAAAGAATTTCTATAAAAATTAACTGCTTAGCAACCACACTAGGACGAGGCTTTTAATTGAAGTTTTACAGTATCCACTCCATGGTTCACAGAAAAATACAACTCCAACATTAAATTTAGTGATTGGATTTTTACGTCACTTGCAGGGCTAAAAATAAACACCATACTTTTGACCCGTACATGAGCATTTTATATTTTTGTACTACACATTTTTCTGCAGTTAGTGAGCACCCATTTGTGAAACATGACAATGCTGCTATTTGTGATCATTAAGCTGTGCTCTTAAATCACTTTGGTAAAATGGCCCCTCAGCATCGAGCAAAACCTCCGGAACACAACTCCGCACCTTTCTGTAAAAATATGTACGTGTTATCCTGAAGTATAAAATCAACAGCGACACGAACTTCTCCAAACATCTCTACACGTTTGCTGAAGTATGTTAGTAAAACTATGTTCCAGTCTGAAGATGGAGGTGAGGAAACGTGACCTCTTGGATAATGAAATGCTCTTTGTAGACGTCAGCTTCTGTAACTCAGCTCATAACTTCAAGCTCAAAATGTTCAGAGCGTCAGAGTTTGGATTCAGGAAGTTAATTCTCTTGCTCCATCTCCAGAAATTTTAGTTTTCACCTTTTCCACTTTTTAAAGTCAGGTAGAATTATCAGAAGAACAGCAGGGACCACAGCAGAGGGAAAAATGGCTTCAGGACACATTCAGGGACCTGCTGTCAGCTCGGAAAACTGCTTTCACTGATGTCTTTCTCTACTTACAACTGGATCACGCTGTGCAGACTCCGCTCACAGGTTTCTGTTCTGACTCAGGAGGAAGAGGAAGTTGGAAAAGTGAACAAGTTGTTGGAGGGAATCAGAGGTTAACACAGAGAGAGGGGGAGTGGAATAGATGTGATAAACAACCACTGTTATTATTATCAATAATCATCATCATTACTGGGGCTATTATTCCTACAAGGCTGACAGCTGTCCAGTCGCTCTGCTGGACCAGAGTTCATTTGGAGGCCCTCATGGTCACAGGGTCATGACTTTGCAGATGCCCACATTTCATGTCCTCAAACCTGCTACAAAATGGTCCTAATATACATTATACATAAATTAGATTTCAGTTATTTTCATTAAGTGTTCAAGAACAAGGCAAAGACGGATGTCTCAGATAAGAAGCAATTATAGCAATATAACAATTTGTACGATTTTCTTTGACCAAAAGATGGAACAAAGCTGTTGAGTTTAAAAAACAGTTGATGCATTTAACAACTACAAGTCTTGACTCAAGGTCTATCTATTTGCATTTTCTTTCAGCTGTGAGGTGCAGTTAATAGCTCTAAAGCTCTAAATGTATTTGACAGCTACTGTTTCCTTTGTGTTTTACATTAAAAAAAGAACAACAAAAAAATGTAACTTTAACAATTACATTGTTTGGCAGTGAAACCTTAAAGTTTCCACCCTTTTTGGCTCATCCGGGCTTCTTGACACACTGACTTGTTGGCTGCTCTTGTGGTGGCAAAAATGATTTTGTCAATCAAGGAAACAACTCAAAAAGGAAATCAGGAAAAAGCCTCGACACGTCAGCTGTCTTTCTTGAGTTTAATAAGCATTCGAATGGAATCACACACAGAAACAACTGAATGAACAGTCTATCAGTGAGTGAGTGACGGTGTCCTTCACTCCTCCAGTTTTTATAGGGTTTACACAAACATACATAGACAAAATATGCGGAGCTGGTGCCCCTGTGGCGTTGCCATTTTACACAAACAGCAGTATTCCAGGGTCTAAGAGGATTCATATGACCTGTTGTCTGCATTTCTATGTGACCTGTTGTCAGTACTCTACGGTGCTTCTTTCCTTTTACAGCTATCCTTAAGTCACCTGCTCACTCTTATCCCTTACTTATGCTTCTGTTCAGGTCGTAAATTACATACCATGTCCAGCAGGGGCAAAGTTCATACAACTACAACTAGCGTCATGATGATCCTCCAGTTTCCCTTCTTGAATGATGAATAAAGACGACTGTCACCTGCTGGAGTGGAGAGTTATTTCCTCTCACATAGGCGCAGAACGTAAGTGCTGGTTGGCCATCAGCTACAGACTCTGCCGTGCGTTCATATGCAACTTTTAGGCCGAGACACAGGTGAAATGAGGCGATGCAACAGTCAGCTTTCCTCGCCACTGCTTCTTTGATGTCTGTTTGATGAGTTTCAGCCTTGGTGTGACACAGAACGCCAAAAGCTGCGTAACTGCCTCAAAAAAGATGCTCAACAACGACACAAAAAGAGGCTAAACAGCTATAAAGTGAGTGTGTCCTGCGCCTGTGTAGGAGAAATGGGGGGCCTTTTGCTTATCTGTGCCCAGGGGCCCACTCTTTGATAATCCGCCTCTGTCCACAGCACGACAGAGAAATAGTTCCACCAGTTTAACTCATGAGTGCCACACCTGTGGCCCTGCATGGCCCCATACACTGAAAACCAACACAGAAAGGGACCCGCCACATGGGGCCTGAGGACGAGTGCTCACACGGGCTGGAAAATGTTTCCAGTGATGGAGCTGTGTAATGTCATCTTCCTCCGCTCCCTGTCCGTGTTCACTGTAATAAGACCCAAAGTAAACCTTTAAAGCCAGGTGGACATATCGGTATCAGCAGGTGAGGCAGTGACGGTGACTCAGCTGAGCGTGCAGGAGGTCGAGGCTTCCTGGAGTTCAGGCTTTAGAGGAAAAACCCTGCAGCAGCTGATGGCAGAGAGAGCTCTCAGACTTCAAAGGCAAAGGGACAGAAAAGATATTTAATCTATGGTTAATAGGATTACCAAGCCCAGGAAATAATTATTTAAAGGCATTCTGATATTTCCCACATTATGTTGGTGAAGCGTGAGCGGGAGGGGAGAGCGCAGACCAGGAAGTTCCAGGAAGAAAAAAAAAAAAAAGAGTCTTTGCGGTGATATTATGTAAATGCTCCTTTAATCTGTGACAGCCTCTGCCTGCCAATGAGGTCACTGACTCTGCTGCCTGGGAAACTCTGCCGTCATGTGCCAGCTGGCCCCGCGCAGCACAGCTCGGCCCGGCCTGGTGGAAACAGACACCTACAAGTCGACTCACCTGGGCTCATTACAGAAACAAACCACGAGGAAAAACTGGGCTGGAGCTCAGAGACTTTGCGCCGCAGGTTTGGTCCAGGTGTCGCTAACTGATTATGAACTGGGCGGATCAGCGACGCTCCGAGCAGCTGATCTCATGTGGAGGATGAAAAGAGGTGAGCGGGAAGTAAACGACGCCGTGCTGCTGGAGAGGGTCGGGATGTTGGAGATTTAACCATGGCTGCATTTATTCCTTTAATTAAATGTACATAGGTTTTGTTTCAATACTGAGGAGGGAATGTTCCTCTAAATACTGTGTCAATACACCTCTCCTCCTTTCCTCCTGTCTTTTCCTTTCCTTCTTTACGTTGACATTTCCTTTTCTACCTCCTCTTCTCCTCCCACCCCCTCCTTTCCTCCTTTACCTCCTACTTTCCGTCTCTACCTCCTCCATTCCTCTACCTTTTCCTCTTCTCCTCCACTTCTTCTTTTACTCTTGCTTTTTCTCCTTGACCTCCTCCATTCCTCCTTCCTTCCTCTACCTTTCCTTCTCTACCACTTCCTTTCTTCCTCCATCTTCTTCCCTCCTTCTCTATCTCTTCTCCTTCACCACCTCCTCTTCTTCCTCTTGCCTTTCCCCTCTCCTTTCTTTCTCTATTGACACATTTCCTCCTCCACGTCCTCTTTGGCCTTCCCTCCTCTGCCTCCTCCTTTTCTCCTTCACCTCCTTCCCCCTCATCTCCTCCATTCCTCCTCTACCTCCTTCCTTCCTTCATCTCCTCCTATCTAACTCTACCCTCACCTTTTCTCCTCTATCTCAACATTTCCATCTCTATCTCCTCCCCTTCTTTTTCCTCTTGCCTTTGACTTCTCCCTCTCCTTTCTTCCTCTACTTCCTCTTCTCCTCCTGTTCATCCTCTTTACTTTGCCCTCCCCTCCCCTACCTCCCCCTTTTCTCTTCTACCCCGTCTTTTTCTCCTTCACCTCCTACTTTACTGCTCTACTTCCTCCATTCCTCCCTCCTTCCTTTATCTCATCCTCCCTGCCTCTACCTCTACCTCTCCTCCTCTACATCCTCTTTTCCTCCTACTTTTTCTCCTCTATCTCCTCCATTCCTCTTTCCTTCCTTCATCTCCCCCTCCTCCTCTTCCTCTGTGCTCCTGGTCGTGGCTCTGTGTGGACTGATAGATCCACGGCGCTGTCCGTGGTGCTGAAGCAGCAGACGGAGTAACAGTCATTCATGATGCTATGTTAGCTGCTGGTGAACAAAACGACACCTCCTTATTGTTAAATATAAACAAATCATTTTCCTTCTGTGTGTCCAACTAGTCTTGGTACGTAAAATCAGTGGACTGTCCCTTTAAAGTCAACACTGCGTCTCTCACACACGCTCAGATCCTCCTTGGTCAGCCTCCATTATGTGGAGGTGGAGCAACCTCCCAGCCACCCAGAGGATCAGCTGCTGACATCACAGATGGTCAGGAGGCTGGCTCCACCTCTCAGCTGTCTCGTAGCTCCGCCCCCTGCAGGTTAACACACCTTAACCTCCGACCCGCAGAGATTTTATCCATCTGTCCTCGAAGTGTCATGGACACGCTGAGGGGTTATCTGCTGCTGTTGTCATGGAGACAGGCTTTGTGGGGCAGCGGCGGTGATGTTGTGTTGCAACCGTTAGCACAGGCGACATCAGCAATATCGTCTCAGCAGCTGGATGACATCACCAGAGGGCGCAGGAAGTTACCTCACAGATGTGCTTCCACCTTTCACTCTATATCTTCTACTGTCTCCTTCCTTTCATACTTCCTTCCTTTACTCACCTCCTCCTTTCCTTTCTTATCTCCTCATTTCCTCATACACCGCCTTTCCTTTTCAGTCTCTTCCCTTCCTTCTACATACATCCACCTTCTCTTCTCTATACCTCCTCCTTTCCTTTTCTACCATCTCTTTTTATTTTTCTCCACCTACTTTCTTTCTCTACCTCCTCTTGTCTTTCTCTTTACCTCCTTTCTTTTCCACCTCCACTTTACTCCCTCTGTATACCCTGCTCCTCTTTACTGTCTTTGTTTTACTTCATACTTCTCTGCTCTTCTTTCCTCCTCTGTTTCATTTCCAAACATCTTCTTTCCGCTTTTAACTTTGCTTTTTGCTCCACTTTGTTTCCTCCTTTTTGTTCCTTCTGTGCATCCTTCCTTCCTTCCTTTCCTCACTATATTAACTTTGCTCACCACCTCTAGATGACTGTAAGCTAAAAAGAGGAGACAACTGAGACCCTTTTGTCAGCTTGCTTCATGGTTTCTTTAAACTCTTGAAACAATCTGCACCAGTATCAGCAACTCGCAGAAGAAAACATGTGCAGCCAAGATAATCAATCACAGTTCTGGTATCTCCTCAGGCGCCCTCTGTAGGTACAGCAGCTCCCTGTAACGGCTTAATCCCTTTACCAATCCAACTTAATGTCCACGAAATCTCCAGAAGGATAAACAGTAAGTTTGTGAATCTTACAACCAGAGCCCTCCCTTGTACTCAGACTCTCACTAGAGCTGATCCACTGATTTATGATCACAACACACACCAAAAAAAGAGACACTGTCTTTGTTGATTCCACATTTTTTTCCCCTTATTAAAACTTTGTGCCTATATTACCCACAATGCAGCTCGACTTATGCTAGTAGCAGCTAATGTATCCTGGTGCCTTTAGCCTGCAGCAGCGAGGTCTGTTAGCTCACTTCCTTCTTAACGCCCAGACACACCAAACTGACATCACAGACAAACACAGACTGTTGCATCGTCTCACGTCGTCTGTGTCTTGGCCAGAAAGTTGCACTTGAACACACCACGAAGACATGCATGTTCTGCACATGCGTGAGATATGATTATTATTCTATATCTCATATCCCACACTATATTAAAGGGATAGTTCAGTATTTTTGAGGCGCTGTATGAGGTACTCATCCACAGACGGTATATTACATACAGTAGATGTCAGTCAGCAGAAGCAGGCTGGAGTCCAACACAGAGGCTAAACAATCTACTGCTGTGGAGGGGTCTGTATTTTACACACCTGAAAAAAATCAATATCAGTGTAAGTGTATGCTATATTTAATATATTGCCACTGCTTTACCTTAACGTCACACTGTGAATTACAGCAGGAAAATTAAGCCTTTACATCACTCTCTTCAAAGCCAGATTCCTTTGAAAAAAACAGAGATTTAACATAACTGAACACAGGAGCTGCTGGTGTACTGCTGCCTCAATCAGTTTGTTTGTCTGTGGTATTGTGTGAGTTTGGCGTTTAAAAGGGGTTAGTTTGGATTCAACAAAGTCAGACAATGACACAAACTAACTAACTAATCGAAGCAGCAGTAGACCAGCAGCTCCTGTGTTCAGCATGCTAAAATTATTGTTTTTGTCAATGGAGTCTGGCTTTGACAAGAGCATAGATGGGGAACCGCTTCCCTGCTGGAATGGGCTGTCTGACGGAAAGGTAAAGCAGTTAAAGTACTCTCAACATAGTGCCAACATAAACTGATATTGTTTTTTTGGGTGCGTAAAATACAGTTTATTGCTTCCCCCTTCCACAGCAGTACATCACTTAGCTGCCATGTCAGACTTCAGCCTGCTTCTCTGACCGCCATCTACTGAATGTTATACACTAACTGTGGAAAAGCATCCCATACAACCCCACTTCAAAAAATCCCAACTATGCCTTTAACTCCAGCTCTCGACTACTTAGATCTTCAGAACAATGTCCTTTAACTGTCTCACGATCGAGGCTAGTGGGTCGGGGGATATTGTGCCTGTATGGAAGCTGCTCCACATCTTTGATATAAGCTTTCCACTTTCAATCGAATGCTTCCCCTCCACTGACACTTTTAAGACAAATCTTAAGACGTACATGTTTTCAATGGCCTTGGGTCGCTCTTGGTGATTTTTAATATTCTAGTATTTTATAATCCTTTTACATATGTAATTGCTCTTATCGGTGTACTTGTGCTATATAAATAAACTTAATCTGATTTAACATTTTGTATTATATCATGTCAACATGTTTTTGATTTTGCATCATATTCTGTATAAAATTTATATTTATATGCAGACAAACAGCGAGAACGATTAGTTAATCCTATCATATATCAGTCAGGTGTACAGTGATAACGCAGACTTACTGACTCTGCTGCTATTAACCACACCACTGTTGCTCCACAGAGCAATTTCCGTCATCACGTTCTTGTAAAGTTTTCTGCTTTTTATTTATCTTCTATTCTTATTGTATATACCTCTCATTATTTATTTCTTTTACTTTCTCTTTTTATCTTTTCATTTATTTGTGTCTTTGTGCTGCTGAACTAAATGTCCCCTTCAAGAAAACAAAGCAGCCTTTGAACAGTTAATCAGCCATTAGAGGAAACAGTTCTGAGGCTAATTATTATCACTGTGACACAATGAGGCTTTTCACACCACAAGCTGAAAAACATATTGGGTTTTTTTTCTTAAATTCGGCCGAATGAGTCATCATCTGTTGGGTAAGAGGATAATTAAATAAAGACAACTATATTTTAGGAAGACGTGCTTCCCCACAGTCCACTCATTAGAAGCTAATAAGCCATCAGCTCTAATCAATACGTCCTCTGATCACGGTGACGGTTTCCTCCATGAACTGTGCAGCCTGCAGCCGCTGAGAAGCTTCATACCATCAGACCTTATTCCTGTTGATATAAATACATACTCAGGGCTGCTAATGAAGCCATGTGCAGCAGTATGCGTGTATGTGTGTGTGTGTGCGCAGAGACAACAGCAGCAGCGGCAGAGATGAAAGCTCATTGATCCCTCAGAGGAGCCACAGCTGCTCTCTGCACAGCGTCTCGTTATTAATCTGAAGCTTTTAAACGCCTCGATCGGCAGCCATTCTTCATGATTACTGCTGCTGCTGCCGTTTACACACAGATTACAGCACTGTCGCAGGCTGCAGGTAAATATGTAGGATGTTACAGCAGCCAGGTTATTAACCCGGTTACAGTGACCGAGAAGCGGAGAGTGAGGCTGGCAGGAGAAATCTGATTTTATTATGTATTTCTGTTTATTTAACACTATAAAAAGTAACTGTGGAGAAACTGGTGTTTTCTGTCATAATAAACTAAATCAGCAGAGTTTTGAAGAGGAAACATGAGCAGCAACATGATGCTCATTAGAGTTCACACACATCCTGTGAAACACAGCTCCAGATAGCCCCGCTGTGCTGCTCCCTGGATTTATATTTCTGTCCTTATAAAAACGGCACATTTCATCGTTTGTCAAACACATGTCACATGTTTATCACATGCTGGTGTGTTAAATTTCATTCCTGTGAAGTGCCAAAAATGTCACAGATTATTTTTTATATCTGGACTGTAATTGGACGGGCTGAAACTGAAACAAATTTCGTTGCTCTGTAACATCTGCAATGACAGTAAAGATCATTCATTCATTCATTCATTCATTTTCAGAAGACGCTCGAGCTTCAACAGGAACATCCAAGTAATTAGGCGCACCTCTGGTGTATCATGCTGGTATGTTATGGTCAAGTCTGTATCACTGCAGCTGTTCAGATAACCAGCAGACGCTAGTTAGTTTTGTAGCTATAGCTCCTTTTCAAGGCGGGTAAATCTTGCTGTTATGCTGCCTCACCCTCTGTTTTTAAAGCGGGGGCTGGAACGGAGGTCGTAACAGTGTCGAAACAATGTCTAAACAGGACAGCTGGCAGGACAGGGTCACGACGGGCACAGGTGTGACATTCTGACGACATGTTATGAGTGCAACCCACTGCGGGAGATTTAAAAAGTAGCTGTTAGCAGTTAGTGGCTAACTCGAAGAAAAACAGCACCCAAAAATGTCTGCAAATTAGGAAAACAATGAGCTCAAGGAGCTCCTAACCCTCCTAAAAGGGACGAGACCAGCTGCCATATAACAGGGACAGTAGTGCTATACTGCAGGCTCAACTCGACTTGCCTGAGTTTCTTGAAGATGTTTCGCCTCTCATCCAAGAGGCGTTATTAAGTACGTGGTTGCTCTGAGTGACACGCTGTCTGAGAGGCGTCACCACAATCTTTAAGTCAGATCCACCCCTCGCTCCCCCACAGCTCCACCTTCTCATCCAAATATGGTCACTTCTGGCTCCGAAAATCCAAGATGGCGACGGCCAAGATGCCGAACTCAAGGCATACATCACATTTATTTTTCATTTGCCCAGTCAAAAAGCTGCATGAGGCATTCCACTTGCCTGAAAACAGAGTTTACTTGCCCCAGGCAGATGTTAATGTCGAGTCCTGAGCTGTATGTTTGGAGTCAGTTTGTCAAGTTCATTTAATGTTGGCTTTCTGTGTGACGTTGTGACGTTTATTTTCAAACCTGCATTCAGCTGCGCTGTGTGATTACCTTCAGATGGCATTAACCCTATTCCCAGTCAGTCACATTGTAATGTATCAGTAATAACTGGTGTTCAGTCTGCCTGGGTGGTTCAGAGTGAGCACAACACTGCCACAGTCTGGAGTCAGTCACTGCCCTGGGATAATTTAATCCATTGATTCCTGGTGTTGTGATGTGATAATGAAATGGTTGTATTTGGTCTTTTATCCCAGGCTGTCTTTGATCGCAAGACTGTGACAACGGCCACTGACCACTGTTTTAGAGCTACGACCAAAGATGTCACCACGTTTTCTTTCACGTTGCTCATCTCTTGTCTGGGACAAAGTCTCACAGTGTATCCCAGGCTTTACAGCTGAGAGTGTCCTTTCAACAAAAACACAACAACACTGTATTTCACAGACTAAGCACTTTGAAGACCACCCTGTTGTAGCAGTGCAGCACTGATTTGAAAGAAATAAATCTAAAAGTCAAGATCATAAAATACATTTCTTTGCATTCATTTAAATTCCAATCAAAACACTCTGTTAAGATTTGCTTTACCTCCTTAATATGAACTTTAAAAGTGTTTTGAAGTGCAAAATTCTACACATGCAACAAATATAAGCTATTATTTTTGGATTAACTTTTGTGTAAGAGCCACTTTAGCACTTATTTATATTGAGTAAAAATGTCTGTGCTGATATGACATATACAGGTTCTGCTTTATTTTACGTTTGCATAACAGCTTCTGTATATCTGCATAGTGTACGGTAGTGGACTGTAGTAAAGTTACATTATTATTTACTTAATTATGTGATAGATTTCAGACACAAGTTATTTATGCCAGGTACAGTATAGTGTTGTAAGGTCATGGACTTTCCCTGTCCACAAATGACGTGCAAGTTACCCTGGGTGTGTTGGTTGTTGACGTTCTGGAACACCGTGTCAAGTTGTCTTCTTTCAAGATAGACGTCCGTCTTCACAGGGAATTAAACATTTACAGTCTCTTTTAAAATAAATGCACCACATTGGTACAAAAAAGGGAATTGATATTCTTTTTCCTTCAACAACAAAACCACCGCTCTGTCAGGTGAAAGTCAGTCGTTGTTGGACCCATCTACCAGCCCTTTTGCCCGCTCCATTTGGACCTTTAGCGTCTTAACTTTCGTCCTTGTCCCACTGCATTTCCCCCTGATGCTGCCGGGTGCCATTAAATTATCACGGCAACCGGCCGTGTATCATGCTGACATCACAGGACGCCTGTTCTGTTGGTTTCTGACGCTGCAAGTCACTGACCAAGCACCGGATTTTGACAATTTCAGAAAGAGACCGGGCTCTGTATAAAGGACATGAAGTTTAGGTTAGGTTTAGGTTTATGTTGGTTTAGACTTTAATACGTGTTGACCGTGTTATGCAGTGTTTAAGTATAATAACAGGCAATACATGAGAATATATAGAAACAGGCCATCCAGTTGGTGGTGGACTGTGTGAGATGTAATTTTGGAAGGACTTGGCCTGTCATTTTGTTCTCTTTTTGTAATCTCAATGAACCTCGTTCAGCTTTTTCCTGCCTCATGAGCACTGTGGATCTCCAGAAAAGGAACAGAAACAAGCAACACTAAGTGGCCTGGGAACTGTGTCATGTTGAAACAGCCACTATATATTGAAATTCAGTCATTAATAGCTATTAAAAAATGAATGGTTTGACAGCCCTATTACAGAGAGTAAAAGTGTGTATGTATATAAGTATGTATTAACAGCTCATGTGTACTGCTCTACAAAGGAAAGGACTCACTGTGTGTGTGTGTGTGTGTGTGTGTGTGTGTGTGTGTGTGTGTGTGTGTACTACAGTGATGATGACCAAAGGAGATTCTACAGATCTTTTAAGCCCACATAAACAAATTTACAGAAGACAAATCCTCACTCATTGAGATGAGGACATGGCTTCCTGCGGTGGGTCTCCACCCTCCACTCCCCCACAAATGGGCCGCTTAAGTGACACTCCCACTCCGCCGTACAACCCTGTAGCTAATCTCTGCAACGCCTTATTTGGTGTGAATGGAGCCTTAAAACACACACATCGCTGATCTCCAACATACATGTTACTGCTGATGTATTTTAACACACCCTTTACAATCTAATTAATGTCAGAGCTCGTCTGAGTACGATAACATTTTAATCAGCGAGAGCAGAGAGCCTGATTACCTCACGGTGACCGGCCGGGGAGAAAACAGCGTCGACTTCTGCTGTAATTACATCAAGAGTCAATTACACGACCTCTCCTCCTGTTTGCTCATCAACACACAGTGAGTCTAGAGCACAGCGAGTTTAACAACCAGCAGCTCAAAAACCACAGCGTCCACCGTGGCTCTTTGTCCGACCTGTCCTCCGTCAGTCAGGGGACGTCTAATTCATCTCAGCTGGTTTTCAAAGTAAAGCAAAACTCTCAGATGTCACCTCAGCTTACAGATTGTTTTCCTACCTGAATCTCTGGAGATCTGGACGAAGGCCTCCACGCCGCTCTCGCCGTAGTTTCCCTCCGAGGCGAGCGTGGACACATAGTTCCAACCCATCGCCGTGACGATGTCCAGCATGGCCTGAGCCTGGTAGGAGTCCGGAGGAACCACGCGGGAGAAGAAGTCATAGCGAGTGTTGTCGCTGAGCTCTGGAGCTGTCGAGGCGTAGCTGATCTGAGGGATCTGTGGAGACACGGCGAGGGTTAACCGTTAGCCTCAAACCACCGAAACAGCAGTCGTACTCTTTAACGCTTACCATAAAGTAAAAGACTTTGAAAGACTAAAGTCTGACCTCTCTGTCACATCTTAAGACAATGTGACGGTCTTGAGATATCAGATTCACAAAAATGAGACAGACAAGGTCACAGTGACCTTGACCTCTGACCACCAAAATCTAATCAGTTCATCAGTGGGTCCAAGTGGACCTTTGTGCCAAATTTAAGGAAACTGTCATTTTGACACATATTGTGAGACGGATGTATGGAGAGACAGACAACCTGAAAACATAATGCCACTGGCCAAGATGTCGCCGGCACAGAAGCATAAAAATAAACGTAAGTTCTTAGCGGGAGCTCGCCAAGGGTGCATGCGAGAAAAACAAAGCTTTCTTTACGTACTCAATGTAACACACAGTGAGTAACTGATTTACAAACAATCTTCATGGGTGAAGTACTCTTTTAATATAATCCTGTCCTGCATTCTTCCTTTTGTTGGCGTCCTTTCATCAAGCACAGGGAGAGGGCAATTATGTAGCTGCTGTATGAAGCATGTCTTAAGTATGCATGTGTGAAATTACATGCTTCACACTTGCATACATATGACATGCTACACTCAAGCTGCTGCAGTACTACATATGCCTGAGGCGTGTGAGAGGCTCCCTGCACAGAACACACAGCTGCAGAAATATAAATCAACAGTGCACGGACAGACAAGACAGAGCAGCTCTGCGTAAAACACAGAGTCAGGCCAGATGCTGCTTGGACTTTGATGCACTCCTGTTCATGTTGTTATGGTGCGGGTACTTGGAGCAGCCAAAGAGGAAGACGCAGTAATTTATTGTAATTTACAAAACAAATGAAACAATCGGCAAATAAGTGCTAATGTGATAAAACAGTTTCAGGATTAATTTAGTAATGTCTCCCCTTCTGTCCCTGACACACGGCCAGAGAAGATGTTTTGCAGAACAATCTGATGTCACAGTGAAGTTGAAAAACATAAAACAGCTGAAAACATGCTGCCTTTGGCCACAGCTGTCACCGGCACAGAGGCATAATAAATGTTTTCCTTCAGAGGTGTCAATGTAATCCTGTTCAGGATGACCCCCAGTAAAAGCATAGAAAATTCAGTATTATTTTATGATCTCTGTATTACCTCTGAAAAGGCGGTGTCCTCAAATTTGGCACAAATGTCCACTTGGACTCGAGAATGAATTGATTAATATTTGGTGGTCCTAGGTCAATGGTCAAGGGTCAAGGTGACTGGGACCTTGTCTGTCGTATTTGCATGAATGCAATATCTCAAAAACATCTCTTTAAATTTAGCATGAATGTTGACTTAGACTCTGGTGGTCAAAGGTCATTGTGACCTTGCATCCTTGTCATTCTCATTGCCGCAATATCTCAAGAACACCTCGAGGGAACTTATTCAAATTTGATACAAACACTCAGGTGGACTGAAGAATAAATAACAAAACACGTTTTTGGCCATAACTCAAGAATTCATACGCTAATTACAACAAAACTTAGGACAGGATAGAAATGGGATAAAATGATGAAGTGATGACATTTTATATCCAAAAGGTCAAAGGTCAGCTTCACTGTGACATCATCATGTTCTGCATAAAACACTTTTCTGGTCATCATTCAAAGTCATATCTCAGGAACAGAAGGGGAGACATTTGGTCAGATACTGAATTGGTGACTCTAATCTTGAAACTGTGCTGACTGTATAGATCTTCTGTGTGTGAAGCGTCCATGTTTTCACACACATGGATGGAAACTGACAGAGAAACTTGACTGGTACGTGGAGGCAAACAACCATGGGGCAGTAATTCTAGTTTTTTCCTTGTAGAAATGTCTGAGAAACACATCAAACTACAGACTGAAGACAGGAAGGTAGAAAACATCGGCAGAGTTTTCAGTCAGATTTTTTAAATGTTGTTTGGTGTCGCTCTCAAACATCCCGCAGTGTATTTGTTGAGATTTAAACAGATCAAGTTTGAACCTAAATCCTGACCTTCCTCGGCTTCCTGTTGTTGGGGTTTCTTGTCAGAGTGGAGTTAGCGAGCTCTGCTGTGTGAATTAGGGAGGCGGATCAGGTCATAGATCCTGCAGCAGACAGGCCCGACAGGCCCGGCGGGGCTGGATAATGGTCCTTTAGAGAAAGATTGAAGGGCTGATTGATTTCACTTCAGTCAGAGGCCGGCGTGTTGGGCCAAGCGCCGCCGGACGCCTCATCAAGATTCACAGAGGAGGAGGAGGAGGGAGGAAGACGGACGGCCGAGGGCCTGACAGCAATACAAATGTCACTCTGCTCGACTTGCTCAGCGACAGGCGGCAAATTAAAGGCCTGTACTGTAAATACAAACCTGTCTGAGAGCTGACGCTATCAGAGCGCCGCAGCTTTAACCATCACAGAGGAAGTTTATTTCTAACATAAAGAACAAAGAAAGTCTGAGCCTCTGAAGCTTTTTTATTTTAGAGACTTTACACATCTTCTGTTTATCCGATGGTTACTGATTACTTTGGAGTTTTGTTTTATGTTTCACATGAGATAAGTCCTAAATGTAAAAATACAATGAGGAATGAAGAATCTTCATCAACAGGATAAAATCACCTTCTGATTTTACAATTATGACAAAAACAATATTTGTCATAATTGTTTCAATAACAACCACTTGATTAAGGTTCGGGAATGATAGGTAACAAAAAATCTTTTTGCAGTCATGGATAAGAGAAACCAACGCTGACAGTCGGGAGGTGATGGACACAAACAGAAAAGTCCCACATTTTGTTGACACATCCACCCACGCCAAACTCATCGCTCTGCAGGGTGTGGATGCTTTGTGATTTTAACTGTATGAAAAAAGTGGACGTAGCCACCGTGTAGTAACAAGCCAGACATAGATCTTCATAATAAAAACTATGATGAAATGTATGTTTCATTCAGACAAGACGAGAGGAGATGAGGCCAAGAGATCAGGGGAGAAGAGATCAGTATGATAAAATATTTTATGGACAAAAATGCAAAAACAATCGCTTGCAATTATTTTTTAATGCCGTATGAGCAGTATGAGATCAGAGCATCTATAGGTCTGCAAACTCCAGCAAATAATCTGCACCAGGATGCTTTGATCGGATACAAACACTCGGAGCAGCGTCAGCCGTTGGTTTAAGTTTTGAGCTGTATAATCAAATAATCAGTGGTGTGTGTCTGACTGTGGATGGTGGAGCTGTTGGGTGGATTTGTGGAGTTTGTTAGCTGCAGCAGTGGCTGTTAGCAGCTAGCTCCGCTCGTAGTGGTGTGTAATGTAAGTGTGTGCTTGTGAATCATCCCTTAAACCTGTCAAACACTGCTGGAGAAATTGTCCAAATCCAACTGTCCAAATTAAATGTTCATACAACCTGTCACCTTGATTCTAATTTCTGAAACTAGAATTACTCCCCAGCGGCTGGGCGCCTCAGCGCACTGGTCAAGATTCTTCTACAGTTTACATCCACAACTGCAAAAACTTGGACGCTTCACACACAGAAGATCTATACAATCAGCACAGTTTCAATTCAATATTTGACCAAATGTCTCCCCTTCTGTTCCTGAGATATCTTCAGTCCAAGTGTGTCAAATTTGAAGAAATTCTCTCAGTGCTCAAAATATCACATTCAAAAGAATTAGACAGATGCAGGGTCACACTGACCTTAACCTTTGACCACTAAATCCAACCGATTCATTGTTAAGTCCAAGCAAACGTTTGTGCCAAACTTGAAGAAATTCCCTTAAGGCATACTTGAGATAACACAGTCAAGAGAATGAGATGGATGCAAGGTCACAGCGACCTTGACCTTTGATCTTTGACCACCAAAATGTAATCAGTTAATCTTCGGGTCCAAGTCAACATTTGTGCCAAATCTAAAGAAAGCCTTTGAGGCGTTCTTGAGATATCGTGTTCACAAGGATGGGACGTACGTACGTATGGACGGACAACCCAAAAACATTATGCCTCTGGCCTCGCTGGTGACCAGCAAGGAGGCGTAAAATACATTTTGACTAAAAGTTGATAAAATGTTTTGAATTTTCGTCGACTAAAACTACGAAGAATATAAATGGTTAAACTAATAATCACTCGGTCTGAAGACTAAAACTAAATCTAAACTGTCTGCTAAAATGAACGTTGTTTTAATTTGGGCTTTTCAAACACCAAACACCAAACTCTCCTCAATAAATCTGAGACACAAACAGTTTTGTCATGAAGAGACAGACTGTGTGACAGCAGCGACAGATTAGATCAGAAATCATGGAGATTCATGGAAGTGAAGCTGCGATGAACTCTGGTATTTCACACACGCACACACACACACACACACACACACACACACACACACACACACGCACGCACACACACACACACACACACACACACACACACACACACACACACACACAGAAAGCGTACCGTAATGGCTAAAATAACTGCAGTTGCATGAGAATATAATGGGGACCTCCATTAGCATTAATGATGCATTGTGGGCTGAATAAACAGCAGCATCAGTTATTGATGCTCAGTCAGCCGCTGCCCCATTAAAACACATCAGCTGCTCTTATACATACACATAATAATATGTAACCATCCTGTGATTCGAGCATGTGGGAAAAATAACATTACGACTCTTTGTGGGTAAGAGAACTGTCGTCATCAAATTATCACCGTAATCATAATAATAATAATAATAATAATAATAATAATAATAATAATAATAATAATAATAATAATGACTGTGAAAGCTTTAGTCACACAGAGTTCCACGTTGTGTTATTAAATAAATTGCAGAGAGACTCTCAGGGAGAAATCACACTCTTGCCCTGCTGGTGGCTTCTGAAGGACTTCCTGCTACGACTGGAGGACTGCAATTTTAATTAGCAGCCTAATTGGACACCCTGCCGATCAGCTCGCCACACGCTCTCATCTCCATCCTCACAACAGTGCAATCACGGCGGGGTTTTACCTTCACGGCCGCTGCTCCACACAGGGCTTTTATTTTGAAAAACAGGAGAAGAGAAGGAAAACATCTGAACAGATCTGAAACTCTTATCTGAAGGTCTGGAGCCATTTTGAAATTTGAAAACTCGCAGAACTTCATTCAAAATTCATTAAAAAAAGTTTCCAAAGGTTACTAATTTGTCAGGGTAAAATCTGGAGTGATTCTATAGATGCTGGCATGCTGGAAACACAAATTTGTTCACCATTAGTAACAAGATGACGTCAGTTTTCACACAAATTCAATTGTTGTCATACACACACAGGCCTGAGATACACATGCACATGTAAAGAGATGAGGGGGCTGCCCATGGACAGGCGCCCTGAGCAGTTGGGGGTTTGGTGCCTTGCTCAGGGGCATCTTGGTGCTGCCCAGGAGGCGAGCTGCCACCTCTCCAGCTACCAGTCCACGCTCAATGCTTGCTCCGTACAAGTACCTCAACCGGCGACCCTCAAATTCCCAAGCCAAGTCCCTATGAGCTACTGCCGCCCCACTATACGACATTCAAACCTGTCAGATCTCTGTACCGTTAACATTGTGCTGATTTATAATCAGGAGTCTGGAAGTCATCATGGTTTTGCCCTTTTGGGGGTTCACACTACAAAACACTTCATCAAGAGCACATCGTGATGCACAGCTCGACCTACAACCTGTGGTCACTAAGCACAGCTCATGACCATAGGTGATGGTTGGGACACAGATGGACCAGTACGTCAAAAGCTTTGTTTTTTAATGTTCAGTTTTAATTGTGCATGAAAATAAATGAATAAAAGAATAAAACCTGAGAGGAAACTAGAGGTGGGAATCATTAGAGGATCCATGATACGATTTTATCATGATAGTCACGATACAGTATTATTGTGATTTTAAATATGATGCAATTTGCTGAGTATTGCCATAAAAAATATTGTGATTTATTGCCTTTTTTAAACTGTAAATTATGTCCCCAAAGGAAAACTTTGTCAGCATCTGTTTTATCTAATGCAATAAGGTTTTCAGTCTGTTTATCAAACCTCAGACATTTTTTTTTTGCAGAAAAATGTTTCTAGTGGACTGAAAAAGCAATAAATTATATTACTCTAGTAGGCTAGCGAAAATTTTATTTGTATTTGTAATGTTAATAATTTATAAAAAATAAAAAAAATCAATACTTGGCACTGGTTGACGGCATGATATTGCCACACACATCGAGCATTGAGATACTACGCTGTAACGATTTTTTTCTCCAACCCCTCGTGGAAACGCCAATAATTAAAATAAAAAAGAAACTCTAAATATTAGAGAACCAAAGGTTTGATGCTCGGCTCAGGTTGATGAGCAAAATGTGACAAAGTGCAAAGACTTCTGATTTGACATGTTAAACTGGAGATTTGACTGACTGAAGATTAAAAGCTCCCCAGAATCAGAGGAGGACTCAGTGGGAGGAACAGCTGAAGTGATCCCAGCGGGTCGACCATCGCGCTGATGGATGGCGTCCTGACAGCGCTCATTACCCTCAACACCAGACCTTTACTTCAGCTCGCAGAGACCCGACGAGCTGAATCAGACCCGGGTCTCACACTGAGGACAGATCTGCGTGCATGTGGACATGTTTACACGTCTTCACATCAGAGGACATGCTCGCCGTTTCCTGCCGTCTCAGGGTGTTTCCTGCGACAGTGATTGATGCTCGTCATTCCTGCGACAGCCTCGAGCTTTCTGCTCGACTGAACGATGAGAGGAGAAATCCATCTGAGGTGACAGCACACGTCCATCATCGTTCACTGCTCGCTCTGATTGTCTTGTTTAAAGTAAAGCTCTATTTACTGTCATCTGTCTCTTTCCTGGACAATAAACAGCTTCGCCCTCCAGGTGAGATCCTACATGACTCCTGCCGCCGCTGCTTTGTTTCTTTTAATGTCTCGCAATTGAATTCAGGATGAAGTCAGAATGACTCGCTGTCACGCTGAGAGGAAAAACTCAACAACCAGACAGGAACTCTGTTTTTAATTACATATTTCAATACCTCAAAATAAAGAGGACATGACATTTATGCTTTCTGGGTCATTTAATCTCTGAATATTTCTCTGAGGAGGAGTTTATTATGTTCTGTCATCTCTACATAAAGTCATTTAATAATATGAATGATGCAAAACTGATACAAGATCAGACATCAGACTCAACTGGACCAAAACTATGACTGACACATTTTTAGCGCTGCCTTTAGGATTTAGAGTAAAGCCACTTTAACAGGATTGTTAACATAAATTTTTGGGAGAGCTTTCTTAATGTGTCAGTAGACACCAGCAGATGGAGGTCGTGACATTTAATAAAAGTTATGAGTTATAAATGGCTTTGAGTTGAAATTATGTCATGTAAAGGCACTTAAAGAATATAAAACTGCACCATTTATGACAAACAATGACATGAATGACATGAGACAGCCATTAAAATGTTATGCGATGAATGAGAAACAGGGGCCCATTAATCATTTATGTAATGGCACAATATAGACACATACAAGTCCGCTCCTCCAGCCTCAATTAACATCAAGGAGGCTTCCCACATCTAACACTGCTAACTGACACAACCTTCACTCGGCAGCTCAGACAGTATCTAAATTGGACGAAAGGAAAGTCTGAAGCACTTTAAAGGAAATCAGATCCTCTGAGGTGTCTGATAGAAGACCCAACAGGAAGTGAAAACGCTTTCCTGACATCCACCTGGGTCACATGTCTGTGATGGCGCTCAGTCTTTTGAAGCTCAGCGGAGGAAACGGGGTGAACTGAAGTTCAGTGTGTGATTAGAAAAAAGTTGAAATAAAAACTGATCCTCCATCAGCATCAGAAGAAGAAAATAAACTTGTGTTTGTTTTATTTTTGTGTTTTCTCTGAAGTGACTCAAAGTGAAGAGAGAGACTTCAGACGACACAGAAACTAACAGACTGTAGAGAAAACTACGCTCTGTTAAAGTATCAGCAGTAACAACAACTCTGTAAAAAAACATATCCCTGAGATCAAAATAATGGAAACAACCTCTCACAACTTTAACACCTTGTACATATTTATAGCCAGGATCTTCATAATGTACCACAAGTGTCAAAGTTTTACAACTTCATGACAATATAGCCCTGTTTTCACCAAGCAGTCTGGTTCAGCTCAGTTGGGTGCACATTTTTTCCATTTCCACAGTGAAAAGTTGTGGATGGTACCAATAGCAGCGTTCCTTAGCGTCCCCATGTTTGTTCCCCCCTCTGTTGGGGTACCTAGCACACAGATCTGGTACTAAAAGGTGGAGCTGTGAACACTGCAGTCTGATTGGTCAGTAGAGGACGGTCACTCTGCTCAGGGCTGAGTTGTGTCTGGTTTTGAGGCTCATGTAACCACTGTTCATACTGTGGAGAGTTTGATTAGTAAACTGGAACTATAAAATGAAAGGATGTTTTGCTGCCTCTCACAGCAGCTGGAGTCGGAGAAAAAATCACTTCATTCACTGGGCCGACTGCCGGCAACTTTTAAGGTGGAACGTTAACTTGTAATGTTACTCAATGCATGAGTTGATGACCTGAATCCATCAGCACACCTTAAATTTCACTGTGACAACTTTGACCATCACTTTAGTTTTTATATGACAGACACTTTTAGTAATGAGTGGATCTGCAAGTGTTTCTATAGATTAATTTCAACAGGGTTTTGTGAACTGCATATATTCTAATCCTCACTTCCTGTGGGCTACAGCAACACTAAACCCCTGAGCTTGCCTGAGAAGGACTAAATGCACAAAGCTGCTATTTTGAAATATCCCATGGAGAGAGACTCTCACTGCAGCATGTTGTATTTTGTTCTGAAAATGTGGGCGTGCAGCCTCGTTCTGTGGACCATAAACCAGGTCCAGACTTCCATCTGTGTCACCGCTGATGAGAAAATACAGCGAGTGCTGGACGGAGCAGTGAGTGACAACAACCCCGCCCACATTTAAGAGGACTGTTTGTGGTGGAAACGCTAAACAGACCGAGGGTCTAGGTACCATGTCTGAAGGGTTACTTTGTTTCCAAAGGGACTATACCAAAAGTGCTTGGTGAAGATGGGGCTTATGTGACACCAAATTTAGGTTTAGTTCCATTTTTTTTGGAATAACACTGAGTTTAAAAATGACTTTAAGGTCCAGTTTGTAGGATTTAGGGAGACATATTGGCAGAAATGGAATATAATATAATAAGTATGTTTCCTTTAGTGTATAATCACCCAAAAATAATAAGAATCACTATGTTTTCGTTTCCTTACAATGAGCCGAGAATGGGACAGATGGATGGACGGACGAAGTAACAACCCAAAAACATTATGCCTCCAGGTACGGCTATCGCTGGCGTACAGGCATAAAAACCTGAGCGCACATCTTTGGCCCTGGAGGCAAAACAAAGTCTCCACTGAAGCTGAAGCAGGAATGGTTAACAGTCAGGACCAGAAAAAGGAAAATCAGCAACAAAATGAGCCGTGGAAGCAGATGGGGGGAGGAGGAGACCAAATGTTTAATTTGGTTCGAGTACTTTACAGAGAGCCAGTTCGAAAACAAACTTTGTTCCAGGAGTACAAGAGAGAGAAGATAACAGAGGATGGCAGAGCCCGACCAATCAATGTCATATCATGAGACGCAGCAAGCGTAGGTGATGACGACAGGATGTTGGTACATCAATTAGAGGTCCGTGGTGCTTTCCCAACATTGAAATGTGAAAGCAAAACAACAATGTACACTACAGGTGTTCTGATAGCGGAGAACTGTGTCAACACAGCAAGAACTGGGAATGATTGCATTAAAACACCATTTTGAGGTCCAATTTCAGATTAGGACTTTTCCAAAAGCAAACAGACAAAGCGATAGACAGCTACATCACTTACACGTTCTGATTAGAGGTGCGAATGCAAACAGAAACTAGAATTACCTCCCTGCAGTAGTATGCCTTTGAGCAGCAGTCAAGTTTCTCTGACAGTTTCCATCCATGTCTGTGAAAACATGGACGCTTCACACACATCTTCCTCTCGACAGCACAGAGGATCTATACAATCAGCACAGTTTCAGAATGGACACCCGAGATGAGTGTCAACAATTCAGTATCTGACCAAATGTCTCCCCTTCTGTTCCTGAGATATGACACTGAGTAATGGCCAGAAAAGTGATTTATGCAGAACATGATGATGTCACAGTGAAGTTGACCTTTGACCATTTGGATATAAAATGTAATCACTTCATTCTTTTATCCTGTTAGACATTTGTGTGAAGTTTTGTGATAATTAGCATATGAATTCTTGAGTTATGGCCAAAAACATATTTTGGGGTTACACTGATGTTGACCTCTGACCTTCAACCACCAAAATCTAATCAGCTCATCACTGAGTCCAAGTGGACATTTGTGCCAAATCTGAAGAAATTCCCTCCAGCTGTTCTTGAGAAATAGCGTCATGAGAATGAGATGGATGCAAGGTCACGGCGACCTTGACCACTGACCATTGACCACCAAAATCAAAGTGAATGTTTGTACAAACATTTCAAGGCGTTCTTGAGAAATCACATTCATGAGAATGAGTCAGACAAGGTCACAGTGACCTTGACCATTGACAAACTAAAACTAATCAGTTCATTTTTCAGTCCAAGTGGACGTTTGTGCCAAATTTGAAGAAATTCCCTTGGGGCATTCCTAAATTATCGTGTTTACAGGGATGGGACAGAGGGACATAAGTACATAAATACATACGCATGGACGGATGGACAACCTGAAAACACTGCCATGGCTGGAGGCATTAAAAAAGCCTTTGAAGGTAGGTAGTTCACAGGGAGCAGTTCCTCTCAGGAGTCCCCAGAACTGTTTGATCTGATAATGCCTGCAGTAACAAAAGTGAACGGTGGTTCATAAAATCCGCAGGACTCAGGTTGTCAACTCTGGTCTCTGATGTTAAAGTCCTAAACCTCTGTTTGTCAGACCATCTACCCTGACCCCTGACCTCTGACCCCTGTGCGGTGCATAGATGTAGGACATATAATCTAGGCAGCTATTAAGTTTCCCTAAAATGTACTTGGCAAAACAAATTGGTAGTGCACACACGTCAGTCTCTAAGAGAGCAGCTTGGATCATCAGCTGATCAGAATATTAATCAGAACAAATATATGATGTTTCCAGCAACTGAAATGTATGGAGATAATCGACATGTCAGCTGCATCATTTTAGACTCATTTCCCCAAAACTCAGCCTGACAGATTTTGGATCTTTGCCTGAATTTAAATCAACATTGACCAAAGTTTGAACAAACTGAGTTTGTAAAGATGTTGATCAGTATTATCAATATTTCAAACAGTTTCATGTTTGCCTCCACTGCTGCTGCTCGCCATCCGATTAAAATGCTGTTTTCATCCTTCCTTCATTCTCAAAGTCTGAAATAAATATCAGAACAAATGCCCCGGTATTGTTTTCTCCTAAAAATAGCTCAGACTGCTCACTGCCACATTGTTCATCTGAGGGACAAACCAGCAGTCAGCCAGAAATCGATGGACTGAACTTGTCCTCCTGCTGACTCTCTGAGCTCCGTCCAGTCAGACCTGTCCGAGCTCGAGGACACCGTGTGATGTGTCCGTCCTGCTGCTGGCTCTGCGTCAAAGCCCAGCTGGTCCTGACGCGGCCGGCTGGCTTTTTGGCCTCCGAAAAGGAAAAAAAACAAAACAGCAGATGCCAGAACCTTACCTGGTGTCAGCAGCGAGGAGCTGGAGACGCCACAAACAAACACACGACGCCTCGTCTCAGCTGGCCAGTCAGCATCCTGGCTGCCCGCTGAGTCAGCAAACAAACACACCGGACATCAAAATGTCCTCAATTTTAAAGGAATAGTTCACCCAAAAGCAGTATAAACTGTATATATATTCAACTCCCTAGGCTCTCTATGTTCTCAGAGAAAAGTTTTCTATGGAGTGGCGTTAATAAGGGCCTATTATGATTTTCTAAAGTGTTAAAAATGAATGATCATATTAAATGTGGCCAAAGTTTCAAATAATGACATAACCATATATAAAAGTTATCTCTGCGAGCAAAACATTAGGTCTTTCTACCATTCTTAACACTCTTTTTCTGACACTTTGGCTGCAGTATGACATCAACTGAAAAAAAAAAAAACAACCAAAGCCAGCAGCCTGAGCGAGCAGATGACCACTGAGTGAGTACTTTTGTCACCTAACACTGTGTTTTAGCCAACATCGTGCTTTCGGCTGTGGCGGTGACTCATAGCTTCCAGGTACTCCACAGTAACTCTACAGTGTTTGTTGATGAGAACACTATAGTGTTTTTAAATTTATCTTGTTTTTTCCAGTATTCAAGTCAAACAGTGAAGTCAGCTTTTTCAGACAATTTTACTTTTCGTAAACAGAGCCGCACTTGTGACGCCCACCTCCACGTGCTGGGCAGGTTCGGAGAGTATTTGGGAGGGAAGCCTCAGGAGTTTGGGCATGATGCATCTCTGTACATGTGGGAACTGCTAAATCAGCTGAGCAAGAGGGAAAACAATGAAAAACTCAACCTCTCTGTCAATATAACATGAACTGAGGACTGAATTGCTTCAATTGACTGCATGTGCATGTGGGATTTGAAACCAGGAACCCTCTTGCTGTGAGGCAACAAAGCTAACCACAGCATAACTGCACCACCTGTCTGTGTTCCAGCACAGACAATATATGGAAAATACAGTGTTTTTTGAACATTAAAGCATTGATTACCTTAAAGGAGAAGTCCAGTATTTTGCACTTTGAGCCCCATTCCTGGTTGTTTATGATGAAATAGAGTGGTTCAGACCAAAATCTTGACGATTGCTCCTTCTCTGAGAATTTGAGAGAATTTGTCTTTCCCCTGCCTGGCTTAACAATGCTGTCTATGGCCATGTGTAAATCTGTCCTAAAACCACCTTAAACGGTGGTTTTCAAAGCCATGAAACTCACCCAGTGGTCAGTGGTGTTCCTTGATGTTCCCACATAAAAATCGTAGCAAACTGTGGTTTCCATCCGTGTTTTCTATTCATCTGGATTGTGGAACTATTTTTTCAGCTGCCTCACACCCGTGTGTAAACTTCCGCCTGATCGTTGGTTTGACCCTGAAGCGTTATACACTCCAGCCCACTTGATGGTGATAATGCTCCTTTACGTGAGTGTCGCCAACCGGCAGGAAACCATTGCAATGTGATGGGACACAGAAAGAAGCAGAAGAAGAAGGCTGGCGTTGTGTTCAAAGGCATCATACTGCGAAGATTGTTTACAAGCCAGTAATAATGGGCAAGTTTTGTGTGGTCAGCGACTGCAGGAGAATTCCTCCGAAGAGGAGGAGCGCACACAGCACTGTCGAGCCGGCACTTTGGCTGAGCTAAAAGACTACAATGACTTCAATCTTGTCGTAAACAACCCCCTTTCTGTTTCCAGTGGTGGATTACTATCAACGGACAATGAGGCTTCCTATAGGAAATCAATGCATGGACAAAATGTCAAATAAATCATTGCTACGATTTTTATGTGGGAACATCAAGGAACACCACTGACCACTGGGTGAGTTTCATGGCTTTGAAAACCAACGTTTAAGGTGGTTTTAGGACAGATTTACACATGGCCATAGACAGCATTGTTAAGCCAGGCAGGGGAAAGACAAATTCTCTCAAATTCTCAAAGAAGGAGCAAACGTCAAGATTTTGGTCTTAACCACTCTATTTCATCATAAACAACCAGGAATTGGGCTCAAAGTGCAAAATACTGGACTTTTCCTTTAAATACAAGTATGAACCTAAAAGTAAGCATAATGAGTCCCCTCACCAGAAAAAAGGAAAGCATATCAGTGCAGAGTACAGAGGCTAAACACACCCTCAAGAAATTCCTTCACAGGAGGATAATCTGGAAGTATTTTGTTTAGCAATAGCTTCGCTAAAATAGTTGTGTTTGGATTTTGGTGAGCCCACATATGGATAATGCTGCACAGGAATTTTCTAAGTTCTTGGGCATTGTATAACCTTTGTTCAGCCTATGTTGGAGTCGCAAAGCACTGATATGCTTTTATTTTTTGGTGCCTTCCACTCTCCTCATAGAAACCTTTTTCTGGGGCCATACAGAGCATTGGGAGGTGAGAAATTTATACAATTTATATTGTTTTGGGGTGAAATATTTAAGTTTAGATTCTATCCCCGGCCTTCAGAAGACGCCCAGCGTTTGTCTCATCTCCGCCCTGAGGGGATTATGTAAAGTGCTCAGCTTTGAGGATGGTCCTTCAGTTCAGAAACATTTTCCCCACTCGTGTTCATCAGCTCAGTGGAGTGTGGAGAGGAGCTGCTGCATTATGGATACACACTCAGATACGGAGGTACGTATGTGGGTGTGGAGTGATGTTTGAGGAGGATGTGAACTGTGTGTATTTCATGTGTGAACGGTTGTTTTACAGGTTGCTGTCACTGCGTTCACACCTTCAATCTGTTAGCACACAATATCAGAATAAAAGTCTTTTTTGTGTTAAAAGTCTTTAAGTGGCGACAGCCTGCAGGAAACGTCATAAAGAAACCCTTCAATCATTTCACCCACTGGCAGAGCATCTGATTTAAGGAGCAGACAGTAAATTAATTTACTGTTTAAAGTGGAGACTATTTTTTTTTCTTGAAGTCAGTTTTCCTCACAGCGGGTTGAGTCAACAGGGAATAACCAACACAGACCATCTCTCTCTGTCAGCAGCTGACAGCAGAGAGAAGCTCCAGTTGCCTTTTCTGCATTGTAAGTATTTTTTTTTTTACATATTATTTATATGGGCTGTCCCACTTTAACACATCCAGGCCTCAAACACTGACTGACCCACTTGCTGCTGCAAAGCCTGAAACACTTTCAGGCCTAAACTCAGGTTCAGAGAAAGACAGAAAGACTGCTGCGAGCTCTCAGTCCTGTCATGATAACAAAATATTGGTTTCTACACCAACAAACTGCGGACTAACATTTGATCTTTTTTTTTTTTCAACTTTTCACGTATTGATTTATCTTCCTGGTTTGGTCACAGATGTGTTGTGAGGGGGAGCAGATAAAATATGAGTCCTGCAGAGAGGAAGGATTACAGTCCAGCTGAGTCAGCATGGAGGAACAAACAGGATCCAAAGACATGAAACAAACAGTGAAGTTCTGCAGAGAACAATCAGCATCAGTCTCTGTGTGAGGACGAGCGGCTGCACAGCTGTCTCCAGTGATGGAGTGTAACTTACTGCATTTACTCATGTACTGTACTCAAGTATAAATTAGAGGCATTTGTACCTAGGTGTTTTCTTCTTATGCCACTTTATACATCTGCCCATAGACTGTGTAAAATAATGGACGTAGCCACTGTGATGTCACCCACTCCCGTTTGAAGCCTCAAATTCAGCATTTTGGACGTCGCCATCTTGGATATTTGGAGCCAGAAGCGACCATATTAGGACAAGAGGCTGGAGGTATGGAGGAGCAAGGGGTGGATCTGACTCATAGTCAGGTAACGCCTCGCAGACAGCCTGTCACCAAAAGCAGCCAAGCCCTTAAACAGACGTAACTTAAGGCTTTCATAAAATGTAAACAAGTGAGTTATATAAAAAATTCAGCCAGTCTGTTGGAGCCAGTCTCAAGTGAAAATTAGAGGAAGTGGAGTTTTTGGCACTTGAAGTTTTATATAATATGCCCATTTACATTTTATTAAGGCTAAAAGTTATGCATAATAAAGTTACACATAATTAAGAGCAGGCTTCTTTGAGTGACAGTGAGATCGACCACTTGCTCCTCCACAGCTCCAGCCTCTTGCCCCAGTGTGGTCACTTCTGGCTCCAGAAAAAAACAAAATGACAAGGTCTGTAATGCTGAACATAAGGCTTCAAAACAGGAGTCCAAAACTGATGGGTGACATGATCGCAGTAGCTATGTCCGTTATTTATACAGTCTATAGCTTTTACGAGTCAGTGATTGTAATTAGCCGTCCCTTGGTGATGAGCAGCGTCATACCGTCTCCACTTTTAAGACTAGACTTAAGACTTTCCTTTTTGATATAGCTTATAGTTAGGGCTGGCTCAGGCTTGTCTTGGACCAGCCCCTAGTTAGGCTGACATAGGCCTAGTCTGCCGGGGGACCTTCTATAATACACCGAGCCCCTTCTCTCCTTCTCTCTCTCCCTTGCTAGTATTCATGTCCTGTTAATGCATCTCTCTAACCCGGGCCTACTGCATGTCACTAACTCGGCTTGTTCTCCGGAGCCTTTGTGCTCCACTGTCTCTCAGGTTAACTTGTGTCGCAGCTGTGCCTGGATGGTGTGTGGTGTTGTGCTGCTGCCGTGGTCCTGCCTGATGCCTCCCACTGCTGCTGCTACTATTAGTCATACCTGGACTATTATACACATATCATTATTGTCACATACATATATAATCATATTATTAATATAATATCTGTTTCTCCTTATGTCTCATTGTGTCATATGGATTACTGTTAATTCATTATATTGATCTGTTCTGTACAACATCTATTGCTCGTCTGTCCGTCCTGGAAGAGGGATCCCTCCTTCAGTCGCTCTTCCTGAGGTTTCTACCATTTTTTCTCCCCGTTAAAGGGGTTTTTTTGGGGAGTTTTTCCTTAGCCGCTGTGAGGGTCCAAAGGACAGAGGGATGTTGTATGCTGTAAAGCCCTCTGAGGCAAATTGTGATTTGTGATATTGGGCTTTATAAATAAAATTGATTGATTGATTGATAGAAACTCTGATTTATAACAAGAAACTGCTTCATTCAGCATTTCTGCTGGTTTTAATCACCTGGTCTGTTTGTTTGGGGGATCAAGACACCTTTGCAGATAATTCAGCTCCCATTAAAAACCTCCTGAGCGTCTGGATCAGAAAAAAAGGGAGCACATATTCGCAGGTGCTGACCTAGGGGCCCGTCTGTGATGCAGAGAACAGCTCAGGAGAAACATTGATTTTAATGTGAAACTGCTTCATTCAGTGTTTTTACTGGTTGTAATCACCTGGTCTGTTTGTTTAGGAGAGGAAGAGACCTCTGAGGATAATTTGGCTCCTGGTAAAAACATCCTAAACAACGAACACTGAAGGAATTCCAACCAGGAGAACTTCCAGCTGGTTGCAGTCTGTAATTCTCTACATTAGATGCCACTAAATCCTGCACACTGCTCCTTTAAGTCATATTTTCAATGCAGGACTTTGACTTGTGACAGAGCATTTTTACAGTGTGGTATTAGTACTTCCACTCGAGGATCTGAATACATCCCCCACCTCTGGCTGTCTCACTTCATGAGTGAGTGAGACGGTTTACCAGACAGACAGGTATGAAGTCACAGGTTTGTGATTTCATTGTTCTTTTGTCAAACGAACCTTCAGCAGGTTTAATTGAAAACGTGCTGAAGCTTAAACACATTAGCATATGAAAGGCTGAGCTCTCGGCAGTGAGGTGAAAACATCGTGCAAACACAGTTTCATCACAAGGATCCTTTTCTGATCCTAAATGAGATGTTGTTGGTTTTCCTATCAGTTCACCTCGACTCGAGCCGGGAATGTTTACAACATTTATCTTCATGGCTGCCGCTCATTAGCTCCGACGTTAGCTTCACCTCGACAGTTTTAATTTATGACCGTGTGAAGCAGCTGCCTGCTCATTCTCTCTTCTTCCTCCTCCTCCTGAAATCTCTCCATCCTGCTGATGGAAACCTCACCCTGTCAGGTCGGATCATTTCTCTGCTGTAATGATTATCTGGAGCTGCTGGACGTCATTTAACAAAGTCTGGACTTTTTGTCCTTTAGGGGAATGTGAGCACTTTATCCTCCGTGATGACTGCCGCCATTGAAAGGAGCATTACAGCAGTTTCGCCTGTTTAACCTCATATAAAGTTTTACTCTGTAGAGCCCCAAATACTTTCTTACTATAGATGCCATTGTGTAGAAGAATAACGTAGCATGAAATGGAAATACTCAAGTACAGTAAAACTACCTGACAACTGTACTTAAGTAAAGTACTGAGTAAATATACACTGCTCAAAACATGAAGGGAACACTTAATAATCACAGTCTGACACCAAAGTCTGTTAAACTTCAGGGATCTGTCCATTCAGGAAGCACAAGTGATTGTGAATCAGTTTCAGCTGCTTTGGTGCAAATCAAAGTGACAACAGGTGCAATGGAGAGGCAAAAGCAAGACAACCCCCAAAAAGGGAATGGTTTTACATGTGGTGTCCACAGACAGTTGCTCTCTCCTTATCCTCCCTGACTGATTCTTCTCTAGTTTTGTCTAGTGTACTTGTCACTACTGGTAGCATGTGGCGGTACCTGCAGCCCAGTCAGGTTGCACAGGTAGTCCAGCTCCTCCAGGATGGCACCAGAAGGTTTGCTGTGTCTCCCAGCACAGTCTCAAGAGCATGGAGGAGATACCAGAACACCGGCTGTTACAGGAGGAGAGCTGGACAGGGCCGTAGAAGAGCATCAGCCCAGCAGCAGGACCAGTATCTGCTCCTTTGTGTGAGGAGGAACAGGAGGAACACTGCCAGAGCCCTACAGCATGACCTCCAGCAGGCTACTGGTGTGCATGTTTCTGACCACACTGTCAGAAACAGACTCCATGAGGGTGGCATGAGGGCCCCACATCCTCTGGTGGGACCTGTGCTCACAGCCCAGCACCATGCAGCTCGATTGGCATTCGCCAAACAACACCAGCATTGGTAGGTTCACCACTGGAGCCCCGTTCTCCTCACAGATGAGAGCAGGTTCACACTGAGCACATGTGACAGGCGTGAAAGAGTCTGGAGACGCCGTGGTGAACGTTATGCTGCCTGTGACATCATCCAGCATGACTGGTTTGGTGGTGGGTCAGTGATTGTCTAGGGAGGGATATCCTTGGAGGGTCGCAATAATAATAATAATAATAATAATAATAAAAAAAACACTTCACAATAAATCTTAGGGATCTGTATTGTTTGTGGAAAAAAATTCTTAAACTTCCACATGTCGATATCAGTATCAACCTTAAAAAATCAGTATCGGTCAGGCTGTAATTTGGACACAAGCAATTTCAATAATCAACTTAAGCTGTGAAAAAAATACAATGAGCTTCTTTAAAAACTATTTTCTTACACTTTACAGGCTGAAGATAAATCATTTATTTAAGAAACAAATACTATTATTATACTGCTGCTGTATTATTATTAAAATAGAATATAAAATAGAAATAAAATGAAATTAAAATTATTAATTATAACTTGCAGCCCTAAAACTGTCATCACCACCATCATTATAATCATCATCGTGCCTGGCAGACCTTCCTCTTCACTCACTGCTGGTTAGTGTGTCAGTTTATTTTCAGCAGCGAGGTACGACTGTGTCTGCAGAACTCGGCTCAATGCAGCTAATTACTGACCATTCTTTAAACAACAAAAGGCTCCAACAGCAGGCAGATCTAATTGTTGGGTTTTTGGGGGCGACTGTGAGGCGAGAGCAGATCGTTCTCATTATGTGAGTGGGTGAGCGCCGGATTTCAGCAGGTTTTACAGGATTTAGAGACGGGGGAAGAAGAGGAGGAAAATTAGCACTTTTTAGAGAGCAACAAGGAAATGTTAAAGGGAGCTGTCAGGTGCTTCACGTTTTAAAGGAGAGAGGAGGAAAAGTTCCCCTGAAACACTCAGGCCTTGTTTCAGTCTGTCATCAGGATTTGCTGTACATTTCTTCTTGGATAAAAACACTGTGGCAACAGGATCATGTTGGCCATTTATTTCCACATTTCCAAAACACTCCAGAAGCTTCAATATCAGAAAACCAAAAAAGTCCAAAGGTTTTGGTCCGTCCCTACAACATATTCATTTCTCCTTTGCTTAAATCATACAGGTACCCTGCTATATCACAGTATAAACATCTAATGGTTCAGTCGGCAATGATGGAAGGGGTAGTTACTGGATGTAACTCCAGTTCCAGTGTTATTTTGGGAGCTGTTTTAGATTTAGTCTTTGTCTTGTTAGTTTTCGTCACATTTTAGTCATTTTTATCCTTCATAGTTTTTTATAGATTTTATAGTTTTATTTTTTAAGCACAGTTGCTCTAAGCTTTCAATGTCCGATAGCCCAGCACTAACATTTTTGTCATGTCAACGAAATTGAGACAAATTTTATCTCAGTTTTCAGCTTGTCATTGTCTTGTTCTCGTCACAGATAAAAGGTCCCTAATGAAAAATTTTTGTCATAGTTTTTGTCAACGAAATGAACACTGATCAGTTCTTTGGGTAAAAACAGTCCGTGTGCAGAGCACCTATGCCACAGGTTACAGCATTGATTCAACACAGACGTATAAACTTTATAACACTTTAGGCTAAAATATATGGCTCTCAGATGCAGTGTAACATGTCTACCATGACATACTCGCAGCAGATCACATCCATTACAATCAAATGAAGGTGCTACACTGACCACAGAAGTCGTGCTTGCCTGTGGAAGCATCATGCAGCTCTTCTCCATTTTTATGTGGCTGGTCTGTTTTTTCTTCTCTACAGCAGCTCTGCGGTCCTCCCACAGGTAAAACTACACAGAGCTGTGTAAAAACAAATACAATCTGTTTAACATGATAAAAATGAATATCTCATTGTGTCAGAGGCAACGTGACGCAGCAGAGCAACCTTTGGTGTGTTTTTACATTTCACATTAAAATACATCAATTAAAATCGATGCATCCTGTTGTTAAAACGATCCAGTTAATAAATGTGATGTCAGTTAATATAGCCAACACACTTCCAAACCGTTCATAACCAACCGTGTATCACTCTGCAAAACTCAGTACACACAGTGAAGCCGGCCACAACCACACACTATAAAGATGGAGTCTGTGTAGCAGGTAAACCCTGCTCCGCCTCGCCTATGTGACACATTGTTTCCATACCCCATGTATTTCAGCTGTTAGCTCTGCCAGCACTGTTACTGTTGTTTAGCACTGTTTAAGGAGTTAGTGCCATCAGCAACATGCTGCCAGCTCAGCTGCCTCCATGTTAAAAAAACATGTCCAGACAACTCAAAGACTCTGGATTTCACAGAGAGACCCTTCAAAGGTGTAATAAGGAGGAAATGTTGGCTTCTGTTTGTCAACAGAATCACCTTTGAAAGTGAAAGCCAATCTAAGATTTGCTGTGTGTTGTTTCAACGCCATTTCTACAGTTCAGGTAGCTTCCTTTCAGATGTTTGCTGCTTACGGTCTGGCACCTGGTCGCTACCTTTTTATGAAGTGCTGACCTCACCGGCACGTTGTGCCCAGAAACGTCCCGAACACAGCAAAATAAGAAGAAAATCCAGGCAGAGGGCGGGGTCTCTGCGGATAAATACCCACCACACAATTCAGTCATAAATACTAAGGATTACTTTTTATGAGTCTATATGTTGTTTTTAGGAAAATCCTGCAGAGTATATTTCATATTTGGGGCCGTGAGATGGATTTTGCACGTGTGGTTTGTTACAGCGATGTAGCCTACACTGATGTTACTGTCTCATCCTTTTCCCCTTTAAGGGCGGTGGCCTTGCAACGTGATGATAGCCAGCAGGAAACAGTGTCCACATAAGCTCAGCGCCTAACCCCATGAGAAGGCCATGTATATTATGCTTTGGTGAAGACTGTGATAAAGCCATTGTTGGTGAACGGCACCCGATCCTTCAGCAGAGCGATCCGGAACTTTATAAACGAGTTAGCAGCTAATAACGAGCCAAGCTAAATTAATGCTAATAAGCCAGCGTGTTGCTAACTGCAGTGCGGCGGCGGTAAGCTGTCACGCAGAGGTAACACTGCTGATCTTTGTGCGCTCGGTATCAATAAAATCTCTGGAACTCCCACAGTTACACCATCTGATCTAACATCCCACCACCTCCTGGAAAGCAGTTTAACAGGATTTATGGGATACATTCTGTTCTGATGATATTTTTTGGCCAGCTCGATGGTTGTTCTAAAAGCTGGGCTTTGTCTCCACGGGGCCTCTTTGAAGTGGGCTCTCCATCCTCCATCATTTTGTAGTTATCAGAAAGGGGTGTGATGGCCAAAAAAAGCAAGTGGTGCAGCCCTGTAGTAAATCCTGCTGGATGGAGGCAGACGGGAGAGAGGAGACAAGTAGATGCTCTTTATTGTACGGCGGGATCGCTGACATACAAGACAAGTGTCAGTTTGGCCTTTGGAGTCATTATGAGGTTCATCATGAGGAGTCAGACGCTCGGAGATTAGCCGTCAGCTGAGGAAGTAATTCTGATCAGAGTTCAGGGTGTCAAACTCATTTCTTTGAAAATGGTATTTAAATACCAGCGTACGTCTTCTCAGTACCTGGCGTGTGCAGTCAGCATCTGAACATCCTGCTGCTCATAGAAGGGCTGTGATGAGTAATGATGGGTTTATAGAGTTGGGAGAAATATTCAGATCCTTCACTTCAGTAAGAGTACTAACACCACAGTGTGAAAAAACTACAAGTCAAATGTTCCCTGATGTCAGTGTTTTATTCTATCTGATGTTTTTGGATTCGTATTCCTGCTGCATTCATGTGTATGTGTCATTTTACTGCTGTAGATGTTTCAGCTTGTGCTCATTTGAACTCCTTTATATCCTGTTGGGTAGTTTCATCTACAGCAATGCATCATATTCTATAAGATCATCATATGTTTGTAGCGTGGCTGTCCTGTGAGAACCATGTATCTCTAAAAAGTCATAAAAACAGCCTGTTTTCAGCGTTGTGACGACGACTTTTCCACCTGATCCAAGAGGGTTTTTAAAGAGTTTATTTAGCCTTATAGGTCCAGTGTGTAGGAGTTAGGAGGATATATTGGCAGAAATGGAATATAATATAATATAATATAATATAATATAATATAATATAATATAATATAATGAGTATGTCCTCTTTATTGTATAATCACCTGAAAATAAGAATCATTGTGTTTTCATTATCTTAGAGTGAGTCGTTTTTATCTATATGGGGAGCAAGTCCTTGTTTACAAAGATTGCCATATATCTACAGTAGCCCAGAACGGGCAAACTAAACACCGGCTCTAGAAAGGGCCGTTTACGTTTTCACATTTTTCCATCAGCTGCTGTAGCAAGAAGCCCCTCTGTGACGAGCAGCAATCAGAAAAATACTGGTAGTAATGTGAAACTGCTTTATTGAGTGTTTTTACCGGTTTAAATTACCTAGTCTGGTTGTTTTGGAGAGGAAGAGACCTCTGAGGATGGTTCAGCTCCAGGTAAAAACCTCCTGAATGTCTGGATCCTAAGTTATCAAAGAAAGAAGGTGAGCACACATTAGCAGGTGCTAGGTTAGTGGCCCATGTCCACTAAGCCAAACAGCGTCAGAGAAATGCTGATTTGTAACATGAAACTGCTTTATTCAGTGTATTTATTGGTTTTAATAGCCTGGTCTGTTTGTTCTGGAGAGGAGGAGACCTCTGAGGATAATTAGGCTCCGGGTAAAAACCTCAACAATGAACACAGAAACATGAAGACGTGTTATCATGAAGGGTTAAATATGAACTAAATATCAACTTTGCAGGTACATATATCAAAAATATCTTCACATGATGATAAAAAAACATAATCTACACATGCCTTATGAAGTTGTAGTCACACAGACCAGATCACAGTGTTTGTTTACATTAACTTCTGGGTAGGAAACCCACGCATCACAGACATTAAATCAAATGGCGCTGAGCAAACGCTGCCTCGATTGGTAAGTTTTTAGCCACCTAAAAAAAGCACACCACTGACATAAACAATAATTTACTCCTCAGAACACTGGAGTTGCTGCCTCCATTAGTTGAGCCCAGTTCAGACCAAAGATTCACGATGAGACGAGGTGAAACATGCAGCTACTGTCAATGTGCCGCTCTGCAACGTTCTAAAAACCTGCCTGTTCACACCAAGTCACCACGATGAGACGGTGTATCATCTCTAGTCAACAACTCTCTGTACTTCTGTTTTGCAGCTTTTCAGACTTATTTTGTGGCTGAATATAATTTGTCCATAAAACAAGCACAGCAGAAACGTCAGATAGGTCGGACCAGGGTCTTTGACTGTATATATCTTTAAACGTGACAGTTGCTGCTAAAAATGACACAGAAATAAAAGAGTCTGCAGATTTTCCACGTCTCTGCAACTCAAATCAGAGAAGTGATGGTCATGCGATTTCACTGTGATTCTGTCTGTATAAATTTAGTTTCTAGGACACAGGGTTGGTTGGTGTTTTATGTGCTTATCAGTTGTTGGATTTTTTGCATCTTGTTGATCTATGGAGATGCTAAACGCCTCGAATGTGGAAATGCCACATAAAATAAAGTTAACTTTACTAAAAACCTTTGTTGTGGCTCTCTGACTCCCACAATTAAACCGCCTCAACCGGCAGTTCAAACAGAAATAAATTACTCGTGTGTCTTGTCTGTTCCTTCCTGTTCCACGAGCGGACTGTTTTCTGCAGCGTCTGCCTGCAGCTCATATGTCACAGGAACGAAGACGTTAATGTCTCTGATGAATAAACCTGATCTGAGTCAGTCTGCAGGATTTGCTGAAGGTATAAAAGTGTTTTTATCCTGGAGAACAAACTGAAATGCCATTGAAATGCCACCGCTCGGCTCTCTCTATATTTGGCTCTTAATTTAGCACGTTGCAGGAAAACGGCGGCGGCTCGCCCTCGTCTCGGCTTCTTCTCTTAATGATGTGTTTTAAATGAGCGGCGGCGGAGCACAGGTCAGAGGTCAGTTTTAAGGAAAAGGCCATGAAATGCTGCTTGATCTCCGCAGAGTGTTAGTCTGACTCACATGTTGGGAGGTAGGAGCTGATGCAGGAAGTGACATCATGTTGCCTTCAGGTGAAGTGCCCTTTAGAAACATACTGATGTGACTGATCAGAGCTTCAGGTTGACGGATTAAAAGGTCCTGAGAGAAAAGTGTTTTAAAAATCTGCCAAAAACAATCAGACTTTTATACATGATATCATCATACAGAAGATTAGAGTTTTGTGGATATTTTTCCATATTTAGATAACAAATTATATTTTTGTGATGTTCAAATTAATTTGTTAAAGTCTAAATACCAAATTAACGATTTAAATCGTCTTAATTATCTCCAGTTCCACCACAGGTAAACTACAGGCCGCCTGACTGGCAGATAAAATCATGTGTTCACTTCAGACATAGTTCACATCAGCAGTTTAGCCACTGCTCTACTAAACAGCAGGTAACCATAGCAACAGTGCTGTTGCACCAGGCCATTTTAAACTCACTGGTGAAAGTAATCTAACCACAGGTTAAACCAGATGTTTTCAGACTCAGTACTTTAAAACTCTCAGAACCTGAGTGCCACATTTTGCATCACAAATCTCTCAGAGTCACAACTCAGCCAAATCTGAACACAGACATGATTCACAGATTTCTAGAGTCAGTGTGACTCAAACTTCCTGAGGATACCTCCAGTGTCCATCACAGTTAAATAAGGTCTCCCACACATTCATCTATTTGTGGCCAGCCGCCATGATTAAAACACCTGCCGCCACATTTTGATTTTCTGTTTTTAGAGCTGGATCATTCATTAAGCCTGCTGTTGGAATATGTGGACCGTTCGGTTATTATTTGCTCCACAGACGGAGCAGCAGAACGTCAAGTGCAGTGAAAGTGAAACTTCACCTTCAGGGCGCTGGGTTAAAAGTTTGCTTTCACTCACAAGCAGCTGCTTCTCTCATCCATCGAGCTGATCATATCAACCAGTCATCCACCACGTGACTCAAAACTTCACAAACTGCAAGTTCTGCCTGCGCTGTGTTCACAGACCAGCAAAAACCTCTAACCTTAGAGAGGGACCACGACTGTTACGAGGACACACAGGCAAGAAAAAAGAAAACATAATTCTTCACACCACATTACTGGAAGTGGCAGAATGTGTTGAAATTATGTGCCAGCACCACAGAAACAGTGCCACTGGAAAGTCAATCAGGTTCCACTGTTGTGGTGAATTCTGCGGTTTAATGACATCATGCAGTGGGCGGTGGTTAATGTTACGAGGTCAGGGTCAAACAAACACCAAACTCTTACCCAGGAGACCACTGTTTGTGTCCCGTGTAAAACCAAATGTCAACTTGGACTTCTTTAACTTTCTGTACGTATCTCACATATGTAACAAGCGCAGTTATCTTCTAAACCTAACCAAGTATTTCTCGTGCCTAAACTCGACCATGCCACCACCTCAAAATTTGGTGTTCACATTTCTGTGAGATCACGTTGTCTCGTGACTCTGTTGAATCTGAACACACAGACATGATACACCTGTTTCTAGATTCTATGTGAGTCACATTCCCACAGCTTTTATCATTACATTGTCACAAATTAACATCCATAAATCTGCTTAGACAAAAAGGTGCTCCTTAAAACTGCAGAACCTTGAGAATCATCACATTTTTCAGTTTTCTCAAATATCAGTGATCCAGAGATAACTGTCTGTATGTCAATGAGTTCACTGCAAACAGGAGCTCTAATAGTTAATCTGGCATACTTTAAATGGAGCTCATTTATAAACAAATACAGTCAACTCAAGTTGGAGCCTGCAGCATAACTCACTGAAGCCATGGTAACATTCTACTTCCTGTTTATGTCCTCTGATGGTGTGTTCACAACGCGTGCGAATGAAACAATTCATGTGAGTAAATTACACGTAAAGTGAATGTAAAGATGCGATTAGATGCAAACTTCTGACATGACACAAATCATGAATTATTACAAATGAAGGAAGTAGCGTGATTTTGTGTCATACACTTTTTCGCGATAGTTGAAAATTCTGAACTTCAGCGACCAATTTCGCGCCGCCATAGCCAATCAGCATTGAGATCTTATGGGGACATATGATGCAGAGGATGTACCAGCAGAAGATTTCACATGCGTGAGTCAACACAAAATATTCTAGTGTTCAAACTTGAGCAAGTAATGTGACGCAAACATCTGCACCATGTTTGGTGTGAACACAAAACAAGACAGTGGTTCCCAACTGGTGAGTCGTGGTCCAAAAGTGGGTCGCAGGTCCATTTTAAATGGACCACAAGTGACTCGCAAACGTTTGTAAAAAACAGACTTTATTTTTAAGTACAGTAAATTTCCAGCACAGAGCTTTTATTTTGAAGTGTCGTTTCCTGCTGTAGAGGGAGAGACTAACCAACAGCTCCTTAACAGTGACAGTATATTAGCTCTACGACATGGCCACATGCAAGTATGACGCCGAGTGTAAACTGTGCGGACCTTGAACTAATGACAAAGGAGAAATCTGGACACCAAGGCTGGACCAGTTGGGAACCACCACTTGAACTGATTATTGGAGGCGTAGCTCTAAAACTAAGAGCGTGATTATTCTCCAAATAGAAGACAAAGAATAAATCATCAGCATAACGTTAATTGGTGAGCTTTAGAGGTGCTTTGGACAGAGCTAGGCGAACCACGTCCCGACTCCAGCTCCATGTTTAACACACAGACCCATCCGAACATCTCACTCTCAGAAATACATACAATGAGATTATTTCCCAAAACATAAATGAAACGCTGGTTCTGAAAATAACGAGGACTGAATGTGAACCGCTGGTAAGTTCAGTGTCTCTCTCTGTGTGACAGTGACAGTGTGATGACAGGCAGCAGGTTTTCAGCTGATCTGCAGTCAGGCGGGAGGATCGCCCTGAGGACGGTGGTGGGGGGGAGGGGGGTTAGTAGACCAATCAGCAGCAGGGAGCTGTCAGAACCAATGAGCATCAGCGCTGAGGGAGCGCTGCAGAGGATGATGGGACAGAGAGCAGATCTGACCTGGGATCAGCAGCGAATCCTCATCACCGAGACGTGATGTGTCTAAAATCTAAATCTTAACGTCCAATTCGGAGTCAAGTCGCCGTAAAATGTCAAATCAAAGACACGTTCCTGAGCTGAAATTAGAAAAGTAAAGAGTGATCATTTTAATATCAGACACTCTGAAGGTTACAGACAAACTTCAATAATTCACTCTTTATATTCCCAAAATTAGGGACGTTTTTAAAAAGTGAGAACATGTTTTGACCCCTCTCAACCAGCAGGAGAACATTACATTAATCTCTTATATTCATAACATCAAAAAATGACAGTAAGTTTCAGTAAGCTTTGAAGAAAAGCTGAAAAGTTTGAAGGTAAAGTTTAACATTTTGTTCACAGTCATCGGTGACCTGTGCAATATATACGAATAAAGCAAACTGGAAACTGTGATGTCATCCAGCTAAAAACAAGTTTTACAATCACCATCAATAAGCTAATTATTTTCGTGATTAACCAATCATCGGCTTGGTCTATAAAATGTCAGAAAATACTGAAACATGAGCTCAGATTAGCGTCTTGAAATTGTTTGTTTTTTGGACATTTTTTGGACAAAGAGTTTCCTCTCACAGGAGAAAAAAAGCACCAAATCTTAACAACTAAAGAGCTTGAACAAGGAGAGTTTGTCATTTTTATTTAAATAAATAACTGCAAGGATTATTCCATTACCAGAGTTACTGCAGATCAATTTTACTGTTGATCATCTCATAAAATAAAATGTTGGCGTGTGATGTTGAGATACAAGGTTTTCCCTTGACAAAAGCCACATGTTGCAGTTTGGTGAAGATAATATTATTTTATAGTGTTATTTATTATAATATTATTGGTGCCATTCATTGTGCTTATAGTTGCTGCAAGTCTGTTAGTTGGATATTATTTGCGGATGTGACTGTGTAAAAAACACTCTACAACCATGAAAATGCAAAGACAAATAGGCTACATGGGCGTAAACCAGGGTGTTACGCAAGTAGCCTTCAGAGGATTCAGGACAATAAAGATGCATAATTGTCCATAATAGGATATAGGATATCGATATCAGTTATCAGCCAAATGAGCTGTTATGTATCGACAAAAAAAAAAGTTAATATCGTGCATCCCTGGAATGAACCTAAAAAGTCAGCTCAGAAGTCAACGCAAAATTCTGGAATAAATTAAATTAAATTAGTATAAGCCCTTAATTCCAGGATTTTTCAGGAATTTCCCTGAATTAACCTTGTACGTTCACACTTAACCTGAGGATCTGGAAATAACCCTGAAAATCTGGGAAAACCAGAAAAGTTTCAGACTGAATCTGAGTCTGAAACAATCTCAACAAATTCTGGATCCTCCAAGATCCCCAGTCTCTGCAAAATCTTATAGTGTGTGACTAAATACTCAAAATGTCTTTAGATGTGAGAGGGGGTCAGACTCCAGTCTTTCAAAAGTATTTTCAAAGTCTTGTAGTTCAAGGTAGCCATGAGTTGAAACAGTAAGCCTGGGAGTCAGGAATAAACGTGAAAAGTCAGAAGATCAGAATAGCAGCGGAAAATGTGGAATAAACAAACCTCACAATATCATAAAGAAAATCTCTGCACACCTGAGTGTGTGACAGGTGCGTCGGAGGGAAATTCAACTTGAAAAACAATTAAAGAGACTCCCGCACACTGTCTCGCTTTCTGCTGGTTTATTTCATATACAACGTTTCGGTCTGGACGACCTTCATCAGGTATACTTGCAGCCTGCAAACATTTCTATACATATATAAAACAACAAGGCTGCCTGCATTGTGAACGTCCAATCAGAGGACTAATGAAAATGATCAACACCTGACAACAATTCAGGTGTCAACAGCCGGACTAACCAGGCCGAAGACACTTATTAATTCACAGTATACATTTCATAATATAATATAGACCCCACTGGGAATCCGATACACAGTTACAGTTGTGACACTAAGGTGTCAACATGTCCCACAGCTGGAACGAGGGAATGGGCATCCATTAGTTAACGTCCTGCGAATTATGTTACAGAAAAAAATCTTTCTCAATAAAGTACATCGAAAAAATTGTTTTAAACATATATCAACTGTCAGCAATGTAAACATGCAGCAATGTTGTTCAAGCAACTGTACAAATAGGTTATTTTTAAAAAATACCTTTTCAAAGTTTTTTTAGACTAATGTCTGATGACTTGACATAAATCAAACATTATTAAATGTACTTTCTAACAATTACACTGAAAACGTTTAATAGAAATAAGTTTTTAAAGTTTCTATAGAAAAACTAAATAATAATTAATCAAGGCCATTATAGGAAGAAGAAAATCTTAAATCGAATTTTTTTATATATAAAGGCCCACCTCCAGAATGCCCCAACCGGGGTGGGTATGTATAATGAATAGAATCTTCTAAACAACTGGCCATATATAAAAAAAAGCATATTTCATAACATTACATTAAGTAACAGTTCCTCATTGAGTCCCTTTGGAATCAGGGTCTGTAACGTGAATATCCAGAAGGCTTCCCTTCTTTTCAACAACATGTCATGATCTCCACCCCTAGGTGGCGTCGGAACATGTTCAATGCCACAAAAGCGGAGGGAAGCCACGTCATGGTTCATGTCATTGAAATGGGCTGCCACCGGATATTCTCTGTCCTGGCGGCGGATTGCACTCTTGTGCTCACTTATTCTTTGTTTTAGTTTCCTGGTAGTTTTACCAATATATGCAAGGCCGCATGGGCAGCGTATCATATATATAACATAAGTAGATGCACACGTAATTATACTTCTTATCAGAAACTTTTTTCCAGTCAATGGATGATAGAAATGCGTAGACTTGACGGTGTTATGACATTGAGCGCAATTCCCACAACGATAATTTCCGTTGGCAAGAGGACTTAAGAGAGTTTGTTGCAACGGAGTCTCCTCAGAATTTTTATGGGAGAAATTCGCATGGACTAGGTGGTCTTTTAAATTTCGTCCACGTTTGTATACAAATAAAGGTGGATACTTGAACATTGTGGATAACTCTGGATCAGATGTCAGAATATGCCAGTGTTTCATAAACATAGATCTAATGACGTGACTCTCAGGAGAATAGGATGTTACACAGGTCACAGAAAATTGTTTGTCTTTCTTTTGACTCTTAAATAAACAAACCTAAAATCAATCTGTAAAGTCAGAAAGGGCTCAGAGAATACATTAATAGAATCAAATATTTAAAGTCTGGGATGAAAATGAAAAATCAAGAGGAAGCTTTAATAAATGTGCAATCGCCCTGATTTTTTGAAAATAACTCTGAAAAGTCTTAGAAAGTTCTAACAGGTCCATCACTGCGTGATTATCAACAGATTAAAAAGCTGAATAAAATATTTTTCAGACTCAGTAAAACATCAAAAACCTTTAAACTCCAAATCTGATTTTCAGCTGCAGAAGACAAAAGCAGCGTTCAGGTCTCCGTCCACCAGGACGTCCACGAGCTGGAATCAACATGACGCCTGAACGATGGCATGCTGTTGGCGGACGCCTGTCAGCGAGCATCACGTCCCGCGGCAAAGCGGGGAGTGCCGCCCTCCCACAGCTTAACCCCAAAATGTCACAGCGACGCTCGGCTGCCGCAGAGAGACGTGAAGAGACGATCTGAGGAGCTGGTTGACGATGATCTGGAAGAACAACGTTAGCGACGACATGCTGTGTCATCATCGACTCGAGGCTCAGAGAGAAACGACGCAACACGTTTTCATTCTGACCCGGCGTCCTGCGACCATCTGCAGCCCGCAGCGGGAAACATCAGTATTCAGACACACGTGTCACTGGTGCAAGACCAAATAAATTCAGACCAGATTTAAAGTCAGCAAAACTAAAACTGGAAACGGCGTCTGTGAAGAGAGAGCGAGCGGAAAAATAAAAATGTGCTTATAACAACTGTAGGTGAGACACGAAATGCAGACACGAGACTGGACGACGAGTCAAATCGTGTCAAATGTCAAATCAAAACTCGTCTATAATCCACACTCTGTCAGAGTAACTGCTCCGTTGTGGACCGAGTCGCCACAGGTGAGTGAACACGTCTGCATGGATAAATGTGTGTTTGTGGATTCAGGTGATTCAACAGAAAACAGCTGAGGTTTGTGTCTTTATTAAAGTCACAGATCATCACAGTGTCTTAGTGTGTGTGGAGTTCATCTTCCTCTGGAGCCTCTGATGTTCAGGAAGCTGCCAGATAACTGACTTCATTCTTTCATGCTCACAGATTTATACTTCATCTCATCAGAGTCTCACAGGATTCATCCAGTGATTCCGGTGAAACAGAAACACTGGAGAAATCACAAACAAAAATCATGGATCAAAAACACTCTGACAGAGCAGCACCCTGTCTCCTCTGTTCTGAGCCCTAAAAAGTCACAGGAACAGCCCTGAAATGAAAAACATAACCCTGAAAAGTCACGCAAGATGCTCCAAAAAGTCCAAAATGAACCTAAAAATCCAGAAGTTACTGTGAAAATTCAGGAATAAACCTGTTAAACTGCCAATCAATCTCTAGAATCAACTTGACCGTTCTGGGCTAACCCTGAAAAGTCCACGCTAAACCTGACAGATCCAAAACAACTCTGAAATTTTGGGGAAATTACTGAAAAGGGAAAACTAGAATTACCACCCTGTGGTTGTGTGCCTTCACGCACCAGTCAAGTTTCACAGTTTGGACACCTGAGATTAGTGTCACCAATTCAGTATCTGACCAAATGTCTCTCCTTCTGTTCCTGAGATATGACATTGAATAATGGCCAGAAAAGTGTTTTACGACAACGTCACAGTGAAGTTGACCTTTGACCCCCGTAATCTAATCAGTTCATTGTTGAGTCCAAGTGAATGTTTGTGACAAGTCTGAAGAAATCACCTTTATGAGAATGAGACCGACAAGGTCACAGTGACCTTGACCTATGACTACCAAAAACTAATCAGTTCATTGTTGAGTCCAAGTGGACATTTGAAGTTTGAATAAATTCCCTTGAGACATACTTGAGATTTCATGCTCACAAGGTTGGGATGGACGAATGTACGTACATCTGTACAGATTAATAGTTGTACCTTTCGTGCAGACGTATGGACAAACAGATGAACAGACAGGCAATCTGAAAACAATCCCATTTTCGTTTTATGCCTCCGGCCAGGGCTATTCTCGGCATGAAGGCAAAAAATAAAATCCAGGCAGAGCGTAGAGTCTCTGCAGATAAATCCACAGATTCAGAGGGATTAGTTTTGTTTGGGTCTAAACATGGTTGTTTAGGAAAATCCAGCAAAGTATATCTAAGGTATGTTAGGTACATGACGTAAGTTAAGTACATTAGTGAACTAACTTAGTAAGTTAAAACAAGTCAACACTGAACTTTGGTTTCACACGAGCCATGAACAGCCATCTCCTGGGTCTGAGTCCTGTGTTTGTTTGACCGTCTATCCACCCTGACCCCCTCCATTAGTGGACTTTGTCTCTCTTCATACCACGACTCCTGATTTTATTCTCCGCCCCATCAATACTACTAGTGCCACTAGAGGTTGCTAGAAGCTGCTTATACAAGTGACCTATGGGTTCATTTTTGAGGGAGGACAGTCTCAGTATCAATGAAAAAGTCAGAGCTAATCCTGAAAAGTCTTCGATAACCATGAAATATCCACTGAGAAGATGCTTAGGACAAGGAAAATTTTGGAATAAACCTGGAAAAACCAAAGACCTTGAAAAGTCCAGGATAAAACTTCAAAGTCGAAAAAAAACAAACAATAAACTACAATACAATAATATAGGAAGCGCTGGGAATAAATTCATACAACAATATGGACTAAAAAGAATGGAAAGACTGAAATAGCCCAGAGCAGGCACAGGTAATCCCAACAAATCCCCAAACTAAAAAAGCATGGGTTACAAAAATCCAGAATGACCCTTAAACGTCACAAACAACCTTGAAAATCTTCAATAACTCTGATAAATTCACCATGGCCATCCCTACACATCCACAATCACATTTTAAGGTCTGGAAGAAAAATTAAAAAATCCAGATTAATCTTAAAAACATCCAAATAAATCCATCCATCCATTTTCATCTGCTTATCCGAAGCCGGGTCGCAGGGGCAGCAGGCCGAGCAAAGCACCCCAGACATCCCTCTCCCCAGCAACACTTTCCAGCACCTCCAGGGGGAGCCCAAGGCATTCCCAGGCCAGACGAGATATGAGGGTGTTCTGGGTCTACCCCGGGCCTCCTGTCACTGGGACGTGCCTGGGACATCTATAATGGGAGGCGCCCAGGAGGATCCTGATCAGATGTTGAACCACCTCAACTGACTCCTTTCGTCATGAGAGGAGCAGCCAGCAGCCAGGATAAGCCTTGAAAGTCTGGAATGACCTTAAAAAGTCATGAACAACCTTGAAAATCTTCGCAGGCTCAGATAAATCCACCATGTCCATCCCTAAATATCAACCATCACGTTTAAAATTTGGGATGAAAACAAAAAAATCCAGATGAATCCAATACAACAATATCACAGCCCGATTGTCCTAAAGATAAGATAATCCTAAAATATCTAGAATAACCTCACAGTCTGACAGCCACGTAAAGTCCAGAATAAACAGAATAAAGCTGAAAAATCAGGAACATCCCTTTAAAGTTAGAGATGAGTATTAAAAGTTTCAGACTGTAAACAGCAGGTCACATTCTGCTGTGCTGACTGTGCTTAGAAGACATTTGTAAAGGAAACAAACAGAAAAGAACAAACAGGAAAACAACAAAAACTAGCAGGAGTTCAGTGTGTGAGAAACAGTCTGGAGGAAAGGAGGGGGGACACGGTGATTAAAGCGTCACCGAAGGACTCGTCCAGGTAATAGCCTCCTCCACACAGGAAGAAAACCATTTAGCTGAAAGCCAGAGGCGCCGCGGGGCGAGGACAGATTTGTTTGGCTGCTCGGAAAAAATGCAGTTAAAGGTTTTGTCTGTGTCGTTGAATTACTTTGTCTTTTCTTTCCCCTGAAGCGTTTTAAATTTAAAAAAAATAAAGGCTCAGTCACAGGAAGGTGTGTTTAACAAACTACAAGAGCTCAAACCTGCAGCTGGAAGGTTTTAACCTGCTGCCGTCACACTCTCATTGGTTATTTTCTTCTGTTTCCTGTAAACACAAACAACAACAGGAAGCAGTCCGAGCCTCAAACCAGCCGACATCAAACTGCTGTAAAGTGTCAACATGTCAACAGAGCAGGCAGACGGACGGTACATCACTCTGCCACCAGGGGGCGCCCAAAAAAGTCCACTGACAACAAAAGTCTTTGAGGCTTTGCTTCCAGCTAAATGCTAACAGTGCTAACATGCTAACTATGCTAACTTGATGAAATGTATACCGTGTTCACCGCCTTGGTTTTAGCATGTTAGCATGCTAACATCTGCTAATTAGCACTATCCATACAATATAACGGAGGTTAAGCTTTTTTGCTGCTTTCCTCTCTCCTATCCTTGTTTCCTTTCCTCTTCTAGTTTTCTTTTTTCTCCTCTATTCTGGTTTCTTGTGTCTTTCTCCCTTTTTAAACTGTCCTCTCTCCTTTCCCCTTTTCCTTTCCTCTGTCCTCTTCTTGTTTCCTCAAAGTTTTTCCTTTCCTCCCTCTTCCTCTTCCTCTTTTCTCTCTCCTCTTTCTTGCCTTTCCCAATTTCCTTTCCTGACTTTTGTCTTCTTCTCTCTCATTTATTTCCTATTTTTTCAAACTTTCCTATTTCCTTTTTTTTGTTTCCTAGACATTTTTACTTTTCACTCTATCTTCTTTGTCCTGTCCTGCCTTTTTTTCTTATCCTATCTCGTCTCTGTGTTTCCCCTCCTCTTCTAGTTTCCTCCATTCTCCCCTTCCTTGTGTCTTTCTTCTCCCCTCCCTCTTGTTTCCTTTCCTCTCTCCTCTTCTTGTTTCCTGGGTTTTTTTTCTTTTCCTCTCTATCCTATTTCTTCTTTCCTTGTTTTCCTTTCCTTTTATTTCAGTCCTCTCCCCTCTCTTCATTTCTTTTCATCTTCTCACATATTGTTCCTTTCCTCTCTCCTTTTTACCCCTCCATGTTTTCTTTCCTCTCCACTTTCCTTGTTTCCATTCCTCTCTCCTTTTTACCCCTCCTTGTTTCCTTTCCTCTTTCCACTTCTTTTAAATATCCTTTTTCTTTTCCTCTCTATCCTTTTTCTCCTCTCCTCATTTCCTCTACTTTCCCCACATTTTGCATCCCCCGTTTTTTCCTCCTCTCCTTGTTTCATTTCCTTTCTTTACTCCCTTTCCTCTCTCCTCCTCTTGCCTCCTTACCTCTCTGCTCCTAGTGTTTCCTTTCCTCTTTCCTCTCCTTGTTTTTTTCCTCTTCTCCTCATGTTTCCTTTCCTCTCCTTGTTTTCTCTCATCTCTCCTTGATTAATTTCCTCTCTCCTCTCCATGTTTCCTTTCCTCTCATCTCCTCACATTTCCTTTCCTCCCCCTTGTTTCCCTTCCTCTCTCCTCTCCTTGTTGTCTGTCCTCTCACGTTTCCATTCCTCTCTCTCCTTTCCTCTCTCCTCATGTTTCCTTGCTCTTTCCTCTCCTAGTTTACTTTCCTCTCTCCTGCTCATGTTTTCTTTCCTCTCCCCTTATTTCCTTTCCCCTCTTCTCTCCTTGTTTCCTTTCCTCTCTCCTCCTCATGTTTCCTTTCCTCTCTCCTTGTTTCCTTTCCTCTCTCCTCCTCAAGTTTCCTGTCCTCTCCTCATGTTCCCACTCTTCTCTCCTTGTTTACTTTCCTCTCTTCTCCTCACATTTTCTTTCCTCTCTCCTCTCCTTGTTGTCTGTCCTCTCACATGTTTGTGTTCCTCTCCCCTTGTTTCCTTTCCTCTCTCCTCATGTTTCCTTTTCTCTCTTCTCGCGTTTTTTTTTCCTCTGTCTTCTCCTTGTTTTCTCTCATCTCTCCTCTCCATGTTTCCTTTCCTCTCCTTGCTTACTTTCCTCTCTCCTCCTCACGTTTTCTTTCCTCTCTCCTTGTTTTCTCTCCTCTCTCCTCTCCTCTCCTCTCCTCTCCTCGTATTTCCATTCTTCTCTCCTTGTTTCCTTTCCTCTCCTTGTTTACTTTCCTCTCCTGCTCACGTTTTCTTTCCTCTCCCCTTATTTCCTTTCCTCTCCTCTCTCCTTGTTTTTTCTGCTCTCCTCTACATGTTTCTCTCGTCTCTTCTTGATTTCCCCTCTTCTCTCCTTGTTTCCTTTCCTCTCTCCTCCTCAAGTTTCCTTTCCTCTCCTCATGTTCCCATTCTTCTCTCCTTGTTTCCTCTCATCTCTCCTCCTCACGTTTTCTTTCCTCTCTCCTTGTTTCCTCTCCTCTCTCGTCTCCTTGCTGCCTGTCCTCTCTCAGCAGATGGACAGATAATACGAATGGCAGCAGTGCATGCAGAACAAAAAGCTGCTGACATACTGAGAGACGTGACGGCCGAGCAGCAGAGAGGAAGAGACGAGTGTGGGAGTGTGGAGGAAACACAAATGAAGCATGAAGTGTGCGCAGAGACACAAGACGAAGATGGCTCCTCCACTTATGAGCGAGCCTCTCGAGACGACAGCTCCTCCTCCGACCGACTCATTCAGGCAAAAAACGATTTCCATCTGCAGCCCAATAAATGTCAGGTTACCGTCTGCGCTCGTCAGCGTCGCTTCACGCTGTGACTCAACACGCCGCACATCACCGACGCATTTCACAACATGTCAGAGAGGACGAGAGCGGGGCCTCGGGCTGACCTGGAAAAAACAGGGAGCAGAGAGGACGACAAACAAACAGCCACCACCACCACATGAAACAGCTGCCTGGGAGCCTCTGAGCAAGGCGGCCCACCTCCAACTGCTGCAGGACAAATACTCACACCAACTGTTGGAGGTGACCACAATGAGTTTTACACTTGAGGGTGTTTTCAGAAACATCTCCAAACAGACTCTTTGGGTCACACACTGAGTCATATTCAAATATTCAGTCTGATTCAAAGCGTCCTGTTGTTGTTGTGTTAGAAGTAAAAAAATGAATATTTCACTGTGAACCAAAGCAGTGGGCCGACCAGCAGACATCAACATCCCCCGAGCCAGGCTGCTAGTGGGGCTAAAAATAAAACCAACAAACAATCTGTGCCTTCAACAGTTGGTGGGCACAGAAAGTAAAGCGTTCAATTCAGTTTCATGCGTTTATAAAGTACATATTTATCAACTGAATACACATTATGATGATCAAGCTTTCCATAATTACAGTAGTTTAAATAAACAGAATCCATCAATTGATTAATAATTGACTGATTACTGATAGAGACCTGATCATTAAGCAATATCACATGAGAGCGAGTGCTGTTGTTCTGTTTATCAGCACAGCTGTGATTCAATTGGCCGATTGTTGAAGACAGTCACAGCGGGCTGATTCACAGTAAAGAATTTATCAACAGCAAAAACCGGTGACGGGTCATGATTTGTTTGTTTACTGTAAAACTTCAGTTAGGGCTGCACCCTAATACTTAACAAAATGTCAGTCGACCAGAGAGGTCATTAGTTAGCAAGATTTCACTGGTCGCTTCGGTGCAGAGGAGCTGCGCTTTGTCAAACAAATCAAATCCTATATGACTGGACCATGTGGGAATTTAATTTGAAAGGACAGACACAGGAAGTGTCCACGCTCAGCAGTCAGACAGGAGTCAGGTTAATTTCCAGGGCTGGTACCTGCAGTTATTCCACAGGCTAGTTAATAACATGTGGGGCAGGAAATCCAAAGTGTGGGATCATTTTGAGAAGGTGAAGGACCAACCCAAGGTGATATGTAAACTCATCTTCATTGGTCCACTACAAACATGACGTATCATGTGAAACATGGAAGTAGCTACATGCCCATTAGCCCACAGTGTCATTAACAGGCGGCTCGCTCAGTGTGTGACGTGCACTTGGAGATAAAATATAGGCCTATATTAATGAAGGTTCATTAGTACGGTTTGTATTTCTCTGTAATGTAGCACAGTGTTAACAATGTTACTGAGACTACTCTTTCTCACACCTTCAACTCAAACCACCAAAATATATCATTTAATCATTACATTCCTATCGTAAACATGAGGGACACTAGTCCACTGATGGACCGTAATGACGACTATTGGTCGACTAGGAAAATTCTTAGTCGGACGCAGCCCTATCAGTTAGTAGCCCGGGCTGTTACTTGCTTAAATCACCATATTTTGGACAGGCCTTTAATTCCTTTCACACACAACTGCTGCTCAGCAAAGATTGAGAAATACAATAACATTACATTGCGACAGACAGCACATCAGCGAGAAAGAGTTAACGGCACCCGACAAACCGACACAACACCACTTTATCCTGTTAAAACAAGATTCACAACTTGGATTAATTTTTAGGAAAAACCCGGTTAAGTCTTTTGATCTGAGGACCCTTACTGACTAAAGGAATATGAATAAGTTCCAGGGTAATGGTCAGAAAAGAAGAGGAATGGTCACATAAGTCGAGGTAGCCACCAACCCGGCTTTATACATCCTGAGAACTTTAAATAAAAATGTGTCGCCACACCAGGCTAGTAAAAGGGACCAGGGGTTTGATTGGGACTCTGCTTTTAACTGAAGTTTTACGGTATTTAATGATTTATTTGGCTCTGCCTTTATGTATTTTTCCTCAAAAACATGCAAATCAAAAATCATCTCTCCTCTAGCGGTTCTGTCTGTTTCTACCTGCGCAGCATTCAGTGTCACACAATGTAAAATTAGTTCATCCAAACATCTTTAGTTGATTCAGACAAGTCAACACTAACAGCAGAGAAAACAACTGAGGCTTCATATTCAGGCAGTAAAGCAGCTTCACACTGGAGGAGAAAAAACTACACAGATCAGAAGACAAACTTCTTTCTACCTCTCCTTACTGAGGCCAAACTCGACCAAGACAAAACACATTTCCAGCTTTAAAATGCTGCTCACGTCTTCAGTGTTTGTTAGCAAATATCTGCTTCACAGGACTGAGCCGCTCTGTGACGCTGTCGTTAGGTACAGCGGTGCTCTGAGCTCAAAGTGGACATTAACATGCTGACATGCTCACAGTGAAATGATAAAATGCTGATGTGAAGGTTCAGTGTTTGCTGTGGTCATCATTCTGGTTTATCATGTTAGCAGGCTTTGCAAACTTCTGCTGACCGCAAATTCACCGATACTTGGACTTTGGTCACAAACCAACATACATGAAAAAAAAAGTCACCCTAATGATGGCTCCAAATGTTAAGATGAGGAATCAACGAAGTGTTCCTGAAGGAGACATAAATGTCTGAACAAAATTTTAAAGCAATCGATCAAATAATAAAATCACATCAACTTTGTGGCACCAAAACGAAGAGTCACAGAATCACCAGAGTCATAAGGGTTCATCCTCTGGGGGGCATGAATGTCTGCAGAAAATCTCAATAAATCTGTTTTGATTATTGGTGGGATATCTCAGTCTGGGACTAGAGTGGTGGAGCGACCAACAGAACATCAGACAGACGCTTCCGAAGAGAAGTGGAGGAGAAGAAGAAGTTGGGTCAGAAGACGATGTATGTTGATTAAAACTGGCTTAAACACATTTCTTTCTTGTAGACATCAGTGAAACTTTAACATCCACTTAGACTTCTTGTTTCTGATTGGTTGAACAGTGTTCATCACTTTCATGTCACCTGTTTGTTTGCTGTTTGAATTCAAGCACAAGCTGACAGGTGACGCATACGTCCTCTGGAAAGATAATTAGTAATTAATGATGTCACACAGTGCAGGATGAAGAGCTGTTCTCTTCATCGGCCGTGTGTTGGAATAGACTGAATCTGATGAGTTGAGACTTTGCTGGGTGTCTTTAAGAAAAGCTGTTGTTGTAAAAGTTTTAGTTTGACAACTGAGGGGAACCAAAGACAGACATTTTAAAATCCTGCACGTGCTGGGTCTCATTCATGAAACATGAGCGCAACAAATTTGTATGTAAACTCTTCGCAGCGTGACATTTACATGTATTTTGGCATTTATCGTGTTAGCAGCTCCAATCTTTTCAATCTACACCTGCTCCTGACTGCTTGTAGTGCTTGTCTCAATGAAATATTGCCCATCAATGTTGCTTGTCATTATTAGAAATCATAATTGTCATTCGTTTTGTGCTGTGTTATGTTCACAATGTGCAGAAGCCTTTGAAACACGCAATTTAAACATGACAAGAGATTAGAAATGCAACACATTTAGATAAATTAGTTGGTGTTTAGCTTCAGATTAGGGTTCCTAAAAACGTGAAAGACTTATTTAAATCAACTTAATACAACACTGGAAAATGCTGTTCTCTGAATAAATAAAATTACAAACCAACGCGCTCCTCTGCCCTCTTTACGCAGCGCAGCCCCAAACTGCAGGTCATTTTTGTTCAATAATCACACACATGACTTTATTTATGAACTTGATTTCAATTGGAGTTTCTGTTTAAAACGACACGTGGACATGGGAAAGTATTTCAGTGTCCGTCTCCGCTCACACTGGGCAGCTGGTGAGCCTGAATCTGGCAGAGTTGGAGGGAGACAGTGTGGTTTTACTCCAGACTATCTGACTTGTTGTTAAACTTAACGGCGGGTTATTGCTGACACACTGCCTGTATTAAGATGTTTTAATAGTGATTTAATTTTAAAAACAGACACAGGATGCTGAGCCTCGGGGAAACACTATGGTTACCTGTCGATAACGGCAGATGAGGGAGACGAGACGCTGCTCCGCAGGGCGCCTGATTTGTGAGCGGCTGCCACAAGGAAAGCTGAAGGGGGAGGGGCAGGGGCAAACAAGACACTTTTAATTAAAAGTCGATGCCATGGGCCAAATTAAAAAACTAAAATATAAAATTATTAAAATGACATAGTCACATCACGACTAACAGAAGAAAATAAAACGTATTTCTCAACCCCACTTCACCTAAAATAACTTCAGTCTCAGCGTCAGAGAAGTTTGTCTTTCTGTCTCTTTCTCTTTGTTTGTTTGCTCCATGTCCGCAGGTCGACAGGACGCACCTGTCCATAGTAACCATCACCTCCATATATGGTGGTCATTAGATATTCATGGGTGGGGATGTATGCTAATTACTGACCAGCAGGAGCTCGCTGTCAGTTTACGATTGATTGGCATTGATGAACATACACACCTGCCTCCGATCAAATCTGAGTTTCCTGCAGCGTCCATGAATCCTGTGTAGGTTTTTAGTACCGACGTTTTTTATGTGCAAAGCTACTCACAGATTTACTGACATGTCATGAACGAGACTCGTCTTTACAGACTGAGCTGTGACGTTGCTCTGTAACTTCTGGAAGTGGAAATAAACTGTTTGCATATTAGTTTAAAATCTGATGATCTATTACTGTTAACAAGTTGTTTACAAAACATTTCACATGCTTACAAAGTTTAACAAAACGTTTTTCAATCAACCAATGAACTGGGAGAACCAGTGGCAGCCATCAAGACTCAGAGGTCAAAGGTTACTCAGGGTTAAACTCATAGCGGAGGGTTTCTCCTCCTTGAGCGTGTCCTGAACCAAATCCAGCACAACAGTGTGAGGAGAGCAGAGGAGGGGTCACAGCTATTCTTGTTATGTAAGCAGGCGCCTGTAGGCCCCCCCCCCCCCATCCACAATCCACCAATCAGGAGCTGAGAAGTCTGTTAGTGACGCTTAGATTCACCGCAGCGAGACCTCCATCCATAGGAAACAAGCTGCGACGGGTGCTGCTGTCGAGACGAGACGATAAAATCATGGGAGATGTTTACAGTGGAGGAGAGAGCGGAGATGAGATCCCTCCTCGTCTACACTGAGACAGGGATGGAGGCTGAATCTCTACATCTGAAACGACGGTGATAGTTTCAGCTTTTTAATAAAAATATATTTATTACTGGGAGAACAGAACGGACATGAGGGAGCAGTAAAGACAAGATCTCTCGCCTAATTAGTCTGTTAAAGACAGCCGGTACAGTAAATCTGGTGTCCTTTTAAGATGAGATAAAACTTTATTTATCCTGAGGGACATCACTGTGCAGCAGTGGGAAGAGTGTAAACACACACAGAGCGCAAATATGAAATAATTTAAGATATCAATAAGGAGCAAATCCAAAACATAAACAATATATACTGTGTTTTTATTAATGTTTTCATGCTCAGGCTGATATTATAGAGTTAATAGAGGTAGCTGTGACTGCACAGCTGCTTGTGTGTCCTGAAATTAATCAGGATGGACATGACTCGTGTAGAAAAGGTACACAAACAATAAACTCATGATACAGATGGAACAAGTGATATTAGTCTATGAAGAAATATGAATCACTGGTGCTGCTGTTTCCATACGTAAGATAAGAAAAACTTTATCCTGAAGGAAGTCGCTGTGCAGCAGCTGCGATGCAAAGTTTAAAGAGTGTAAAAATAAGAAGTCCAAGACAGCGGTGTCAAACGTACGGCCCGCAGGCCGGAACCAGCCCATCAGATCTCATCCGGCTAGCCAGGCATGATGGGAAATGAGGGTGGTTCCACTGGTGCGCATCACACCTGAGACAGTGGAGCAGTGTCAAGCGGTGTGCTCGCAGTTATAGTTTCAAACTATGAAATACACTGATTCCATAACTCTGTTGCTGACAGCTGTCATGTCACTCATGCTTATCATATCTGTTTGCAGTGTAGCCAGTGCAGTTAGTAATGTAGCAGAATGAACTGCAGTCAAGCCAGCAGTCACTCTAATCTCTAATCATAGTCACGTCAGCTGACGCTACAACTGTAGTGCCTCTATATATCTACATAACAGAGGCGATTTCTTTAGGACTGCAAGGGAAGCTCAGCTTCCCCTAAAATGTCAAAAATTAAATGGTCAAATGTAAGGTTGTGTTAACATTTCATTGACTACAGATGCGTTAGAACACGTTCATCTCAAAGACGAGTTCGTTCAGAATCAGCTACTTATCGATGTTGTTAACTTCTCACACATTCCTGTAGCGCAGTTTTCTCATACGGTCTATGGCATTTGCCTGTAGAAGCTGAGCGTCCATGCACTTCAATGGGACTGCATGGAGCAGTTTTTTTTCATTGCCTCGAAACTCGATGGTCATTGGATAAATGCCACGATTTTGTCCCGCCCCCGGACACTCAGCGTCTCTGGGGGTGAATGGAGCTGTGGGCGGGGCTCGGCCGGGCTGGACGCTGAGCTTCTGCATGATGATTGGAGGATCAGTCGAAAGGCTGAATCCTGTTTTGATTGACAGCTATTTAGAAATATTCACGGTCACTTGACAGCTCAGCTCAGTCCCATCATGGATTTTGCAAGTGGAGTCTTCTGACAGAACAGAGCGCCGTTCAGGTGTTTAAACCCATCTGAAAATCTTTGAGGTGTGTTTTGCTGTGGTTCTATGACATGAGTGTGGTTGAAAAACGGCTTCAATTAAATGTTCTGTTTATAAGTTACTGCCTCGCTAAAATATGACAAATTTTATGATGTAAATTTAAAGTGAGCTTCTCCTGTTTGAAAGACCAGCAGCTGCCACTGGTACATAAACATGTGTTACACTGAATAATGTCTTCAAACAGCTCAGATCAAGCTGACGGGGGAGCTAGTGAAGTAAATGTAAGTGTCTTTATTCTTTGACTTTTGGGTCGCTGGAGATAAAAATTTAAAAGATCATATATATATTATATATATGTATTATAACAGATTGTAAGATATATATATAAATATAAATAGGACAAATATAAATATAAAGCACATATATAAATATAAATAGCACTTGTCAACAAGTTGGGCTGAGTCTGACACCCCTGGTCTGAGATAACATTAACAATAAGCTGCAAATAAAACAGGGTTCAACTTTAATGTTTATTTTCACTTTCATCAGCAGATTTCTGACAAAAAAACATAAACGCTGTTTTAGTGTGTTGTTGCTCACTCTTATACAAATATTTTATTTATGAGTGGTTATAAATAACAACTACTACAGTCAGTGAAGCTCGGTGCACGCTGTGCTGTTTGGGCTGTCCCAGATGAAAGATGACCAACAGTCAAGAAAGGTGGTGATATCTTTGGTCATGGCTCTAAAACCGTGGTCCTACGTCACACAGTGAGAGAGGTTCAAGGATAGCTGTTGTCACAGTCCAGCCTGGGATAAAATTCTGACAGTGTCAGGTGCGACATGTAACAACAGCGTGGGCCTCTAGTGTGACATATACTGTGTGCATAGTCACATGACAAACATGTACCGTCCCTGTCATATGGCAGCTGATCTCGTTCTCTCCTTGGACGGTAAGGAGCTCCTCGACCCCATTTTTTTCCAGTTTGAGGACATTTTCTGCTGCTGATCTTTTCCTTTGAGTTAGCTGCTAACTGACATCAGCTACTTTTTAAATCTCCCATGATGGGCTGCATGCACGTCGTCAAAACGTCACACCCGTGCTGCCCATGATCCTCTCCTACCAGCTGTCCCATTTGTATAGACATTGTTTCAGCGCTGCTACTGCGTCCGTTCCCAGAGCAGAGGTGAGCTGACTCTGTCCCCCCATTCCGCAATTGTACCTTACACACAGAACGGCAAGGCAGCATAACAGCGTGATATTCCCTCTTTGAACAGGCAGTGTAAAATGAGCTATAGCTACATAAATAACTAGCCTCTGCTGGTTATCTGAACAGCTGCAGTGATACAGACTAGACCATAACACACCAGCAAATAACCAGCATCAGTTAGTTGTGTCTAAATAATCAGGTGTTACTGTTGGAGCTGAAGTTTCAATCAAAAACATGGAACACAGAATTATAGTCTGGATAAAAACACCAACACCAGCATGTGATAAACATGTGACACGTGTTTGACAAACGATGAAGTGTGCTGTTTTCATAAGGACAGAAATGTAAATCCAGAGAGCAGCACAGCGGGGCCAACTGGAGCTGTGTTTCACAGGATGTGTGTGAACTCTAATGAGCATCATGTTGCTGCTCATGTTTCCTCTTCTCATGTTTATTATGACAGAAAACACCAGTGTCTCCACAGTTACTTTTTATGGTATTAAAAAAATAGAAACAAAATATATAATAAAATTAGAGTTTTCCTGCCAGCCTCACCCTCCACTTCTCTCCGTCACTGTAACCGGGTTAATTGTCACGAACTTGCGATCAAAGACAGAAATTCGGGATGACCATCTCACTGTGTGACTGCTGTTACCACCTACGTCTGTTAACCAATAGAAAAGCAGCATGAAATGACGCACTGATCAGCGCTAAACTCAAAACAAACGGACAGATAGCAGCTCGCCATGGAGGCAAAACACGCTAAAAGAAATGTGTGTGATTCCATCAAAGAGGAAAACCTTGTGGAGTTGTGGCAGCAGAAGCCTTGTCTGTATGATGTGTCCTCCAGCTCTGACCATGATCGCGTAGAGAAGGACGAAGCATGGAAGGAAATAGAGGCGGAGCTACAGCTGCCAGGTGAGACACCTAGCAGCTAGCAAACACACACACAGACACACTAGAACTTTAGGTTATTTAATGTGAGCCTCTATGTTGAGCTTCACAGTTGGAGAAGTAATAACCTGTGCAGCATCCTTGTGCACTCAGTATGGAAAGCTATCGTACATTGTAGCCTGTGATTCAGTAGGCGCTGTCATCGTACAGTCTGCAGACATCAAACCTGATGTTGTACCCAAGTTTATTAGATCCATGTCGCACAGTGTAGCTGCACTAAACTTATAAGACTGATTAAATATCACTGTCTGTAGGAGGCTTAGGACCCCTGTGGTTGAGCTGTCAGAGGCCCTCTGAGCTGTAAGCACGATGCTGTCGGCTCTTGTTAAGACCCCGTTTTATCAGATTTGTTCTCAAATATGTGGCAAACTGCGTGACATAGTTGGAGTTTCCATTAACGCTGCCTGTTTCCAGGATAACTGAAGAACTCTCCTGCGCTTTCGCCATCAGGCTCAACTCCCTCTTCACCATGACGGACCAGCGCAGCGCCTGCATCACTGAAGAAGCCACACCAAACCGCCGATCCATCTCACGCTCCATTCTACCTTCGCTCGTGAACAAGACTCCGAGATACTTGAACTCCCTCGCGTTGGGCAGTAACTCTCCCCCAGCACAGAGGGGGCAATCCACTGGTTTCCGGCGGAGAAACCATGACCTCAGATCTGGAGGTGCTGACTCTCATCCCAACTGCTTCACATCTGGCTTCATCGATTTTATTGTTTCATTTTATTTTATGTATTGTGGCATGTTATCTGATGTTCTTCGACTCACTGCTCTCATCATGTTCTCACAGCCTTGTTAAATCGTTACCGAGATATTCAAGTGTGTGTACAATACAATAAAATGCAGTACAATACAATATTCCTGTGTACTCTATCGTATTACTCTGATGACTCAGTTTGTACGTATTACCTTCCCTGACACACACACACACACACACACACACACACACACACACACACACACACTATTTTCAAAGAGAGAGTGGGTTATTGAAAACTGGATGGATTACAAATTGAGGCCATCAAAATGAGCATAAAGCACAAAAAGCTTTATTAACACCGACAGAAAAAAACAATGAGGACGATGGCTTCAGACAGCTTAACGAGGTCGTTATTATCAGTCGCACTAATGAATTGCCGCTACAATGAGCAAATTCCCCTCGATTAAATTCCATTATCCACCCTCTCCTCCGTCTCTGTTTCCTCTCAGAGAGAAATTACATTTGTTAGCCAACAACAGAGCGATCAGGTAATCGAGACAGATCAGCCGGCCGACGCCTCCGGCTTACATTCAGAACATCAAGGTGGAGCCGTTTCAGCCTCACATTCATTTAGGATGTTAATATGATGTGAGGCTGCTGATTTGACGTGATGCTACTGCTCAGACAGTCAGGTCACACTGTCAGGTGATTCGTGCAGTCTCATGTATCCGATTGAATTCTCAGTGCTTCCCAAACACAGGCTAAAAACCAACTAAACACCCAAACCTCTTGTTTCAGTTGAAAACAGAATATATATGGGTATTTAGTAGTGTTATTGATGGATTCAGGCCCAAATTCTACAAACTGTCTGTGTGTTCAAATACCTATACTGCCATTTATTTACTGTAGTACGCCAGAAAAAGATTTATTATGTCCCAATACACATTAAGTCAAATGCAGTATGCCAAAAGTACCAGGATGTTCTACTACATCCGGTCTGATTTTGCAGAATGCAAGCCAGCATGCTTTTCAGGCTGTTCTGACCCACAATCCTCTGCACAGTGGACGATACGTCACATCAACTGAGCCGCAAACAGGTGACAGCTTGACACCTGACTGACAGCTGTGAGAAGTTATGATGACGGATGGCAGAGCATTAAAGTAATATTAATAAGGAATATTAATTGTTTAAGTGAACAAAACAATCATTAATATTACAAACAACAAAAGGACAGAACTATAAAAAAAGAGAGCTGCAGATGTAATTTCACTGTCGCAAATATATGTTACAATCTACAATCTGTGCAGTTCTAACTTTTAAGTTCAACTACACACATTGCAAAGTAACAACAACAAGCTCTGCGGGTTGATCTCCATCTCTAGAGAACTCGTGAGTGTTTATCTCCAAGGTAACAAAAAGCAAGAGGGTCAAATTTCAGGGCATATTGTCAGGAGACAGCAGTGTTTCCCGACTGCAACAGTACGCACTTTTTAAGGTCAGCTGCAGTAGCTGCTAAAAGTAAAAAGAAAAAGTACGCGATTCAGAACGTACCCACTGTTATAAATATGACTAGTGACTGCCCTCTACTGGTTGAAACCTGGGTATTGCAATTGAAATGTTCTATTGGCAGATCTGGTGCCAAGTGTCGAATGTAGCAGCAGCTGTCGTCGCCAACAGACCCAACCAAAGACTGGTGTCCGAGCCAGTCCAGGCATTTTTTAACTGATGGGGATCTGCCATATTTAGGCTTTATCACACTCAACGTCATGCTGTTGTTCTGTAAATCAGCACAGCTGTGATTTGGTCGTATGCACAAGGCCGCAGGCCGAGCGGCGAAGATAATCACAGCCGTACGAAATGTTGGAATTTTTCATTTCAGTGGTGTTCACCTTTAAACTAAAATGCTTGAGATGCTCTCCTGCATTTGTTTTGAACAATCAGGGACGGAGTGTAAATTTACGCTCATTACACGCGTCACATCTTCTCGAAATAAACTTCTGTTTTCACAGGAAATGGAAGTTTGTGCTCGTTAAACGCATACAGAATAAATTTAGTGTGAGTGTAGGTTTAAAACATTTTTTAGGTTCACTTCCTTAGTGTTAGGCAACAAAAGCACGTGGTCAGGGTTAGAAAAAACATCATGGTTTGGCTTAAAATGGCAGGTTTCCTACTAACATACGTCACATGACAGACCTCAGGACCGCTGCAGACTACACAGACTAGCACACTATGCTGTTATTAAAATAACTTGAATGACTTTTTGTTTCACACAGAACATGAACAGCGGACACCTGGGTGACAGTCCAGAGTTGTTTGACCGATCTACGTCCCCTCCTACCCGCCCTACGCGGACTTTCTCCCCGCATATACAACAGCAGTTGCTCGTAGCATCACAGAATACTGTCACCCAGTGCGTCTAATACCGCTGCTAAAGGGTGCCTCAGTATCTGATGTCAGTATTTGATGCGCTGGGAGTGAGGCCAGGTTACAAAGGTGAGAAACCACTTTTAAGAGCAACACAGCTGGTCCTGTTTTTTCAGCACTGATGTGCACTAGTTCTCTAGAAAAGCTACATTGACTCCACAGTTCATCCAGCTACTGTACCTCCAACACTTCTTGTGTCTGTACAGCAGAACTTTACGAGGCATGCGATGCACTTTAAGCTTACAAGGAATCATAAAATCCATCATAGCTCCTAAAAACAGCAGCAAACCACACAGTTCCCCTCACGCTTTGATGTCCTCTGTTTTTCTTTTGTCACACAGATGATGTGTTTGTTCCCTCACATGAACCATCTGCTGCTCGTGTTTGCACAGGGTGGTGCGATTTTAGGAGGCAACACTTCGGAGAGTGAAAACCAGCCCCAACATTCACACGTCTCCAGAATGTGCAAAGATCAGCTGCCTGGAAACTCAGAGAAACATTTCTGGAGAGAGTTTTCTCTCAGACTCTCCACCACAGCTCTCACAGAGCAGAATTCCTCCGTCTCAACCTGCAGACGTTTTGTATCATCAAGCACAGTAATAACGTCTGTTTGGTGTCTGCTGATCTTCATCACCTCATTCTGTCACGCACACAAAGATGGAAATCAGAGAGAGAAAACAGGGAAACAAGAGAATCAGTGACGGGAATGATACAGAGCCGCAGGAGGTAACAAATGCTTCACTTCAAGTTTTTAACTTGACACGTCGTTCTCTTACTGGGAAGCCTTTCAAGCACACAGGAATCACTGGGAACGCTCCACAGTTGAGCTGTCAACAACATCTGACACCAACCTGCTCGCAGCTACGAGTTACTATAAAGCTGCACTCAGGTGCCAGTTTATAAGGTACGTCATTGATAATGTTGCGTTTTAAACAATCATGGAACATAACCAAGTTCATTAACTCAAGAACTATACTGTACTGCTGAAGTACAGGTTTGAAGTATTCAAACTTTACTGGACGTTTCTTCATACTTCTCCTCCACTACATCTCAGAGGCAAATATTATACCTCTTACTGCACTATATTAATCTGACTGCTTTAGTTACTTTTCAGATTACCGTTTTCCATCCCCTTCCTGTCTGGTGAATGGCTGTGTTTTAGCAACAATATGGAGATTCATTTCACAACATAGGGTCACGATTTAAGACACTGCGATACATAGCAATACTTTAGACAAGATGATATATTGCAATTTTTTTAACATGTAATTAAAAAAAAAAAAAACTGTCATAGTATAAAAAAGAAAGTTTACTTTTACTACTTTTTTTGTGCAATCTGAGCAAAGAATTAAGATTTGCCTGTGAGTCCTTTGCCCACTGCACAAAAACCCACCAACAGCTGCTGACATCTGGCTTTTTTATTCAGTGGTAAAGGTTACAATTGATATTCACTCCCAGGTCAAATGACTCTGCAGTCACCATGGCTGTGTATCAGCTCCAACTCCAATCAACAGAGATGGATATACGAAACCCGGGTGGACGCACTAATTTTAGCCCCTTTGTCGGCGTGACGCAGTGACAGGCTGCTACAAAATACTGTTTGTCTCTGTCCAGGCAGCGCTCAAACATCGTTCTAAATTACTCTGCACCAAGTTTAAGTGAGAGACTGAATAAGTTAGAGATATGAAACTATAATTACCGCCATGTGGTTGTGTACCTCTGCACACCAGTCAAGTTCCTCTGACAGTTTCCATCCATGTCTGTGAAAACATGGACGCTTCACACTCAGAAGATCTATACAATCAGCACAGATTCAAGATTAGAGTCACCAGTTCAGTATCTGACCAAATGTCTCCCCTTCTGTTCCTGAGATATGACTTCTCATAATTCTCTGTTCTTTAAATCAGAGTGACTGTAACAAGTGACAATTTCCCCTTGTCAATCAATCAATAAAGCATTTCTAATTGTGATTTCTGATGCTGAAATTTTTTCTAGATATCACATTCATGAGAATGAGATGGATGCAAGGTCACAGTGACCTTTGACCGTCAAAATTGAATCAGTGTATTGTTGAGTCCTAGTGGATGTTTTTGTCAAATCTAAACACTCCTCCTCCAGGCTTTCTTGAGATATCGTGTTCACAAGAATCGGACGGACATACAGAAATAAGGACGTACAGACAACCCAAAAACATATTGCCTCAGGCCAATATGGCCAGAGGGATGCTCGTGACTCGTCTGCTCCAGAGCCGTGTACACAGCTCTAGTCTCCTAGCAATGGGAGACTATCGTCTACATTTAGCGGGTTTTTCTGTGTTTAAAAAAACCTGCATATACATGCAAATTTTGGTTGGAGAGGGCACATTATTAAAAAATAAATAAAGTGCTTGCAGGATTCTGTAGGTGAACAAATTAATAAAATGCAAACAAAAGAAAATCAAGTGTTTTTGAGAAACGATACCGGAACAAAAAATATATCACGTTACCTGATACTCAATATTTTCTTAAACCTGAACTCCAGATGTGTTGATGTTGAATGTTTGTGATCAACTGAAGGATGAAGTGTTCCTTTATGAGTTGAGAAAATTCTCCTCCTTCTGAAGCTAAATAAACTCTTTAAAAACCTTCTTGGATCAGCTGGAAAAGTCGTCGTCACAAAGCTGAGTAGAATACGATGCATTGCTGTAGATTAAACTACCCAACAGGATATAAAGGAGTTGAAATGAGCACAAGCTGAAACATCTACAGCAGTAAAATGACACATACACATGAATGCAGCAGGAATATGAATCCAAAAACATCAGATAGAATAAAAGACTGACAGCAGGGAAGACTTTACTGCACTATCAGTACTTTTACTTTTCATACTTTAAGCACATTTTGCTGATAATACTTTTACTCCAGTAAGAATTCAGGACTTTTACTCGTAGTGGAGTATTTTCTCAGTGTGGTATTGGTACTTTTACTTCAGTAAAGGATGTGAATACTTCCTCCAGCACTGGAAACACCTCTCAGTATAACACAGATGATGCTGACGGACAGTAATACTTTTCTTCCTCTATGGTTTGAGGCAGTCGTTCTGCTGGAGGCTCAGCTCTCGTCCTCCCTCTCACAGTTTACACCCGGTGATGTAGGAGGAAGGTTCCCTCTGTTTTCATTCCTCCCTCTGTTATTTTCTCACCTCTTTCATTTTTTATTTCGTGTTTTTCGGCCGAGCCTGCAGCGAGCTCATAAACAGAGACGCTGTGTTTTCTGCCTCTCCCACGCAGAGATGGAAATATAACGCAGCAGCGTGAGCGACTGTCGCAGCAGAGCGTCCTCCTGGAGACCGAGGCCAGGCTCACAACGTGTGATGCTGTGCGAAATGGATGTGCAAATATTATGCAAATGCAGCGGGAGCATATCACAGTTTCAGATGGAGGATCTCACCTCTGACACCTTCAGAGGAGCTTTTATTAACAGCAAAACTCCTCCGAATCCAGACACGACGGATACTCGTGATTTATCTATTCTTAGAGTCGGGACATCTCAGGGATACTGGGATACTTATGAATACATGTAAAGCTGGGATATCTCACTCTGAGTGCCATCATTATTTTTATCTTTGATTATTGAGTACTGTAATATTTTAGTGATGTTATTTTCCTCTTGGAAAATTCAACTGCATCATTTTATATGACTTTTTTCATGTACACACACATACAGAGGGGAAATGTTCATTTACTAGAGGTTTTGAGATACTCTGACTCCACTTGAGTATTTTCATTTATGCTACTTTATACTTCTGCTCCACAAAAATATACGTCTTTACTCAACTGCATTTATCTAACAGCTGTAGTTACTTTTCAGATTCAGATTTACAAACATTTAACAAACCCTGACAATCTTGTTGTTGCTGACCTCCAGTGGTTAACGTCTCACCTCGCTGCAGTGATGCGCAGGTGTGCTCCAGGACTCCATGACATCACTGCTGGGTGTGGTTACGGGTGCAACAAAGCCCATCTCTGACCACGCACACATCGTGGTGGTGGCTGAGGTCAGAGGTGAAAGTGGGTTTAAACTTTCAACCACAGAGGCAAACAACGCGCTGCTTTTCAGCCGAGTGACTTTAAGTTAAGGATCTTGGGGTCTCATTTAGAAACGTTGCGTGTACACAAATGGGCGGCGCAGATGGTGAGGTGGAAGCCTGATTGTGGAAATTGTGGAATATTTTTAGGCGCACGCCATTTTTGGCTTTTGTTCGTACGTACATTTTAAGTGTGGATCCTACGCGTTGTTTTATAAATGAGACCCCTGGACATCTTTCATCCCACTGGAGTTTACATACTTGCATCTAGAATCTTGAGCTCATGGAGTTCACTGTTTGCATTATGTTACGTTAACTAAGAACATGTAATCGACTATAAATTAACTCCTGCAGTCAGTCTTGGCTGCAGCTGAGGGTTGTGACGGCGCTGGTGAGCGGCAGCAGGGTGAGGAAACCTCTGCATCAGCAAAATCTGCCCCCCCACCACCACCCTCCTCCTCCCCCCACCCAGAGGCATCTCCGGCTAATTTTAGATAAGCGATGTTGTTGGGCCTTTTCTGTCCTCATTAAGCTGGCCGGGCTCTAACACACACACACGAATCATACAGCTCATCACTAATTTAACGCGGTGGAATTTGTTTGCTGCCATGCACAGCAACACAGCAACACGCCGCCTCCAGACACGGTTTGTCTGCACGCGCTGAAAGACGACGAGGCAACAGCTGGGATCAGCTCCTTCATGTCAACAGGAAAACATCCGTCTGAAAGTGTTATCTGTGCTGCATCCAGCTCAGAGGGAGGATGAAGCTGAGGAAGAGCTGGAGACCGAACATGTTTCCTTCACCACCCTGTGACAGCTTTTAAAGTTTTCGGTCTGACTCGTGTCAAACATACAAAAGACTGAAACTATAAAGAGGAAATAAAGTCACTGACACCAAAAATCACAGAGCAAACAACAAGTCTGTCAACAAAGACTCAACCTCAGGCCCGAGTCAGGCCAGGTCCAAATTATATTCAGTCTCAATGCGTTGTGTTTTTTAGGATCTATGCACGGTGAGTTCAGGTCTGTGATGAAAATCAGTTCAAAGATTCATCGTCACTGACCTCAACTGTGTGCTGACAAATGTTTTACGAGTTCATGGAACCAATGATCCAAAACTCAGACCTTGTGAGGTCATTTCTGATCAATATAAAGTTTTTATCTCGTCATATAATAGTTTATATTTTTCCTCACAGCTGCAGAATGTGACTGAAGAGCTGTGAGGATCCTCCGCTCTGCTGGTTCACAGAGAACACAGAGGAGAGGAGGGGTACAGGGGAAAATCTGATCCATCGGAGCTACCCAGACTGCACTGGGCTCTGCCTTCAGCATGCTGGGAGCTTCTTCATGTAACATGACAAAATAAGTAAGAGGAAAAATCTCATGTTTCAAGTTGCAGCTTGCATGTTGCCAGCTTGGTGAAAGGGGCACGTGCAGTGCGTTGGGCACAAAAACAGCCCAATATGATCAACATCAATCATAATCATCGGATTAACTCTCTCAGTTAAGGCCCTCTCAGACACAACACGATTTGAGCTGTGCTGTTGCTGGTTCAGTGAACACAACACAGCAGCAGTGCGAGCTCATATTTAGGTTGTTATTACAGGTATAAATACAGTCAGCTGCCTCTGCTGAGCAAAGATTTGTGAAACTGAGGCTGCTCTCAGACCTGTCGTTGTCTCCTTTGGTCTGAATCAGGGACTCATGTTGTTCCAAAGTTGTATAATTGCCTAGAGTTGGTTGGTGTTCTCACGGCAGCATTTACAAGCGGACCAGATCAAATGCCTTGTGTGAGAAAGCTGCTCTTGATTGGTCAGAATTTCCATGTGGGAAAAATCCAGGAAGTAAAGCAAACGTTGAAGAAGAGTACACTGTCAAGATAAATGTGACACTTTCTAATGTCACAATGGAGGGACAACTACGCAGGTTGATTTTAGCGCTGCTCATCGTGGACTATATTGCTGTCATTGTTCATTTGAGTCAAAGCATACAGTTTGAAAACGAGGCGCGGCTCCAACTAGAAAACAATGTTTTGATGCATTGGATGTGCTGAATGTGCATATTAAGGCAGTACAGGAGGAGGCGCACATTAATAATCCTCCAGGACTGTAACATGCTCATGTTTAACCCAAACAATGTGTCATGTGACTGCAGTTGCTTCAGATCCAGGTCAGAACACGTTCTCACCACAAACCAACCGCACCAGAGTTCGTTTGTAACCGGACTAAGACCACCTCTTCAAGGTCTCGGTCCGGTTGTTTTGGTGCACACCTGAGTGTGATTGCTGTGTTCACACCTGCCCAAACGAACTGCACATGGGGGGCAAACCAACTTGAGTTCAATTGAACGGAACCAAACAGGGCAGGTGTGAAAGCAATCTTAAGCTCATTAAAACAAACCCACGTTCAACAATGGGTCAGTAACATCTAATCAGGGGTAGACAAACCCCTTTCCAGTGGCTCCCAGTAGCTTTAACCAAAAATTATATGGAGATGAATAACAATTATTTTTTTAAACATTTCAGTGTTCATATACCATTGTTGTAGGTTTAAAGTGATTCGTACATTCTTCAATTGTAAAAATGTGTGGCCTATACACTGAATTTAAAAAATGTTATAACATTTCAAAAACCAAAATGTGAGTCATATGTCTCTGGCCTGGAGAAGTCTCTCAGGAAAATACAAAATTTAATAGTTCATGGACATATTCATTTACTTTCACCACTAACAACAACTAACAAATTAAGGTAAGAAAACATTTCTTAGTTTTCAAGTCCTGAGACTCATGTATCACTGCGGCACTGGTACTGAGAACTGTAACGTACTGTTACAAGTCTAAACATCTATTTCTTAAATGAAGTCTTTGTGACTCAAACACATTTTCTGAGTTACAAGGTAACAGACAAAAGGTCACAGACGCTTTACATCCACTTATGTTGTCAAAAGAAAACCTCTTCACTTCTTTTCTGTTTAACTTGCAAAGCTTCAGGATTTTTTAATCCACTGAACATGAGATTTATCCAGACTGTAAAAGCAACCAGTGGTCTGCTCACACTGATAACACATCTGTCTGTCTTTAGTGGGTCAGAGCTGCTGTTTCTTTTCTACATCTGCTGCAGGAGAGGTAAAGCAGGTCGTCACGAGGACGTGGTGAGATGTAAAAGTTGGAAAGGTAATTACAATCCCAGAGTGAGGATTCTCTTTCTGTTCAGCTTCAGTGTGTCCAAACTGAGACACAGTCAAATTCACAATAGTGACGAGCACACAAGTTGCACTTTTCACTGCAATTTCCAAAACATCAACTCTGTTAGTGACGACAAGACGCAACAACAAGACAGTGGGCAATACACTGACTGTACTCATTGCATCGCGGCTTGTTCCACACATCATGAACAATAAGTATAAACTATTACGTGATTTTTTTAAAGCCACCAGCATGAGACTCACTTTGGCGTTTTGGTTCTCTCACGCTCCTTTGGCTCTCCGACTCTCACAGACACAAAAAGTTCACTATTAACAGTATGCTGTTAATAATTCCTCACATTTCACAGCACTGCAGTTACGATTTAACTTTGTGCAATCTAAGAGTGAAATTGTGTGACGTACACATAATAGTACAAACTTAGGTTTAGTATGCTATTAAAATGATATGCACCATCTTGTTTACACATACTTCGTGTTTATAGTAATGTTAAGATGCTCAGGTATCAGCTCTTTCCACTAGTGGGTGCTGTCAGGCAGCTGGTAGTTCTTGTTGTTGGTAGAAAGAGATGGGGGGGTAAAGCTGGGAGGGGATAAAGGAGGTGTAATGGCTGACTGATCAGTGTTCAGACTTCATTTAAGTTATGAGGAAAACCAAAAGCATGTATGACTGTTTTATTCCTTCACACACACCCACATCGCTTACACTAACTGCAAACAACAACTGTTAAGCAGAGGCTTCAAGTTCACAGCAACAACATCAACACTTCAGCCCGAGACGAGCCAGGGTGCTTCAAAATTAAAGCACCAGCAGTTCCACTTTAATTGAATATATTTCATGATAATAGTGCTCCATTTAACTTTATCATAATAGCACTTTGTTTAACTGTCTGCAACTGTAATTTATTTAGTAGTTTAGTACTGAAGTAGTGTACAGTGGTGTTGAGGAGATTTCAAAATACCCCGATACAGGCCATATCGCCCAGTCACAACATACCACCACACCTGATCATCCAAAGACTGTTACGCAGAAGTTCTCTCTACTCTTAAACTTAAAGAAACAAACTTCATGTGTGATCATTTTGCAGACGGTTTGTCTTTTTCATCTTCAGACTGGTTCTACTGCTCTGACTAACTCTCAGGTGTGAAACCTTTGGACTCCTCTGATCCAAGAGTAGAAAAGTCAGAAAGACACAAAGTATTTTTACAGGCTAGCTCAAACAGCTGCCAGTTATATTCACCAAAGTGAAGTCACAACAAGTCACAGTACAGCAGCAACCATACTGAATCAAACTTCCGCCAACAGCGTTCTCTTACCTTGAAGAGTCGCAGGATGTTGGCCACCATGATCGACACCGAGCTGGCCGACGCCCCGATGACGCCCACCACTTTATCCGGCTTGGCAAAGATGGGCGGGTCTCCATTAGCACAGCGGACGTCTGAGCCGTCCCTCTCGATGAGTGCCTGGACAAAGGTGAGCGACTGCTCCAGGGCGTAGGTGTCACGCGAGCATGTGTCCAGTATGCGCGCCCCAAGCGTCACGTTGGGCAGCAGCTCTGGATCCTTGTTGATGAGGTCGATGGCGAACAACATGGCCTCCAGCCGGTGAATGCCCTTCTCCTTCTTCAGCTCACCACAGGGGACGCCCCTTTCACCGCGAGCGTGCACTGGAAACAAGCCCCCCAGGATGATGTCACCATCCAGCCGGATGGAGTGGGCGTACTCCTGCTGGGGCTGCTGGGAGTCCGACAGCATGGCGAGCTTTTGGGCAGCGGAACCAAGTAACCAGCAGCTCTTAAGCATCAGCAGAGAGAGGACGCAGTGGCCGGTGACGCCCAGGGGCTTCTGACCCCTCGCCATCTTCAGGTGAGTCAAGCTGCAGGGGAAGTGAGAGGTGATATGGTCGCACAATCAACAGGCAGGTGGCTGCGGTGGCGGTGCAGGCAGGAGTGGCGAGGACGGGGCGAGCCAGACCATGGAGTCCCCCGTCACCCAGGGCAGGGCCAACCACGGCGGGCAGTCCAACCTACAAACACTGACCCCGAGGTGTTCCTGCAGTACTGCTTCCTGTGTCGGACATCGCTGTCTGCAGAGGAGGAGACGGAGCTTCAGGGTCTCAGCAGCTCCAGTTTCACATTCTTCCTGAAACCTGTTAAAGATTCAGACAGAGGAGGAAACGATCAATACACGATCAATAAACCAGAGATTCTGAGCACAGGTGCACTGCAGATGCTGACTCAGTCCTTCGCTCTACATGCCAACGTCCAACTGTAACACCAGAGCAGCCTCTTTCTGCTCTGTTGACTGTGATTCTCTCTTACAAACTTTAAAGGTCCAGCGTGAAAGATTTAGGATGATATATTGTTAGTAATGGAATACAATAAGTTTGTTTTCTTGAGTGTATAATCACCTGAAAATGAGAATCATTGTGTTTTTGTCACCTTAGAATGAGCAGTATATATCTACATAGGGAGCAGCTCCTTGTCCGCGGAGATTGCCATGTTTCTACAGGTTTTACAGGTTTAAATCAGCTGGTCTGTTTGTTTTGGAGAGGAAGAGACCTTTGCAGAAAGTTCGGCTCCCAGTAAAAACCTGGATGTCTGGATCGTAAGTAATCACAACTACTAGAAACTAGAATTGCTGTCCCACAGCTGTATGCCTCAAGTCCAGTCAAGTTTCTCTTCCATCCATGTCAGTGAAAACATGGACGCTTCACTCACAGAAGATCTATACAAGCAGCACAGTTTCAAGATTAGAGTCACCACTTCAGTATCTGACCAAATGTCTCCCCTTCTGTTCCTGAGAAATGATGCTGAATAATGGCCAGAAAAGTGTTTTATGCAGAACATGATGATGTCACAGTGAAGTTGACCTTTGACCTTTTGGATATAAAATGTCATCATTTCATTATTTTATCCTGTTAGACATTTGAATGACGTTTTGTCATAGTTAGTGTATAAAGTATTGAGTTATGTCCAAAAACATGTTCTGTGAGGTCACACTGACCTTTGACCACCACAGTCTAATCAGTTCATTGTTGACTCCAGGTGGACGTTTGTGTCAAATTTGAAGATATTCCTTTAAGACTTTCTTAAGATATTGCGTTCAGAAGAATGGGACAAACAACCCGAACATGTCATGCTTTCAGCCATGGCTGTTGCCAGCATGGAGGCATACAAGTCTGAGCAAAGATTAGCAGATGCCTGTCTCCAGCGTGCCAAACAGCATCAGAGAAACACTCATTTTTGAAGTGAAACTGCTTTACTCAGTGTTTTTACTGGTTACAATCACATGGTCTGTTTGTTTTGGAGAGTGAGAGACCTCTGTGGATGATTCAGCTCCTGGTAAAAACCTCCTAAACAATGAACACTGAAGGAATTCTAACAAGGAGAAGTTTCATCTGGTTGTAATCTGCAGGTCTCTCTGCTAGATGCCATTAAACCCCTTTAATCTCACACACTGGACCTTTAAGGAGTTTAGCATGTCTGCCATCTTTACTGAAAGTTTTCTGACTGAGTCACATGTTGAATCTCTTCTGTTTAATCTGACACAAACAAATGTTAAATCAAAGTTTTTGGTGAAACTTTCAGTTGTCTTTTACCTGTTTGTGTTTCCTGGCTCCATGTTTGAGTCCTCCGCTTACACACATGATCAGTTAAGTAGGGATGTGCGTATCGACCCAGAAATATCAATACTTCCAATCTGGACGTGTGATTTTTAGAATCGATATTCACATCAAATATCAATCCCAAGTCCACTTTTACAAGAAATATTAATACTTTTATGACACTGAATCTGTAAAAAGTGAAATCTGTGGTCAATTTGTGCAGGATATAGGAACTACTTTTTTTTGAGAGAGAGATTTTCTTTGGATTGAAAGGAAAAATAGTGGTATGGCACATCTCTACAGTTAAGATGGCTTCTTATACTCTACAAGCAGGAAGTGGAACAGACCAACTGTCTATGATCAGGAGGGGGGTCCACCACCTGGAAACCCTCTGAAATGTATTTGTACTGGACTCTGAGTGTTGATCACAGTTATGAGACAGGTTTAAATACCTTCTGTGTTTTAATCTGTATTTGTTTTAGGTTGATAAATTTGCAACAAAATTCAAAGAAACCTGCGTGTTATTTATTAAACCCATAATCTTGTTCAGAAGTTCTGCAGCAAAATAAGTAACGCTTGTGTATAAAATATTTTTGTAAAGAATACAGTTAAAGTGTGTTTTGGGCCCAGTGTCCACCGTGGGTTCATGACTCTTAGCTTCATGGTCAACATTTGTGTGGAATATATGAGCCACAATGTTTTGTGATTGGATAACAACATACTGCACTGTCGCCTCACAGCAAGAGGGTTCCTGGGAGCCCTTCTGTACGGAGTTTGCATGTTCTCCCTGTGTCAGCGTGGGTACTCCAGCTTCCACCTTTCACCTAATGTCAGCTCTCCATTATTCTCAACCCCCAACAGCGGCTATGGAAAATAAATGAATAAATGTATTAAAATATTACTTTTAATATCTTACTAGAAGGTATTAGGTGGAAATTGTTCCCACACTTATGATACAGTTTTTATTTAGTGCACATCTCCATGTTTTTAGCCGAGATATCTAACTCGGTCCACCACTTTAGTCCAGACTGAAATATCTCTGTTCAATAGATTGTCATGATATTTTGTGCAGATGTCCATGTTCCCCAGAGGATGAATTCTAGTGACTTCAGAGATTTCCTGACCTCTCCTCGAGCGCCACCAGCAGGTCAGATTTCTCCTTTATCATGTGAAATATCTCAACATCTACCTTATGGATTGTCACTGAATTATGTACAAACGTTCATGTTCCCCGAGGATGAATCCTACTGACTTTGGTGATTCTTTAACTTAAAGCGCCACCATCAGGTCAAGTTTCAATTTGTTCACATGGTTTTCCAACTATTGCAAAACAGACATTCCCATCAGCCTCAGCTGTAGCTACTTTGTGTTCATTGCTAATTAGCACACGTTAGGATCCTCACATGCTAAACATCAGCGTTGTCATTGTGAGCATGTTGGCATGCTGACATTATAGATTAGTCTCACAGAACCACTAGCATCACTGCAGACTCTTAGGGTGCTTTCACACCTGCTCTGTTTGGTTTGGTTCAATCCAACTCAAGTTCGTTTGCCCCCTCAGTGCGGTTCGTTTGGGCAGGTGTGAACACAGCAATCACACTCAGGTGTGCACCAAAACAACCAGACCGAGACCTTCTTGAAGAGGTGGTCTCAGTCTGGTTCCAAAGGAACTCTGGTGCGGTTGGTTTGTGGTGAGAACGTGTTCCGACCTGGATCTGAAGCAACTGCAGTCACATGACACATTGTTTGGGTTAAACATGAGCATGTTACAGTCCTGGAGGATTATTAATGTGCGCCTCCTCCTGTACTGCCTTAATATGCACATTCAGCACATCCAATGCATCAAAACATTGTTTTCTAGTTGGAGCCGCGCCTCGTTTTCAAACTGTATGCTTTGACTCAAATGAACAATGACAGCAATATAGTCCACGATGAGCAGCGCTAAAATCAACCTGCGTAGTTGTCCCTCCATTGTGACATTAGAAAGTGTCACATTTATCTTGACAGTGTACTCTTCTTCAACGTTTGCTTTACTTCCTGGATTTTTCCCACATGGAAATTCTGACCAATCAAGAGCAGCTTTCTCACACAAGGCATTTGATCTGGTCCGCTTGTAAATGCTACCGTGAGAACACAAACCAACTCTAGGCAATTATACAACTTTGGAACAAAATGAGTCCCTGATTCAGACCAAAGGAGACGACCACAGGTCTGAGAGCAGCCTTAGTCAATTATTCTCTTGTTAACCCACCAACATGCACGTCCCTCAAGAAAACGGTTTAGCTGAAGAACAACAGAGACATTTGAACATAAGACATCATCCATCATGTGGGATTCTTAATTTGACACAAGGTTCGACTCAATGTATTGAAACTGTGAGCTTTACAGGAATGAAACAAGCTACAGAGCTTTAGTATCATCCACCTACCACTAGTTTAAATAATGTGACAAGAGGAGGACATTGGTTCACCATATGCAATGATAAGCGCCTCCAAATTAAACGACAAAATCCAGAACAACACATATAAGTATTGTCTGATCTGATGCCCTGATCTGTCTTCTACTGTCATTTATGCAGGAGCACAGAATTCAGTGTTTCTTACAGGATCAGATTTGTGCAAACAGTTTGTTTTTGGTCAAACTTTAAAAGACACATGTAGAACAAAGTAATTTTTAAGATGGAAGTCTTCATTGCACGAGATGCATTCAAGGCCATGGAAAATTTGAAAATCTAAGCTCATTTCTGTTTTGAGGTTTGTTTGTTTTTTCCTTTAATGTCTGTTTATGATAAATGGTGTAATTTTAGCGATTTTTAAAGAAATCACTCTTTTCAAACCCGCCTGTGGGATCTGGGGTACAGAGGGTATTTAAAATAAATACAAAATACAATAATTTAAAGTTGTATGTTTCTCGCCTTAGCCAAAATAAAAAAGACAAGTCCCTCCCCAGTGCTTACATTTTTTTTTAACATTTCCTTCCTTACTTTGCAGCACCTCCTCCTGCTTCATGCTTTATGATCATAGTTGAAATTGACGTCATACTGTTACCCACAGCAACAAATGACGAAAAGCTAAATTAATACGGACTCCTTGATGGTTCCAAAAAGAGGAGCAGCTTCAGTAGTGTGGAATAAACTGTGGCGTCCTGAATGTTTTACTTCTCAGACTCTTTTAGTGACTTAGCGCTCAGAGGGAACTCATTCAGCGGCTCCTCTGGCAGCAGCACAGCGTCTCTCCCTCTCCTCTCTGATTCTGTCATAAACCTTTGGTGATGTAAACCTACGTGAATAAACTCCATATATGTGACTGTGTGATAGTTGTGGTATCATAACAGCCTGTCACAGGTTACAGCGTGATGATTAGAGGAGAAATGGCAGAGCATAAAGGTCCAGGTGGAAAAAAAAAGAGACGGAAATCACCTGTTGTTTTATATATATAGATCCCAGGGGACATGTTTTGTATTTGGGAGCTGTTTAAATGTGTAATTAGTGGTAGATTTGATTTAGTTGAACTATTAATATTGTATACAGAATCTGAATCTCACTCTGAGTTACTGTTGTTGTTCACAAACTAAAGAAATGAGAGATCATTTTTCTTTAGTTTTACTGAATGTTTGAAGCAAACTGTGAAACTAGATCACTGATTTTGTTGAAATTCTATGTTTTTAAATTAATAATAAATATTTTTTCTAACAAATTTATCATATCGTCGAGAATATCGTTATCGCAAAGATACCCTGAAATATCGTGATATTATTTTAGGGCCGTATTGCCCACCCCTGGGTGCAGAATCCCCCAGTTCAACTCCAGCCCATGGGACTTTTGTTGCACGTAATACAAATACAAATCTTAAAATAATGAGCATGTGTTTTGGTTTACAGTGTTGTGTTGGTGAGGCTTTAAAAACAAACAGCTGTCTCGGGTATTAAAGCGTGATGTTTGGTGACCCATCCTTCTCCCTGACCTCTGGAGCAAACTGAAGCCAAAGAAAACATCAACAAATCTGTGTTTGGAGGAAGACACCTTCAGCTCTTACATATGGCTGCTGTCCACATACTTATGGCCAAGTTATATTGAAACAGATGGTGAGTTTCATTCTGTTTGATCCTCAGTTTACACTTTTTTCTCCACAGCTCTCCCTCTTAAATGTGTATTTAAAACACACACACACACACACACACACACACACACACACACACACAGCTGTAATCTATGCCTCGCCATCACCAAAACCCGCGCGCAAAAACACGTCGGCTACAGTACGATCTCAAACACATTAACCGTCATAGGTGCGCACGCAGACACTCATTTTGGTTAAGTTTAACACGCGCGCGCGCACGAGCGTATCAGCGCGAGCTCAAGTTGCATTCCAGCAGAATCAGCTGATATCAGAGAATCCTGAATCTGATCTGAATCCAGTGTGAGATCCATCCAGCGGTCCGCGTGTCTCATTATTGACCACTGATCGATTCATTAATTGATTGATTGATTTTACGGGTGGATTTACGAGACAATTATTATATGGGATGTCACAGTGAGAGCTCGTATCTCCAACATGCTGCCATCCCAAGAGTCTAATAATAATAATAATAATAATAATAATTGAATACTGATTTTGTTGTGATGCGTTCAGGTACCTTTTCTCTCCGCAGCAGGAGCAGGTGTTTCCTCGCGGTGTCACAGGTCAGACAGATGTTTTCTGTCTCCAGCTGTTTGTCACATCACACAAACATTTTCCTCTAAATTCCTCCGCGGGGACTCGATCCGGCTCCTCATCAGCATCCACCAACCACAGAAAGAAGAATTCAATTAAATCCACTTTTATCTGTTCCCGCAGTTCCGGAGCTGATCTGGTCCTGATCTGGTCCTGATCCTGAATGAGAAGCGGTAAATTCCTCCAAACAGCAGGTCTGTGCCGCTCCGGATCACCTGCAGGTGTCGGTTCGACTCCCCCTCGCCGCTCAGCCGGGGATGACGCTCCGGAGCCCGGGTTCTTGTCCTCCCACACACACAGCTCTCAGATCAGTGTGTCGAAGTGCTCACCACAGTAAAATACATCTTCACGTCAGGGTCGAGTGGTCACAGAAAACCGAAGTGACGGACGCGCTTTTTCCCCCCCCTCCGCTTCTCGGAGCTCTCCGAAGTGCGCGGTGCGGCGCGGCGCGGCTGTCCTGCGTCACAGGAAACACGGGAGGCTCTCAGGCTCATGACACCAGCCGAGTCCAGGCTGGTGGGAGTCTGAGGGTCTCATCAAGTTCCCCGGTGGTCACGGTGCAGGTCTCAGGTCTGAGCAGCATGACCCCGGTCCTGGTCTGGTGTAGGGGAAAGTACGTCCGGAACAATATTGGAGACGAAGAAGCAAGGCGCGCGCGCGTGTGTGTGTTCGTTTGTGTGTTCGTTTGTGTGTGCGTCTCGTGCAGGAAACAGATGAAGTTAATGAGCTTCATCACAGGCTGTCAGAGAGAGGAGCTGCTGAGAGGTGAAGCAGCACAGATGGAGGCAGGACGCCCCCCAGCGGACAAACAGCGAGACTACACCCAAACTTTATTAAAGTGCTCAGTTAACTGACAGGACAGGTAGAGCTGATGATACCCAGCTCTACCTGTCCTGTCAGCCAGATAATGTTAACTGAGCACTTCAATGAAGTCCTTCACTACTATTCAGAAATGTGTGACTTGTGATTTTCTGCAGTTAAACTCAAACAAGACAGGAGTAATAATCTTAATACAATAACAACCCTTTATTGGTTCTCTGGCAGCTAATATAAAATCTACAGCGAGAAATTTAGGCATCGGCTGGAGCCAATCCCAGCTGACACTGGGCGAGAGGTGGAGTACACTGCAAATCCACAAATCCAGGAAGTAAAGCAAACGTTGAAGAAGAGTACACTGTCAAGATAAATGTGACACTTTCTAATGTCACAATGGAGGGACAACTACGCAGGTTGATTTTAGCGCTGCTCATCGTGGACTATATTGCTGTCATTGTTCATTTGAGTCAAAGCATACAGTTTGAAAACGAGGCGCGGCTCCAACTAGAAAACAATGTTTTGATGCATTGGATGTGCTGAATGTGCATATTAAGGCAGTACAGGAGGAGGCGCACATTAATAATCCTCCAGGACTGTAACATGCTCATGTTTAACCCAAACAATGTGTCATGTGACTGCAGTTGCTTCAGATCCAGGTCGAACACGTTCTCACCACAAACCAACCGCACCAGAGTTCCTTTGGAACCAGACTGAGACCACCTCTTCAAGAAGGTCTCGGTCTGGTTGTTTTGGTGCACACCTGAGTGTGATTGCTGTGTTCACACCTGCCCAAACGAACCACACTGAGGGGACAAACGAACTGAGTTTGATTGTATGCCAACATGCTCACAATGACAACGCTGATGTTTAGCATGTGGGGATCCTAACGTGTGCTAATTAGCAATGAACACAAAGTAGCCTACAGCTGAGCCTGATGATATTGCAGATAGTAAATACTTCTCTTCGATCAGGGCATTTTCCCAAGGCCTTGAAAACTGCAGTAATTAAACCTCTTTTAAAAAAGCCTAATCTGGATGCCTCAGTAATGAGTAACTACAGGCCCATATCAAACCTAACATTTTTGGCAAAGATCATTGAAAGGGTTGTTTATCAACAAATTCACTCCTTCTTGATCCAAAACAATCTCTTCAATGTCTTCCAGTCAGGATTTCGACCACACCACAGCACTGAGACTGCACTTTTTTAAAAGACATACATCTGAACAGTGATGCATTGAAAACTTCAGTTTTGGTATTACTGGATCTCAGTGCTGCATTTGACACGGTTGATCACAACATACTGCTTGACAGATTGGAGAAGTGGGTCGGACTTTCTGGTACTGTGCTAAATTGGTTCAAATCTTACCTAAAAGATCGGGACTACTTTGTGTCGTTAAGTAATTATGAGTCTGAACGAACAAAGATCACATGTGGGGTTCCTCAAGGCTCCATTCTTGGGCCACTTTTGTTCAATATCTATATGCTCCCCCTCGCTCAGATTATGGAGTACCATAACATCTCTTACCACACTTATGCTGATGACACACAACTCTACATTACAGTGTCACCACATGACTACAGTCCCTTACAGTCGCTGAGTGAGTGTATCCAACAAATCGATCAGTGGATGGGCCAGAATTTCCTTCAGCTCAATACAGAAAAGACAGAAGTCATTGTGTTTGGTCCAAAAATGCAAGGCTCCAGGTCAATGATCAACTTGCCTCAATGACACTAAAAACTACAGAGCAAGCCAGACATCTCGGTGTAGTTATGGACTCAGACCTGAATTTTAACAGCCACATAAAGACTACTGCTAAATCAGCCTATTACCATCTTAAAAACACAGCAAGAATTAAGGGATTTCTGTCTAAACAAGACACTGAAAAACTTGTTCATGCATTTATTTTCAGTAGGTTAGATTATTGTAATGGTGTCTTTACAGGTCTCAGTGAAAAATCAATCAGGCAGCTGCAGCTCATCCAGAATGCTGCTGCCAGAGTCCTGACCAACACTAGGAAAATGGACCATATCACACCTGTCCTTAAATCACTGCACTGGCTCCCTGTGTGTAAAAGGATAGATTTTAAAATCCTGTTACTGGTCTACAAGTCACTGAATGGTCTTGGGCCTGAATACATCTCAGAGCTTCTTGTTGGGTATGAAGCATCCAGACCCCTCAGGTCATCAGGGACAGGTTTACTCAGTGTTCCCAGGGTCAGAACCAAGCAGGGTGAAGCAGCATTTAGCTTCTATGCTCCTCACCTGTGGAACAAACTCCCTGAACACCTGAGGTGTGCACAAACTGTCAGCTCATTTAAATCAGGGCTGAAAACATTATTGTTTACTGCAGCTTTCTCGTAAAACTTCTTTTAAGCACTGTAACTTTTAGCTATTTTATCTGCTTGTTTTATTGTTTTTTAATTAGACTTTAACTGTTTCTTTTCTATTTTAATTAATGTAATGTTTAAATTTTAATGTTTTGGTTTGTAATGTATTTCTCTGCTTCTGTAAAACACTCTGAATTGCCTTGTGTACAAATGGTGCTATACAAGTAAACTTGCCTTGCAGTGCCTTGTTGAGATCCTGTTCGATAGATGATAGTTAGATAATGGACCAGTATGGAGACAGCTGTCTGCACAGTCAGGTCAGGGTAGATATCTGACCTTGACGAGAACAGAGAGTTCCACCGTATCTGTCTCCTACTACCGTAGCGCCAGCAGTATCAGAAGGCTATGTTAGGGTGAGAGGAGGTTCAAGGATTATAAAATTATAATCAGGAAAATGTACTTCATGTACTCATCATAGATGTCCACTGTGTTCTTAATATGTAATGTATTCACTAGATTGTTACAGGTGTTATGGCTGTGTATGTGTTCTGTTCTGCTGTACACTTTTCCCTCCTCTGCAGATCTGCCCAGCTGTGCTACATCAGTTAATGAGGTGCAATGCACCTGGCATGGAGGAGGTATTAAAGAGCTCCTGTGCCAGCAGCAAAGGAGTGAGGCCTTTGGTGTGGGGACTGCTGGTTCTGTTCACCATGGGATTTTTGTTTTGTTTGTTTTGATTCTAATAAATCCTGTCGATTTGAGTGTTTTAAAGGTGTTCATGTGATAATTTTTGTGACTGTTTTGGAGTTTTGTTCACCCCATACGGCCGCCCAAGGGTGGGGGTAACACAGTATGACTTGTGCATTAATGTGAAAACAGAATATTACTGTTGTAGCTGGTTGAGGTGGAGCTCATTTTGAACTAATAGCCTAGATAATGATTATTTTTTATTGTGGATCAATTAGTTCTCCATGAATTGAGTGTTAAGCTAAAAATAGTCAACACAGAATAGTTTGTTTTATGTGTAGAAATCTTCACTTGTAAAATAACTAGAAACAAAAGCTGTCAAATAATTTAAGTGGAGTGAAAACTATGATATTTCCCTCTTGAATGTGGAGAAGTAGAAGCTGCACAAATACCTCAAAACTGTACCAAAGTATAGTACTCTAGTATATACTTTAATTCCACCATAGAGTAGGCACGGCAAGGCAAGTTTATTTGTATTGCACCATTCGTACACAATTCAATTCAGAGTGTTTTACAGAAGCAGAGAAATACATTACAAACCAAAACATTAAAATTTAAACATTACATTAAAAACATTGGAATTAAAATAGAAAAGAAACAGTTAAAGTCTAATTAAAAAACAATAGAACAAGCAGATAAAATGCCTAAAAGTTACAGTGCTTATATGAAGTTTTACAAGAAAGCTGCAGTAAACAATAATGTTTTCAGCCCTGATTTAAATGAGCCGACAGTTTGTGCACACCTCAGGTGTTCAGGGAGTTTGTTCCACAGGTGAGGAGCATAGAAGCTAAATGCTGCTTCACCCTGCTTGGTTCTGACCCTGGGAACACTGAGTAAACCTGTCCCTGATGACCTGAGGGGTCTGGATGCTTCATACCCAACAAGCAGCTCTGAGATGTATTTAGGCCCAAGACCATTCAGTGACTTGTAGACCAGTAACAGGATTTTAAAATCTATCCTTTTACACACAGGGAGCCAGTGCAGTGATTTAAGGACAGGTGTGATATGGTCCATTTTCCTGGTGTTGGTCAGGACTCTGGCAGCAGCATTCTGGATGAGCTGCAGCTGCCTGATTGATTTTTCACTGAGACCTGTAAAGACACCATTACAATAATCTAACCTACTGAAAATAAATGCATGAACAAGTTTTTCAGTGTCTTGTTTAGACAGAAATCCCTTAATTCTTGCTGTGTTTTTAAGATGGTAATAGGCTGATTTAGCAATAGTCTTTATGTGGCTGTTAAAATTCAGGTCTGAGCCCATAACTACACCGAGATTTCTGGCTTGCTCTGTAGTTTTTAGTGTCATTGAGGCAAGTTGATCATTGACCTGGAGCCTTGAGTACTGTACTTAAGTGCAAAGTTACAAAGCTTGATGTACTTTTACTTTAGATGACTGTTTCCTTTTTATGGAACTAAAAAAAATATAAATACTGAAATATTGTACTTTTTACTCCATTTGTCTGACAACTATAATACTAAATACTTTGCACATTATCAGTGGTGGAAAAGGTACTCAAATATTTTCCTAAAGTAAAGGTAGCAAAACCACAGTGTAAAAAATACTCTGTTACAACTAAAAGTCCTGCACTGAAAATGTTACTCAAGCAAAAGTGTGTACATTAAGTGTACATCAAGTGTGATGGCTGCAGCTAAACCAAGGCAATGTACAAAGTGCATTTATCCATGTGAATACAACTTAAAAATTGCAGGAATGTGCTGAACTTCTTCAAATGGCACATTTAGAGAAAATAAGCGAATTCATTTTCCATTACAGAGGCATGTGTCCAGTCTGACTGTTTTGCTTTCATCGTATGTCGTATGTAGCTCTAACTATTTTAACTGTCTGCTCCGTTAAGGATGGACATAAAACAGTGTTGTGTGAAGCTGACGGTCCAGCCGTCCAGAGGGCTCATGGATGAAAAGTTCATTGTCCTGGTCCAGTACGTGTTTCCTGGTTTCCAGCTGACTGTCCGCGCCCTCCACCAGTGTGAAGAGAGACACACCTGGGAGGCGTTTGCTCACTACACTGCCGACACCACTGGGACCGTGAATGGTAAGACCTAGAAAATATAATTTAGAAATAATTTAGAAATTGTATCAGGTATCATAAAGTTTGAGAATGGGAGAAAACACATTTTGTTATAAAATGATAGAATTGAATTTTTTTTTTCCATGACCAATGCACACAGAAGGATTCACAAATACATGTTAAGATTTATATATAAGTGACTCTCTCCACACAAATATTTTCAATGCACACACATATATTTGGCATTTTATATAAATGTAAAAAAATCCACAAATAACCAAAAAAGTTTCACAAATGTATTTCTGATGCACACACAAATATTTATTGTTTTAAATATATGCAATTTTCATCAAAACATTTGTGGATGTTGATACATTCATATACAGATGCTTTTATTTTGTGAACCTCTGCGCATTCGTGTGTGAATCTTTTTGAGACTCCCCTGACGTCACCCGATCCACAAATGCATTTTTTCTACCAAGGGGATATAGGTAGCCAATCAGATGTCTCCTTCCTCTTCAGCCAATCACATGAGCGTCCCGCTACCACCCCCACGTGGGGTATGTTTTAACGTGGTAGTGTCAGAGGGTGGCAGTAATGCACAACTACATTGTTTGCCGACCGCCAAATTAATAAGGACGAGAAGAAGAAGAAGCAGCAGCAGACAGCGGTCAATGCAGAGCCCCGGGTCAGCTCTTGACCAGGGTTTCCCCTAGAAAAAATTGGCACCGGACAACGTGATCGGCTTTCCGACGTGTTGATCGTGCCCTTGTTCATTTGTTTGTTGGGTCCTCTTTTCATGTTATTTTCTGCAGTTATTTTTGCATTTGTTCGTGCCCATAGCTAGCCTGTCTGGTTTAAGTGTTTTTGCTTTGTGTATTAATCTGTATTGTAGCAATAACCTCAAGCTGTACATCCGTCATCCATTCATCCATTCGTATATGTCCGTGTGTGTGTGTGTGTGTGTGTGTGTGTGTTTCTCAGTGAAACGAATTTCCCGAGTTGCAGAGAGGAGGGGAGCAGCAGCATAAAAATAATTTTAAAAATCCTCTCATTATTTCGGTCTTTATGTCTTTTCTTCTGCAATATTTTATAAAAATTCACTATATAGTCAACAATATAGCAGACTAAAAGTTATATACTATTTGTTATTTAAGAGTGTACTAAGAGTGCTAATTGTCATTATCAATGGAGACGTGAAGCAGCGAAAAAAATGCGCACGGTAAAAAAATTAAATACATTTTAAAAAGCTGACTTGTATATTGACATGAGGCGTTGAAAGGTTTGCTGATCCTCTTGACTGTGACATTTTGTTCATTAAATTTAATTGCTGGTACGTTTATCTAAAAAAAAACAACAACTTCTTGATGTGCTTCTGAGCAAAAACAGTCGAATTGTGTATGACGGTCTGGCTGACCGCTGCTAGAATGTTGGCGGTCCTAGTGTTAATAACGCGGCGTGCTGCCAGCTTGAAATAAAAAAGTCAGTTCGCTATTGAAATATATATGCAATAAAAACTCTAGATAAACAAAATGAAAAAATCCTTTGACATGTTTAATTCAAATTGTGCTTGGAGGGAATATTTTCACCGGACATTTGGACCGGCGGTGTTAAAAAATGTCGGACTTCGGCAGATTTTACCGGTCAAAGTCCGGTAATTACCGGATAACGGACCATTGACCCGGGGCTCTGCATTGACTGCTGTCTGCTGCTGCTTCTTCTTCTTCTCGTCCTTATTAATTTGGCGGTCGGCAAACAATGTAGTTGTGCATTACTGCCACCCTCTGACACTACGACGTTAAAACATACCCCACGTGGGGGTGGTAGCGGGACGCTCATGTGATTGGCTGAAGAGGAAGGAGACATCTGATTGGCTACCTATATCCCCTTGGTAGAAAAAATGCATTTGTGGATCGGGTGACGTCAGGGGAGTCTCAAAAAGATTCACACACGAATGCGCAGAGGTTCACAAAATAAAAGCATTTGTATATGAATGTATCAACATCCACATATGTTTTGATGAAAATTGCATATATTTAAAACAATAAATATTTGTGTGTGCATCAGAAATACATTTGTGAAACTTTTTTGGTTATTTGTGGATTTTTTTTACATTTATATAAAATGCCAAATATATGTGTGTGCATTGAAAATATTTGTGTGGAGAGAGTCATTTATATATAAATCTTAACATGTATTTGTGAATCCTTCTGTGTGCATTTATTAATATTGAGACTAATCTAACTCCATAAGGGCGGGACATATTCTGGGGTTGAACAGATGGGTCTACTGTGGAGCCTCAGACCAGTTCCAGGCAGCAAACCTGGGCTCAGGTAGACCAACAATGGTAGAGCTGCTCAGATGATACTAATCAACAATTATTAGTATCAGATTCAACTCTGTCCCATCATCCCTCAGGCTGAGGAAGATGAACGTCCAGACTCCCATGGAGGTCACAATCTCAGTGTACCAGGGTCACCAGACTGAAGGCTTTGCGGACCAGGTGCCTCTGGCCAGTGTGGTGGTGGAGCGTTGGTAGATGGCGCCCGGCGTCCGCAGGATCCCCATTACGGAGGATGGACTCACTGCGACCCTCTTCCTTCCCCCAGGTAGGACCAGAGGGGAGTCTGGAGGGAGGTGTCCTGTGGGTGGAGCTTATGTGTGCCATTCATGTGACATGGATGGTCATTAACCATGAAAGTTGACCAAGTTCAGCACAAGTTAGTTGTTTCCATCAGATGTAATCCTGGAGAACATCCGAGAACCGGGCAGCACTGCTGGCCTCCCACGGCATCGCCTCCCTGGTCCTGGACTACCTGACACCTAAAGTCACCATAGAGACAGGGAAGATGGTGGGCAATGAGTACTTTGAGGTAAACCTGATGAGCATCTAAAAAAAAAATCTAATCAACATCAATAAACAAAACAACTGGAGGATTTTGTACAAACCCTTAATGTTATGGCCAAAAAATATTATCAAGAAGTTGTTGCTTACACTTCAGCAAACAGCTGCCTACTTCCACACCCAGCAGACACAGAGCAACATGATCATCCCATAGCAGATGTGTTTTTGTCCACCTGATGAATGGAATATTCACTCTTAATGGTTTTCACAACCTCTTCTGATCCTTTTAGGCTCAGTCTTCATTTTTTGGAACAGGTGTGATGCCAAAACACAAGTTCCAACAGTTTGTGAACCATAATGTATACCGAACATAAATTTAAACACAACACTTGTGTTTCCTCCCATTTTTCACAGGTTTAAGGTCAAGACTTTTTTTCATGCACTCAGTGGATATATATACCTATCAAATTTTGTGCCCATATTGGTCAAAACCTGTGACACTAATCACTTCTCTTTTTCTAAGATAATCCATCCGCCTGACAGGTGTAGCATATTAAGATGCTGATTTAACAGCACCATGACTACAGAGGTGTGCCTGGGACGGTCACAATAAAAGGACACTTTAAAATGTGCAGTTTGATCACACATGAAGCCACGGATGTCACAAGTTTTGAGGGAGGATGCCACTGGTTGCCTGTAAAGTAGATGTTCACAGGCAACTGAATGTCGTTTCTGTAAATTTGGCAGTACATCCAACAGGCTTCACAGATCATGTGTAACCACACCAACTCAGAACCTCCACATCCAGCAGCTTCACCTGCAAGATCCTCTGAGAGCAGCCACCCCAACAGCTGATGCAGCAGTTGGTTTGCACAATCAAAGAATTTCCACACAAACCATCAGAAACTGTCCCAGGGAAGCTCATCTGCATGCTTGACCCTTCTTACCAGGGTCCTGGCCTGACAGCAGTTTGTCGTCGTAATTGACTTGTGGGGCTGTGAGGCCGGTTGGATGTACTGCCAAATTAACAGAAACGACAGCGGAGTAACCTCATGGTGGTAAAATGAACATTAAGTTCATAGGCAACAGCTCTTGTAGACATTCCTGCAGTCAGCCTGCCAATGGTGCACTCCCTCAAAACCTGCAACATCTGTGGCAACATGTTTTGTGATTTATTCAGTTTTATTGATAAAGTCCAATAACACAAATCACTGTTTGCCTCAGAGGGCTTTGCAGCATACGACATCCCTCTGTCCTTGGACCCTCACAGTGCATATTTTTATTGTGACCATCCCAGACACAACTGGGTAGTATTGATGCATCTTGATATGCTACATCTATCAGGTGGATGGATTAACTTGGAGAGGGAGAAGTGCTCACCAGCATGGATTTGAAGAAATCTGTGACCAAAATTTGAGAAACATACATTGATTGAGTGTATAAAAAGTCTTAGATTTTTATCTTAAACCTGAAAAAAATGGAAGCAAAAACAGAAGTGTTGCATTTAAATTTTTTGTTCAGTGTTTATCTTTAAGTCCAAAGAAAAGAAAAATAAACAGAATGTAAAAACATAAAAGTCAACCATATTTATCTTTACAAATTTTTTTTTTGCACTTCAGGTCCCACAATACTTAGAAAAAGAATACAGACAATATGGGGTGATCATGAAGTGTGACCTGCTTCCTGGTAATAATCATTTAATTTGGGTGTTACACAGATAAGAGTCACTTTGTGTCAGGTTCATGTCGGGTCATGTGGGTTTAAAGTCTCTTCTGCATACACCAGTATGTGTGTCTGTTATCTGTGTGTTTGTGTGTAAAAAATAAAAAAAAATAAAACCATAAAGAACTTGTTCGAGAGTTCGTTGACCTTTACAGACCAGAGCCTGCTCCAGAGATGAGTTTTTTCAGAGTTTTTGTTGATGTAACTTGATGTAAAATAATTTGTCATAACACTATTATTATTATTACTACAGTTCTACTTTACTAATGTCAGATTACTATTAAAATGTAGCACAGAGTCTGACCCTCTACGGCTTTGATATTAATCCATAAAATCTTAAAATCAAAGATTAATCTCAACGGTGTAATTAGGTCATAACTATAAACTAGGTTTGGCAGCAGGTTTGATTGGGACTGGGTTGGCCTGGCAGCTCTCTGCGCTCAGTCTTCGCAGACAGTTTTCAACAGTGCACTGAGGTAAGAGAATATTTTTGCTTTTTGTTAAAGAAACATTGAAACACTGTCTGTGATGGAGGGGGATGCTGGGAGATGCTGGTAAAGTCATTTTGAAATAAAGTTGTCCAAATTCAGATTCTAATTTGGCTCTCCTCAAATTACTTGTGGGGGAAAACTGTTGTTTTTGTTGGAGAAGGGTACAATGCTTTTAACATGGCTGGTTTTACTAACAGCATACCTGTGAGTGTCATTAGCATATGTTTGTTTGGAGGAGTGAGGAGATTTGAGTGCAGTCTGTTGGCCACGTAAATTGTTGTGTGATGTTTTAGACAGGAGGTTGGTTTGATTACTCAAAATTGTTCTGCCTTTCGGCTCCTGATCTAGTCCTGATCTTAAAACTCTTAATATAGACTGCCAGCGTATGTGGTTGTTCCACGTGGGTCTGCAGTGGATTCGGCTTGAACTGGTCTCATTCTGTGTGCACCAGACTTTGAAACGTGTCATAAGGATTCTATGGCCTTGCTGACTATGCTAGCTGAGCGAGGTCACAAGGTTTCCTTGAAAAAACAGCAATACTGCAAGGATCCAGACCAACCACAGTCATAGTGTTTGAAACAATAAAAACTTTGTTGTAACAGGCACCAGCACTGACACTTCCTGACTATGAGAAACCCTCTCAATTGTTTGTGTCATGCAGACAAAACCTCGCCTGTGGAATGTTAGCTCAAAAGACAGGTGTTGATTCACATGCGCAGCCTATAGCATGTTACTCTGTGGCGTTAATACCAGTGGAGCTTGGACTGCCAGTTTGTTATCGCCATTTGGCTGCAGCGCACCTGATGTATGAGAAAGCATGAGCATTAACCATGGGTTATCCCATGGAGATCTTGTCTCACCACAAGTTGGTAAATCTGATTGAAAGAGGCAAATTTGTGTTAACTGCACAGCGCCTCACTATCACAGACTTCCTGAATATCCACATATGACAGTGCATGTGTGTAAAGCAAAGAATCCTGCAGATTCTATTCCACTGCCATTTGAGGGAGAGCCACATGATTGTGTGGCTGAAGCAGATGCAAAACTGCACTCTGATTTGAGTGCCACTGCCTTGGAAGCCGCTGACATGATATTGTTCATGGACGGCTCCTGTTATAGAGATGGAGATGCTCTTAAAGCAGGGTTTGCTGTAGTGGAGGAAAAAGATGGAAGAATGGAGATAGTGTGTGGACAGGAGTGTCCCCAGCCATGCTCAGCACAGCTAGCTGAGTTGAAAGCTTTAACTTACGCATGTGAGTTTGCCGAGGGCAAGGGAGTCAATGTGTACGCCGATTCTGCGTATGCGCACGGTGTGTATCATCTCTTTGGTGCTGCATGGACGGGGAGAAGATTCAAGAAAGCCGATGGTTCTCCCATTCTGCACGGTGAACAAATCAGTGACTTGACGCCACCATCTTGTGTCCACACAGAGTGATGTTGCGCTGTGAGAGGAGGCTGAACCTCCAGACTGGGAGGCATAACCTCTGATGGTTAAATAAATCTCAGCTGTCATTCAGTGTTTCTTCAAACCTGAAGAAGAAAGCTGTGAGATCTGCATCGGCTATCAATCTGCTGTACAGTAATTGTTTGAAATGAAGCAATTTAAGGAGTAAATGAGTGATTCACAGGAAGCTTGGGGATGAAATTAATAATTTCAATGGACTTTGAGTTAATATTCAGGCCTTTGTGCAGAGTATCCTGAATGTTTAAAGCTGTTTATAGATGTTTGTCTTCAAATTTAGTTCAGTCAGGAACACTTTTGTCAAAGAAAACTTTATTTCCATTTGCAGTATAATATTTGACGGTATGGTTCTGTTCTGGGGCCCCTCTGCCTCTCCTAAAGCCTATGCAGAAAGACTCTTCCATGTGCCTACATGGAAAGCATTAGGCGGAGAGAGCACACCTGTCTGCCCTTCCACGTGCAAATGAGGAAAGCCGTAAGGCAGAGAGGCAAACCTCCCTGCCCTTCCATGTGCCTACATGGAAAGCCTAAGGCAGGGAGAGCAGCAGCAAAGACCCCCCAGGAACAGAACAGAGCAGCATCAGTGACAAACAGAAATGACACTGATAAGTCAGACACAGCATAAAAAGGAGGAGCTGGGGTGGAGGCAGGTTGCAAAGCAGCTTACAGAGGAAGCAGCAACAGTCGGCAGGCCAGAGCAGTTTAAATAAGGCACCCTGAATGAGATTCACCAATTGGTTGCATAGAAAGGAATCATATGATCTATCAGCTGACTTCCTTCCATGAGTGAACTGCTGCATCAGTTGATTGGCTGTTGAGATCAGCTGATGTAGCTGGGATATGAGCTGAGCTTGACACTGTGTCCTGCCTGAAGTAACACTATGCTCAATTAGCCTACTCCGATAATATAGTCCAATATCACAAATAACAGATTTGCTTGAGAGGACTTAACAATCTGTAGAATGTGACAACAATTATATTAAAATGTTTTTCGTCATTTATTCATTAAATCTTGAGGCTACTTTAATCAAATACTGGTCAAACTGTGTGCAGAACTGAAATAGTGTGAAGAGTATATGTCTGTCAGTTCTCAGTTTTCCAGTCAAACCCAATTTATGTAATTCCAAGACTGTTTAGAGACCTCAGTATGCAGAAATATTTGAATACATAATCTTGGGGAGTCAGGCGCGGAATGTGGATTTCAAGTAATTTTGCAAAAATGGCCTCAGAAAAGAATTCCACACCATGCCTTTAAGATTTCTATTTGGATACCCCTGGTCTAAACTGTGGTGACTCTGACAAGGGATGCCGAGGAGGGAGGGGCAGGGGCTCTTGTGGTCTGGCAAAATTAAAACTCTATTGTGGTTGTCAGGCATGACAACACGCTTATAATGGAGAATTGATGCCATGGGCCAAATTTGGGAATCAATCATAGTCTGATCAGTTTACACAACTCTCCAAACAAACATCAGTCCCTCACTGCTCACTCCTAACTCCTTCACTTGGGGCAGCAAGTGACTCTGGGTTTATGTTTGTGCTTAGTTCAGGATGGACGTGAAACAGCATTGTGTGAGGCTGACGGTCCAGCCATCCAGAGGACTTGTGGATGAGAAGTTCATCATCTTGGTCCAGAAAGTCTTTCCTGGTTCTCACCTGACCATCCGCGCCCTCCACCAGTGTGAAAATGGACACAGCTGGGAAGCGTTTGCTCACTACATCGCTAACGCCACTGGGACCGTGAACGGTATGTGGTTCGCTATCTAGACTCGAAGGGGGGGCAGACAGATAATTAATTGAGAGTTGATTAAAAAAGCAATTTATGTTCCTTGTTTTGTTACATTTGGTAAATGTGTTCCAAGAATGGTAAATTTATTTGAGTATTTGCAGGTGTCTTTGTTTGAAATTTAAAAAATGTAAATAATGTAGGATCAAAAATACAAGTGTTTGTTATACTAAAAAGAACTAGAAAATACTCCAGGAATTCAAACATTCTGTTGTTATTTTAAAATATATATTTTATCAGTGGTGGTAGTGCTGCAATTTAATCAAATTAATGTCCAGCTACAGACTGAACCTGAATCACCAAATCCATTAACCATAAAAACTGTAAGTTTGAAGGAAAATGGTCAGTTTTGTAATTTAACACACTGATAATAGCAAAATAGATTCACACTGGTCACTGAAGTTAAAGTTTAGAAAAATGAAATAGTTGTTTATACCTATTCTTTTATTTTACAGTTTCAGAGGATCCCAGTCTGGGCGGGACATATTCTGGGGTTGAACAGATGGGTCTACTGTGGAGCCTCAGACCAGTTCCAGGCAGCAAACCTGGGCTCAGGTAGACCAACAGTGGTAGAGCTGTTCAGATAATACTAATCAACAATTATCAGTATCAGATTCAACTCTGTCCCATCATCCCTCAGGCTGAGGAAGATGAACGTCCAGACTCCCATGGAGGTCACAATCTCAGTGTACCAGGGTCACCAGACTGAAGGCTTTGCAGACCAGGTGCCTCTGGCCAGTGTGGTGGTGGAGCGTTGGTACATGGCGCCCGGCGTCCGCAGGATCCCCATTACGGAGGATGGACTCACTGCGACCCTCTTCCTTCCCCCAGGTAGGACCAGAGGGGAGTCTGGAGGGAGATGTCCTGTGGGTGACGTTGCCTCTAAAAGGGTCTATACAGAAACATCTTCGTGAGTATTAACGAAGGAAAATGAGCCAAATTTATGCATGACAAATAGGTTTTTACAGTTTCTTATGACAAAGAATTATTTTACACCACATAAATCAGTTAATGTAAACTCAACACACACTCCTCTACTGAGGATCAGGTCAAGAACTTATGAATATAAAAACGACTCATTTAAATCGGTTGAAGAATATAAATGTTAATGGGAAGAAAAAAAGCAGCCCCCCCCGGGTAATTGCACTTGATCACAGGCAAGTCTTAACCTTTCCAATATGGCGGCGACATTGACGTACGATCAAGCAGGTAATTAGGCATCTATGTTTCTGTATCTAAGCCTCTACCTAACTACCTCTACTTCAATCCCCAAACCTCCAAATCAAAACCGCTACTCAGTAGGTGAGTCTAAACTGCTATAGCCCTCTCTATACAGACATCATGCTACGGAGACGCTACGAAGTCCCTTCCTCATGCTGCCTCTGCGTTTTTACATAGACACAAATATCTGCTACATCATGCTATCTCCATGGATCACCACCTTGCCATGGTGGAGCGATGCCGTCTGGAGCTTAAGCTCCTGGTAGGGTCACCCTTGGTGGTAAGGTCGAAGGGGAGGTTCCAGACAAAGTGCGATCTGAAGACCTTAACGGTGGAAGTGGCAGAGGATGACAATGTCACAACGGCACTGAAGGCGGATGAAGGCCGCAACAGAGGGCGGTCTCCAGTAATCATGGACTCCATGCCATTGGATCCAGGCCCTCCTCTGCCAAGGACTGTGTGGTGGCTGCAGGCACATCAGTCTCCTCACTTTAAAAGTCGCCATGCACAGGCATCCTCCCGAAGGGAACCTATCCATTTTAAAACACGGACAAAGTCCTGTGGCGATCAGGAAGTGATGACGGGGGCAGGACCGTGAAGTCTGGAAGTTCCTAGCCACAACCTGGCACACAGACAGTGGGTGTTCTCTTGAGCTCTTGGATTGAGGCAGAAAGAGCTTCTCAGCAGCTGCACCCATGACTGAGCAGCCCTATTAAGGATCTACTCTGCTCACCCCAGTAGGGGGAGGGGGTTAGAAAAGGTACCCTAAACATAGCCTGCCTCACAAGCTCCTGTCTGGACTACTGCATCCAGAGGGATCACCACCACGCGGTCAAAAACAAAAAAAGCTACATATCGGAGCCTGGAATGTGTGGACCCTCATGGACAACCAAGCCAGCGATCGACCTGAAAGGCGAACTGCCATCATTTCCAGAGAGTTAAGGAAGTTCCAGATCGACATCGCAGCACTCTCTGAGACCCGACTAGCCGATGAAGGGCAGCTGAAGGAAGAAAAAGGTGGATATACTTTCTTCTGGAAAGGAAAGCTTGCAAATGAGCCACGAATCCATGGTGTGGGTTATGCAATTAAGAACAGCCTTATCAACCACCTCCATGAACTCCCTGTGGGCATCAACGAGCGCCTAATGACCATACGTCTGATGCTTGCAAGCAGTCAGATGGCCACTGTTATTCGTGCCTACGCCCCAACGCTTGATGCACAGAATGAAGTAAAGGAGGCCCTCTATGCTGACCTGGACAAAATTCTTTCTGAAGTCCCTACGGAGGACAAGTTAATCCTGCTTGGAGACTTCGATGCCAGAGTGGGACGAAACCAGCTCCTTTGGAGGGGCACGCTGGGGAGAGAGGGGGTTGCAAACATAAACTCCAATGTCACAGTACTGCTAACTAAGTCTTCAGAACACAAGCTGGTCATCACCAACACACTCTTCCGTCATAAAAACAAGTTCAAAACATCATGGATGCATCCTCACTCCAAACTATGGCATCTTATGACTGATGTCATTGTCCTCTCCAAAGACCGCTGTGATGTCCTTAACACCAGAGCAATGACCAGTGCTGATGACTGCTGGACTGACCATCGCCTCATTCGCTCCATCATGTCTATCTGCTTAATGCGGAAAAGGAGGTTGCAGAAGAAACAGAGCCGACCAAAGCTTAACATTGAGCTGTTGGGTGACACCACCTACCAACAACAGCTAAAGGATGCTCTTAGCGCAGCCTTGCCCAAACAGTATGCAGATGATATTGGAAGACACTGGGGCACACTATCCTCTACCATCATGAACTCCTGCAAAAGCATCCTCGGTCACCAAAAGCGGAGACATCAGAACTGGTATGATGAGAATGACACCGAGATCCAACAGCCCATTGACATCAAGCAGCAAAGTTTCATCACCTGGCAAAATAACATCCACTGCAAGCTTAAAAGAGCAGCCCATGCCAAAGCAAAGGCAGATGTCCAAATGCGAGTTAGGAAACTGAAGAACCAATGGTGGACAAAGAAGGCTCTGGAGATCCAGCATCTTGCCAACTCCGGAGATACGAGAGGATTCTTTGGCACCGCAAGAGCGATATATGGTCTAAGCCACCGCTGCCTAACCCCCCTTCGCTCTAAAGATAGTCCCTTGCTGCTGAAGGACAAGGAGACGATAGCAAACAGGTGGAATGAGCAATATAATCTTCTCAACGGGGACACCATTCCTGAGATGGAGGCTCTTAACCAACTCCCTCAACAGCCCATAATTGAAAAAATGGGAGAACCACCCAGCCTGGATGAGGTGCAGGATGCCATTAAGAACATGAAGAACAACAAGGCTGCTGGGCCCGACGGCATCCCAGCAGAAGTCCTGAAGAAAGGCGGACCTGATCTTCTTAAGCACATCCATGCCCTGCTTCTCAAAGTGTGGGAAGAAGAAGAAATCCCTGCACAGCTTAGGGATGCCTTAATTGTCTCTATTTTTAAGGAGACAAGGCAGACTGCGGGAATTACCATGGCATTTCTCTCCTGTCCAATAAAGGGAAAGCCCTAGCTCAGATATGGGCCAACAGACTCACCCTGTCAGAAAGCATTCTTCCTGAGTCCCAGAGTGGATTTCGCCCAAATAGAGGCACTACAGACATGATTTTCACTGCTCGCCAACTGCAAGAAAAATGCCAGGAACAAAATTTATCATTATACATGGCCTTCATAGACCTCACCAAAGCTTTCGATTCAGTCAACTGTCAGGCCCTCTGGCTGGAAAAATACATCCATGTACTGAGACTGCTGCATGACAATATGTCACCCATGGTAATCAGTGGCAGTGGAGACGAAACTTAACCCTTCAGGGTTAACACAGGAGTCAAACAGGGATGTGTCATTGACCCAGGGAGTCAAAATTATGTACGGAACCGATGGCCAACTCCTCAACCTCAACTGATTCAGGGCTAAAGGTAAAACCACAACCATTTCCATCATGGAGCTGCAGTATGTGGACGACAACGCCCTTGTAGCCCTCTCAGAAGAGGACCTACGTTGTACCCTGGCTGCCTTTGCAAAAGCTTACAAAACAGCCTGGTCTAGCCATTAACATAAAAAAGACCCAAATCCTCCATCAACCACCACCAAACAGCAGTACGCCTGTCCTGCCCCCAAACATCTCCACTGACAACACCAGACTGGAAAATGTGGGCTACTTCCCACATCTTGGCAGCCTCCTATCCTCAAAAGCTGTCATTGATGATGAAATACACCACCGCCTCAGCTGTGCCAGTGGGGCTTTCTCAAGTCTAAGAAAGAGAGTCTTTGAGAACCGCGACCTCCAAGCAAAGACCAAAATCCAGGTCTATAACGCAGTGGTGCTCCCCACCCTTCTGTATGGATCAGAAGCCTGGACCACATACAGCAGGCACTTAAAAGCACTTAAGGCATACCATCAGAGATGCCTACGAAAAATCCTTAGGATCAGCTGGGAGGATTGACGCACCAACACCAGCGTCTTGGAGGAGGCTGACATTCCCACCATCACTGCCATCATTGCCCAAAACCAGCTCAGATGGACTGGTCATGTTATCCACATGCCTGACTCTTGCCTCCCAAAACAAGTCCTGTACTCCCAGCTGGTTGAAGGGAAACGTGCCCTTGGAGGCCAAAAGAAGAGGTACAAGGATAGCATTAAAACATAAAGAAGTGCCACATAGACCTTAAAGCCTGGGAAGACATGGCAAAAGACAGGGCGACCTGGAGAAACCTTGTCCGTGAGGGTGCTGCACAGTATAATGATGACCTCCGCCATGCTGCACAAGACAAGCGCAGACTCAGAAAGGAGAGAGCAACCATCGAACAGGCCCAACCCAAACCCACCACCACTGTGTTCCCCTGCCCACACTGCACAAGAGTAATCGGGTCCAGACTTGGTCTCCATGCCCACCTGAAGACCCACAAGGACCAAGAAGGAGGACAGTCATACTTGACTATGAGTGACCGCTGATTAAGACATCATGCTGCTCCATTGTGTGATTTTAGACAGCACGCTGACATCACGCTATCAAAACAGGCATGACGGGCTTGACTTGTAACACAACGGCGCTGGCCTCTAGTGTGACATAACAGGCAACGCTTTACAAATAATAACAATGGTGCTAACATGGTATTAACAGTCACCTACTGTTCCTGTTATATGACAGCTAATCTCTTCCTCTGCCCTGAGGGTAAGGAGCTCCCAGACCTCATTGTCTCACAAGTTGCGGACATTTCTGGCTGTTGTTCTTTTTTGAATAAGCTGCTGACTGCTTTCAGCTACTTTTTAAATCTCCTGGCGGTCGGTGGGTCGCTCTTATAACATGTTGTCAAAATGTCACACCCATGCTGCCCATGATCCCGTCCTGCTGGCTCTTCCGTTAATTCAGATATTGTTTCTGCGCCGTGACTACCTCCAATGCCAGATTAAATCAAGAGAGTCTGGCTGCAGACCTCCAGCATCAGGCCGCTTCCGCTGCAGGCTCCTCTCTCAGGCCGCCTCCCGTGTCAGGCCGCTCAGGACAGGAAGTGCATGCAAGAAACTTCAAAATGAGATCGTGTTGACACTTTTGAAGGAAACGGTTTTGTCGTGGATTTATATTTTATTAATCAACACTGTAGCGCGAAAAAACATGTTTCTTAAATGTAGAATACATTTTGATTTTGCCTATTCTTTATACGTAGCATTTAGCTTCGGTATACACTTGCCAGCAACATTATTGCATTACATCAACTGTCAAAACAGGGTATAAACTCATGCAGGCAAAGAAATTTCTAAACAAAATCGCGTAGACATTTTTGGAGGAAGCAGCTTTTGTCGCTGAATTTTAATTAAACACTGTAACAAGAAACCATTCGTTTCTTAAATGTACCTGCACATGTATGTAATTTCTTAGACGTACATGTTGATTTTTGCCTATTCTTTATTACGTGGCATTTAACATGGGTTTAAGTCTGCCAGCAATATTATTGCATTAAGTCAGCTGTCAAAATGGGGTATAAACTCCGTCCATATAGCTTGTAGCTAAGTTCATAGAAAAAAACATGACGCTTGTTGATTGGACACCTCTCATATATAATTTACCGTTGAATAGTTTAATGTTAGTTTATTGCAAAGATCTGAACTAAATGTGGAAAACATATTCCATCACAAAGGAAGCTTATGCATCTGCTTACATTGTGAACCTGACCCTCCTTTGAAGAGTAGTTAAATCAAACCATCAATCAACATAGCAACATAATTAATCTAAGCTTTTCTTCCATAGCCTCAACAGCTCATGTATAACATTTAAGTTAAATGTTATTTTGTCTACTATTACATTAAATGATTCCAGCTATGTCTTTTATGATATACTTTACACCTGAAGATCTTTAGAAGACATAGAAGCCAATCAGTTTTTCAGCTATGCTTAAATTTAAAAACGTCAGCATGTGTGGAAGTGAGAAATAGTTAATACTGTATTCTTAAAATGCACTAACTTACCTGTGTTGTTCATGGTATAATGAAAATAAATTATTAGGTGCATGATTTAAAAAAAAAACATGAAAATACATAAAATGACAAATTTTCATTGTTTATTCTGCCTTTTATTGAGCATAATTAGTCCTCAATGTGACATTCTGCGTATGCCAGGTACCCCCGTCTGTCTGCAATCTCTTCACAGAAGACCCACATGTCTTCCATTTTATAAAACTTGAATTTAAATGGCTCCAGGATTGCCTCTTTCTCCAGGTCATCTACATAACACAGAAAAAAGTAATGTTAAGTTCATAGTATATACATATTTCAATTTAAAAAAGTATAAACCGAGTGAACGACAGCAACACATTTCATGTTCATTTAGACAACAAGTAACCTGAACGTCGTGTCAACCGCTAGCCACCGTTAGCGTAGCCACCTATGTAACATTCGGTAATTTACGTGCGTAGAGCAGCCAGTAAAACGGCAAACATATGCAATCCGTACATTCGTTTTTCGGGATAAATAAATTGACACTGTCACTTACTGTCAAGGTGGTAGTCAGCTGGAAAACGTCTGACACGGCGGCAGTCAAATTGCAAAAGTCCGTCACAATGCCGGAGTCCGTTCCTTCTTATTCTTCTTCTTCTCCTGTGGATTTAATGGCGCATCGCAAACCAATGTGTATAGATGCATACCGCCACCTACTGTACCGAGTGTGTAACCTCATCAGTTTATGTCCGGAGTCCTTTAGGAGACGCACAACAAGTTTGTTATTTCCGGGCCTGACACGGGAGGCGACCTGAAAGAGGAGCCTGCACCGGAAGCGGCCTCACGCTGGAGGTCTGCAGCCAGACCCCTCTCGATTAAATACGAAAATCCCGCCATTTCGCAGTCGTACCTTTTATATAGAACGGCGAGGCGCAAGAACGGCATAAAATTCCCACCTTGAGGAGGTACTGCCTCCAATGCACCATGTGTAAAAGCACTGTAATGATCTTAAAGAGCACGTCCTGCAGTGACCAGGTCCTGGGATTGATGACTTTGTCTCTCATCAATCTGCAAACATCTACCAAAAGCTCCTTACACCCTGAAGGTTAGAGAGCAGAGCATGCACATATCAGAAAATCAGCTGAATCTTTTTGGTATTTTATTTACACTGAAGGACCAGGACCTTTCCCCGGCATCCTAGACCTGTGGGGGAGTGGAGGAAAGTTGGAGTACCGTGCAGCACTGCTGGCCTCCCACGGCATCGCCTCCCTGGCTCTTGACTTTCTGACACCTAAAGTCACCATAGAAACAGGGAAGTCGGTGGACAACGAGTACTTTGAGGTAAACCCAAGTCCAGTTCACTCTCATCTTAGTTCTGGTTTGGTCTCCACCAAATCTTTAGCTGCTAAATATTCCACTTTCTTTCCCAGCTAGTTGCTAACCTCAAAACTGAGAGATATAAACTTTGTTTTCACTCGTGAATGTCATTTAGTGAAAATGTCTCAACAGGTCTAAATTATAGTTGGCACTTTGACTCCCATTAAAATATTTAGGTGTGTATTAACGAGTGCATTGAGAGCAGCTTAAAGAAAACCAACTAGCTGAGTCGCTGTTTTAAATTGTCCCACACTGTAACATGTTCCCATTTGGATAGAGAGCAAAAGAAAATCTTAAACGCCTTGACCTTGATTTGATTTCATAAAATTTTATCAATATTGGCCCCTGTCCGTAGAGCTATGTGTTAATGTTGTCAAGGAAAAGTTCCCCTCTCTCCTTTAACCTCCTCTCACCCTAACATAGACTTCTGAGGCTGCTAGCGCTACGGTAGTAGGAGACAGATATGGTGGAACTCTCTGTTCTAGCCAAGGTTAGATATCTATCCTGACCTGACTGGGCAGACAGTTGTCTCCATACTGGTCCATTATCTAAATCTGGCTCCTCACCCAAAGACAATATATACCCAATGTTAAGAGAGAATTCTCAGAATTGACGCTGGCACTGCCTGCATGAACTGCTGCACTGTTAGTGTCACTTCTCCTGAGCTCAGTAAACTTTACTACAACATAAGCCATCTGAGTCTCCTGCGTATTTCTCCGTGTCTGCCTCCACATCCTTCCAACAACCTCTCAGATTTCCACAACAAATGTTGTCACGATACTAAAATTATGACAATATCAATATTGAAAAGATACCACGGCAGACAAATAGATGACAGAACACAGAATTTTAAGGTCTGTGTTTAGGAAATACTGCCTCCAACCCCTAAAGCCATGTTCACATTACATGATTTTCACCCCGATTTTGAGGTCGCAGAGGATCTTGAGAGCCATTAAGAAGTCCTGGGGTTGGAGGTGAGTCGGCAGATTGTCTGCCAGGACGACTCCTCATGTGTGAACAAGTCTACGAGGAAGTCGCGCCCTCGTCTGTGACTGGGACTGGATATCTAGCATGCTAGAAAACTGGAGAGGTCTGACACGACTGACAAAGAGCATCAGCCAATGAGAGGCAAGATACGGCGATGCGATGTACAGCTACCAGCCCCAGCAAGACATCAAAATCCTCCGCTGTCAACCGTAGCATTTCCCGAAAACCTGTTCAATCATTCAGCTATGAAAGGTACAATAATCTGGGTCAGAATACATGCATAGACTTTATACAGTACAATGCAAGCTAATAGGCTAGCGGCACAGCGGCAACCGAGTTTCATTCATAGAACTCACTTCCAACTCTCTCTGCAGAACTAACAACCTGCGCAATCCACGTGCAGCAACACATTCCTTCACCCAAATCCTTTTCTTCTTTTCCTGTTTCTTCTCAGTGCAGAGCAGGGCGTAAACGACCTGCAGAGCTCCAAGCTGTCGGACATCCATGCCAAAGTTTAGCGCCAGGGGACTTGACATGATATCCTGTTTTGTTCACGTGTGAGAAAACGTTGTTTGGTGACATCACCGCCTTATCTGGGGCTCTGTCGGCGAGGGCTCGCTGGAGAAATCTTGTAGTGTGCACACACAGGTCGTAATGCAGTTGGCGAGACTCCCGATGACACAAACACACGTCGCCAAGTATGAACACTCAGAAGATTACGATAGTCTCCGCAACTCAAGACTGGTCGGCCAGTCGAGTAATGTGAACAAGGCTTAATGTGTCATGTGACTGCAGTTGGTTCGGATCGATGTCAAAACACATTCTCACCACAAACAAACCGCACCAGAGTTCTCTGTAACCGGACTGAGACCACCACTTCAAGAAGGTCTCGGTCCAGTTGTTTTGGTGCACACCTTAGTGCAACTGTTGTGTTTACACCTGCCCAAACGAACTGCACTTCGGAGGTAAACAAACTTGAGTTTGATTGAACGGAACAGGGCAGGTGTGAAAGCACCTTTAGTGAAACAATGCCGTTCTTAAAGTACCAGTTCTATTAAAATGAGGTATTGTACCCAGTTTAACAGCAGAGTATTTTGATATCTTACCAAGTATCGGTGTACCATGAAACACTAGTTTTGAGGAGGTGTGTCCACATATGAAAACTAATTGGAGGAAATGTCATTCACAGTTTTGGGCCACCAAAGCACCATAAAATATGTTTTCTGACATGTTTTCCTGTTGCAGAGGGCTTACAGAGTTCTGGAGCAGCATCCTCAAGTCCTCAGCGATAGAATCGCCATTTTGGGTATTTCCCTTGGAGCGAGTTTAGTCTTCAAATTTGCCGTTTACTCTCAAGTTATAAAGGTAAGGAATATGTGACTAAAACATAGCTTATAGGAACTCAGTGTGCCTGTTTTTACAGTAAGTTTGGTTTTGAAGGAGATTAAAACTGAGACTAGGGTAGGTTGAACACTGACCCTTGTTAGCTAACTATATGTTACAAGTATGGTGAGTGGTGAATACCTCCTCTAATACAATGATTTTCAATGCCTTCATCTTTGTAGATATTCTTCCACTTTTTCACTTCAGTGGGCTGTTACTGGTGTAACTGGTACTTCCTGTTTTCAGCAGCATTTTAGCTCAGTTCTTTTGGTTTCAGCTTTTGAGCTTTAGAGACTGTGTTTTGCTTTGTTTTTTTGTGTTTTTATGTTGATTTGCAGCAGTCATTTCTTTATCTTGAAAATATGTGTGTGTGTGTGTGTGTGTGTGTGTGTGTGTGTGTGTGTGTGTGTGTGGTCTCTTAGTTCAGGTGTGTGGTGGCTATTAGTGGGATTCATGAGCAGCCGTTGGACGGGACGGTAGCAGACATCTTAGCTCACTATCACAAGTAAGTTGTTCTGTTTTCAGTTACTTTGTCCATGATGTTACACACACAGACTCCACTTTAGCTCGATGAATCAGATGTGAACAAGTTGTTTTTTATTCAGAATTTCATGGTTCAGATCTGGGGCCAGATGCAGTAAACTGTGTGTCGACTTAAGACTAAAACTTTGTGCATGTACAAAGGCAGAAGTGTGCATACGCAGTCTTTTCGTCAGATTTATGAAGCTGTGCCTGATTCTGCTTTATCAACCTGGAACACTGTGTCGCTGGGTGCATGTGCACAAGCATCATTTCCACTGCCCCACTTCACTATAAATGGGTGTAGAAACACCCTGAAACATCTGTTTGCATATCAATAGCTCTGCCCTTCCACTGTGCATTAGACCTATCATTAGCCTGTCTACACTGCTTTTTCAAAGCAGGAATTTAATGTGATTTTTCTGCGTCACCGTTCTGTATGAAAGGCACGATTCCTGTTGCCATTGAAGTTAGTAACAGCTCCTCTCCTGGATCAAACATTGACTTTAGTGTCTGTTGATTTAGAAACGCTGCAAAAACTCGCTACAACGAGGCGAATGAGGTGATCTGCCGTAATCTGATGCTGCCCATCCCCACTGACCTTGCGTTCAAAGTTGATGTAAGTGACACCTCTGAAAATAACATTCTTATTACATGAGTGAAGAAAATGTTGTGTTTTCTTTGTGCTTGGTATTATCTTACAACACAACAGTTAGTTAACAAGTGGTTTGCATAACAGTATCACCTGTGGAATCACATGTATTGTAGATTTCCTCCATGAAGCACATGTGGATAAAATCACCTCACTAGCTATGAGAAATATCTGGAAAATCTAGATAATGGAGCTGCAGCAGGTGAAGACATCTGAAAATCTGTTGTTTGTTTGTTGTACTGGGATCCCAATTAGTTGTTGCCCCATCATGTGCAAAGATCATCCAGAACCATTAATTTATTGGCTTTTTAGCTTCACTTTAGATCACCTTAAGAATGTCATAAAAAGTTAAGATTTGTGGTCAGAACAATTCAGGCTCACGCTGCTCCCCTGTTGGTGGCAGGACTCACCAGTTGTCCTTTGTCTCTGAGCAGGTGGGACGACTCCAGTGTCCTCTGTTGCTGGTTGTAGGTGAGGACGATCAGAAGTGGCCGGCCTGTGAGGCTGCAATGGACGTAAGTTTCCTGACATGATGACATCCTGTGTGAATAAACCACCATAGTCCAGAGGTTGGAAGTCATGGTAGAAAGTGGGAGGAGAGAACTTAAGATGAAACTTAATAGGGCTGCCCTGAGTAAGAATTTCCTCGTCGAACAATAGTTGTTATTTAGGTCCATCAGTGGACTAGTGTCCCTTATGTTTGTGATATGAATTTAATTATTAAATGATATAGTTTGGTGGTTTGAGTTGAAGGTGTGAGAAAGAATAGTCTCAGTAACATTGTTAACACTGTGCTACATTACAGAGAAATACAAAACTGTACTAATGAACCTTCATTAATATAGGCCTATATTTTATCTCCAAGTGCACGTCACACACTGAGCGAGCCGCCTGTTAATGACGCTGTGGGCTAATGGGCATGTAGCTACTTCCATGTTTCACATGATACGTCATGTTTGTAGTCGACCAATGAAGATGAGTTTACATATCACCTTGGGTTGGTCCTTCACCTTCTCAAAATGATCGCACACTTTGGATTTCCTGCCCGACATGTTATTAACTAGCCTGTGGAATAACCGCAGGTACCAGCCCTGGAAATTAGGGGCCGTACACATGCTGCGTCTTTAACCGCCTCAAACATTAGGTCGGACGGGAAAGAAGGGAAGGGAAAGATATCTGTCTGCTGTGACTGATTTGTAACATGACTGACTGCTGAGCATGGCCTCTTCTTGTGTCTGCCCTTTGAAATTAAAGTCCCATATGGTCCAGTCATAGAGGTTTTGATTTCTTTTGACATGGTGCAGCTCCTAATAGAGTTTCATCTTAAAGGAATAATTCAAATCTTTTAAAGTGGGACTGTATGAAGTTCTTATCCATGGTCAGTGTATTCACATACATTAGATATGTAAGAGACACAAAATTACCTCAAAGAACCATACGACTACAAAAGGACACAAAACCACCATAAGGAGACACAGAATGACCACAAAGAGATTCAAACCACCACAGAGTCTGTGTGTCTTGCTCCTGTGTAGGAGAGGTTGTTGGGGCCTTTGCTTCTATGTACATAGGGGCCCATTGTCTCATAATTCGCCCATGTTCTGATGGCAAGATAAAGTGGTGAAAATATTCTCAGCACAACATACACTTAAACTAATCATTGATATTTTTAGGTATGTTTTGCGGGTGCCCCCTCCACAGCACTACGTTGCTGCCACTTTTTCAAACTGGAGGCGTACCAACCAACATCTTCTTTATTTAATACAGTAACGAAGGGTAGGTACCCCAGACAACCCCACCTCAAAAGATCTGAACTGTCTCTTTCAGAAGGATTAGAGCAAAGTAGGTTGTTTGGCGGTGTTTTCTATGTTTCGCCAACCAAAGCATGTAGTTGATAAAACAGTCTCACCACAAGGTGCTTGGCTGTTTTGCTGATCTTGGACACAAACGTCTACAAAAAGAAAATCCAACAATATTAAGAGTATATGTTTTGCTTTGAACTTTTGTCCCAGATGAAGGAGATGATGGAGCGCGCAGGGAACAGCCACCTGCTGACCATCCTGTCGTACCCGAATGCAGGCCACCTGATCGAGCCTCCGTACACACCGCACGCCAGAGCCAGCCAGTACAAAGCCGTTACCACAAACAGAAAGAGTAAGTTCACATTTCAAGTGGGAAGATGTGAACAGCTGCAAATAAGAAAGGAATGATTCATGGGTAATATTAACAATATGTATTGATTCATCTACAAGACAGATGAGGAAGAGTGATAGGAGATGTGCACACCATAATGCATATTTGAAAAAACAAAACAAAAAAGTGCTCATCCTGTGGGTAGAAAGTGCTTCAGCTCTGTAGAGCACAGACGTCCAGTTTAACAATCTGTTCCAGCACACACAGAGCAGAAGAGTCCACACTCTGATCCATCTGCTCCTGCTGTTTGTGTTTGTTACCTCAGCCTGATAACTGCAGACGGCAAGCTATCCAGAATTAAAGGGACAGTTCACCCCCAAATGAAACATGCATACATATCTTTCCTCTTACCTGCAGTGCTTTATCAGTCTACAGATTGTTTTTGGTGTGAGCTGCAGAGTGTTGGAGGTATCAGCCTTAGAGATGTCCGTCTTCTCTCCAGCATAATGGAACTATATGACACTTGACTTGTGGTGCTGAAAGAAAAAAAAAATACAACTCAACAGCAATGTCTCTCTCCAGAGATGTTTCATGTTTCATGTTGGACTTGTTAAATGTCTAAAGGAAGCATACGCTGAGTAAACCAGAAGACCAGGATGAGGCGGGCTTTAAGCCTCCTACAGACTGTGAGATTTTAGCAATCTTAGAAGTTTAGTGCAGCTACACTGTGGACATGGATCTAATAAACTTGGCTACGACATCTGGTTTGATGTCTTCAGACTGTACGATGACAGCGCCTACTGAATCACAGGCTACGACATACGACGTACGATAGCTTCCCATACTGAGTGCACAAGGATGCTGCACAGGTTATTACTTCTCCAACTGTGAAGCACAACATAGAGGCTCACATTATTAAATAACCTGAAGCTCTACAGGCACTATATACTGCGGTGTGTCTGTGTGTGTGTTTGCTAGCTGCTAGGTGTCTCACCTGGCAGCTGTAGCTCCGCCTCTATTTCCTTCCATGCTTCGTCCTTCTCTACGCGATCATGGTCAGAGCTGGAGGACACATCATACAGGCAAGGCTTCTGCTGCCACAACTCCACAGGGTTTTCCTCTTTGATGGAATCACACACATTTCTTTTAGCATGTTTTGCCTCCATGGCGAGCTGCTATCTGTCTGTGTGTTTGGGTTTAGTGCTGATCAGTGCGTCATTTCATGCTGCATTTCTATTGGTTCGTTAGTAGACGTAGGTGGTAACAGCAGTCACACAGTGAGATGGATATCCAAAATTTCTGATGCTGTCAGAATTTTGTTCCAGGCTGTCTTGGATCGCAAGATAGTGACTCACTGTGAAACGTTTTAGAGCCACGACCAAAGATATCGCCACGTTTCTTTCAGTGGTCATCTTTTGTCCGGGACAGCCCAAATCACAGACTTTACAGGAATACATAGGCAGTGACCAGCTGCCTCCCATTCCCTTGATTAACCTCCAGCCAGGAACTAGGACTCTGCAAGCACAAAACACAACACAGCAATAAGACAACGGACACCAGCCCTGGCAGAGACCCTGTGGCCATAACACCACACCCGCCAACCATTTTACTGAGCAGATGTGAGCGTGCATCTACACATGGACGAGAAGCTCGTGCTCGTGACAGTATGAGATATAAGCATCAATTGTGTCCTCCTTGGCTGAGGTGTAACTTAAAATGCAGCAATGTCTCCGTAAAAAGTACCACTTTTTGTGCCATGAAAAACAATGACGTGTCGCTAAAAAACATCACGTTTGGTGCCTACAAAACAGCTGAAAAACAGCAATGACTTGCCATGTTTTTTTGTTTGTTGGTCTCAAACAATGGTCTGAAGCTTGGCAGGAGTCCACCTCCCAGTGACAAAGTCAGCTCATATATGTCCCCTTAGAAACGTTGATATGATGCGTATGAAATGTGCTAATGTAACGTATCTGTAGTTTGCAGAAACAACATTTTCCTCTGGTGACTGGGCTGCAATGGAAAGTATCTGGGCCTGTCCCACACAGTGGCTGAGATGATTCTTATTCACTGTCCACTGAGCATTAACTGACTGTGTCTGTCTCCTGTTGTGATTGCAGTAATAACTCTGTGGGGTGGAGAGATGGTGGCGCACTCTCGCGCTCAGGAAGACGCCTGGAGGAAGACGCTGGCCTTCCTGAGGGAGAATCTGTACGGGGGCATAAAACCTGTTGTGACCTCATTATCGCACCTGTAACACCAAGTCACACTGAACCATCACAACCAGAAGGTCTTGATGGTTCAAAGTGACTCCTGAAGGTTTTAATCCATCTTAATCACATATACAGTCATTTGTATCCCTGCTCTTCAGTTTGTGATTTCCCTCCTTCGAGCAGATTTTAGTTTCACTTCATTTGTCTACATTCACAACTCTCAGCTGGTTCAAATCATACCTTCAGTTCAGACTTCAGTTAATCTCCATCGACAACTGCAAATCCCCCACTGCTCCCCTCCCCCAAGGTGTCCCCCCAAGGTTCAGTTCTCGGCCCCCTCCTCTTCATCTTGTACCTGTTCCCCCTTGGGCACATAATCCGCTGTCATGGTCTCCAGTTTCACTGCTTTACCAATGATATCCAGCTCCTCATCTCCACCCACTCAACCCTGACAAATTGCATAAATGAAATAAAATCCTGGCTTCAAACCAACTTCCTCCAACTGAACTGCGACAAATCTGAAATGATCATCATTGGACCAAAAGCACTCACCAGATCCACCCATAACTTCACCCTCAGCATCGACGGCTCCACAGTATCCACCTCTCCTCACATCCGAAATCTCAGCCTAATTTTCAATCAATCCCTCTCCTTTGACCAGCACGTTAAACACATCACCAAAACAGCCTTCTTTCACCTCAAGAACATCGCCTGCCTTCATCCATCCCTCACCTCCGTAGCTGCACAAACCCTCATCCACACATTCACCACCTCCCGTCTGAACTACTGCAGCAGTTTACTCTATGGCTCATCTTCAAAAACCCTCAATAAGCTCCAATATGTCCAGAACTCTGCTGCTCGGCTACTCACCCATTCTCGCACCCCTGACCACATCACCCCCGTTCTCCATAAGCTCCACTGGCTTCCCACCCCCCAGAGAATCCACTTCAAAATCCTCCTCATAACATACAAAGCCCTCAATAACCAGGCCCCACCCTACCTGTCTGAGCTCCTCCATCATCACACCCCCACCCACACACTCTGCTCTGCCGATACAAACCTCCTGTACCCCCCAACCCGGACCAAGCACAAATCCTGGGGGGACAGGGCCTTCTCCTTAGCTGCTCCCACCCTCTGGAACTCACTCCCCAAACCAAGACTCACCTGTTCAGTTTTTATTATTTTTTGAACTATTATTATTGAACTCTGCAGCTAACTGTCAGACCTGAGAGGTCCTGTTCTTTTAAATTATTTTAATTTACCAGTGTAGTAATGTTATACAGAAGTCACATTAACTTCAATGTAGCAGTGGATCTTAACGGAGAAATTGTTCCTTTGTCGAGGGGATTGTGCTATATAGGGTAGAGATCACCACATTTCCAGCGGGGATAGTGGCACGAATTGCATTTCTTTTTTACTAAGACATCGTCACGTTTCCAGCAGATATAGTGACACAAAATTTTTATCATTTTTTTAACTTAAAGACCGTTTCATTTTAGTGGTGATTGTGTTCCATAAAGTGGTTGTTTTTTAGACATTACTACATTTTCAGCAGGGATAGTGGCACAGAAGATGCTTGTTTTTTCTGAGAGGTGGTTGTTTTCTACTGAGAGTTTGTTCTTTTTCAGTGAAGATTGTTCCCCCAAAACTGTGTGTTTTATGCCAAAGTGTAATCTTTTCTCAACCAGAGCCACGTGGTTTTTATGCCTAAACATAACCACACATTATCCACAAAACATAAAGTTTCAACATACCCACTACATAATAATGAACAAACGTAACAGATCGCAGGTTTGCATAAACATACAGTGCCAACAGTTATTCTGGTGATTGGATTGTGGAGACATCACATTAAGTAGTATTCATCCCCTCAAGCAGAGATTGAATCAACACCTACTCAGCATGAGACTGCAACCCTGAAGCTCAAGGACTTCAGTCACACACAAATAAGCCTCATACATATTCCTGAGTAGCTGCACATCAGTGATGGCTTTCTGAACGGTATTCATGAAGCTTGTATCTGCAAAAGCAAAATAAAAATCGAAATATCTGTGCCATAGAAGCCCGTTTCATCTCAGTAATGAAGGCCTTAAAACTAAATTTTAACACCGCTTCATAAAGCAGGAGCAAACTGAAGGCCCTTTAGTGCATGTTCCCAAATGAAATTACTAATAATCATATGACTCCAAACCATTTGTCACGGAATAAACTTGAAGCTGACAGTTGGGACTCACCTCACAAAAATTTATCCCCACAATATAATCCAGTAAAAGGGTTAAGTCTTGGTTTTTAGTTAAGCATACAGTGTTTATAGCTGATTTTTAAGCCTCCGTGTTGGCGATAGCAGTGGCTGGAGGCATTATGTTTTAAGGTTGTCCGTTCATCCCATTCTTGTGAACGCAATATCTCAAAAACACTTCCAAAGAGTTTCTTCAAATTTGTCACAAACGTATGCTTAGACTTAACAATTAACTGATTAGATTTTAGGGGTTGAAGGTCAAGGTCACTGTGACCTTGCATCTGTCTGATATTTGTGAATGGGATCTTGACAAATCTTGTGTGTTAGTGGAGGACTCAAACATGGAGCCAGGAAACACAAACAGGTAAAAGACAACTGAAAGTTTCACCACAAACTTTTGATTTAACATTTGTTTCTGTCAGATTAAACAGAAGAGATTCAACATGTGACTCAATGAGAGAACTTTCAGTAAAGATGGTAGAATTGCTAAACTCCGTTCTGAACCGTGGTCAGAAATGTCAGAGATGCTGCGCTCATCATCTGAATGGTCAATTGGCAGGTCACATATCGGACCAAAATTTCTGAGTATGGCCTTCTACAGCTTCTGTTCTCTGAATGGCCATCTCGTCACAGTTGGGGGACATAGCGCCTACACTTCTTGTCTCCCTGCTGTCTTTTCACACCCCCCTTTGAGCTGTTGTGAGGGTGGTGTTTTGGGGCAGAAGACCTGTGTGACACTGCAGGGTTTGAATTGGCAGGTTCAGTTGGTATACCCTTGGCTTTGGGAGTGACAGCAGTTTCCCAAGCTGCCTGTGTAAGCTTCCTAAGCTCATGCATGGATGGGATACCTTTAAACGTCATGAGTACAACGTGAGGGCGTACACAAAGGTGCAGGTTACGGAAAAGAACAAGGACTTGAAGGTTGGGTTCTCTTCTAAGCCTGGTGCATTCTTGCCCTGAAAGTATGCGTATCTCAAACGTCTGTAATAATCTCTCGGATTCTCAAGACGTGAATGTTTAATTTGGAGGGCTGCAACTAGGGAATCAATCTCATCAGCAGTAGAAAAACACTCTTCTGTCAGTGCTTGACAGAGCTGTGAGAAGTCATTTCTGACTCTGGGAGGCTGGCACTGAATAAACTTGTGGACAGCTTTGGAGCTGGTCTTCCACAAAAGTTTAATCTTTTCCCTTTCGTTCACATGTGGCAGGTCAACCAGACAGTTGTCCAGTTCTCTAAAATAATCATAAATGTGTTGATCACAGTTGTCTGGATCAAACAGTGCAATGTCCTTAGCTAAAAACTCAAGCACTTAGCGGTAGCAGTCCAATGCTCTCTCTTATTTTATATTCTTTATTGTCCCACTCCACCTGGTCCCGGGAATATTGAGGTGATACTCTCACTCAACGCCGAAAAAGCGCTTGACTGGGTGGAGTGGGACTATCTTTTCAAGACCCCAGAGGCTTTTAATTTCGGCCATACATTCGTATCCTGGATTAAAATTCTATATATGCACCAATAACAACCTATGCTCCTACTTTGAGCTGAAACGAGGTATGAGGCAGGGATGTCCTCTTACAATCAATCAATCAATCGATCAATTAATTTTATTTATAAAGCCAAATATCACAAACCACAATTTGCCTCAGAGAGCTTTACAGTATACGACATCCCTCTGTCCTTTGGACCCTCACAGCGGCTAAGGAAAAACTCCCCAAAAAACCCCTTTAACGGGGAAAAAAAAAAGGTAGAAACCTCAGGAAGAGCAACTGAGGAGGGATCCCTCTTTTGGGACAGACAGATGTGCAATAGATGTTGTACAGAACAGATCAACATAATAAATTAACAGCAATCCATATGACGCAATGAGACATAAAGAGAGACAGAAGCCCCTTTTACACTGCCAGATTTTCCGCGAATGTTGGACCGTTTTGCCGGCAAGCTGCAAGCATTTCGACACGCAGAGCCGGATTGGCGAGTTGATCCGAGGTGCCCAATTTTCCGCCTTGTAGGGTAGTCATATTGGCGGAACGGTTTTGGTTTAAAAAGAGTTAGGCGGCGGAGGGTCTGTTGATGACGCCGCACGTTCAACCCACTGGCGTGGACTTCAAACCTGGAAACAGCTGATAGCAGGAATGAGTATCTAGCAGCACTAAGGAGACGCAAAGCAGAAGATGAGCAACTGGGGAGATAAAGAATTGCGCGCCCTCCTTGCCCTCGCTAACGAGAAGGCCATTAACCGTCAGATGATGGGAACTGTGAAGGACGGGCGATGTACAAGAGAATCGCCGAAGGACTGACCAGCCGCGGCTTTCCTCGGTACGTCACTGTTTACGTCACACGCTGAGCTGCACGTTTTGTTACTAGCTCACGCCCCCCATTGCCCTGAAAAAGGCACATTCTGTATGAACAAAAGTAGGCAGGCGGCATTTTGCCACACTCCCTGATTTTGTTTTTATACTGCCAATGCGGAAAGAAGAGGGATTGGGCTTTCCTGCAAATTTGCACAATTCCTATGTAAAAAGGGCCAAAGACAGAGAGAGATGCAGAACAGACAGCAATGATAATAGCTTACAACAACATTAATTTAGGTAACAATATTATAGTCATAATTATGGTAAATATGGTACAATATGTTGAAGGTACAGTATATCTTCATATATGATAGTATATGTATGTGAAAATATAATCATATGTGTATAATAACAGTACAAGTATGACTAATAGTAACAGCAGCAGTGATTTTAAATTAAATTCTGGATTTTACAGGGAGCCAGTGCAGAGAAGCTAAAACAGGAGAAATGTGGTCTCGTTTCTTAGTTCCTGTCAGTACACGTGCCGTCACATTCTGGATTAGCTGGAGGGTTTTTACGCACTTAATAGGACTACCTGATAATAGAGAATTACAGTAATCCAGCCCAGAGGTAACAAAAGCGTGGACCAATTTTTCGGCATCATTTAGTGAAAAGGATAGGCCTAATTTTTGCAATATTACACGGATGAAAAAACGCAGTCCATGAGGTTTGTTTTAAATGGGAGTTAAAAGACAAATCTTGATCAAATATTACTCCGAGGTTTCTTACGGTGGTGCTAGAGGCCAGAGCATTATCTGATGATATAGTTTCTCTGGATGGAAAAGAGTTTCTGAGGTGTTTGGGGCCAAGAACAATAACTTCAGTTTTGTCTGAATGTAACATCAGGAAATTGGAGCTCATCCAAGTTTTTATATCTTTAAAGCATTTCTGAAGTTTAGTTAATTGATCCGTTTCTTCCGGCTTTATCGATAAATACAACTGTGTATCATCCACATAGCAATGGAAATTTATAGTGATTTCTAATGATGTTACCTAAGGGAAGCATATATAGAGTGAATAGAATTGGTCCGAGTACCTTGAGGTACTCCAAAACAAACTTTAGTACGTAAAGAAGATTCATTATGAACGTGAACAAACTGAAAACGATCGGATAAATAAGATTTAAACCAGCTTAGTGCAGAACCTTTAAGGCCAACTGAATGTTCCAGTCTCTGTAGCAGAATCTGATGGTCAATTGTGTCAAATGCGGCACAAAGATCTAGTAAAACAAGCACAGAGACGAGTCGTAGGTCACATTTCACCCCGATCCTCGCCTCCCTCCATTGGTCGCCAGTTAACTTCAGAATTGATGTTAAGATTCTTTCAATAAATTTTAAAGCTCAGCATGGTGTAGCACCGAGTTATATAGCTGAGCTTCTGACTCTGTCATGACCTGAGATCAACACATTCTCACTCCGACCTCGGCACATATTGGCATTTTGGTCATGGACTTTCCACGTCCACATACAATGTGCAAGGTACCCTGGGTGTTTCAAGGATCCCTCCTTGGTAGGAAGGATCCTACAGAGGCAAGGCAAGAGTCCCTCCTAGCATTCATTGAACACACAGTGAGTGTCCCCAGGTGTGTGTCATTAACCCTCTGGGGACTGACAAAGTTTAACTGTGATCATTTTGGCACTCTCGAATGTTGTTGTACAATTTGAACAAATGTGACCAGTATTTTCAGTCACATGGCTGTTAGGAAGAATATATTTCTGGATCATACTTCAAAAAAATAAAAAGCAAATAACAGGTATGCTGAATGAAACTACTGTTAAAAAAAAAAAAAAAAAAAGTACTGTCGATTGCTGCTGTGACTGATACATTTTGAAAAAAAAAAAGTTTTATCTAAATCACATGATGTTAAAAAAAATCTCATTATTTGGCAGTGGACACATTTGAAAGTGTAAATGATTAAGTTTCCGTCAATAATTTTTCACGCTTGTATGATAACTCCTGGAGACATTAATCCAAATAAATGACATATTTATCTAAATCGTGCTGAGCTTCAAGCCTACCCTCACTTGTCGTCCCTAGATCCAGGCGGGTAACTACAGGGGAGCAGGCATTTGCCATCAAGGCCCGTGGCTCTGGAATTCTCTGCATGAGGAGATCAGGCTCTCCAGCACATTACCCATTTTTAAATCATTGTTTAAAACATATTTTTATAGGAAAGCTTTTAATACCTGATTTGTACTTTTGTGATTTGTAACTTTTGTGTTTTACTTCCTTTGCATTGTTGTCATCTTATTTCTATGTACTTTGTTTAGATATGTGCTATACAAATAAAGTTATTGTTATAATTATTAAACAGCTGCTGCAGTCCATCAAACACCATAAACCAATTTAAAGACTGATATATATCATGTGAAACTACAAAAATATATATTTTTGAAGCTCATGTGTTCAGATGTTTTAACATATTCTAATGCTGTTCAATGCCATGCCAAGACTTTGACCTTTGCTCCTGACTCTTAAGCTTCTCCCCTCACTTTCTACTCCTCCCTCCGGTACCTACCTCCCCCCTCCCTCATTCAGGTCCTTCCTCTTCACTCCTCAGCCCCCACACACCTCCCCCTGTTGAACTATATCATTTTTTCCAGTAAACATGTTCTGCAAAAATAATGTCAAAATGTCTGTTTCTGTTACAAAAACTGTAAATTACACTCTTGATTCTCACATAAATCAATTGATTTACAGCCAAAAAAAGTCATTGCAGATGAAAATGTATTTTCAAGAACAACAAAGTTGCCATAATGGTACTAATTGTTGTTGGCATGATGCCCAGTTCAGTGGACAGATGGTTGATTATAATTTCCTCAGAACACATAATCAATATTTGGAAAATTCAACAACTGTAATACTCCTCAGATGTTACATGATGTTACCAGATTTTATTTACCTGCCAGGGTCTCTTATTACAGAAGGGTTGACAGCATATTCTTGAGCAGCACAACATTTCTCGCTTTCTGTCGGCCATCTTGGTTTTGAAAGATTTGTGTTGCACTGTCAACACCTAGCCAGTGGGTGGCAGTGTGTGGCAGTGTATGGCATGACGCACAAGGGTCCACTGAAGTGACTTCAATGCAGCTACAGCATCAAAACCCATGCAAAAACTCAATAGTGGCTCAATAGTCTTAATGAGAGCTGCCGAGTATTGGAGATATTGGCCGTAGAGATGTCTGCCTTCTTTCAAATATAATGGAACTTAATGGCACTCGGCTTGTGCTGCTCAAAGCGCCAAAAGCACATTTGAAAACTCATCAGCAACTTTAACAGTAATTGTAGAATCACTTCAAGATGATGCCTGTCAACTCCTCACGCTACAGGATTATTTGGGGAGATAATCTGCTCAGACCAGCCTTGAATCAGTAACAACCCCCAGATTGTCAAATTGGGGTGGGTGACATAGCCTTAAAATGATATCACAATGCTTAAGGGTATTTTTGCGATAATGATATTCATGACAATATGATAAATTTGTGAAAAATAATTTGTTTATTTAAGAAAATAGAATTTCAACAAAATAAGTGATCCAGTTTTACAGTTTGCCTCAAATGTTCAGTAAAAACTAAAGAAAAATGATCTAATTTCTTTAGTTTGTGAACAACAACAGTAACTCAGAGTGAGATTCAGATTCTGTATACAATATTAATAGTTCAACTAAATCAAATCTACCACTAATTACACATTTAAACAGCTCCCAAATACAAAACATGTCCCCTGGGATCTATATATATAAATCAACAGGTGATTTCTGTCTCTTTTTTTCCACCTGGACCTTTATGCTCTGCCATTTCTCCTCTAATCATCACGCTGTAACCTGTGACAGGCTGTTATGATACCACAACTATCACACAGTCACATATATGGAGTTTATTCATGTAGGTTTACATCACCAAAGGTTTATGACTAAATCACTTGACGACACCGACTCCCGTGTGCGCACACCGAGAGAGGAGAGGGAGAGACGCTGTGCTGCTGCCAGAGGAGCCGCTGAATGAGTTCCCTCTGAGCGGGAAGTCACTAAAAGAGTCTAAAGAACTAAAATGTGGATGGTGATGTTATAATTTTACCAGTGTACTGTTTATCTGTGATCTACTCTTATGTTAAAAGGTACTCAGCTATAAACACTGTATGCTTAACTAAAAACCAAGACTTAACCCTTTTACTGGATTACATTGTGAGGATAAATTTTTGTGAGGTGAGTCCCAACTGTCAGCTTCAAGTTTATTCCGTGACAAATGGTTTGTAGTCATATGATTATTTGTAATTTCATTTGGGAACATGCACTAAAGGGCCTTCAGTTTGCTCCTGCTTTATGAAGCTGTGTTAAAATTTAGTTTTAAGGCCTTCATTACTGAGATGAAACGGGCTTTTATGGCACAGATATTTCGATTTTTATTTTGCTTTTGCAGATACAAGCGTCATGAATACCGTTCAGAAAGCCATCACTGATGTGCAGCTACTCAGGAATATGTATGAGGCTTATTTGTGTGTGACTGAAGTCCTTGAGCTTCAGGGTTGCAGTCTCATGCTGAGTAGGTGTTGATTCAATCTCTGCTTGAGGGGATGAATACTACTTAATGTGATGTCTCCACAATCCAATCACCAGAATAACTGTTGGCACTGTATGTTTATTCAAACCTGCGATCTCTTACGTTTGTTCATTATTATGTAGTGGGTATGTTGAGACTTTATGTTTTGTCAATAACGTGTGGTTATGTTTAGGCATAAAAACCACGTGGTTCTGGTTGAGAAAAGATTACTTTGCCACTGTCCCTGCTGAAAATGTAGTAATGTTAAAAAAACAGCCACTTTATGGACACACCACTAAAATCGGTCTTTAAGTTAAAAAAAAAAAAAAATTATGTGTCACTATGTCTGCTGGAAACGTGACGATGTCTTAGTAAAAAACAAATGCAATTCATGCCACTATCCCCTCGACAAAGGAACAATTTCTCCGTTAAGATCCACTTTTATATTAAAGTTAATGTGACTTCTGTATAACATTACTACACTGGTAAATTAAAATAATCTAAAACAACAGGAACTCTCAGATCTGACAGTTGGCTGCAGAGTTCAATAATAATAGTTATTCAAAAATAATAAAATTGAACAAGTGAGTCTTGATTTGGGGAGTGAGTTCCAGAGGGTGGGAGCAGCTATGGAGAAGGCCCTGTCCCCCCAGGATTTGTGCTTGGTCCGTGTTGGGGAGTACAGGAGGTTTGCCTCAGCAGAGCAGAGTGTGTGGGTGGGGGTGTGATGATGGAGGAGCTCGGACAGGTACAGTGGGGCCTGGTTATTGAGGGCTTTGTATGTTATGAGGAGGATTTTGAAGTGGATTCTCTGGGGGGTGGGGAGCCAGTGGAGCTTATGGAGAACGGGGTGATGTGGTCGAGGGTGCGAGAATGGGTGAGTAGCCGAGCAGCAGAGTTCTGATTATATTGGAGCTTATTGAGGGTTTTTGAAGATGAGCCATAGAGTAAACTGCTGCAGTAGTTCAGACGGGAGGTGGTGAATGCGTGGATGAGGGTTTGTGCAGCTAAGGAGGTGAGGGATGGATGAAGGCGGGCGATGTTCTTGAGGTGAAAGAAGGCTGTTTTGGTGATGAGTTTAATGTGCTGGTCAAAGGAGAGGGATTGAAATTACGCTGAGATTTCGGATGTGAGGAGAGGTGGATACTGTGGAGCCGTCGATGTTAAGGGTGAAGTTATGGGTGGATCTGGTGAGTGCTTTTGGTCCAATGATGATCATTTCAGATTTGTCGCAGTTCAGTTGGAGGAAGTTGGTTTGAAGCCAGGATTTTATTTCATTTATGCAATTTGTCAGGGTTGAGTGGGTGGAGATGAGGAGCTGGATATCATCAGCGAAGCAGTGGAACTGGAGACCATGATAGTGGATGATGTGCCCAAGGGGGAACAGGAACAAGATGAAGAGGAGGGGACCAGGAACTGAACCTTGGGGGGACACCTTTGGAGAGGGGAGCAGTGGGGGATTTGCAGTTGTCGATGGAGATTAACTGAAGTCTGAACTGAAGGTATGATTTGAACCAGCTGAGAGTTGTGAATGTAGACAAATGAAGTGAAACTAAAATCTGCTCGAAGGAGGGAAATCACAAACTGAAGAGCAGGGATACAAATGACTGTATATGTGATTATGATGGATTAAAACCTTCAGGAGTCACTTTGAACCATCAAGACCTTCTGGTTGTGATGGTTCAGTGTGACTTGGTGTTACAGGTGTGATAATGAGGTCACAGCAGGTTTTATGCCCCTGTACAGATTCTCCCTCAGGAAGGCCAGCGTCTTCCTCCAGGCGTCTTCCTGAGCGCGAGAGTGCGCCACCATCTCTCCACCCCACAGCATCATTACTGCAATCACAACAGGAGACAGACACAGTCAGTTAATGCTCAGTGGACACTGAATAAGAATCATCTCAGCCACTGTGTGGGACAGGCCCAGATACTTTCCATTGCAGCCCAGTCACCAGAGGAAAATGTTGTTTCTGCAAACTACAGATACGTTACATTAGCACATTTCATACGCATCATATCAACGTTTCTAAGGGGACATATATGAGCTGACTTTGTCACTGGGAGGTGGACTCCTGCCAAGCTTCAGACCATTGTTTGAGACCAACAAACAAAAAAACATGGCAGGTCATTGCTGTTTTTCAGCTGCTTTGTAGGCACCAAACGTGATGTTTTTTAGCGACACGTCATTGTTTTTCATGGCACAAAAAGTGGTACTTTTTACGGAGACATCGCTGCATTTTAAGTTGCACCTCAGCCAAGGAGGACACAATTGATGCTGATATCTCATTCTGTCACGAGCACGAGCTTCTCGTCCATGTGTAGATGCACGCTCACATCTGCTCAGTAAAATGGTTGGCGGGTGTGGTGTTACGGCCACAGGGTCTCTGCCAGGGCTGGTGTCCGTTGTCTTATTGCTGTGTTGTGTATTGTGCTTGCAGAGTTCTAGTTCCTGGCTGGGGGTTAATCAAGGGAATGGGAGGCAGTTGGTCACTGCCTATGTATTCCTTTAAAGTCTGTGATTTGGGCTGTCCCAGACAAAAGACGACCACTGAAAGAAACGTGGCGATATCTTTGGTCGTGGCTCTAAAACGTTGCACAGTGAGTCACAGTCTTGCGATCAAAGACAGCCTGGAACAAAATTCTGACAGTGTCAGAAATTTTGGATATCCATCTCACTGTGTGACTGCTGTCACCACCTACGTCTATTAACCAACCAATAGAAATGCAGCATGAAATGACACACTGATCAGCGCTAAACCCAAACACACAGACAGATAGCAGCTCACCATGGAGGCAAAACATGCTAAAAGAAATGTGTGTGATTCCATCAAAGAGGAAAACCTTGTGGAGTTGTGGCAGCAGAAGCCTTGCCTGTATGATGTGTCCTCCAGCTCTGACCATGATCGCGTAGAGAAGGACGAAGCATGGAAGGAAATACCTCCTACCTCAAAGAACTTCTTAACCCACAAAATACAACACGCTCCCTCCGCTCCACTCACTCAAACCTCCTCCACATACCCAGAACCAAACTGAGGACCATGGGAGATCGGGCCTTCTGTGCTGCTGCCCCACGCCTGTGGAATGCCCTCCCTGACACCTTGAGGGCACCACAATCCATTGACTGTTTTAAAAAAGGTCTTAAGACATTTCTTTTTAGCAAAACTTTTGGTCCTCCCTTTTATATGTTTTTTTTTTTAATCTTTTTCATTTTTAAATCTTTTTATTTATTTTTTTTTAATAAAACTGCTTGCCTTGTTTTTTATTTACAATAACCTTTTTTTTTTTTAACCTGTAGCCCTCTGAGATCCTGTGATGAAAAGGGCACTATAAATAAAATGTATTATTATTATTATTATTATTATTATTATTATAATAGAGGCGGAGCTACAACTGCCAGGTGAGACACCTAGCAGCTAGCAAAGACACACAGACACACCACAGTATATAGTGCCTGTAGAGCTTCAGGTTATTTAATAATGTGAGCCTCTATGTTGAGCTTCACAGTTGGAGAAGTAATAACCTGTGCAGCATCCTTGTGCACTCTGTATGGGAAGCTATCGTACGTCGTAGCCGGTGAATCAGTAGGCGCTGTCATCGTACAGTCTGCAGACATCAAACCTGATGTTGTTTATTAGATCCATGTCGCGCAGCGTAGCTGCACTAAACTTATAAGATTGCTAAAATTTCACAGTCTGTAGGAGGCTTAAAGCCCGCCTCATCCTGGTCTTCTGGTTTACTTACCTTTAGACATTTAACAAGTCCAACATGAAACATCTCTGGAGAGAGACATTGCTGTTGAGTTGTATTTTTTTTCTTTCAGCACCACAAGCTGAGTGTCAAATAGTTCCATTACACTGGAGAGAAGACGGACATCTCTAAGGCTGATACCTCCAACACTCGGCAGCTCACACCAAAACAATCTGTAGACTGATAAAGCACTACAGGTAAGAGGAAAGATATGTATGTATGTTTCATTTTGGGGTGAACTGTCCCTTTAATTCTGGATGGCTTGCCGTCTGCAGTTATCAGGCTGAGGTAACAAACACAAACAGCAGGAGCAGATGGATCAGAGTGTGGACTCTTCTGCTCTGTGTGTGCTGGAACAGATTGTTAAACTGGACGTCTGTGCTCTACAGAGCTGAAGCACTTTCTACCCACAGGATGAGCACTTTTTTGTTTTGTTTTTTCAAATATGCATGATGGTGTGCACATCTCCTATCACTCTTCCTCATCTGTCTTGTAGATGAATCAATACATATTGTTAATATTACCCATGAATCATTCCTTTCTTATTTGCAGCTGTTCACATCTTCCCACTTTAAATGTGAACTTACCCTTTCTGTTTGTGGTAACCAATTTGTACTGGCTGGCTCTGGCGTGCGGTGTGTACGGAGGCTCAATCAGGTGGCCTGCATTCGGGTACGACAGGATGGTCAGCAGGTGGCTGTTCCCTGCGCGCTCCATCATCTCCTTCATCTGGGACAAAAGTTCAAAGCAAAACATATACTCTTAATATTGTTGGATTTTCTTTTTGTAGACATTTGCGTCCAAGATCAGCAAAACAGCGAAGCACCTTGTGGTGAGACTGTTTTATCAACTACATGCTTTGGTTGGCGAAACATAGAAAACACCGCCAAACAACCTGCTTTGCTCTAATCCTTCTGAAAGAGACAGTTCAGATCTTTTGAGGTGGGGTTGTCTGGGGTACCTACCCTTCGTTACTGTATTAAATAAAGAAGATGTTGGTTGGTACGCCTCCAGTTTGAAAAAGTGGCAGCAACGTAGTGCTGTGGAGGGGGCAGCCGCAAAACATACCTAAAAATGTCAATGATCAGTTTAAGTGTACGCTGTGCTGAGAATATTTTCACCACTTTATCTTGCCATCAGAACATGGGCGAATTATGAGACAATGGGCCCCTACGTACATAGAAGCAAAGGCCCCAACTACCTCTCCTACACAGGAGCAAGACACACAGACTCTGTGGTGGTTTGAATCTCTTTTTTTCTAATCTCCAGGGCTGGTACCTGCGGTTGTTCCACAGGCTAGTTAATAACATGTGGGGCAGGAAATCCAAAGTGTGGGATCATTTTGAGAAGGTGAAGGGCCAACCCAAGGTGATATGTAAACTCATCTTCATTGGTCCACTACAAACATGACGTATCATGTGAAACATGGAAGTAGCTACATGCCCATTAGCCCACAGCGTCATTAACAGGCAGCTCGCTCAGTGTGTGACGTGCACTTGGAGATAAAATATAGGCCTATATTAATGAAGGTTCATTAGTACGGTTTGTATTTCTCTGTAATGTAGCACAGTGTTAACAATCTTACCGAGACTATTCTTTCTCACACCTTCAACTCAAACCACCAAAATATATCATTTCATCATTAAATTAATATCGTAAACATGCAGGTGACTAGTCGACTAATGGTCCTAAATGACAACTGTTGGTCGATGAGGAAAATTCTTACTCGGGGCAGCCCTATTAAGTTTCATCTTAAGTTCTCTCCTCCCACTTTCTACCATGACTTCCAACCTCTGGACTTCGGTGGTTTATTCACACAGGATGTCATCATGTCAGGAAACTTACATCCATTGCAGCCTCATAGGCCGGCAAGCTCTGATCGTCCTCACCTACAACCAGCAACAGAGGACACTGGAGTCGTCCCACCTGCTCAGAGACAAAGGACAACTGGTGAGTCCTGCCACCAACAGGGGAGCAGCGTGAGCCTGAATTGTTCTGACCACAAATCTTAACTTTTTATGACATTCTTAAGCTTCTGGATGATCTTTGCACATGACGGGGCAACAACTAATTGGGATCCCAATACAACAAACAAACAACAGATTTTCAGATGTCTTCACCTGCTGCAGCTCCATTATCTAGATTTTCCAGGTATTTCTCATAGCTAGTGAGGTGATTTTATCCACATATGCTTCATGGAGAAATTCTACAATACATGTGATTCCACAGGTGATACTGTTATGCAAACCACTTGTTAACTAACTGTTGTGTTGTAAGATAATACCAAACACAAAGAAAACACAACATTTTCTTCACTCATGTAATAATGATGTTATTTTCAGAGATGTTACTTACATCAACTTTGAACGCAGGGTCGGTGGGGATGGGCAGCGTCAGATCACGGCAGATCACCTCATTCGCCTCGTTGTAGCGAGATTTTGCAGCTTTTCTAAATCAACAGACACTAAAGTCAATGTTTGATCCAGGAGAGAAGCTGTTACTAACTTCAATGGCAACAGGAATCGTGCCTTTCATACAGAACAGTGACGCAGAAAAATCACATTAAATTCCTGCTTTGAAAAAGCAGTGTAGACAGGCTAATGACAGGTCTAATGCACAGTGGAAAGGCAGAGCTATTGATATGCAAACAGATGTTTCAGGGCATTTCTACACCCATTTATAGTGAAGTGGGGCAGTGGAAATGAGGCTTGTGCACATGCGCCCAACGACACAATGTTCCAGGTTTATAAAACAGAATCAGGCACAGCTTCATAAATCTGACGAAAAGACTGCATATTAGGGCTGGGCGATAAATCGATTTTATCGATTAATTCGAATTTCTAGTTTAGGTTGATTTGTTTTAATGAAAATCAAGTTTCTCTTTAACATCCGCCACCGACGCTCCCCGCTGGGCTCCCGTAGTTCAGAATGCGCTCCCCCCTCCCCCCGTGCACTTGATACACAAACAACATGGCAGCAAGTGGGTGTCTTCAGTCATTAGGAATTAGTTCGGTTTTGTGGCGTCAGACACAGAACAAACAGCACCCCGCTGCAAAGTGTGTTTAAAGGCTGTTGCAACCAACGGTAGCAGTACTAGCAATTTACTGCAGCACCTCAAACAGAGGCATGCTGCCGAGTGGGAGAGGTGTTGCTCCCTATGAAATAAGCAAGACCTCGGCAGCCACAGCACCGCCATCTTGGAAACATTTACAAACTGTATCCCGTATGATAAGAAAAGGCCCAGTGGAAAGCGATCACAGATGCAGCCGCGATGTATATTGCTAGAGATATGGTGCCCAATCAAAACAGGGTCTTCTCTTTGTCTTCTTTTTGGCGTTTTTCTGATTGCACTTTAACCCCAGAGGGGGAAATCAAAACAAAAGAAAGTTAAAACTTGTTTTGAACAGAATCAGAGATTTTGTTTTTTAGGCCATATCGGCCAGCCCTACCGCGTATGCACACTTCTGCCTTTGTACATACGCAAAGTTTTAGTCTTAAGTCTACACACAGTTTACTGCATCTGGCCCCAGATCTGAACCATTGAATTCTGAATAAAAAAACAATATGTTCACATCTGATTCATCGAGCTAAAGTGGAGTCTGTGTGTGTAACATCATGGACAAAGTAACTGAAAACAGAACAACTTACTTGTGATAGTAAGCTAACATGTCTGCTACCGTCCCGTCCAACGGCTGCTCATGAATCCCACTAATAGCCACCACACACCTGACCTGAGAGACCACACACACACACACACACACACACACACACACACACAAACACTTTCAAGAAAAAGAAATTACTGCTGCAAATCAACATAAAAACACAAAAACAAAACAAAGCAAAACACAGTCTCTAAAGCTCAAAAGCTGAAACCAAAAGAACTGAGCTAAAATGCTGCTGAAAACAGGAAGTACCAGTTACACCAGTAACAGCCCACTGAAGTGAAAAAGTGGAAGAATCTCTACAAAGATGACGGCACTGAAAATCATTGTATTAGGGGAGGTATTCATCACTCACCATGCTTGTAACATATGGTTAGCTAACAAGGGTCAGTGTTCAACCTACCCTAGTCTCAGTTTTAATCTCCTTCAAAACCAAACTTACTGTAATATCAGGCACACTGAGTTCCTATAAGCTATGTTTTAGTCACATATTCCTTACCTTTATAACTTGGGAGTAAACAGCAAATTTGAAGACTAAACTTGCGCCGAGGGAAATACCCAAAATGGCGATTCTATCGGTGAGGACTTGAGGATGCTGCTCCAGAACTCTGTAAGCCCTCTGCAGCAGGAAAACATGTCAGAAAACACATTTTATGGTGCTTTGGTGGCCCAAAACTGTGAATAACATTTCCTCTAGTTAGTTTTCATATGCAGACACACCTCCTCGAAACAAGTTTTTCATGGGTTTATTAATTTTCGGTGTATTTACTAGTGTTTTATGGTGCACTGAAACTAGGTAAGATAACAAAATACTCTGCTTTTAAAATGGGTACAACACCTCATTTTAATAGTACCGGTACTTTGAGAACGGCATTGTTTTACTAAGGGTGCTTTGACACCTGCCCTGTTCCGTTCAATCAAACTCAAGTTTGTTTACCTCCTAAGTGCAGTTTGTATGGGCAGGGGTGAACACAACAATCGCATTCAGGTGTGCACCAAAACAACCAGACCGAGACCTTCTTGAAGAGGTGGTCTCAGTCCGGTTACAGAGAACTCTGGTGCGGTTTGTTTGCCAACTGCAGTCACATTACACATCAGGGGTTGGAGGCAGTACCTTCTCAACACAGACCTTAAAATTCTGTGTTCTGCAATCTATTCGTCCACCGGGGTATCTTTTCAATATTGATATTGAGATATTCAGTTAGGTATCATGTCAAAGTCATAATTTTGGTATCGTGACAACATTAACACATAGCTCTACGGACAGGGGCCAATATTGATAAAAATTTTATTAAATTAAATCAAGGTCAAGGCGTTCAGGATTTTCTTTTGCTCTCTATCCAAATGGGAAGATGTTACAGTGTGGTACAATTTAAAACAGCTACTCAGCCAGTTGGTTTTCTATAAGCAGCTCTCAATACACTTGTTAATACACACCAAAATATTTTAATAGGAGTCAAAGTGCCAACTATAATTTAGACTTACTGAGACATTGACATTCCAGAGTGAAAACAAAGTTTATATCTCTCAGTTTTGAGGTTAGCAACTCACTGGAAAAGAAAGTGGAACATTTGGCAGCCAAAGATTTGGTGGAGACCAAACAAGAACTAAGATGAGAGTGAACTGGACTTGGGTTTACCTCAAAGTACTCGTTGTCCATCAACTTCCCTGTTTCTATGGTGACTTTAGGTGTCAGAAAGTCAAGAGCCAGGGAGGCGATGCCATGGGAGGCCAGCAGCGCTGCACGGTACTCCACCAACTTTCCTCCACCCCCCCACAGGTCCAGGATGCCGGGGAAAGGTCCTGATCCTTCAGTGTAAAAAACATACCAAAAAGATTCAGCTGATATTCTGATATGTGCGTGCTCTGCTCTCTAACCTTCAGGGTGTAAGGAGCTTTTTGGTGGATGTTTGCAGATTGATGAGAGACAAGGTCATCAATCCCAGGACCTGGTCACTGCAGGACATGCTCTTTAAGATCATTACAGTGCTTTTACACAGTGTTCATTGGAGGCAGTACCTCCTCAAGGCGGGAATTTTATGCCATTCTCTCACCTCGCCGTTCTATATAAAAGGTACGACTGCGAAATGGCAGGATTTTCGTATTTAATCTGGCTTTGGAGGTAGTCACGGCGCAGAAACAATGTCTGTATTAACAGAACAGCCAGCAGGACGGGATCATGGGCAGCGCGGGTGTAATATTTTGACAGCATGTTATAAGAGCGACCCACCGACCACCAGGAGATTTAAAAAGTAGCTAAAAGCAGTCAGCACTGCAGCTTACTCAAAAAAGAACAACAGCTGCCAGAAATGTCCGCAACTTGGCGAGACAGTGAGGTTTGGGAGCTCCTTACCCTCCGAGCAGAGGAAGAGATTAGCTGTCATATAACAGGAACAGTAGGTGACTGTTAATACCATGTTAGCACCATTGTTATTATTTATAAAGCGTTGCCTGTTATGTCACACTAGAGGCCAGTGCCGTTGTGTTACAAGTCAAGCCCATCATGCCTCTTTTGATAGCGTGATGTCAGCATACTGTCTAAAATCACACAATGGAGCAGCATGATGTCATCATTGAGGGTCACTCGTAGTCGAGTATGACTGTCCTCCTTCTGGGTCCTTGTGGTTCTTCAGGTGGGCATGGAGACCAAGTCTGGACCTGATTACTCTTGTGCAGTGTGGGCAGGGGAACGCAGTGGTGGTGGGTTTGGGTTGGGCCTGTTCGATGGTTGCTCTTTCCTTTCTGAGTCTACGCTTGTCTTGTGCAGAATGGCGGAGGTCATCATTATACTGTGCAGCACCCTCACGGACAAGGCTTCTCCAGGTGGCCCCTCTTTTGCCATGTCTTCCCAGGCTTTAAGGTCTATGTGGCACTTCTTTATGTTGGTTTTAATGCTATCCTTGTACCTCTTCTTTTGGCCTCCTAGGGCACGTTTCCCTTCAACTAGCTGGGAATAAAAGGACTTGTTTTGGGAGGCAAGAGTCAGGCATGTGGATAACATGACCAGTCCATCTGAGCTGGTTTTTGGCAATGATGGCAGTGATGGTGGGAATGTCAGCCTCCTCCAAGACGCTGGTGCTGGTGCGTCGATCCTCCCAGCTGATCCTAAGGATTTTTGTAGGCATCTCTGATGGTACGCCTCAAGTGCTTTTAAGTGCCTGTGGTCCAGGCTTCTGATCCATACAGAAGGGCAGGGAGCACCACTGCTTTATAAACCAGGATTTTGGTCTTTGCTTGAAGGTTGCGGTTCTCAAAGACTCCCTTTCTTAGCCTTGAGAAAGCCCCACTGGCACAGCTGAGGCGGTGGTGTATTTCATCATCATTGACAGCTTTTGAGGATAGGAGGCTGCCAAGATATGGGAAGTGGCCCACATTTTCCAGTCTGGTGTTGTCAGTGGAGATGTTTGGGGGCAGGACAGGTGTACTGCTGTTTGGTGGTGGTTGATGGAGGATTTGGGTCTTTTTTAAGTTAATGGCTCGACTAGGCTGTTTGTAAGCTTTTGCAAAGGCAGTCAGGGTACAATGTAGGTCCTCTTCTGAGAGGGCTACAAGGGCATTGTCGTCCGCATACTGCAGCATTGTGTCTAACGCAGAGGCAGCATGAGGAAGGGACATCGTAGTGTCTCTGTAACATGATCTCTGTATAAAACGGGCGAAAGCAGTTCAGACTCACTTACTGAGTAGCGGTTTTGATTTGGAGGTTTGGGGATTGAAGTAGAGGTAGTTAGGTAGAGGCTTAGATACAGAAACATAGATGCCTAATTAGCTGCTTGATCGTACATCAATGTCGCCGCCATATTGGAAAGGTTAAGACTTGCCTGTGATCAAGTGCAATTAAACGGGGGAGCTGCATTTTTTTCCCATTAACATTTATATTCTTCAAACGATTTAAATGAGTCATTTTTATATTCAAAAGTTCTTGATCTGCATGTAGTAAACAAAATTTTGTTAGGCTATAACCACTGCTGGATGCTCAGTAGAGGAGTGTGTGTTGAGTTTACATGAACTGATTTATGTGGTGTAAAATAATTCATTGTCATAAGAAACTGTAAAAACTTATTTGTCATGCATAAATTTGGCTCATTTTCCTTGGTTAATACTTATGAAGACGTTTCTATAGACCCTTTTAGAGCCGACGTCACCCACAGGACACCTCCCTCCAGACTCCCCTCTGGTCCTACCTGGGGGCAGGAGGAGGGCAGCAGTGAGTCCATCCTCCGTAATGGGGATCCTGCGGACTCCGGGCGCCATGTACCAACGCTCCACCACCACACTGGCCAGCGGCACCTGGTCCGAGAAGCCTTCAGTCTGGTGACCCTGGTACACTGAGATTGTGACCTCCATGGGAGTCTGGACGTTCATCTTCCTCAGCCTGAGGGATGATGGGACAGAGTTGAATTTGATACTGATAATTGTTGATTAGTATTATCTGAACAGCTCTACCATTGTTGGTCTACCTGAGCCCAGGTTTGCTGCCTGGAACTGGTCTGAGGCTCCACAGTAGACCCATCTGTTCAACCCCAGAATATGTCCCGCCCAGACTGGGATCCTCTGAAACTGTAAAATAAAAGAATAGGTATAAACAACTATTTCATTTTTCTAAACTTTAACTTCAGTGACCAGTTTGAATCTGTTTTGCATTTATCAGTGTGTTAAATTACAAAACTGACCATCTTCCTTCAAACTTACAGTTTTTGTGGTTAATGGATTTGGTGATTTAGGTTCAGTCTGTAGCTGGACATTAATTTGATTAAACTGCAGCACTACCACCACTGATAAAATATATATTTTGAAATAATAACAGAATGTTTGAATTCCTGGAGTATTTTCTAGTTCTTTTTAGTATAACAAATACATGTACTTGTATTTTTGATACATTATTTACATTTTTTAAATTTCAAACCAAGACGCCTGCAAATACTCCAATAAACTTACCATTCTTGGAACACATTTACCAGATTTAACAGCCCCCCCTCGAGTCTAGATAGCGAACCACATACCGTTCACGGTCCCAGTGGCATTAGCGGTGTAGTGAGCGAACGCTTCCCAGCTGTCTCCATTTTCACACTGGTGGATGGCGCGAACGGTCAGGTGAGAACCAGGAAAGACTTTCTGGACCAAGATGATGAACTTCTCATCCACAAGTCCTCTGGATGGCTGGACTGTCAGCCTCACACAATGCTGTTTCACGTCCATCCTGAACTAAGCACAAACATAAACCCAGAGTCACTTGCTGCTCCAAGTGAAGGAGTTAGGAGTGAGCAGTGAGGGATTGATGTTTGTTTGGAGAGTTGTATAAACTGATCAGACTATGAATGATTCACAAAGACCAGGCACATGCACGCACAGAGCCCAGCACCTGCCCTTTTGTCCCCTGTCTGGATAAGTGCCCTTTTTTGCAAGACATTTCTTTTTCTAATTTAATATTTTAGTTTTGTAATTTGGCCCATGGCATCAATTCTCCATTATAAGCGTGTTGTCATGCCTGACAACCACATTAGAGTTTTAATTTTGCCAGACCGCAAGAGCCCCTGCCCCTCCCTCATCAGCATCCCTTGTCAGAGTCACCACAGTTTAGACCAGGGGTACCCAAATAGAAATCTTAAAGGCATGGTGTGGAATTCTTTTCTAAGGTCATTTTTGCAAAATTGTGTTCTTGAACCACTCATCTTCAGTCTCTACATTTTCACCTCTGTTTATATATCCGGCACACTTCAAAACGAACTGTGTCTCAAGTACACATGCGCTAAGTGTGTGAATGTGACTATGTAGCAGAGATAAAAATAAAGGAAAGACTAAACTTATTTTAAATATGAATTCATTGTGTTTTATGTATTTTCATTCTAAGGTTTGTAGTATTTAATAATATTGTTTTATTTTGCTGCACAGTTATCTTTGAGTTTGAGGTGATACTAATTAAAAAAAGTTTTAATAATTTGTCATCTAAAATATGTGTCACATCCACGTCTATAGCCCTCGCCTTTACCTGCAGGCGGCTTCTTGAGTGTGCGACCCCTGCCCTCGGTAAACTAACCATGAATAAATCCAAAAATAGTCTCAGAGGAAAATAGAGAGTTAATTCTGCGTGGACAGATTCCTTTGCCTTCACCACCAGCGATGCTGGCTTACCTATGTGCTTGATATGTGGCGAGAAATTAGCAAACAACAAAAAATGTAACGTGGAAAGACTTTTTCAGAACAAGTAAGCAAGAAAAAGTACCAAACTGGAGATGAGCGAAAGACAGCGAGTTCGGAACTGCAACAGAAAGTTGTGCAGAGTAAACATACTTTCAAGAAGTGGATTCAGTGTCCAAACTCAACTACAGCTGCAAGTTTTGTGGCAGCTCAGGAGATCGTAAGGCAGGGAAAGCCGTTCACAGATGGAGAATACATGAAAGAATCGTTCATAAAAATATCAGAGTATCTATTCTTGGACTTCAAAAATAAACAGTAAATTCTTCAGAAAATTAAAGAAATGCCTCTCTCTGCAAAGACCATCAAGGACAGGGCCATTAAAATGACATCAAACATCACACATCACCAGTAAGCAAACGGATGACATCAATTCAGCTCAAGTATATTCAATTGCCTGTGATGAGTCAAATGATGTAAATGATATTGAGGAGACAGCACTGTTATGCAGATATGTAAACTCCAATGGGCCGCAGGAGGAACCGATTGAAGTCATACTGATAAAAAGCCAAACACAGGAGGAGGAGGCTGTTGTGAGGCTGTTGTGAGGCTGTTGTGAGTTGTGTAAGAGGGGCCAAAGGGGTTGAACCACCGACAGTCTTGTTCATTGTTGGATGAAGTCAACAGCGCATACTCGGATCTCCTGCTGTACAACAAAGTCCGGTGGCTGTCCTGGGGAGAGGTGCTGAAACTCTTCGCTGCTTGTCTGGAACATGTGAAAACCTTCTTGCAAAGCAAAGGCCTCAGCTATCCCAAACTGAGAGATATGGATATGACAAGTCACTTTAACACGCTGAACAAAAATCTCCAGGGAAAGGGAAGCATGGCCCTGCAGATGCTGGAGGATTTTTGGCATTTGAGCGCAAGAGATGTACAGAGAGGTACGCTGTCTCACTTCCCCTCCCTGAGAGAGTTCAAAGAAGATCACAATCACATAAATTGTGATTATTTACAGCGTGCAATTATGGCAATGCAAGCTGCATTTGGGGAAAGATTCAGCGAGTTCAGAAAGGAAAAAAACACTCTGTCCTTCCCTGTCACACCCCTGGACATTGACCAATCCCTGCTGAACATTTCCACATTCACAGGAGTAAGTCAGCCTTTGAGAGCTTTTGTACGGGATAGTTTTTCCAGCTGGGCCAAGAGCACTGGAGAGATTTCAAAGTCACGAAAGGTCAAATCTGCATAGAGCTGCAGTTAGCACTGTTGCTGCTACTAATGCGGATGTAAATGTTGCCGCATCAATTTCTGCCGGTAAACATAAGCAGATGTTAGATGCAAGAACAGCTTTGTTGGCTATTCTATCCTCAGTCCAATATCTTTCCTGTCAGGGTTTGGCCATCCGAGGAAGCACGGATGAGGAGTCCAACTTGACCCAATTACTGCACCTACGTGCTCAGGATATTTTGGAGTTATGGTCATGGCTTGCAAGTAAGGAGAACAAGTGGCTCTCACATGACATTTTAAACGAGATGACAGAAATTATTGCCCATGATGTACTGAGAACACTGATTGAAGAAATCAAGTCTTCTGAGTTTTTTCTGTGATAATGGACGAAACCGCCAACATTTCAGTCAGAGAGCAGGTGTCAATTTGTTTTCGTGTTGTGGCTGAAAATCTGGATCCAGAGGAACATTTTGTTGGATTTTATGAGACATCAACAACCACAACAAATGCGCTGTTTCAGCTGCTGAATGATGTTTTGATGAGATTCTCACTGCCACTTCAGAAATACAGAGGACAATGCTATGACGGCGTGTCAAATATGTCTGGCATTAAAGCTGGTTTGCAAGCGTGCGTGCTGGAACAGGAGCCCCGAGGATAGTATGTGCACTGCACCGCACATCTGGTGAATTTGGTTGTGCATGACGTCGCCCAAAACATCCTTGCATGTCGCAACTTTATGACTCTCATTCGTGAATTGATAACCCTGATCAGAAATTCACCAAAACAGCTCGCCTGGTTCCAAGAGTTTCAAGGTAAAGAAGCACCATCTTTGAAGCCTCTGTGTTCAACACACTGGACTGTGAAGGCGGCCTCTTTGCAATCCATTGCCTCAAACTACAGTGGGTTGATTGACTTTCTAGAGGACCTAGTTCAAACAAAAAAGGTGATGCAGGGGGTAAAGCCAATGGACTGCTTGTGCACCTGCAGAAATTCGGGACTTTTTTTCTTTGAAACTCGTGCTTAACTTCTTCTCTCGCATGGAAACGGTCAGCGTTGCTCTCCAAAAGCGTCAGCTACACATACAGAGAGAGTGAGGGAAATGATTGACACACTCAGAGGTTTTGCCCAGACCAAGAAAAATTCCCCGCCGATTGGAAGACGCAGGTGCGCCGCTGCACGGCTTTCAGACACCAGAAGAACTGTACCGACAACAGTACTTCCAGGTTATGGACACAGCATCAGCATCCCTGGATTGCAGATTTAATCCTTCTGCATTCAAATACATGCAAGATGTTGAGGAATTTGTCACTGGAAAAGGCGACTGCAAGAACATCATACAGTTTCACCGGGATGATTTGGATGAAACCAGACTCACACTGCATCGTGATATGTGCATGGACATAAGCAAAACAGCGAGGAGTTTGCTTGGCTACTTTTCAGGATGTAGTGAACTTTCTCAAAGGGGATCAGGGAGAGTATTTGAGAACACTGTTGCCAGAGGTCACAGAACTTGTGAAACTTGCCCTGACTGTCCCTGCTACATCATGCACTTCAGAGAGGTCATTTTCTGGCCTCCGGTGCCTGAAAACCTATCTGCGGTCCACAATGGGTCAAGCAAGGCTGAACCACGTTGCAATACTGAACTATCACAAGACATTGTCGAGGAATAGGAACCTGGAAAAAATCGCGGAGCAGTTCATAAAACGCACCGCTACCAGGGGCAACACATTCCTCATCAAGGAATTAACAAGAATGGTGAGTGACAAACCAACAAATTAAATATTTGTTATGATAAAGCCTACTGTGGTACTATGTTTTAAAGGATGTGTCGGAATGGTTTTGAATTGTGGATTTGGTCCATGATTTGCTTTTATTTGAGCCTTTTTGCTATAGTTTTGATGGTTATGATTATTTCTTTCCTGGTGTGTGTTGTTAGTGTAAGACAGGGTTTTAGATGTCTTTGACTATTGTCTTACATGTTACTTACTTAAACTATCGGAGGGCTGTGGGTGAAGCAAGAGCACGGGGACAACTCCTTCGGTGTAACTCAATCCACTTTAATGTCCGAAAGAGCGTAGGACAACTGAACACTGACAACAAAAGTGCCATCTCACATTTAACATATCACTCCACCAATCTTAATCACAACTCACATTACCTGCATGTAAAGTGCGCCATGTTATATAGTTCCAGATAAAACTTAAACAGTGGAATACAATATTCATAAATGTAGTCACAATTAATTAAATTATGTGGACTCTAAATAATGAACAATGCAAAATAAGGCAATCTGTTGAATATGTCCTCACAAAAATAAATCTCATCTTACATTCTTCCCTTTCTTCAGATGAAATGTCCTCATTTCAAAGTTTAAGAAAAATAAATCTCATCTCAACAATGAAACACAGCAGAGAAAATAAGTACTCTGTAAGTAACAACTGGGTAAATATACTAGGTAGATGAATGGAAATGACTATCACGATAAGAATACTATAAATGCCTGAAAAATGTACCATATGCTATCACATATGACATACACATATTTAATAAACCTTAACACGTACTTCAAAACTGTGAAATACCTGAATTATGAAACCATAAAACAAATATAACATTTGTTTTCCGACATACAACAGAAGTCAGTAACATACTGTATAGTTTGTTTTTTTTTTTGTTTTGTTTTGTTTTTTTTTTCAACACATCATATTTCAGGCTGTTTCCTCGTCTTGTTCTTAGTTGTTGCATTCATTTTGTTTTGTTGTTTTTATCAATTATTTTATTTCTTTCAGGGTTTTTTTTTTTTTTTTTTTTTTTTTTAAACACTGTCCATTCGCAAATGTTGAGTGCAAACACACAATAATCAGCAATTAAATGTCCAGTGTCCCAATAAATGTTCATAAACAGTCCTTTGAATACAAGAGGGGTTGTTCACAGCAAGAACCGCTGTGGTCGCCTAACAATACGTCCATAACGTGTTGTCGGTGGGTCACCAGAGTGTGTCCCAGCAGATGCTGCAGGAACAGTGTCAGTCCTGTGGTTCTGTTGTGGATGGACTCGTGACATCCGTCCTGAAGGTCTGCGCATTAGGGGAACAGAGGGGCAGGCAGGGGCAGAAGCCTGTTCAGTTTCAGATGATCGAGGGTGTATGGGGAGTGAACCAGATAATGACGTATACCTTGGGAGAGTGTTCATAGGCAGTTGAGGTACAAGGTGGTTCACTGGTGCTGAAGATGTGTCCCAAGTGGAACGGTAAGGCTTCAGTCTATCATAGTGAATAACTTTTGATGCAGCTTGAGGATGTTTCAGATCCAAGAGTGTGTATACAAGTCCATCGTTATCTGATGAGATGACTTTATAAGGTCCAGTCCAGTTAGGTTCAAGTTTCTTTCTCTGTGTAGTGGGATCATCCATCCATACCAAATCTCCAAACTGAAAAGGTTTGAACTTGACATGTTTGTTGAAGTAGTACTCACGCTTGAGTCTCTGGTCCTCACGATGAGAGCGAACAGTTTGAAAAACTGTGTCAAGGCGTTTCACCAGTTCTGTGCCATAGTTCTGTGGAGTCTGTGACATCACTGGTGTAGAGAGATCCACATTAGCTGGAACACGAGGCTCTCTTCCATGAGCAAGGAAGTAAGGTGAGTATCCAGTGCTAGAATGTGGGGTAGAGTTGAAAGAGAGAACCACTGCTGGCAAATAGTGGTCCCATTCACCGCCATGTTGATAAATGAGTTTAGCCAACTGTTGTTTTAGAGTTCGGTTAAATCTCTCTACCATCCCATTTCCACGGGGGTGGTATGGAGAGGTTCTTTTCTTTTTGATGTTCAGTCTCTGACATATTGTTTGAATGATTTCAGATTCATACTGTCTTCCCTGATCTGAAAAAAGTTCTTCTGGAACTCCATGTTCAGGAATGTATCTCTCACAAAGTAGTTGTGCTACTGTAGCAGCTGTCTGATCTGACATGGGAAAAGCATTGACATACTTTGTAAAATGATCTTGTACTACAAGCACATACTTATGACCTCGTGAGGTGACTGGGAGCTCAGTAATATCTGTGCATACAAACTGGAATGGTCTTTCTGCTTGTATGGATTGCAGGGGAGCTCTGTGTTGTGGTACAGGTTTTCTGTAAGCTTCACATGTATGACACATATCACAGAAATGATCAATATCAGACCTCATGTTTGGCCAATAGCACATAGTGAGGGCTTTCTTGAATGTGCGATCAGCGCTGTAATGACCTGAGCAGGGATTGCCATGGAGAATGTTCACAGTCTCTGTGATTAGTGAAGAGGGAATCAGCACTTGGTACACAACTGGCTTTCCTGGTGCAATGTGTGCCTTTCGACAGAGTAAGTCATTACACAGTACAAGTTTGGGGAATTGCCACCAGAGTTTCCTCAGAATTTTCCCTTTAACATGTCTGAGGTATGGTCGTTTGTTATTCTGTACCCATGTATGCACTTCAGAGAGAATGGGGTCTGAAAGTTGTTTGGATAAAATGTCATTTGCTTGAGTTGAAAGTGTGTGTTGTAACATTTCCACACCTGTGTTTGTCGTCTGAACAACTGCAGTGTCTTTTTCTGAAGAACAAACCTGAGCTGTTGTGCTGGAGACGGAAGAAGGTTGCACAGGAGGATTGTGCAACTGTGGAACTGGAGAAAAAGTTTCCATTTTAACAGGAGAGGAGTGGTTGTCCTGGGAGGAAGGCGCTGTTTCCTCTGGAACCACTGGGTCATGTTGTGAGAGGGGAATCCGTGACATAGCATCAGCGTTTGTGTGTTTCTTTCCTTCTTTGTGTTTTATTGTCCATTGATAAGGATCCAACTCCAAAGCCCAACGACCTCGTCGTCCTGTCGGGTCATGTGTGACATCCAGCTTGCGTAAACTGAGGAGTGGACGATGATCAGTAATGATTGTAAATGGATTACAACTCAAGTAGTGTCTGAAGTGTCTGACAGACCAGACAATGGCCCAAAGTTCTTTGTCATATGTGGACCATTTCTTCTCTGTGCGGGTTAGAACATGACTTGCATATGCTATAACCCGTTCTTTTCCATTTTGAACCTGAGAGAGCACTGAGCCAATAGCATAGTTAGATGCATCTGTACTGAGAATGAATGGCTGATGAAAGTTGGGAAATGTCATTATTGGAGGGCAGGTGAGTGCATCTTTTAATGTCTGAAATGCAGTTGTACACTCTTCAGTCCATTCAAATGGCACATGTTTTTGTGTGAGTCTGTGAAGAGGATGAGCAATGAATGCATACTTGTGCACAAAACGTCTGTAATAAGAGCAAAGTCCCAGAAATGCTCTTACCTCAGTGGGTGATTTTGGGACAGGCCATTCACTTATACGTTGGCTGTTGACTGGGTCCAGTGCCAGTCCCTCACGTGAAACAATGTGTCCCATGTACTTGACAGCAGATTTGCAAAACTCACATTTGTTTGGATTTAGTTTCAAACCTGCTTGTCTGAAGCGTGTGAGAATGTCAGTCAGGTTTTGAAGGTGATCACTGAAGTCTCGTCCCATGCAAATGATGTCGTCTAGGTAAATAACACATGTTGTCCAGTGGAGACCTCTCAAAACAAGTTCCATTAGTCTCTGAAAAGTTGGTGGTGAGTTTTTCAGACCCATGGGCATCACTTTGAATTGGTAGAGACCATCACCTGTTGTAAATGCTGTTTTGGGTCTATCTGCAGGATGCATTTCAACTTGCCAGTATCCACTTGACATGTCCATGGTGGAGAAGAACTGAGAGCCAGATAGTGCATCCAAACTATCATCAACTCTCGGAAGAGGATGTGCATCAGTGATGGTAACTGAGTTCAGTTTTCTGAAATCGACACAAAATCTGTATGTGCCATCTTTCTTTTTCACCATGACCACCGGGCTGGCCCAGGGGCTTGTACTGTCTTCAATGAGATCCTGAGCTTTAAGTTCCTCAACTTGACGTTGGATCTCTGCTTTCATGGAAGGAGAGGTACGATAAGCTCTTTGTGAGATAGGCGTGTCACAGCTGGTTGAGATTTTGTGTGTGACCAGGTCTGTCCTTCCAAAGTCATGTGAGTGCTTACTGAACACATCTGAGAATGAGGTTAAAGTGTCTTTCAGTTTCTTGCACTGTGCACTTGTGAGGTCAGGGTTTGAAATATCAGGCAGTACAGGTGGGTTGGATATGACAGGTTGCTGAATGTTGATATTACACACAGAATTTTCCATCACAGTGTACTCGTCGTTGTTGCTGCCAGATGTAGCATGAAAAGTTCCTATCTGAGTGCCACAATGTAACATGAGTTCCTCGCTGGAGGGGTTTGCTACTTTCACATAGATGGAACCTTGTTCAGCTTTTGCTACAGTCCATGCAAAACCAGCAGATGAATGATCATTGTAGTGTGGTTCAAACACACCTGCATAGTCATGAGGCACTAGCCCTTTGAGTGGCACATCTAGTGTAGCAGTGATGACCATCTCTGACATGGCTGGAACTGTCACTGTGGAAGATACTGTAACATTAGTCAGTTTTGGGACATACTGATGTGGGCTAACCAGTGGCACGACTTTGTCATCTACTATGAGAGCCATGTTGCGTGTGTTTACAATAATGCCATTAGCAACCAGAAAATCCCAGCCCAAAATCAGGGGTTTAGTACAGTTTCTGACAACTTGAAGGGCATGTGTCATTGGTTTGTGAGCAATACTCAAATTGACTGAGATTGAACCAACTGAGTCCAGAGGGTCACCTGTGACACCAGTGAGAGGAACAAACTGTTTCACAATTGGCTTTTTGTAGAGAGAAGTTGTAGACATCCTAAAATCTTCACTGATGACTGAAATGTCAGCTCCAGTGTCAATGAAAGCATGCACAACAGTGTCCTCAATCACAACTGACACATATCTTTTTGAAACATCAACTTCAGATAAACAGTATCTGGTAAAGTCAGTAGGTAGGGCATTACTGTCTTTATGGGCCTGGGTAGTGTCTGTAGCTGGCAATTGGCCCACATTGTCAACTACTTGTAGTTTACCTTGTTTGTGTGAGAAGGAGAGTGAAAGCGTACGTGTCCAGGACTTGGAGAGCGATGAGAGTGGTGAGAAGAATGAGAGGGATGTCTGTCCTCACGGCGTTCAGGAGAGCGGCCACGCTCTGTGTAGTCTCTGCGTGATGGGCTGTAACCACGTGTAGGGCGCTCAGATGATCCAGAATGAGTGTAGGAATCCCTTCTGCCATATCGGTCTCTTTCATGCCTTGAAGGTCTGTAGGAGCTATCACGAGCTGAGTACCGGTCATAGGAGGAGTCTCTGTAGGTGTTTCTGTCTGAAGAGTAGTAATGGCTGTGGCCTCGTCCACCATCAGGAGTGAGGCTCCGCTGACGAGATCTGTGGTCTGATGACCCATGTCGTGTGACCTGTCGCTGACGTTGCACCTCTAGCTGTAATTGCTCAACTCTTTCAGAAAGTGTCTCCAGTGTTCTCTGCATTTTACAAAGATCGTCCGAGGTGGCAGAGTGGACACCAAGAGAAGTAGAGGATGCAGAAAGGTGAGTAGGTGTTAAGAGAGAGACAGCAGGTGAGGCAGGCGTCTGAGGAAAAGATGGCAGAGTGCTTGGAGATGAAAACACCCTGCTAGCATGATGAGCTGTCTCAATCTGTAGTGCAAATTGAAGTGCAGAATCCAGTGTTTTGACACCATGCTCATGACAACGTAGCTGAAGATATGGCTCAATTCCAGCAATGAAGCGTCTGAATTTTTCTCCATCTTTAGCATTCTGTCCATATGTGGGAAAAGCTTCCTCCACCAGTCGGCTAATTTCAGCAGCAAAAACTGGAAGGGCCTCTCCAGGCAGGCGAGTGCGTGCATTGACATAACTTTGAAATGTTGACAGGTAGGCAGTCTGTCCAAAAACAGTTTTCAGTTTTTCTTTCGCAGAGTTGTAGTCAGATTTTGTTGCATCAGGTAGGCTATCCCAGTAACTAAAAGCAGCACCACCAAGGCGTGTGGGCAGCAGTTTAGCTAAAGTGTCTTCATCATAATTAGGAGTAGCCTCGACAGCCACTTCAAAACGTCTGCACCATTTAGAAAAATCCTCTTTTCCATCGCCCATGAAAACATGAGGAAAATCCCCTTTACAAAACTGTGGCATAACATGGCTAGGAGGAAAGGGCAGTTCGTTCCAAAGGTTATTGTGACTTGCCATATTTATTTTCAGTGCCCACTGTATGAACTGGCGAGGACACGGCTCTTAAAAGTACAGTGAAAGTTCAGAATGTGTAGCTTCACAGTCTTAGCTTTGGTTAGCTAGGCGAGTCTACTTTGTAGCTGAAGTTTTCAGAGTGCCACGTGAACAACTCTACCATGCATCTGTCCCACGGAGAAAAGCTCACGAGCAACACTCCCACATGAAGCAGCACGAAAATCCACGAAGAATGCAGAAAAGCTATGTCCACTTTGTCAGTCTCTGTAACTCACTTTTATGTTGCTTCTTTGTTTTCTTGAAGATTTAATGTCCACCAGAGTCCGTTTCAATCCACCAACACACTGACTGAGTCGCTAGCTTGGCGTTAGCTTGAAGCAGGAGCAGTCCACGGTGAGGAGGGAAAAAAAATAGGCGCCGTCGTCGTGCAGGCAGTCGGCTCGTTAATCCCCGGCAAAACTCAAAACTCTGCAAAAATTAGCAGACCACAAACCCGCTGCCACCAGTGTAAGACAGGGTTTTAGATGTCTTTGACTATTGTCTTACATGTTACTTACTTAAACTATCGGAGGGCTGTGGGTGAAGCAAGAGCACGGGGACAACTCCTTCGGTGTAACTCAATCCACTTTAATGTCCGAAAGAGCGTAGGACAACTGAACACTGACAACAAAAGTGCCATCTCACATTTAACATATCACTCCACCAATCTTAATCACAACTCACATTACCTGCATGTAAAGTGCGCCATGTTATATAGTTCCAGATAAAACTTAAACAGTGGAATACAATATTCATAAATGTAGTCACAATTAATTAAATTATGTGGACTCTAAATAATGAACAATGCAAAATAAGGCAATCTGTTGAATATGTCCTCACAAAAATAAATCTCATCTTACATTAGTAAAACTTTTGATTTAACCTACAACTATATTTGTCTCATTAAAAGCCAGTTGTGATCATTAACAGTATAATTAATATCAGGTAGTGATTAATGATTGAGTGAAGTAGCCTAGTTGCTGATGAGTTGGTAGGCTATACTGACTTTCAGCGCAGCGGACAGTTCCAGTCACACTTACAGGCCTATATGGTTACGGTATGCTATTCAATCCAGGCTGTGGTGTTGGATTGTGGATTTTGTTTTTCCTTTATCTTCATTGGAGCCTTTTCCGTTAGGTTACATTAACTCCTCGTATGCATCACCAGTGTGTAGACTGTGTGTTTGTGAAAGAGAGTGTGTGCGTGCGTGTGTGTGTGTGCGGGCGCGCGCATGTAGGAAAGAGCATACGTGTGTGTTCATTGCGGCTGCTGCTGTTAATTGATCAAATGTGTGTTTTTCTGTGAAACGAATATGCGCGCGTGTCAAAATAGCAACGAGTCATGCAAGCACGGTGAGCACCCACCAGCAGAAACATAAATCGGCGCCCCTGCTCTTCACACTATTTCAGTTCAGCACACAATTTGACCAGTATTTGATTAAAGTAGCCTCAAGATTTAATGAATAAATGACGAAAAACATTTTAACTAGATGGCAGATTAGGGAACAAATGAAATATAAAACACTTGAGTTTAATCTCTTATCTGTCTTCCCTTTATGAAACTCCAGTGATGTTGTGATGTATCAGATCAGTCCAATCAGCTGCAGTGCTAAATGGTCCAATCAATAACTGATATCCAATCACGGGGTGTGATGGTCAATAAAAGACTTCTGCGAAGGCTGCACTTGTGTATCCTCGCTGTATCCTTCCTGTCTTCTGAAAGCCTCCTCTCTCCTCGACTTCTCGACTCCTTCAAGTGCATTCAATAAATTGAGATGTTGTTCAAGATGGCAAGTCTCAATCGATTTCTGGGTCAAGTGATGGAGGGTAGAGAAGTCGAGGAGGGATACTGGGATGAACCCATTGATCTAGAGGAGAATAAGTATTTGAAAGCAGTGCAGAGTGCCTAAGAGTCTTACTGCATCATATTCTATTTTTATTTTGATTTGTTACCTAAATTTTGTTTTCCTTTACATAAATCAAGACATTTCCACCCACAAATTGTTGCAGAAAAAATTCACCACAATGCAGGAAATGAAGGGTTTGAATCCCCCCCCCCCACTTGATATGCGTCCCTCGCAATGTTTAAACAAAATGACACCCTTAACTGCTTCACTGTGTGGGTATTGCTATAAATATGTAAGTGAGCAAAATAGGTTGCTGTATATAACTTAATTTTTTGAATTAATAATTTTGAGAGAGGTGCCCACTTTTTTTTCGTTTAGCACCTGTCCCCAAAAATATCTGTACACGGCAGTGGCATTATAACAGATGTGATAGAACCCAATAGCAGCACTCAGAGGTAGGCAGACAGTTGGTAATGACGTTTATTGCTAACACAAATATGCTAACGTTCAGGGGTCTTTGAGTTTAGCTTGATTGAGGTTCCAGCGGTGAGTGAGTGTGGCGAGAGCAGGCAGGCAATACTTGAGAATAGTCTGAGAGCTGTGGACTGTGCAGTGCAGGGGGTGAAGACTGGCGTAGCAGAGCAGACGAGAACCAGGAAGGGAGCAGGCAGGAATCGGGGTTGGAAGCAGAAGGCTGAGGTAATTACCAGGGCAGAGACGATGGAGGCAGGTCAGGAACAAGCAGGGTCAGTACCAGGGAATCAAGCTGAGAGTGAACGCTGGAATGTCTTGCATTTAGTCGAAGAACAATCTGGCTGCTGAGCTGCAGCTGTGGAGGCAGGTGAGAAGAGTTGTCTTGAAGAAGACATCTGTTAATGTATAATTGTATCAAGTTACTTTTTACATAACAGTCATACATTAGTTCCCGTTGCTCTTGTTCACTCATTAACCTCAGTTAACGTCAACCTCAGTTCCACTGCATTACTTTTTTTAATTTGTCAACTTTGTACATTCTCAATATCTGCACAGAGGAATTTATTTTTAATCACTGCAGGTTTTTTTTTTTTAGCTGGTGTTAGGATATATGTTGTTGAAAGCTCTACAGATTGTCAAGTCCTCTCAGGCAAATCTGTTATTTATGATATTGGACTATATTAAAAAAAAATGAGCTGAACTCCTTTCCAACATCAGAGTAGGCGACTATATTTGAAGACAAATATCTATAAACAGCTTTAAACATTCAGGAATCTCTGCTCAAAGGCCTGAATATTAACTCAAAGTCCACTGAAATTATAAATTTCATCCCCAAGCTTCCTGTGAATCACTCATTTACTCCTTAAATTGCTTCATTTCAAACACTTACTGTACAGCAGATTGATAGCCGATGCAGATCTCACAGCTTTCTACTTCAGGTTTGGAGAAACACTGAATGACAGCTGAGATTTATTTAACCATCAGAGGTTATGCTGTAAGAAAAATGCTCAACTTCAGTAAACACTGAAATGAAGAGACTCAGAGAACCACGGAGAAAAGTTACAGCCAACGGGAATAATTTATTCGCAGTACATCAGCATACATCAAATATACTGGTCTACACATCCGAATTGTGTTGAAACAGCTCCCCCGAACAGTCACCCTTCCTATTCTTATATCCTCCTGGGTGGGTGTTTGTGTGTGTGGTTGTGTGTGCGTGTCATATTTTCTGGGAATTGCCGAGTTCTTCATGTTTCCTACTTATTTCTAAAACTGTGGATCGTGCGTCACCACATTCTGCTTATCTTTGTTCTTCTGGCAAAAACATCCGTCTCCATTGCGAAACTTGGCCCAACCATCCCAACGGTCAGGTCACCCTACTCCAAAATGTTCCATCTCATTTAACCTCCCCAGACTTGGCTTACACATGAACCACTCGGTTTGTCAAAACACCTCTCATGGATTCGTTTACTGCCAAATCTGATATTAACTATTTCATGGGTCTTGAGAAACTGACCTTTATTTGTACTTTAAACACAAGATGATGATGCATTATCTGCCTCTACAATGCCTCCCAGTCTGGAGGTTCAGCCTCCTCTCACAGCGCAACATCACTCTGTGTGGACACAAGATGGTGGCGTCAAGTCACTGATTTGTTCACCATGCAGAATGGGAGAACCATCAGCTTTCTTGAATCTTCTCCCCTTCCATGCAGCGCCAAAGAGAGGATACACACCGTGCGCATACGCAGAATCAGCGTACACATTGACTCCCTTGCCCTCAGCAAACTCACATGCGTAAGTTAAAGCTTTCAACTCAGCTAGCTGTGCTGAGCATGGCTCGGGACACTCCTGTCCACACACTATCTCCATCCTTCCATCTTTTTCCTCCACTACAGCAAACCCTGCTTTAAGAGCATCTCCATCTCTATAACAGGAGCCGTCCATGAACAATATCATGTCAGCGGCTTCCAAGGCAGTGGCACTCAAATCAGAGTGCAGTTTTGCATCTGCTGCAGCCACACAATCATGTGGCTCTCCCTCAAATGGCAGTGGAATAGAATCTGCAGGATTCTTTACTTTACACACATGCACTGTCACATCTGGATATTCAGGAAGTCTGTGATAGTCAGTGAGGCGCTGTGCAGTTAACACAAATTTGCCTCTTTCAATCAGATTTACCAACTTGTGGTGAGACAAGATCTCCATGGGATAACCCATGGTTAATGCTGACGCTTTCTCATACATCAGGTGCGCTGCAGCCAAATGGCGATAACAAACTGGCAGTCCAAGCTCCACTGGTGTTAACGCCACAGAGTAATATGCTATAGGCTGCGCATGTGAACCAACACCTGTCTTTTGAGCTAACATTCCACAGGCATGGTTTTGTCTGCACGACACAAGCAATTGAGAGGGTTTCTCATAGTCAGGAAGTGCCAATGCTGGTGCCTGTTACAACAAAGTTTTTATTGTTTCAAACACTATGATTGTGGTCGGTCTGGGGACCTTAGCAATGGCCTCCAAATGAGAAGGTGACACCGCTCATGTTCCTTCTTTGATCAATCTGCCCAAATACTCTACCTGATCCTTGCAGTGTTGCCGTTTTTTCAAGGAAACCTTGTGACCTTGCTCAGCTAGCATAGTCAGCAAGGCCATAGAATCCTATGACATGTTTCCAAGTCCGGTGCACACAGAATGAGACCAGTTCAAGCCGAATCCACTGCAGACCCACGCGGAACAACCACATACACTGGCAGTCTATATAAAGGGTTAGGGTTAGTTTTAGGATGAGGACTAGATCAGGAGCCAAAAGTCCGAACAGTTTCGAGTAATCAAACCAATCTCCTGTCTAAAACATCACACAACAATTTACGTGGCCAACAGACTGCACTCAAATCTCCTCACTCCTCCAAACAAACATATGCTAATGACACTCACAGGTATGCTGTTAGTAAAACCAGCCATGGTAAAAGCATTGTACCCTTCTCCAACAAAAACAACAGTTTTCCCCCACAAGTAATTTGAGGAGAGCCAAATTTGAATCTGAATTTGGACAATTTTATTTCAGAATGACTTTACCAGCATCTCCCAGCATCCCCCTCCATCACAGACAGTGTTTGAATGTTTCTTTAACAAAAAGCAAAAAAATTCTCTTACCTCAGTACACTGTTGAAAACTGTCTGCGAAGACTGAGCGCAGAGAGCTGCCAGGCCAACCCAGTCCCAATGGCTCCTACTGAATCATGACACCATAATTCTGTGGTGGCATATAATAATGACAAATCAATACATTTCAATGGTGCATTTATTATGTATTCAATGATGGTTCAATAATTGAGACAATAGTTGGAACAAAGTACATCTCACCTGCTGCAGGTTTAAGGATTAGAGTAAGGTTAGATGATCTGATGTAGAGATCAAGAGCAGACCAGACGAAAAAGAGTCTTCGGCCAGTCTCCGCCTATGTCCCTATCCTGTCCCTATCTTCAGTGGGGACATTCTTTCCTAATAAGGTAACATTCAGTGGTAAGTATCTAGCATCACCCAATCAACTATCAAATTCCAGCCAACCATTGCACTTAAGATACAATGTCAGTGACCCAGACATCACCTTTTGCTACTTAAAAATTAGATGCGCATCAGAGGAAAATATTGTACCTTTTTAAGATTATTGTTTTATTTGACAGGACAGATTAAGCGAGAAAGGGGGAGAGTGAATTGATCTTTTGTTCTATGATTCAATCTGGAAAATGTCATGACCATCAAAGTTGTAGTCAACTGTGAGTCACGTAACATTATGTATGAGGTAAAATCAATGGGACTTCCAGTTCCTGAACCAGGTGACAACAAAGTAGCGTAGCCACTCTATAACCCTCAGTTGTTGCCATGGTTACAGGCGGGAAGGCATAGCTGCACCAGGGTTTGTGCCGCCATACAGATTCTTCTTCAGGAAGACCAGCGTCTTCCTCCAGGCGTCTTCCTGAGCAGGAAAATGTGCCACCGTCTCTCCGCCCCACAGAACAGTCACTGCGAAGACAACAGGGAACAGACAATGACGTCAAAGCTCTACGCTCCTTTACGTTGGGTGATTCAGAGACAGAGCTTCCTAATTCCTGGCTGTTCCCGACCCGCTCCATCATCTCCTTCATCTAAAAAACACACACAATCTTGTATGTCTCACATATTTGTATGTTTTAATGCTGTATTGTGTTGTATGTAGCTTTGCTGGATATATATGTGTATATATATATATATATATATGTGTATGTGTATATATATATATATATATATATATACGTACATATATATATGTACATCTCTTTCTAAATTAAGTTCAATTTCATTTAAGTGAAAGTCACTACATAAAAGGGCTGGATGAACCTGCAGGCAGCAGGTACCGGCAGAAATTTAAAACTCATGTTGGAGGTGATCCATACAAACCGTAGAGAAGTGATTCTTCCCACAATTTTACAATTTGCCCGGTGTGGACATGATCGTCGTAACAAATGACCTCGTCAGCTAGACCTCCTAATGTTACCAACGTTACACAGCAAGTCGATGAAGGCATGTAAGAGTCTCGTGGACTATAAGTTGGGTTCACAACTGAAACGACTGCTGTCATGTTTTTGGCCAGATGAGTAAATGTGCTTGAGTGTAACTGTCTTCTATATTTTATCTGTACATGGATGCACCGCTGTGAGCCTAATAAAAATAATGAAACAGTTTAGTTTTAAGATGTTAATGAAGTATTTCAGAAAGTGTTGGTTAATTTACACATTATTTATTCATATAATTCATTTATGTTATTCTGTTATCTCTTTATTTATATTTTGTGATTACATATATGCCATGTTTACTCTCAGTGAACAGTAGAGTTTAATCCTGTGAGCTTGTTATTCAGACAGGATGTTTTCATGCCAGTAAACTCACATCCACTGCAGCTTCGTAGGCCGGCGTGTCCTGATCGTCCTCACCTACAACCAGCAGCAGAGGACACTGGAGTCGTCCCATCTGCTCAGAGACAAACAGCATCAGCATTTCAGCTCTTATCATCGGCTACAGCTTTGATAATTAATGCATCATCTAAATTCTGTGGAGAGGCTACAAAAAAATGCAGTTAACCTGTTTTGATGTGAATTGAAATTACTGCCTCACAGTTGTATTCCTCCACAATGTCACAGTGAAGTTGTCCTTTGACGTTTAGGCTATAAAATGTCATCACTTCCTCATTCGGAAGAATTCTTTCTTTCTTTCTTTCTTCTTCCGAGGAAATCATACTTCCCATGGGCAAAAACTCACCAAACTTTACAGAAATGTCCGACCCCATGCCAGATTTACTCAACTCCAAGGACATGTGCCACCCCCCCTCCTGGGGGGAGCACAATAAATGTTTAAATTTAAAAAATTTAAAAATTCCTACCAAACCAACGATACATGCTATAGTTTTGAAACTTCACCACAATGTAGCCCCAGTACTGCAGAAACTTTTGTCCATTTAGACTCATTACAAATTATGAAGTCCATCACTCTATTTTTTTCAAAAACTGTAAAACTTATAAAACGTATCTCCTCCCACAATTTTTGCTCAATTGTCACCAAACTTGCTAGAGAGCATCTCCAGACTGTCCTCCACAAAACTTGTTTCTCGGATTTTTGATTTATCAAAAATTAAGCCTACAGTGCATGAAAACGTTTGACTGTAAACACTACTGTAAACATATACCATCCAATTCTTGCTAAATACATTTTCGATCTTCCTGAAAAAAACTGACAATATTTTGGAGTCGTGGTTGATGAAGTTTGGCAAATATCAGGATTTTATCTCCACAACTGAATTTTCTAGAACATTTTGAATTCTGCTCTCGTGGGAACAACTGGAGTCAATGTAAAAGTGGCATTTTTAAACATCACATTTTCTCGCAAAACACTTATCATTAAAAACAAATCACCAACATGTCCATGCTGTCTAGATGCAATTTATGTATTGTCAGATTTTTGTTTAGATAACAGAATTTGTGACATTTTGACTATTTTTGAAATCTGCCACAACAACTGCAGCCCGGTCGGTGACTTCCTGAGTCTATTTGAGAAGCCACACACCAGGTGTCACTTCCAGACAATTAGCTCAGTGAGTTAGGAGCTTGATCACAATGCCAAGGACTCTGGGTTCAAGACCCAACAAAACTACAAAGAGTCTTTGAGAAACAAATGTATAAAATTTTAGAGTCATGGTAGATGATGTTTGACAAATACATATCAGAATCAATGCAAGAATGGTATTTTAAACAACAGTTATTTACTTATGAAGCAAATCAATCATTCTTAAAAATAAAACATGGAGGCGGTGTTTAGCTCAGTTGGTAGAGCAGCCGCTCCATTAAAGAAAATACAGCCCTCAATGCAGGCGGCTGCAGATCAAATCCTGCATTGGAAGGCCCTTTCCTGTGTGTCATCCCTCTCTCTGTCTCTCCATTTCCCAACTCTCGCGACGCTCACTTTCCATTAAAGGCAAAAAAGCCCCAAAAATATATAAAAAAAAATAATTACCAACATCTCAATGCTGTCTAGATGCAATATGTATATTTTCAGAACGACTGCAGTCACTTTAAGAATGGTATTTTTAAATCAGATTTTCTCTTGTGAAGCAAAGCACTTATTGTTAAAAACAAATCACCAACATTTATGTATTTATTTATTATTGTGTAGTGATTTCCACTGATACAAAAGTGTACTTTGCAAATTTATTCCAATATTCAACCACTTTTACTTTTCAATTGCTGCAATACAATTTCCAGATGATGCAAGCTGCAAAATGACTCAGCTTATGCTAAAAGCAAATTGTAATATCAGCTTCCTTGATGTCTACCTATTCTTCTGCTTGTTGCTCAGAATTGCCTAAAAATGCCCGGACCCGACCCATCGCTGCGCAGCAGCTATAATCCTATTAGTGAGTTAAAGTTCTGTCATAATCTGTCATAGGACCTTTGACCAAATTCTAAACACTTTATGATTGAGTCCAAGTGGATGTTTATGCCCAATTTAGAAAACTCCCTCAAGGTGTTCTTGAGATATTGCGTTCACAAGAATGAGACAGATGCAAGGTCAAAGTGAACTTGACCTTTGACCACAAAAACTGAGCACAGCGCAAGTTCAGGCAGAACAGGATGTCAAGCTCAGCTCATATCCCAGCTACATCAGCTGATTTTAAGAGCCAAACAACTGATGGATCAGCTGATTGATGGAAGAAAGTCAGCTGATAGATTAATGATTCCTTTAAATCTCATTCAGGGCACCCTGTTTAAACTGCTCTGGCCTGCCTACTGTTGCTGCTTCCTCTGCAAGCCCCTTTGCAACCTGCCTCCATCCCAGCTCCTCCTTTTTATGTTGTGTCTGACTTATCAATGTCATTTCTGTTTGTCATTGATGCTGCTCTTTTCTGGTCCCAGAGGGGTCTTTGCTGCTCTCTCTGCCTCAGGCTTTCCTCATTTGCACATGGAAGGGCAGAGAGGTGTGCTCTCCCTGCCTTATGGCTTTCAACACAAGTGTGTGGAAGAGGCTATCTGCATACTCCCCAGGAAAGGCAGGGAGGTTCCAGAACAGAGCCATACTGCCAAATATAATACTGCAAATGGAAATAAAGCTTTCTTTGACTAAAGTGTTCCTGACTGAAATGTAATCAGTTCATTGTTAAGTGAGTCCAAGTGACCGTGGCTCACTCAAGGCCTTTTTGAGATTGGGTTCACAACGATGAGAGGGTGTAAGGTCAACCTTCAAAACCAAACCAGTTCATCATTAAGTCCAAGTGAACATTTGCATCAAACTTAAAAAAATTCCCTGAAAGTGTTCTTCAGATTTGTTGTTCACAAGAATGAGACAGACAAGATCACAGTGACCTTTGACCATCAAAATCAAATCAATTTATCACTGAGTCAAAGTGAACATTTGTGCTAAATTTTAAGGAATTCCCTCAAGATGTTTTTGAGACATCACGTCCACAAGAGTGGGATGGACAGATGGACAAATGGACAACCCGAAAACATAAAGAGAAAGAAATTGTGGGTGGCTCTGGTATTTAAGTGGTTGAGTGGCTGCAATGTTCACGGTTTAGTTCTTGTTGGGAAATATGGTAACACTTTATAATACAGCCCGCGACTTATAGCGTACCTACCGCTCACTTTGCACGTAACTTAACAGAAGTACTGAGTAACTCTCGCTCACCTCCCCCTCCCTTTCCCCCCATGTTTTACAGCATAAGTAGGCTACATCTTAGCGCATAACTCACGTTCCCTTAACGACTACTTTACACCAACTTCCACAGAAGTACAGAGTAACTCTTGCTCACTTCCCCCACTATTTCCCCCGTGTTTTACCGTATAACTAGGCTGCGTCTTAGAGGGTAACTCCCGCACAGTTACGTGCTACTTTTCACCAACTTAGAGTTACCCTCTCTAACTTTCCCCCGTTACTTTCTCTGTGTTTTACCGTATAACTAGGCTGCGTCTTAGAGCGTAACTTCCGTACAGTTATGTGCTACTTTGCCCGGACTTACAGTGTAACTCCTCCTGGTCTTCTTTCCCATCAATCATTTTAAGCACCAGGTATATTACATTAAATAGTCTACTGTACAATATGAGCACAGCCTTTTGCTCTTTGCAATTGTTACAATCTTGTTTTTTCTAAGTGTCAGCAGCCAAATTTCACCCCAATTCCAAAGATGTATTATTTATTATGGTTTGGAAAAATAATATGTTGGGAAATGGCTATACAGTATGGAAACTGGCTAATAACAGGCTGGCTGGTAGCAAACGTACCTCTCTAAAATGCACATCTATCCAAGGGTAAAACACAAACTATACAGTAATAAATCCATTAAAATGAGTCAATCAGAGAGTTATATATTGTAACATCAGAGGGACATAGTTTGCTTGACATTGTCAACAGAGAAAGTACCGGGTTTATTTTGTTACAGTATTCCCGTATGATTCCTCAGTTGTCTTGAAGTAGCTTGAATGTTTGTTTGTTGTTAGGTGTTGCGTTGTAAACTGTCAATTACTAGATCGCTCTGGCATAGTGTCATTGATCAAACAAGGTGTCAATCACAGCCACTCTGCTTAGACCAGCAGTCATTGGTCAAACAGGGAGGTGCACATTTCCCATTGGTTAAGACAGGAAGTACCACCTCTCAGCGAGGCCGAGAGGAGATGCTTGTACTGTGCAGGCAGGGGAGTCAGAGGACGGAGGGAAACAAGTGAAACTACGCAATGTCTGCAGTGAGAAGTGTTGCTGTAAACACAACGATAACACTCCGAGATCCTCGCAGGAGCCGTGAAGGACCAAGGACCTGTGCTGTGGGAGTGTTAATGCGTTTATCAACGTCTTGGTGAGTTGATGCTAACGCAGCTAGCTTGTGCTAGCTTGCTAGCTCGTGTTAGCTTGTGCTGCAGTGGACGACCGCCATATAAGCCGGTTCCGCCGCCAGTGGTGGAAGTAATTAATTACAAATTCTTAAATTACTGTAATTAAGCGGTTTTTTTGGGGTACTTGTACCTTCAAGAGTTTTTGTCTTTTGCAAAGACTTTTGCATTTTTGTAGCCAGTAAGGTGATTTGATAGCAAACAAGCCAATGAAAAGCAGGACATGATGACGCAAAACAAAACAAAAAAAGGACGTTAATGATTGATCTCTAATTGATTTTGTGTTAAGAATTTAACCTGTTAAAAGTGTATTCATGGATATTCAATCAATCGTCATGGCAGCAACTGCACCTCATCTAATTTTGTGTTTTTGTTGGCCTGAGACATTTGCTGAATATGGAAATAAAAACTTAAAAACCAGACCAAAAAAAAAAAAAACAATCAAAATGAGGGGGAAAAAACCACTTGTTTTGTATCTTATCAATTATTAATGACTAATTGATTGTTAGCATTTTAACTATTGATAAACCAAAACACAAAATTTAGAGCCCTTGTCTGGAGAGGTTTAAAGTAACTAATACTCTGAGTAGGTTTTTTTGACGAGTACTCTGTACTTTTTTTCAAACACCGGTACTTTTACTTGTAATTGAGTAATATTTTATCAATGTAACAGTACTTGTACTTGAGTACAGATTTTCAGTACTCTTTCCACCACTGTCCGCCGCTGCCGCAGCAACTCCTCCATGACAGTTAAGAATGTTTAAAAACACAAACTTGGTAGTTCAAAATGAAATGTAATCCACTTGTTGGTTTGAAAGGCTAATGATTCATGATGTGAAATGTAAAGACAGGATAAAGTATTCCATGCCGAGAAAAACTTTACAGTTAAAAGTTTGCTCACTTGGTGTTACTGTGATGTATTTACATAATAATGATAATGACCACAAAAAGAAATTGCATGTGGTTTGGAGATTCAACCTGACGAGGGAGATGGCTAGCCACCCATGACCCTGATCTCTGCCTTGACCCAAGGAGTTGGATCAAGATCACCTTTGATCCGGAGGAGCCCATACATTCTTCCATCTCCATCACTGGGTGTCACACTCCAGTATGATAGTAGTACCACAATGATCTTTTCCACTTGACTTTTGACTTAGAAAGTACATTTGTCAACTGAAACTGACTTGACTGGCTATTTTTGACTTAGAAAACCAAAATGGATCACAATAAAGGATCAAGACTACATTGAACGGTTTATAACAGAAGGAACAAAACTGAACGTAAATAACAAAAACCAGTAGAAATGTGTTATTTTATGTTGTCAGGGACACTTAGTTTTGTCTTTGTATTATTTTCGGATCATATTATCTTGTGAAACATTGAAGTAACTGTGTTCTAACTCACCGGTTCTAATTACACAGTAGTTACAGTGGTAGTAGACTGTACTTACACAGTAAGGAGGGGATAACAGTGCCTATTCCATAATACAGCCCGCTTCTCCGTAGTTAAGGTGCACCTCCAGGAGAGCTAGGGTGTACTTACACAGTAAGGAGGGGATAACAAGTGCCTACTTCATAATACAGCCCGCTTCTCTGTAGTTAAGGTGCACCTCCAGGAGAGCTAGGGTGTACTTATACAGTAAGGAGGGGATAACAAGTGCCTACTTCATAATACAGCCCGCTTCTCCGTAGTTAAGGTGTACCTCCAGGAGAGCTAGGGTGTACTTACACACTAGTTACAGGGAAATTAAGATCTACTTAGAAACTGATTACAGTTTGATGTGTATTGTATTTACTTCATGTACCTATCTATGTGCTGTTTATGTTTTATGATGTTTTATTATTGTAATTTTGGTTTGCTGCCTTCTTGACCAGGGCTCCCATGTAAAAGAGATGTCAATTGCAATGAGACTCACCTGGTTAAATAAAGGATAAACAAAATAAATAAAAATTACTGTACTTACGGAGCATGGATGAGAGGAATAGTGCCTGTCATATTTTTTTTCTGTGTAATCACATAATAAAGACATTTTATAACTCTCTGAATGACTCATTTTAATGGATTTATTACTGTATAGTTTGTGTTTTACCCTTGGATAGATGTGCATTTTAGAGAGGTAAGTGCTACCAGCCAGCCTGTTATTAGCCAGTTTCCATACTGTATAGCCATTTCGCAACATATTATTTTTCCAAACCATAATAAATAATACATCTTTGGAATTGGGGTGAAATTTGGCTGCTGACACTTAGAAAAAACAAGATTGTAACAATTGCAAAGAGCAAAAGGCTGTGCTCATATTGTACAGTAGACTATTTAATGTAATATACCTGGTGCTTAAAATGATTGATGGGAAAGAAGACCAGGAGGAGTTACACTGTAAGTCCGGGCAAAGTAGCACATAACTGTACGGAAGTTACGCTCTAAGACGCAGCCTAGTTATACGGTAAAACACAGAGAAAGTAACAGGGGAAAGTTAGAGAGGGTAACTCTAAGTTGGTGAAAAGTAGCACGTAACTGTGCGGGAGTTACCCTCTAAGACGCAGCCTAGTTATACGGTAAAACACGGGGGAAATAGTGGGGGAAGTGAGCAAGAGTTACTCTGTACTTCTGTGGAAGTTGGTGTAAAGTAGTCGTTAAGGGAACGTGAGTTATGCGCTAAGATGTAGCCTACTTATGCTGTAAAACATGGGGGGAAAGGGAGGGGGAGGTGAGCGAGAGTTACTCAGTACTTCTGTTAAGTTACGTGCAAAGTGAGCGGTAGGTACGCTATAAGTCGCGGGCTGTATTATAAAGTGTTACCGGAAATATTTTACTATCACATCAAGGCAATATCTGGTGATACTCACATCTACTTTGAGTGAGTGGTCGGTGGTGATGGGCAGCATCACATCTCTTAAGATCACGTTGTTATCTTTGTCAAAGCGAATGTTTGCAGAGTTTCTAATATGACAAAAAAAAAGACTGAAAACTTCTTCATACACTGTAAAGTTCTAGGTTTGTCCTGAGGGTGGTGTAAGGACAGATTAAGGAATCATCCAGGTCTAAAAGGTCAAAATCAAAGGTTCATTGAGGTAGTGAACAAATATCTTAAACTGAAGGCAGATCAACTTACTTGTCAAAGTAACTTAAATTTTGTCCTAGAGATCCATCAACCTGTTGCATGTGGCTCCCACTGATACACACTGCACACCTGAGCTGAGAGACCAAACACACTCAATTCTGTAAATAGACATATATGATTTACACATGATCAGCTGTGACCGAAATCAAAATTCATTTTATTGGACAAGAAAGATCCAATGGTACCAAAAGTGAAATAACTTTCAGCTGTAGCTGTCTTACCTTCATAACTTTGGAGTAAACAGCCATTTTGAGGGTGATACTGGTGCCGAGGGAAAGACCCAACATGGCGATCCTGCTGCCAAGTATCTGAGGATGCTGCTCCAGGACTCTATAGGCCTTCTGCAGTCATCGGCATTGTTGAGAGAATTGTGATTTTAGTTGGATTTTTGGGGTATTTTCATACTCTACATTAACATGCCTATTAACTAACACTGACCTCATCATTATTGAGGATAACTCTCTGTATTTCTTTCTGCATTTCTTGCGCTCTACATCTCTCGATCTGATATTCAGTGTTAGATATCACAAAGCTTCTGATCAGCTTTAGTGACTCAAACCTGATTTTGAACTGGGTTTGCTGCTGCTGCTGCTGTTGCTGCAGCCGTGAGGGGGAGACAGGGGTGCACCAGGCCACAGAGACAGGCAGCTGGCCAACAGGCTAGCCAACAGCCTCGGCCAGGAAATCAGAGACCATGGGGCAAACACTCCTTTGCAGCAGTAGTGGCGAGAAATTCCCCCTCCCACAAAGAGAAGGAGAAAACTGGAGGTGGAGCAGAGCCCCATTCATGGTTCAGAGACCCTGGTAGTTCCAAGTTCTCCAGAGGTCCTTTCTCAGTCTCCCTCCCCTCATGTTCAAGAGAGGGAGACCCAGGAGCAGTGGTTAACACAGTGTCACCAAGCACTCACAACCAGTTGAAAAATAAAGATCCCATTTTCGCAGCCAGGCTCAAGGCTGGGGGCAAAATGTTCACCACAAAACAAAATAAGAACAAATCAATGTCATGCCCATTTAATTCCCACAGGGGGAGCTCACGCTCCTCTATTGGGAAGCAGCGCCCTCCAGGTGTGGGAGGGCCCACTGTCTGCCAGGGTCGACACATGGCGCACATGCGTAGTCCACTCGTGGGTTCTGTCCAATATTTCACAAGGGTACAGACTACAGTTCGCTATGAAACCACCCAGATTCCACTATGTGTTCGTTTCAGTGGTCAGGGGGGATTCAGCACGAGTCCTAGAGGATGAAATACAATCCCTTTTAACCAAACAAGTAATCAGAGCCGTCCCAGGCGAGGAGGCTCAACAGGGCTTTTACTCCCGTTATTTCCTCATTCCAGAAAAAGGGAGCTTGGCCCTTTGCCCCATTTTAGATCTCCGTGTGTTAAACACACACCTACAAAAATACACTTTCAGGATGTTAACACACAAAGTACTCTGTCGTTCAGTTTGCCAGGGAGATTGGTTCGTAACGATGGAGCTGTCTGACCCATATTTCCACATCGCCATTCACCTCGCACACAGGAAATTCCTCAGGTTTGCTTATCAAGGCAGAGCTTACGTATATCAAGACATCCCTTTCAGGCTGTCACTGATGGACATAGATGCACCTCTGGGTGTGGATGCTCTAGCTCACCCGTAGCCAAATGTACTGCTCTATGCGTTCCCCCCTCTCAGCCTGATCTCCCCCACCCTAGGCAGGGTGAGAGAACAGGGTTTGTCGCTAATCCTGGTAGCACCGCAGTGGCCTTCCAAACATTGGGTGGCAGAGAGAATACAGATGCTGGCGGGCAAGCCATGGCCTCTCCCAGTATGCAGGGATCTGCTCTCCAAGGCGCCTGGGGAAATCTATCACCCTCACCCAGATCATGTAGCACTCTGGTCTTGGCCCATGAGAGGTGGAACCTGAACGCTGCAGGCTTGCCGGCGCAGGTCGTTGACACCATTCAGAGTGCAAGAGCCCCCTCCACTCGCGCTCTTTATAGTGGCAAGTGGTACCAAGGTCTGCTTGAGGCCCAACCCGGCCTTTGTTCCCAAGGTGGTAGAATCAGCCTACAGATGTCCTACAGTGGAGCTTATGGCATTTCACCCACCTCTGTTCTCCTCGGTGGAGGAGCAGGAGCTTAACACATTATGCCTGGTGCGGGCTCTACATGTGTATATGAGTAGGACAGCAGGAATCAGGAGGAATGATCAGCTGTTCGTGTCCTGGGCCACTCCCCATAAGGTCAAGCCATTGTCCCACCAGAGGCTGTCCCACTGGATTGTGGGCTATGCCTCACACTTTTGTATGGTTTTACAGGCTGGAGGTCTCAAAGCCATCCCTCGCACAAGCAGTGCTAAAATCAAATACACCAGAGTCCGGGTGAGAGTATCTACCCGACTCATTGTGGGCTTTGGAAGACTCCGGGAGTAGTCTATATCTCCCATAGTGAAACACCGAACAACGTTAGAAAAAGAACAATGGGTTACTTGACGTAATTCCCAGTTCTTTGATAACAGAGTAAGGTGTTTCATCAATACTGCCCTCCTTGCATAGACATGGAAAGAAACTGGTCTGGAATGATTTGGAAAGGGCCAGTCGACTGTGGTAATATGAGGGGGCGGGGCCCTAGCACAGTTCGACCTGTCTGTCACTGTCAGACATGGTGTCATTGGAGCTTCCATAGTTGGTCACGCCGAGGCGATTCCCATAGTGAAACACCTCACTCTGTTACAAAAGAACCGGGGATTACGTTAAGTAACCCATCGTTTTGTTTTTTCTCATCTTAATCGAGGGTCTAACGGTAAAGGGTGCTGTATGTTGTCTGTCTTGCTGCAAAATCAATTGCCCGTTGGGAACAAATAAAGTTGAAGTTGAGTTGAGTTCATGGTTTTATTGACACGCAAACACACAGATAACAGACACACATACTGGTGTATGCAGAAGAAACTTTTAACCCACATGACCCGACATGAACCTGACACAAAGTGACTTTACCTGTGTAACACCCAAATTAAATGATTATTACCAAGAAGCAGGTGACACTTCATGATCACCCCATATCGTCTGTATTATTTTTCTAAGTATTGTGGGACCTGAAGTGCAACTTATATTTTTTTATGTAAAGCTACAGACAGTTAATTTTTGTTTTTTACATTCTGTTTTTTAGCTATGCTAACTGATTATACCCACTGAGTGCATGAAAAAAAGTCTTTACCTTAAACCTGTGAAAAATGGGAGCAAACACAAGTGTTGTGTTTAAATTTATGTTCGGTATACACTATGGTTCACAAACTGTTGGAACTTGTGTTTTGGCATCACGCCTGTTCCAAAAAATGAAGACTGAGCCTAAAACGATCAGAAAAGGTTGTGAAAACCATTAAGAGTGAATATTCCATTCATCAGGTGGACAAAAACACATCTGCTATGGGATGATCATGTTGCTCTGTGTCTGCTGGGTGTGGAAGTAGGCAACTGTTTGCTGAAGTGTAAGTGTAACAACTTCTTGATAATGTTTTTTGGCCATAACATTAAGGGTTCTTACAAAATCCTCACGTTGTTTTGTTTATGAACATCAACTGAATTGCTGTCATTTAGATGCTCATCAGGTTTACCTCAAAGTACTCCTTGTCCACTATCTTCCCGGTTTCTATGGTGACTTTAGGTGTCAGCTAGTCCAGGGCCAGGGAGGCGATGCCGTGGGAATCAAGACTGCCTTCACCATTGTCGAGGATAACTCTCTGTATTTCTTTCTGCATTTCTTGCGCTCTACATCCCTCGATCTGATATTCAGTGTTAGATATCACAAAGCTTCTGATCAGCTTTAATAACTCAAACCTGTTTTTTTTGAACAATTGATCTTTGACTCTCAGCTTTCCTCTCAGTGTCAGACGACTGGAGTTGCGACATCATGTTTTAAGAGCCTGTCAGTTAGGTTATCTTTGTCTGATTTAAATCTTAAAAAAACAATCTGTCCTGGAGGAGGGATCCCTACTTTGTTGTTTGTCTTGGAGAGTTTCTTTAATTCCTATTAAAGGGTTTTATTTTTGGAGTTTATTCTCATCTTAATTGAGGGTCTAAGGATCAAGGGAGCTGTATGTTGCACAGATTATAAATCCCTCTGGGGCAAATTTGTATTAGTACCAAACAGTGAATAAAATGAACTTCACTTGACAAAGCTGGACAACAGTGCCTCCCTGTGTTTAGAGATAAAGTTAAAAACCTCTCCTGCCTGCAGCCAATCAAACGCGCTGCTGCTGCTGCCAAACCTAGTTTATAGTTATGACTTAATTACACCGTTGAGATTACATTTTATATCAAGTTACATCAACAAAAACTCAAGTTGTGCTAAAAAACTTAAGTTCATCTCTAGCTCAGTGTGTGGTTTGTAAAGATTAATGAACTTCTGAACAAGTTCTTCATGGTTTAACAGACACACACAAACATACAGATTACAGACACACATGCTGGTGTCTGCAGAGACCTTTAACCCAGATAACTCAACATAAACCTGACACAATGCAACTCTGTGTCACACCCAAAATGAATGATTACCAGGCAGTAGTTTGCACTTCATGATCACTACATGTCATCCTATTGTCTTTTTCAAAGAACTGTGGGATGGAAAGCTCAATTTATATTTCATTATTTAAGGTTACACACAGTTGATTTTTTTTTTAAGTCAGATACTCTATTTTTTGGGCTAAGACTTGATTTATATGATTATATGGGGCAGAAAAACTATACATAGCCCGCTGTCATTCAAAGACAGAAAACTGGACCTTGAAGGATGATAAAGCTCTTTAAAAACTTTAATTTTGCTTCGGCAGCAACAGCTTCTTCATAAGGTGATTGTTTAGTTTAGCCATAACATTACGGGTTCTTTCAAAATCCTCAAGTTATTTTGTTCTGAATGAACATCAATTGAATTGTTGTGACTTAGATGCTCATCAGGTTTACCTCAAAGTACTCGTTGCCCACTATCTTCCCGGTTTCTATGGTGACTTTAGGTGTCAGGTAGTCCAGGGCCAGGGAGGCGATGCCATGGGAGGCCAGCAGCGCTGCCCGGTACTCCACGAACTTCCCTCCACCCTCCCAGAGGTCCAGGAGGCCGGGGAAAGGCCCCGGTCCTTCAGATGTGGTAAAACAACAAAAATAGTTTACAGTTTACACGACAATGATACTGTATATTTCTGATGTTCTCCGGGATTACATCTGATGGAAACATTTGTGAGTGTTTACCGACGTATTTTATTTATTAATTTAAACAGTCACAACTAACTTGTGCTGAACTTGGTCAACTTTCATGGTTAATGACCATCCATGTCACATGAATGGCACACATATGCTCCACCCACAGGACACCTCCCTCCAGACTCCCCTCTGGTCCTACCTGGGGAAAGGAAGAGGGTCGCGGTGAGTCCATCATCCATAATGGGGATCCTGCGGACGCCGGGCGCCATGTACCAACGCTCCACCACCACACTGGCCAGAGGCACCTGGTCCGCGAAGCCTTCAGTCTGGTGACCCTGGTACACTAAGATTGTGACCTCCATGGGAGTCTGGACATTCATCTTCCTCAGCCTTTACTTTACTCATTTTGACAGGATTTTCTCCAGCTGGAATGAACCGTACTTGCCGTGAGCATTTTTTAAGCAACATGCCAGTCAATCTGTATACAGCTTCTTGAGCACACACTTCTCTGTTGTGGAGATAGACTGTACCGAGTTCTTTCAAGGCTTGTCTTGCATCATGGTTTTCTTGATTTCTTGCCTCCTTTTGGGTAATTAAATCGACATGGTGTACCCTTTTTCCTGCATGTTTTTCAATGCCTTTTGCTGTGTTTTTGAACACTTGTGACATTCTCTTCCAAGTCTGCATCATTTGATGGTCTTTTGCAAGTGATATATTGATCTACAAACTGAACAACATCCTTGTCTTCATCTTTGTCAATCTGTGGAGCATTTTCTATCCAAAACAGGCAATGAGCATAAGGAGATCCTCTGTGTTGAAACTCAATACGATAAAAGTAGTCCTTTATTTTACCAATTGGGTTAGCATCTGAAAGGATAAGTTTGTTTAAAAATGTTTGAAAACGATGATCAAACATTCTTGCTGCAGTTACTGGATTTCGTTTCAATAAATCATTCTTTTCCAGCCAGTCCATTTCATCAGTATTTTTGTTTATGCCTTCTTGTGTCATAATTGTATTCAAGATTTCTGTCCATCTCATTTCAGCACGAGAAAGAAGTGAACCAGGTTGGTAAACCTAGCTGTCTCAGCATCGCAAATGTATCTTTTTGTACTGATTGCCAAAAAGCAGGACTACCACGGATAGGCTTGAAGAATTTGTAAGCCTGATCAAATTTTAATATCTCTTGAAGAGATTTTCGATTTGTCAACATGCTTGCAGTGACATTCCTAATGCAGTTAGATGACCCTTTCCTCAAAGCAATTGAAACATTTGATAGAATTTGTTCAAGTTCAGAAATGCATCGAGCATAGAATATATAGTGTATATTTTGAGCGAACCTTCCATTAGCATTTAAGATTCTGTGTTTCAAATAAGTGCAAGTGTAATTCTTAGTGGTCTTTTGTCAGAGAAAGTTGAACCTCCTGTTGGATATAAAGATGGAAAACATTTAGCTTCATTGGACACATCTTTTAACAAATGGTTAGGATTCCTTCCTTCAGCTGGAGCGAGGCAAAACACGTCATCAAATTGATGATCCAAAATTTCTTGGCCAATATCAACAAGTTGTAAACGTGTATCCATAAAGATTTCTTGTTGTTGCTCAGTGTAAGTCTCCTCAATGTCATCCACTCCACTGTCGTTGTTTTGAATGAATGATCTTTATTGTCATTGCACATGTTACAGAGCAACGAAATTTGTTTTGTATTCTTGAGTCTTCATTTTCATCCATATCAGTGTTCTGCAATACACCTTCAGTTGGTATGTCTTCAACTTCATCATATTCATCTTCCACTGATTCATTTTCCTCCAGAGGGTTCACCCATTGGTCATTCACATTTATATCTGCATACCATATGTTGTTTTTAATCAAATACTCCAAAGCCATTTTTACATGTTTTGTTCTAACAAACTGATATTGGTAATGTCCTTTGTATGATAATTTTCTTTTGAGCTTGACTTTAATAATCAAATTGCTTTGTTCTTCTCTTGGTAGAATACTTGTGACATCATTGATGTTACAAGACACACAAACGACAGGACCAAGAACCCCATTCTGTCCTGATTTAGGCAAAGGAACAAGTTTCAGAAATGGGATATTCAACACTACCAAGTGTTCTTCAAGAGAATTCAGGCATTTTAACTCCACCAGAATCGGTTCTAGATGAAGACCATTTACATCACTTCCTTCAGGCATTTTACCATTCTGTAGCTTTCCATGGCACGTACGACAAATCCACAATTTGTCTCTCTCCCAGCTGCAGAGGTTGCATTCGGCACCACATTCTTCATTTTATTTATGCAAGTATGTAGTTGTGATATATTTGGTGGCTAATGCAGCAGTTTCACTGTTCTTCCTATATGAACCCACTTTACACTGAACGACTTGGTTTCTGGACAACAGTCTGTGACAAACACAACATATATAACCAAGATTTTTAGCAACTGTATAATAGATGTTTTTAATTGCATTAACAATATTCTTATTATTTTCAGCTTGTTTTAAATATTGTGATTTACGACTTGCAATCTTATATTCCTTGTGTTCAGGCTTTGTGTTGTAAATTTCTCTCATTTTTTCACTTTTTTTTGTTTCCAGTAGTCAGGATCAGCATAACTTTCTCTACTTTTTTCAAGTTTCGGCTCCCGATGGCTAGGATTAGTTCTATACTTTCTTCTCATTTTCTCAAGTTTCTCCTCATAATCAGGGTCCATTTCATGTTTCCTTTTGAGTCTCTGGGATCTGGTGACTTGCAGAATCATGTTTTGTGCTGAAAACCATCATTTTCTTCTTTACAAATTCCTGCACAAATTGCTGAATCATTTTATGCTTTACACAAGTAACAACTTCATCATGATTTCTATTGTAGTGCTTCAAATATATTGCACCACAGTTGGAAGGCACATGACTAACATGCTGTTCACATGTGTACAAGTTCCACCTGTCCGCATTGGAAGTATAAATGTTGATATTGAATAAGTCAGCTGTGGCTAGAATCTGCAGTTCCATAGCCCATGAGCCAATGTTCTTCATGCGAGAAGATGCCAGATAATTATCCATTGAAGAATACTCATTTCATAAATAAGGAGTAAATGTCAAGTGATTTTGCTTCAGATGACTCACAACTGCTTTTCTGATTTTATTATGTTGATTTTCCTCTCCACAAATTGAGAAAGAGATGGCTCTAAAAAAGCAGTTTCCATCACCATTTATGGACTTGGTATCACATGGTTCACCCATGTAACTGAATGAGTTTCTGTCTTCAGAGACTATTAGATCGTTCATCTTCACTTTTGCACAGCTTTCTTCTCACTGCTGTCTAGTGATAGGAAGGAATTGCAAGTTGGGTTCTTTTTGACTAACAACAATCACTTCATCGCAGATTTCCTCACATGGTCTGACATCTGTCAGAGTTTCAACCCCATAAACCATAAGCTCCTCTGTCAAGGTTTGCTGCAGAGACATTTCTTCAATGGTCTCTTTATTCTCATCGCAATCAATGTATTTTCATTATCATTTTCCTCAAGTCGTCTTATATTCTTCAAGGTTTCAGCCTCATTACCAGTCCCTTCTGCTGTCATTTCTTTGGCAGTGCTATCTTCATTGTCATCATCTGGTCTCAGATCAGCATTCAAAAGTTCTGTCTTAGGACAGGTGGCTTGGCTGCTGATACATGGCTTTGCAGTTGATTATTCGGTGTGAGTCAACATTTCTACGTTCACTCCAGTAATCTCAAACAATTCTCCAAAAGTCAGTCCCAATGATGCTGCAGGCTCTTCAAAGTGTCTAAGAACATGAGCAATGTCTTTGTGATACACGACGACAGCTTTACCGTCTTCATCTAGTAGGCCGCTTTTGTTGCATGAATGGGGATCAAATACAGCAAACCAACTGCCATATCTAATGACCGCACATCTTGAATCCTTGAGAGTTACCAAACAAGCACTGAAATCTAAGAAGACCATTTGTAATGCCGAATCTAAAGGGTGCGTGACAGCTTCTGCATTGTCATAGTTAAACACACTAAGCTGTCCAAGTGTAGGAACACCCAAACTGAGAGAAAATGTGTCATTCTCCAGCCTGTAGATGTTGGGTAGTTCAGTCACAAGCATGTAGCCATATTTAGACTTTATCTTGCCCTTTTGCCGCAGATGGATAGGTGGAGATTATTTCCATTCTCTAAAACAGTGTCAATATCATCAGTGCTCCATGTGCGTATGCTTTTCCTGACAGTCTTAACAATTGCACTGAAACTGTTGGCAACGCACTGAGTTCCAGCGTACATACCAAATCGTTTATCACCCTGGTGGTATGAACCTTGTATAGACAGCCTTCCTTGAACAGCACATGATGTGCTAGAAACTTAAAGTAGGCTACTAGAGAGAATTGTGTACAACAGACTAACTGAGTATTTAAATGATCACAACCTTCTCTACTCTCATCAATATGGATTTAGAGAAAAACACTCTACTGCGATGGCTCTGGTTCAACTAATTGATCGATTTTCAAGGGCTCTGGATAATAATGAATTCACTATTGGGGTCTTTATAGACCTGTCCAAAGCTTTCGACACTGTTGATCATAGTCTTCTTGTTAAAAAATTGCAGATGTATGGTATAGGGGGAATTGAGCTCAAATGGTTCCATGACTACCTCAATAACTGCAAACAGTTTGTTTCTTGGAATGGTTCTGATTCTAGTTATAGGAAATTAACTTGTGGTTTACCGCAAGGTTCTATTCTTGGTCCTTTGCTTTTTATTATTTATGTAAATGATTTATACCTGGTTTCAAAAAACATGTTTTTTATAATTTTTGCTGATGATACGAATATGTTTATGTCGAATCAAAATTATGAAGACCTAATTACTCAAACAAATGATGAACTTGTTAAAGTTAATCTTTGGTTCCAAAAAAATAAATTATCTCTTAATATTAAAAAAACATCCTACATGTTAGTCACACCAAAGAATAACAAAAAAATATCTTTTGATAAAGATGTCTACATATCCAATCACTCTCTTGTTAGAGTGCAATATGCCAGGTTTTTAGGTGTCTACATAGATGAAAAATTAAATTGGAAACAACATATATCATTCATCAGTAATAAAGTTGCCAAGAACATTGGTGTCATCAGCAGGATAAGACATGTTTTGCCTAGAAAAATTCTTATATCACTTTATTATACATTAATATATCCTTTTCTTTCTTATTGCAATCTTGTATGGGCAAGCACTTACAGAACCAACCTTAAACACCTTGTTACTTTACAGAAACGATTTGTTAGAATGATTACTTACTCTGAACCACTTGCGAGCTCAGGCCCTCTGTTTCAAAAACTTGCTATTTTGAATGTTTATGACATAAATGTATATCAGATCTGTTTATTTGTGTTTCAGCATAGAATTAATTTTTTACCTTCTAGTTTCTGCCATATGTTTGTGTCCAACAACTTAATCCATAGTCATCAGACACGAAACTCTTCCGATCTCCACACTGCCTTCGATAGAACTACTCTTGGGCAATTTGCAATACGATATCAAGGTCCATATCTCTGGAATCAGCTACCTAACTATTTGAAAAAAATTATTTATTTAAAATCATTTAAAAAGGCTCTTAAAAGGTATCTCGTCAGTCAAACCATGAACCATCAAATATAAGACATTTATGCTATGTTGTTTGTTATTTGTCTTGTCTATTTCCTTTTCTTTCTTTCTTCTTATTATTGCATATGTCATTATTGTTCTACATTACTCAGTCATATATTTTTTATTCATTTATTTATTATTATTATTTTTTTTATTCTTTCTTTTTTATATTCACTGTATAATCACTCAAATGGTTGTTTAGTTTTTCCCACTTATTTTTTTGTTATTTAATTTGTTTTTTTAGTCTTAATTTGTAACAAATTTGTTTTTTTTTTATTATGTTTTTCATGGGTGAGGTTTTTATATAAGCCCCTTCGGGTTTCATACCTCCCCTTTGCACATCTCAATCACAGCAAGTGTTCATACTATTTTAAATGATATGTTTGTGCTAAAATAAAAAAAATAAAATAAAAAAAAAATGTAGCAGGGATTTGACCAACATTTCTAGGTTTCCAGGTTTCAATCATCTGTTTCAGAAGTTGCTTCTGCCCAGAGAGATTCACTTCATTATGTAGTACACACACTCACAGGCAGCGGAGCAGGAGAGGAGGGAGAGTGGGGAGGCGCGAACCTCGAGTGAGGCTGTTTGCAAATAGAGCATTTTTTATTTGGAAAATACTGCATACTCTACCTTTAGGAAGTTATGAAAGTAACAATAACATACCTTTTACTTGTATCTTGAATGGCGTTATCTGTTTCTGGATTTAAGCAAAGTTTGTTTACAAATGCAAAGGTAAATCACAAAATTCAACAGAGTTGGCTCTTCGTTATAGTTAGTCAATATTGTGAATGAAACTGATACTTATATGGATGGGTAAACCTGGAACACTATGGGTGGATTATGCTGTATCTATTGCAGGGAGTTGGGATGGGAGGTGAGACCACGGAGGAGGAGGACGTCTCCTGTTGCTGGCCTGGATAAGTGTCTAGAAAATGGATGGGTGGTTATGCATTGCATTATCCCACATGGATGTGAAACAAAATTGTAAATGTCAAAATAACATGAAGTCACCAATGACTATGCATGAATAACGACTTCAGTTGCAAACTTAAGTTGTTTGCAATGCTGTGATCCTATGAAACTTAAGCAGTGTTTTGTGGATTTAAAAACTTCAGATATTTCTAATTGAATGAAGATGAGTAGATGATGATTGAATGTTCATTTTTGGGTAAACTATCTTTAATCATCATGTTGTAGACTTCTAGAATATAAAAAATTGGATTAATGACAATTTAGTTAGTCTATCAAGAATATGCCTTGTGGTTGGACAAATATCACTCTCAAACTGAATGAGTGAGCTTGAAATAGAATGAATGGCAGTGCTGCACTAAATAAATCCAAGTCCTATAGATCTGTGAGTGGTTTACCTCTGTATGGCTCGTAAGCAGTATCTCACTGTGAGTGCACAGGCGGACCAATAGGAACCTGGGCTCCCTGACAAAGAGTCCCACACAGGGCTTCTGGCTGTTGGAGGTTGTGTGTCAGAATATCAATCTATTTAATGCTTATCTTAAAAATAAATCTCTTATGATATATTTAACTGATTAATTCTTAATATTTACAACTAAATACAGATAGCTACATTGCTTATTCCATCTTGTGAAGGGCTCATTGCATGGCTGGAAACTGGTCTTAGTTACAAAATGTAAAATGTGCATCTACTTCAAAAACAAACCAAAGCACTCTAAGGTTTGTGCAAAATTAAAAGTGCCTTTATTATACATGGTGACATATTTTAAAATAACCAATGTGTTGTGACTCACCAAATTCTTCTTTGGGCTGAGTGAGAGAATGGCTCTTCCCCAGTGTGCAAGGCTATCGTCCAAGAAACAAATATGACAGACCAATAGGAAAAGATGGGAGAGGTAAGGAAAAAAGCAGTGAATCTGAATATAAAAAAGACAAGAAAAAAAATTGCCTGCCCAGTGATGATGTGTCTTTTTTTTTTCTTTTGAAAAAAGTATTCAGGTTCAGTGTTGGCACTGGAGGCCCGGGATTGGGAAACACTGCATTAATGCAATACAAATGTGTAAACCTGAAGCCTCTCAGTTGTTTAGAAGTGATTTCACTTCTTCTTCTTCAGTTTTATGGAGGGTGGCAATCAGTATTAAAGTACATTACTGCCACCCATGTTTGGACAAGCATTACACTGCCACAAAACAAAAACAAAAAAATATATTTTTCTGTAGTACATTTTTTATTTTTTTATTTTTTTAAATTTATTTATTCGATTAGCATTTAAAATCCACCCACAACAAATACATAGTAGATTTCAACAAGCATCATTTTGATCGGCTCAGTTTCTTTCAAAAAATGGAAAAGACTTACCAACCCAATTGCACATAAATGTTTCAAATCCACTTGAAGCTTCCTGATTTCCCTCTTTAATTGTAATTCTCAAAAATATTTATTTCAAAAATAGTGGAAAAAATATGCTTCAATGAGTCTTCTATTTTACAGTATTCACATAAAAAGCACAATAAAATCAGCAAATTCTAAGAATTTTGTCTTTATAACTGAAGTTTAGGCAGCATTTTAAAGTTTGCCTTTCCATACATGGACAGCTGAAATCCTGCACCCGGCTCACTGATTCTGATTAAGTCAGTGAGGTACTGGATAGTCCTTGGTGTCAGAGAGTGTGAGTTCAAGTCTCAACTGATACAAAATGCACATTGTAATGTCAACTTTCTTGTTGTCTTCCTATTCTTTCATGTGCTGCACAAAACTGCCTGGGCCAAACCATGGCTGTAAAGCAGCTATGATGTTCCATTTGATTTAAAAACAAAACAAAAAACAAACATGCATTCACATTGAATTTCAATTCTTCTTAAAATTCACTGTAAGTCAAAGATTGCTTTTGCACTTGGAACCCACACAACTTGCATTTCATCAAGGTAAAGGTACTTTACTTGTCACACATACAGTTGTACAGTGAAATATAATCTCTGCATTTAACCCATCCATGAGGAGCAGTAGGCAGCACTGAGCAGAGCCACAGTACTGCCGCCATGCTGCATTTCCTTTTGTATATTAAACTCAAAATAGTAAAACATAAAATTAATTAAGTTTTACTTAATCATTCATTTAAAAGTCCCTTGTTTTGTATGACCTGAACAACCATTGCAGGACACGGTTTTTCTGAGCTCACATTACATTGAATTCAAGAGGTCAACCCCAGTTCATGGAATCGCATGGGCAATGCTGATGTCACACACCGGCTGTGTACTGATCAGTCAGTCACCTAACTGCTGGTAGTTTACACCTGGTTCACACAGAGAAGTATTTAAAGTTCTGGAGTTTTCCACACATATATATCATGGAAGAGAACCCAAGAAAGAAGCCTAAAGCAGATCAAAGTGATGTTACCACTGCAGAGGGATATATCAGTAAAGTGAGTGCAGCTAAGATATTCAAAAATGGAAAGCATTACTTGAATGCAGTAATTCAGATTTCAAATGAAAGATTTCACGACGTTGTTTCCTACATGATGCAGCTCCATGCGCATTTTTTGAAGTTTACAGAAACAAGACAAGCCATCAAACTCTTCAACGTAAGAAAAGCATGCAGTAAGTATTTATAAAACAACTCAACTTTTTGCTTAATCATCTTTATCCTAAAATACAATTCTCCTATAATGATCAGCTGACTAATTGTTTTACTTTGGATATTCTAATGAACAGGTTACCGACAATACTCAGAGTATGATGTGACCTGCAAATTCAACACCACAATGGAAGCTACCCATGTCAACTTTCATCCATGACAACAGAAGACTGAAGAAAGCAGCCTGGCACAAGCAAAACTGCTACCCTCTCATCATAAGGTAAATGTGTTGACTCACTAGCTCCTCTTTCTCCACTGTTTAATCTTTAAAATTAATAACAACAGTTTAAACATTAATATTATCTTATTTCATCAGATTGACTCAATCAGATGCAAGATCACATCAGTTTCTACCAACAAATACACCGTCTCTGTCCATGGCAGTAATCAGGAGGTCACTGCAGTGGTGGGGAATGACAGAACAGCTGCTATGAAAATCCAGGTGTGGAATGAACAGTATCAGTGCATACAGGCACAAAAGTCATACATTATTACAAATTTGTCAACAAAGCATTTTGCTGGACAATGTCTACTGACAACAACTCCACACTCAACTTTCACGAAGTGGAAAGATATTACACTGCCTATCAACCATGAAGACATTGATGTGGCTCAAGACATTAAAACACTTCTGGGGCAAGCTGTTGCTGTGGACATTAAATTTAAATTATGTTTCATCATTTGTAAAAAGCACCAGACAGGTAATTCCAATCCTATGGACAAATATCACAGATGGAAACACTGTGAAAGAAAACTAAAGATGTCAACATAGGAGAAAACCTTAAGCGGCACTGTGACATTAAAAGAAACTGTGGGTGTAATAAGAGACTACAAAATCAACAATGCCACCATCACCCAAGTACTGCAACAACAAAACAAAACTGAATTGACTCACAATTCTGATGAAATAGAAGAAATGCTCCTAGAAATGCCGACTGTGACGTGTTTAGTGGATAATGATGACAATAGAATCATTAAGATTGACCCTTGCACATCGGTTACAGAGCCTTCTTTTAGAAATCAAAAGCAGCAGGGCAGTGAAGATGACATGTCACTGGAGCTGCTGTTCCAAGAGCCTCCAGTGTAGATGGTCCAATCCTAAAAGTGGAAACAATGTCATTTTTCTTTTTACTTTTTATGTTCAGCTAAAAAGTGTTCATGAAGAGTTTTACAAAAGGCAATTGTAGTTTCTCAATTTAATTTACTAATTTCATTTGTAAAGATGAACACATAATTTAAGTTGTTAAACTATGTAAGGATTGTATATTTTTTACTTTAGATGGGAAGTAACAAAGTACATTTGAGTACTGTACTTCATTGTGTTTAAGTATTTAAAAAAGAAAAAATCAGCCTCAAGGTCATAGACAACTTTGAGGGCTCTTTTCTTTCCACATCCATGTTAACGAAAAAAAATTCACGCATGTAATGGCTACTTTGTTCACCCCAGCCTTTGTTTTCTGTTTTCCTCCTTTTTTTGTAAACAATCCCTGATGTTCTGCAGTCTGGTGTTATGTCACTGGAGGGCAGAGTTGCTAATACTTCTCATTTGTTGTATCTGAGAAATAAAAAAGTCAAATCTGTCTGTACATTGGGTGTATCGTGTACTGTCATCATGTGCAGAAATGCACTGATCGTTATTATGTTGTGATAAATTAAAATGTTGTATAGCCTACTTTAGCTGGGACGGGTGGAGGTGTTCTAAGCTGTGTGGTGCAATATCTGTATTTCTACCAGTGCTAAATAAATGCTCTGTGTGTAACTTGGCTTCTCTCCAATCAAGGATGGTATTTTGTAGTGGCGGCTGATGCATTTTTCTCCAGGGGGCTACAACAAAATCCAAAATATATAGGCTATGTCAAAAATAACAAACATATATAAAGGCATTTAAGCTTATTTGAAGTGTTCCCTCAAAAGACACTATTAGTTATTTAACTAAATTGTTTCTTAAGTTGTAATTACTGATAACTACAGTGGTGGAATGTGACAAAATTTTATTCAAGTACTGTAGCCTACTTAAGTACAATTTTGGGGTAACTGCACTTAAGTATTTTTATTTTGTGCAACTTGATACTTTTATTACACTACATTTCAGAGGAAAATATTGTACTTTTTACTCCAAATTTTATTTCAGTTACTTTTCAGAACAATATTTTATAGATAAAACATGTTTGATATATACACATTAGCAGTGGTTTTAAAATTAGCTTGACACCATTAAAATGCTGCTTACATGCACACATCAGTTTTCAAATATACCTACTGTAACAATGCAGGGGTGTGTTGGCTACTCGAACCCGGGGCTCCCAGTCCAAACACAGGCATGCTGACCAGTCAGACAAAGGGATATCCCACTGGCCAAGTGGCCGGCACGCTCACCCTAGGTATTTACAATATATTAGGGCTGCACAATATGAGGAAAATCTGCATTGTGTGATCACACTGTTTAATATTGTGATGACAAGTCTTGCAATAACTACATACTGAGGTGTGTGTATAAGCTCTACAGTTCCTATGTCTTACTGTTTTAACAGGTACACTGCTAGACCCCAAACATTGAATAGTCTTAAATAAGATAACTATAATTAAAATAATTAGCCTATAAAATAAATAGGGTTGTCCCTCGATACTTTAGCTTTTGTCAGTCGAATCAGATTTGGCTGTTAAATACAAATATTTGAGTATTTGTCTCTTACTTGTATCTTACGTGTGGCAACAAGCAACATTTTATTGACCTGCAAGACAATCGGGGTGACAGTGACTTTCTATAACTTAGTAAACAAGTCAAGTCAATGTGTGCTAACTATGCGAAAGCACTTTTGGCAAAGCATTTTTGTATCTGTTGTTTTTAATACATGTAGAAATAGAAAATGAGACATTTAAACAAGGAAGGATTTACAGTAACATTACTGACCTCATCCAGCAGTTAGTAGCCTCAGTGACAGACAGCACTCCAGAAGTCTATCGCCTGCGTTTCAAACACCCTCTGAACCAGCGTCAGTACTCATTGCAGGGAACCCGTGGCTAATGTTAGCATGTCGGCTAAGCTACAACACAACTTTGAAATTACTGCGAGAAATTTTTTTTTTTTTTCCCCTTTAGTGATGCATCACCCAATTGAACTTATGAATGAACCGCCACTGCTATTTTGTATAAATGTCCCTAAATCCTTGACTTCAAATTGCAGGACACTGCATCTTTTTCTCTGCCCTGCACTGTGAGACATATTTGATGAGAAGTTTTTCAAAAAGTCACCACAGTGATATTTGTGTCCTCATGATATGGACAATCGATACATTTACTCTAGTATGAAAACAAATTGAAATTTGTTAAATTGTCTATGTAATGCAGTTCAATAAATTGTCTTGGTCATCGTTCAATATACTATTTCTAAGCTCCAGTCTTTTGTATGTCTCAAATTGTTTTAAGTATTTCTTTACAATAAATACGTGAGAGATGTTAGTCTGTTTTGTGTGTTAACATGTCATTGTGGTTGTTTGTGCTGTTTTGAGACCAACAACAGGATACGCTAGTTTTATTTTAATGAGAGAATTTAAACTACACATAAGGCCTAACATTTCCCAATAATGGTACAAGTGATTTTTTCTGCTTAGCCTAATTTTATTTTATTTGTGCAGTTTTGCTGTTGAAAAGTAATGTTGATTTACTTTTAAAATGAAGCTGTAATGGTGCATTTACAATTTTACAAATAGGCCTATCTCTGCTATGAATCATTTCATTATTGATTAGCATTCCAGTTATTTTCTACATTAAATGTTTGTCCATAAAATTATGTTAAATTCATATTACCTTTCCCCAATTCCAATCTGGCATCCACAAACATCTCACTTTGTCTGACTAAAGGTCCAAAAGCATGATAAAGCAAGATTTGAGGAAGATATCCTCAAATCTCCGTAGGTAACTCCAACACTGATGCCTGAAACAATCAATCCATCATTAAATATTGTAGATTAATTATGTGTTTGACTTATTGATTTATTGGCTAATCATTGCAGCTGTAGAATTCCTACAATGAGATAGAGGAAGTTTTAAATATATACCGCAGAGTTGTCTCTTGCTAATTAGCTCAGTGAGATAGAGCATAGTCTCTTGTGCCAGAAATTGTGAGTTCAAGCCTCAACTGATGTAAAATGCACATTAGAATGCCACCTTTTTTTCATCTTCCTATTGCCTAATTTTGCCTAAAATTGCCCGGCCCCAACCACTGCTGTGCAGCAGCTATGATTAAGAAGATAGAATGTCAGAGACTGCTTAAGTTAGATCAAGATATTAAAATACTGGTGTTACAGCATATAGAGCAATAGGGCACAGATACGTGGTGTAAGTTAAACGAACTTAAAAGTGAACTAAATTATATACTTAACAGGAAAACTGAATATGCCTTGTTCTGTACTAATCAAAACTATTATGAACAAGGAGAAAGATCTGGTAAAGTATTAGCCCATAGAGTAAAACAAATGCAATCTCAAAACATAATTCCATCAATTTTTGATAATAACCTTATTACAGACAAAATGGGTATAAATAACACATTCAGGTCTTTTTTATCCAAATGTATATATGTCCCAGGGTAATATTGACAAAAGTAAACTTGATGGTTTTTTATTTCTTCTATCACCCTGCCTGTCTTAACACAGGATGATGAATTGTTATTAGAGGAAGATATCTCTATTGATGAAATTAAAGAAAAAAATTTAGGTCTCAGAAAAGGGAAGGCTCCAGCAAATAATGGATTCTCTGTAGATTTTTATAGGAAATTCATAGATGACCTTGCCCCAAGACTACTGTGTGTTTATCGAGATGCCTTACAAAGAGGCCGATTACCAGAAAGTATGAGGTCAGCTGTAATTACACTACTGCATAAAAAGGGGAGGGAGCCACAACAGTGCGGTAATTACCGTCCAATATCTCTAATTAACGTGGATGAAAAAATTCTCGCGAAAGTTTTAGCATCCAGATTTGAAGAGGTAGCCCCTCTACTTATACATCAGGATCAGGTCAGCTTTATCCAAGGAAGGAACTCTGCAGATAATCGCCCAAGAATGTTGCATATTATGTGGAAGACAAGAAATGATGACACACCGATCATTGCCTTCTCTTTAGATGCCGAGAAGGCATTTGATAGAGTGGAATTCCCCTTTTTGTTTTGTACTCTTGAAAAATTTGGTTTTGGTCCAGTATTTAGAAAATGGGTGGGATTAATGTATACAGATCTAATGGCTACAGTATTAACAAATGGGATTATGTCTCTTCAAATTAAGCTGAATCGCGGGATGAGGCAGGGTTCACCTCTATCACCCCTAATTTTTGCTGTATTCCTCGAACCCTTAGCTATAGCCTTACGAAATAACATTAATATAAAGGGGATACAGGCAGGGAGAGAAGAGCATAAGCTTCTGCTTTACGTGGATGATGTTTTATTGCTGTCCAGCAACCCAGAGTCAGCCATGCCAGAAATTGGTACAGTTACATTGACTCTCTGAAATATCTGGTTATTCAGTCAACTGGTTTAAATCTGAGGCCATGCATTTGTCGAGGATGTGCCCTGCACATATCAGAAGTAACTGGAAATTTAGATGGAAACCAGATGGCTTGGTATATTTGGGTATCAAACTAACACCAGGACTTAAGAACATAATGGAAGCCAACATTTCCCCAGTTATTAAAAAAAACAAATATTGTTACAAAATTGGGATAAAATAAATATTCCCTTGATGGGCAGACTTAACTTAATAAAAATGATTGTAATGCCCAAGATCAATTATATAAACTGTATGTTACCCTTACACTTCCTTTCCTCACCACTTAAAACATGTAATGGGATGATAGAGAAGTTTATTTGGTCAGGAAGAAAACCTATGTTTAGTCGGGCAAAATTATATGCTGCAAAAGATAAAGGGGGCTTAGCATTATCAAGAATAGACTGGTGTCATCTTTTATTTTCTCTACCCCAACTAACCAAAGTACATCTCCGACCAGCTAGGATCCCTTCGTGGGTTAAGATAGAAAAGCAATTAGCGCATCCTTTTTAAATGGAGGCCTTCCTTACACAGACAGACAGGTCAGTCCCACTTCAGGATCCTGTACGAGAGAATCCTGGGGAAGGGCACACCAAATAACAAACACAGACTGTTATTTAACAAGAAGATCCTCCATATGGGATAATAAAAAACTTTTAATAGGCAAGAAGAGCATATCCTGGGGAAACTGGATATGGTCTGGTATTCATACCCTGAAGGATGTTATGGGAGAAACAGGCTTTAGGTCCTTTGAGGAATTAAAAAGTAAATAGAAATTGGATAATTCAGAATTTTGGACATTTTTACAAATTCAACACTGTGTCCTCTCAAACAAGGAAAATATCCAGCAGGGTAACACTGGTATTCAGGAACTACTCAAGGTGGAACCCAAAGCCAAGGGAGCATCAGAATTTCATGAATTTATAAGATACATTCAAGTGCCTACATGGGAGGGTATTAAGGCATGTTGGGAGAAGGATCTAGACCAAAATATCTCAGACAATAACTGGAAAAGACTTTTAGAGTCTTGGTTTTGTCACTCACGTGAAACACAGTCACAGCTGATTTTTTTTACAAGATACTTAATGAAACGTACTGGTGTCCCTCTAAACTAGCAAGACTTAAACTCAGAAGCAGTGACACCTGCTGGAGATGTGGGAAAAAAAAGGCAGGAACACTGGTGCATGTTGTATGAGTGTGACAAAACATTTAAAATGTGGAATGCAATGATTTCATTCCTAATACAATGTTTGGAATTTGTTTGATTAAAAGTCCTACAATATGTCTCCTAGGAATACTACCAGACTGTGTCGAAATGACAAAATGTAAGAAACTCTGGTGCAGATTGGCTCTGGTATCAGGTTGTAGGATAACTTTACGGCACTGGAAATCCTCTACTCCTTCCTCATTGAAAGAATGGATTGAGATTTTAAGTATTACGGCAAGCTATGAGCGGGTTATTTATAGAGTTCCAGGGAGGGAGGATCTATTTAATGAAGTCTGGGGCTCATTCCTCACCCATCGAAAAAATTTGAGGGGTTATAACTATACTAATGATTTTGTGAATGGATCAGGTACATTATTTACATGCTGTATGAACTGCCTAGGGTTGTCTTTGTTTTATTTCTTTATGTATGTCAGTTAGTATTATTATTTGTATTTTTATTTTATTATTTTCATATCAATGAATTTAATTTCAATGAAAGAAAAAAGAAAAACATAGAAGCTTACACATGGATGGATGTTTCAGCAGGATTGGTTATAATTAATGTATTAAGTCATGAATATTCATACAGTCTGAGCATCTGTTGATTGATGTAGCATTGTGTTAAAAATATCAATTTAAAAAAAAAATATCCACTGCTACATTTAAGTTAATGTGACCTCTGTATAACATTACTACACTGGAAAATTAAAATAATTTATTGGAACAGGACCTCTCAGGTCTGACACTTAGCTGCAGAGTTCTAATAAAAGTAAAAAAATAATAAAATTGATAATAATAATAATACATTATACTTATATAGCCGGTGTTTCCCAAATGAGACTGTGGCGGCCCGCCACAGTCTCATTTGGGCCCGCCACAGTCTCATATGGAGAAAAAAATATGATCTGTCGCTCTGTCAGACCATTACACAGCTGTACTTTCCTACCGCCCGTAAACAAGCGAGAACAAGAGTGCGCGCGCACTGGTCACGCTCATAGACGTCGCTCTTTACTAGATACGTTTGGCGCGAACCAGATTCCAGCGACACTGGAGCGGGACGTCTGACTCTGAGGTAAGTGCAACTTCTTTTTTGGGCAATAGCGCCCATGCTAACTGCGGCCGTGGACACAGTATCTCACTGCGCTGTCTGCCCCCCTTCTCGGGAAGAGGAACGGCTGCACCGCGCACGTCTCGGTTCCAGAGTTTCAGTGACGAGAGCGGCCACGCTGCTTCATTATCACCGCGCATTCAGAGTCCTTGCAGGCACACAGTACAATCACCTGTTACCATACCAACGAGCTGACGCGGCTTATTATTTCATATTCTCCTCTCCTGGGGCCTCATTTATTACAGCGTGTAAAAGTCCTCTTAAATTTCACTTACGACGAAAAGGCAAAACGTGCGTACGACCAAAATATATACACTCTTTTCAGATCTATCAAACTCTGCGTACATACGGCTGCACGCTATTCCCCGTGATAAATCACACCGCGCCGAGAAAAGTGTGGATGTGAACACACCTCGTTTCCCACCTTGAACACGCCCGAACATAACCATAGCCTATATGGTCAATGCAAATCAGTACGTGCATATTAAGTAGCCATGTGCGCTCTGGGATTTTGTAGAGTGACGTCAGTGTAAGACGGTGAACACAACAGACGGAGAGAGCATGGAAGAAGCTGAATTTCTCTCAAAGCGAGATACACAGCAATATCGGGAAATATCAGTCAGAAAATGATCTTGCATTGATTTAGGCTACATTTTGTGATGAATTGGGCCGCAGCAAATTTAGGAATCTTTATTTATTTAGGCTATTTTCTGCAGTCACTGTAGAAAAAAAAAAATAGAATGAAAACATAACACTCCCAAATCCAAATAAGGGAGCAGAGAGAAGAAGAATCATAATCTGACCCTTTGTCCCAAAAAATCTTTTTTTAAGATGTTAAAACAATATAAAGGGTTTCCACTTTGAGGGGTTAGGGTGAGTGAGTGAGTGAGTTTTTGGTTTTGTTTCTGAATTAAATTTAAAATATTTCTGATATGCCTTTGTAAGTTCTTATTTATCAACGTATGTTCATGTCCATGGTCCCAAAATGCACTTACTGTAAGGGCGATACATCGCGCTTAAAAACATACACACACATTAAAACCGCCGAGGGTCAGAGACTCTCCCACCACAGTCTCCTAAAATCCTGTGGGAAACACTGATAGTGCTTTTCAAGACACTCAAAGATGCTTTACAAAATTCAGGGACATACACACACAAAAAAGCAAATAAGGGATAATGAGAAGAAACTTCCAGAGATTGTAAGCAGCGTTGAACAGGTGGATCTTGAGTGATTTTTTGAATATGGAGAGAGAGGGGGAGTCTCGGATGGGATTGGGGAATGAGTTCCAGAGGGTGGGAGCAGCTAAGGAGAAGGCCCTGTCCCCCCAGGATATGTGCTTGGTCCAGGTTGGGGGTACAGGAGGTTTACATCGGCAGAGCCGAGTGTGCGGGTATGAGTGTAATGATGGAGGAGCTCAGACAGGTAGGGTGGGGCCTGGTTATTGAGGGCTTTGTATGTTACGAGGAGGATTTTGAAGTGGATTCTCTGGGGGGTGGGGAGCCAGTGGAGCTTATGGAGAACGGGGTGATGTGGTCAGGGGTGCGAGAATGGGTGAGTAGCCGAGCAGCAGAGTTCTGATTATATTGGAGCTTATTGAGGGTTTTTGAAGATGAGCCATAGAGTAAACTGCTGCAGTAGTTCAGATGGGAGGTGGTGAATGCGTGGATGAGGGTTTGTGCAGCTAAGGAGGTGAGGGATGGATGAAGGCGGGCGATGTTCTTGAGGTGAAAGAAGGCTGTTTTGGTGATGAGTTTAATGTGCTGGTCAAAGGAGAGGGATTGAAATTACGCTGAGATTTCGGATGTGAGGAGAGGTAGATACTGTGGAGCCATCGATGTTGAGCGTGAAGTTATGGGTGGATCTGGTGAGTGCTTTTGGTCCAATGATGATCATTTCAGATTTGTTGCAGTTCAGTTGGAGGAAGTTGGTTTGAAGCCAGGATTTTATTTCATTTATGCAGTTTGTCAGGGTTGAGTGGGTGGAGATGAGGAGCTGGATATCATTGGTAAAGCAGTGAAACTGGAGACCATGACAGTGGATGATGTGCCCAAGGGGGAACAGGTACAAGATGAAGAGGAGGGGTCCAAGAACTGAACCTTGGGGGGCACCATTGGGGAGGGAAGCAGTGGAGGATTTGCAGTTGTCGATGGAGATTAACTGAAGTCTGAAATGAAGATATGATTTGAACCAGTTGAGAGTTGTGAATGTAGACAAATGAAGTGAAACTAAAATCTGCTCGAAGGAGGGAAATCACAAACTGAAGAGCAGGGATACAAATGACTGTATATGTGATTATGATGGATTAAAACCTTCAGGAGTCACTTTGAACCATCAAGACCTTCTGGTTGTGATGGTTCAGTGTGACTTGGTGTTACAGGTGCGATAATGAGGTCACAACAGGTTTTATGCCCCCATACAGATTCTCCCTCAGGAAGGCCAGCGTCTTCCTCCAGGCGTCTTCCTGAGCGCGAGAGTGCGCCACCATCTCTCCGCCCCACAGCATCATTACTGCAATCACAACAGGAGACAGACACAGTCAGTTAATGCTCAGTGGACACTGAATAAGAACCATCTCAGCCACTGTGTGGGACAGGCCCAGATACTTTCCATTGCAGCCCAGTCACCAGAGGAAAATGTTGTTTCTGCAAACTACAGATACGTTACATTAGCACATTTCATACGCATCGAATCAACGTTTCTAAGGGGACATATATGAGCTGACTTTGTCACTGGGAGGTGGACTCCTGCTAAGCTTCAGACCATTGTTTGAGACCAACAAACGAAAAAACATGGCAGGTCATTGCTGTTTTTCTAGCTGCTTTGTAGGCACCAAACGTGATGTTTTTTAGCGACACGTCATTGGAGATAAAGGAGGAGTATGGTGCATTGATGCCCAGTGTTGACACTGCAGACATGGAGCTGAATAGATGGAGGCAGCACAACAGGCCGAAGGATGATACACCTATCACCAGTGACATTCTCCAAGTTCTGAGACTAACCGCAGACTTTTATCCCAACGTGCATACTGTCGTGAAGGTGAAGGGGGGGGGGATCTGTGCGTACTATGAAATTGAATCCTGGCGGCGCCACTGGATCAGAGTGTGGACTCTTCTGCTTTGTGTGTGCTAAAACAGATTGTTAAACTGGACGTCTGTGCTCTACAGAACTGAAGCACTTTGTACCCACAGGATGAACACTTTTTTTGTTTTGTTTTTCAAATATGTATGATGGTGTGCACATCTCCTATCACTCTTCCTCATCTGTCTTGTAGATGAATCAATAAATATTGTTAATATTACCCATGAATCATTCCTTTCTTATTTGCAGCTGTTCACATCTTCCCACTTGAAATGTGAACTTACCCTTTCTGTTTGTGGTAACGGCTTTGTACTGGCTGGTTCTGGCGTGCGGTGTGTACGGAGACTCGATCAGGTGGCCTGCATTCGGGTACGACAGGATGGTCAGCAGGTGGCTGTTCCCCGCGCGCTCCATCATCTCCTTCATCTGGGACAAAAGTTCAAAGCAAAACATATACTCTTAATATTGTTGGATTTTCTTTTTGTAGACGTTTGTGTCCAAGATCAGCAAAACAGCGAAGCACCTTGTGGTGAGACTGTTTTATCAACTACATGCTTCGGTTGGCGAAACATAGAAAACACCGCCAAACAACCTACTTTGCTCTAATCCTTCTGAAAGAGACAGTTCAGATCTTTTGAGGTGGGGTTGTCTGGGGTACCTACCCTTCGTTACTGTATTAAATAAAGAAGATGTTGGTTGGTACGCCTCCAGTCTGAAAAATTGGCAGCAACGTAGTGCTGTGGAGGGGGCACCCGCAAAACGTACCTAAAAATGTCAATGATCAGTTTAAGTGTATGCTGTTCTGTTTCACCACTTTATCTTGCCATCAGAACATGGGCGAATTATGAGACAATGGGCCCCTACATGCATATAAGCAAAGGCCCCAACAACCTCTCCTACACAGGAGCAAGACACACAGACTCTGTGGTGGTTTGAATCTCTTTATTTCTAATTTCCAGGGCTGGTACCTGCGGTTATTCCACAGGCTAGTTAATAACATGTCAGGCAGGAAATCCAAAGTGTGCGATCATTTTGAGAAGGTGAAGGACCAACCCAAGGTGATATGTAAACTCATCTTCATTGGTCCACTACAAACATGACGTATCATGTGAAACATGGAAGTAGCTACATGCCCATTAGCCCACAGCGTCATTAACAGGCGGCTCGCTCAGTGTGTGATGTGCACTTGTAGATAAAATATAGGCCTATATTAATGAAGGTTCATTAGTACGGTTTGTATTTCTCTGTAATGTAGCACAGTGTTAACAATGTTACTGAGACTATTCTTTCTCACACCTTCAACTCAAACCACCAAAATATATCATTTCATCATTACATTCCTATCGTAAACATGCAGGTGACTAGTCGACTAATGGTCCTAAATGACAACTATTGGTCGATGAGGAAAATTCTTACTCAGGGCAGCCCTATTAAGTTTCATCTTAAGTTCTCTCCTCCCACTTTCTACCATGACTTCCAATCTCTGGACTTTGGTGGTTTATTCACACAGGATGTCATCATGTCAGGAATCTTACGTCCATTGCAGCCTCACAGGCCGGCAAGTTCTGATCGTCCTCACCTACAACCAGCAACAGAGGACACTGGAGTCGTCCCACCTGCTCAGAGACAAAGGACAACTGGTGAGTCCTGCCACCAACAGGGGAGCAGCGTGAGCCTGAATTGTTCTGACCACAAATCTGAACTTTTTATGACATTCTTAAGGTGATCTAAAGTGAAGCTAAAAAGCCAATAAATTAATGGTTCTGGATGATCTCTGCACATGATGGGGCAACAACTAATTGGGATCCCAATACAACAAACAAACAACAGATTTTCAGATGTCTTCACCTGCTGCAGCTCCATTATCTAGATTTTCCAGATATTTCTCATAGCTAGTGAGGTGATTTTATCCACATGTGCTTCATGGAGGAAATCTACAATACATGTGATTCCACAGGTGATACTGTTATGCAAACCACTTGTTAACTAACTGTTGTGTTGTAAGATAATACCAAACACAAAGAAAACACAAAATTTTCTTCACTCATGTAATAATGATGTTATTTTCAGAGGTGTCACTTACATCAACTTTGAACGCAGGGTCGGTGGGGATGGGTAGCCTCAGATCACGGGAGATCACCTCATTCGCCTCGTTATAGCGAGTTTTTGCAGCTTTTCTAAATCAACAGACACTAAAGTCAATGTTTGATCCAGGAGAGGAGCCGTTACTAACTTCGATGGCAAAAGGAATCGTGCCTTTCATACAGAACGGTGACGCAGAAAAATCACATTAAATTCCTGCTTTGAAAAAGCAGTGTAGACAGGCTAATGATAGGTCTAATGCACAGTGGAAGGGCAGAGCTATTGATATGCAAACAGATGTTTCAGGGCATTTCTACACCCATTTATAGTGACGTGGGGCAGTGGAAATGAGGCTTGTGCACATGCACCCAGCGACACAGTGTTCCAGGTTGATAAAGCAGAATCAGGCACAGCTTCATAAATCTGACGAAAAGACTGCATATTAGGGCTGGGCGATAAATCGATTTTATCGATTAATTCGAATTTCTAGTTTAGGTCGATTTGTTTTAATGAAAATCAAGTTTCTCTTTAACATCCGCCACCGACGCTCCCCGCTGGGCTCCTGTAGTTCAGAATGTGCTCCCCTCTCCCCCCGTGCACTTGATACACAAACAACATGGCAGCAAGCGGGTGTCTTCAGTCATTAGGAATTAGTTCGGTTTTGTGGCGTCAGACACAGAACAAACAGCACCCCGCTGCAAAGTGTGTTTAAAGGCTGTTGCAACCAACGGTAGCAGTTCTAGCAATTTACTGCAGCACCTCAAACAGAGGCATGCTGCCGAGTGGGAGAGGTGTTGCTCCCTATGAAATAAGCAAGACCTCAGCAGCCACAGCACCGCCATGTTGGAAACATTTACAAACTGTATCCCGTATGATAAGAATGGGGCCCGGTGGAAAGCGATCACAGATGCAGCCGCGATGTATATTGCTAGAGATATGGTGCCCAATCAAAACAGGGTCTTCTCTTTGTCTTCTTTTTGGCATTTTTCTGATTGCACTTTAACCCCAGAGGGGGAAATCAAAACAAAATAAAGTTAAAACTTGTTTTGAACAGAATCAGAGATTTTTTTTTTTAGGCCATATCGCCCAGCCCTACCGCGTATGCACACTTCTGCCTTTGTACATACACAAAGTTTTAGTCTTAAGTCGACACACAGTTTACTGCATCTGGCCCCAGATCTGAACCATTGAATTCTGAATAAAAAACAACTTGTTCACATCTGATTCATCGAGCTAAAGTGGAGTCTGTGTGTGTAACATCATGGACAAAGTAACTGAAAACAGAACAACTTACTTGTGATAGTAAGCTAACATGTCTGCTACCGTCCCGTCCAACGGCTGCTCATGAATCCCACTAATAGCCACCACACACCTGACCTGAGAGACCACACACACACACACACACACACACACACACACACACACACACACACACACACACACACTTTCAAGATAAAGAAATTACTGCTGCAAATCAACATAAAAACACAAAAAAACAAAGCAAAACACAGTCTCTAAAGCTCAAAAGCTGAAACCAAAAGAACTGAGCTAAAATGCTGCTGAAAACAGGAAGTACCAGTTACACCAGTAACAGCCCACTGAAGTGAAAAAGTGGAAGAATCTCTACAAAGATGAAGGCACTGAAAATCATTGTATTAGGGGAGGTATTCACCACTCACCATGCTTGTAACATATGGTTAGGTAACAAGGGTCAGTGTTCACCCTACCCTAGTCTCAGTTCTAATCTCCTTCAAAACCAAACTTACTGTAATAACAGGCACACTGAGTTCCTATAAGCTATGTTTTAGTCACATATTCCTTACCTTTATAACTTGGGAGTAAACAGCAAATTTGAGGACTAAACTCACGCCGAGGGAAATACCCAAAAGGGCGATTCTATCGCTGAGGACTTGAGGATGCTGCTCCAGAACTCTGTAAGCCCTCTGCAGCAGGAAAACATGTCAGAAAACACATTTTATGGTGCTTTGGTGGCCCAAAACTGTGAATGACATTTCCTCTAGTTAGTTTTCATATGCAGACACACCTCCTCGAAACAAGTTTTTCATGGGTTTATTAATTTTCGGTGTATTTACTAGTGTTTTATGGTGCACTGAAACTAGGTAAGATAACAAAATACTCTGCTTTTAAAATGGGTACAATACCTCATTTTAATAGTACCGGTACTTTGAGAACGGCTTGGCTTTACTAAGGGTGCTTTCACACCTGCCCTGTTCCGTTCAATCAAACTCAAGGTCGTTTACCTCCTAAGTGCAGTTTGTTTGGGCAGGGGTGAACACAACAATCGCATTCAGGTGTGCACCAAAACAACCGGACCGAGACCTTCTTGAAGAGGTGGTCTCAGTCCGGTTACAGAGAACTCTGGTGCGGTTTGTTTGCCAACTGCAGTCACATTACACATCAGGGGTTGGAGGCAGTACCTTCTCAACACAGACCTTAAAATTCTGTGTTCTATAATCTATTAGTCCACCGGGGTATCTTTTCAATATTGATAATGAGATATTCAGTTAGGTATCATGTCAAAGTCATAATTTTGGTATCGTGACAACATTAACACATAGCTCTACGGACAGGGGCCAATATTGATAAAAATTTTATTAAATTAAATCAAGGTCAAGGCGTTCAGGATTTTCTTTTGCTCTCTATCCAAATGGGAACATGTTACAGTGTGGTACAATTTAAAACAGCTACTCAGCCAGTTGGTTTTCTATAAGCAGCTCTCAATACACTTGTTAATACACACCAAAATATTTTAATAGGAGTCAAAGTGCCAACTATAATTTAGACTTGCTGAGACATTGACATTCCAGAGTGAAAACAAAGTTTATATCTCTCAGTTTTGAGGTTAGCAACTCACTGGGAAAGAAAGTGGAACATTTAGCAGCTAAAGAGTTGGTGGAGACCAAACCAGAACTAAGATAAGTGTGAACTGGACTTGGGTTTACCTCAAAGTACTCGTTGTCCACCAACTTCCCTGTTTCTATGGTGACTTTAGGTGTCAGAAAGTCAAGAGCCAGGGCGGCGATGCCATGGGAGGCCAGCAGCGCTGCACGGTACTCCATCAACTTTCCTCCACTCCCCCACAGGTCTAGGATGCCGGGGAAAGGTCCTGGTCCTTCAGTGTAAAAAAAATACCCAAAAGATTCAGCTGATATTCTGATATGTGCGTGCTCTGCTCTCTAACCTTCAGGGTGTAAGGAGCTTTTTGGTGAATGTTTGCAGATTGATGAGAGACAAAGTCATCAATCCCAGGACCTGGTCACTGCAGGACATGCTCTTTAAGATCATTACAGTGCTTTTACACATTGTTCATTGGAGGCAGTACCTCCTCAAGGCGGAAATTTTATGCCATTCTCTCGCCTCGCCGTTCTATATAAAAGGTACGACTGCGAAATGGCAGGATTTTCGTATTTAATCTGGCTTTGGAGGTAGTCACGGCGCAGAAACAATGTCTGTATTAACAGAACAGCCAGCAGGACGGGATCATGGGCAGCACGGGTGTGACATTTTGACAACATGTTATAAGAGCGACCCACCGACCGCCAGGAGATTTAAAAAGTAGCTGAAAGCAGTCAGCACTGCAGCTTACTCAAAAAAGAACAACAGCTGCCAGAAATGTCCGCAACTTGGCGAGACAATGAGGTTTGGGAGCTCCTTACTTACCCTCCGAGCAGAGGAAGAGATTAGCTGTCATATAACAGGAACAGTAGGTGACTGTTAATACCATGTTAGCACCATTGTTATTATTTATAAAGCGTTGCCTGTTATGCCACACTAGAGGCCAGTGCCGTTGTGTTTCAAGTCAAGCCCGTCATACCTCTTCTGATAGCGTGATGTCAGCATGCTGTCTAAAATCACACAATGGAGCAGCATGATGTCATCATTGAGGGTCACTCGTTGTTGAGTATGACTGTCCTCCTTCTTGGTCCTTGTGGTTCTTCAGGTGGGCATGGAGACCAAGTCTGGACCTGATTACTCTTGTGCAGTGTGGGCAGGGGAACGCAGTGGTGGTGGGTTTGGGTTGGGCCTGTTCGATGGTTGCTCTTTCCTTTCTGAGTCTGCGCTTGTCTTGTGCAGAATGGCGGAGGTCATCATTATACTGTGCAGCACCCTCATGGACAAGGCTTCTCCAGGTGGCCCCTCTTTTGCCATGTCTTCCCAGGCTTTAAGGTCTATGTGGCACTTCTTTATGTTGGTTTTAATGCTATCCTTGTACCTCTTCTTTTGGCCTCCTAGGGCACGTTTCCCTTCAACCAGCTGGGAGTACAGGACTTGTTTTGGGAGGCAAGAGTCAGGCATGCGGATAACATGACCAGTCCATCTGAGCTGGTTTTGGGCAATGATGGCAGTGATGGTGGGAATGTCAGCCTCCTCCAAGACGCTGGTGTTGGTGCGTCGATCCTCCCAGCTGATCCTAAGGATTTTTGTAGGCATCTCTGATGGTACACCTTAAGTGCTTTTAAGTGCCTGTGGTCCAGGCTTCTGGTCCATACAGAAGGGCAGGGAGCACCACTGCTTTATAAACCAGGATTTTGGTCTTTGCTTGGAGGTTGCGGTTCTCAAAGACTCCCTTTCTTAGCCTTGAGAAAGCCCCACTGGCACAGCTGAGGCGGTGGTGTATTTCATCATCAATGACAGCTTTTGAGGATAGGAGGCTGCCAAGATATGGGAAGTGGCCCACATTTTCCACTCTGGTGTTGTCAGTGAAGATGTTTGGGGGCAGGACAGGTGTACTGCTGTTTGGTGGTGGTTGATGGAGGATTTGGGTCTTTTTTAAGTTAATGGCTCGACCAGGTTGTTTGTAAGCTTTTGCAAAGGCAGTCAGGGTACAATGTAGGTCCTCTTCTGAGAGGGCTACAAGGGCATTGTCGTCCGCATACTGCAGCATTGTGTCTAACGCAGAGGCAGCATGAGGAAGGGACATCGTAGTGTCTCTGTAACATGATCTCTGTATAAAACGGGCGAAAGCAGTTCAGACTCACTTACTGAGTAGCGGTTTTGATTTGGAGGTTTGGGGATTGAAGTAGAGGTAGTTAGGTAGAGGCTTAGATACAGAAACATAGATGCCTAATTAGCTGCTTGATCGTACATCAATGTCGCCGCCATATTGGAAAGGTTAAGACTTGTCTGTGATCAAGTGCAATTAAACGGGGGAGCTGCATTTTTTCCCCATTAACATTTATATTCTTCAACCGATTTAAATGAGTCATTTTATATTCAAAAGTTCTTGATCTGCATGTAGTAAAAAAAATTTTGTTGGGCTATAACCACTGCTGGATGCTCAGTAGAGGAGTGTGTGTTGAGTTTACATGAACTGATTTATGTGGTGTAAAATAATTCATTGTCATAAGAAACTGTAAAAACGTATTTGTCATGCATAAATTTGGCTCATTTTCCTTGGTTAATACTTATGAAGACGTTTCTATAGACCCTTTTAGAGCCGACGTCACCGACAGGACACCTCCCTCCAGACTCCTCTGGTCCTACCTGGGGGCAGGAGGAGGGCAGCAGTGAGTCCGCCCTCTGTGATGGGGATCCTGCGGACGCCGGGCGCCATGAACCAACGCTCCACCACCACACTGGCCAGCGGCACCTGGTCCGAGAAGCCTTCAGTCTGGTGACCCTGGTACACTGAGATTGTGACCTCCATGGGAGTCTGGATGTTCATCTTCCTCAGCCTAAGGGATGATGGGACAGAGTTGAATTTGATACTGATAATTGTTGATTAGTATCATCTGAACAGCTCTACCATTGTTGGTCTACCTGAGCCCAGGTTTGCTGCCTGGAACTGGTCTGAGGCTCCACAGTAGACCCATCTGTTCAACCCCAGAATATGTCCCGCCCAGACTGGGATCCTCTGAAACTGTAAAATAAAAGAATAGGTATAAACAACTATTTCATTTTTCTAAACTTAAACTTCAGTGACCAGTTTGAACCTGTTTTGCATTTATCAGTGTGTTAAATTACAAAACTGACCATCTTCCTTCAAACTTACAGTTTTTGTGGTTAATGGATTTGGTGATTCAGGTTCAGTCTGTAGCTGGACATTAATTTGATTAAACTGCAGCACTACCACCACTGATAAAATATATATTTTGAAATAATAACAGAATGTTTGAATTCCTGGAGTATTTTCTAGTTCTTTTTTAGTATAACAAATACATGTACTTGTATTTTTGATACATTATTTACATTTTTTAAATTTCAAACCAAGACGCCTGCAAATACTCCAATAAACTTACCATTCTTGGAACACATTTACCAGATTTAACAGCCCCCCCTCGAGTCTAGATAGCGAACCACATACCGTTCACGGTCCCAGTGGCATTAGCGGTGTAGTGAGCGAACGCTTCCCAGCTGTCTCCATTTTCACACTGGTGGAGGGCGCGGATGGTCAGGTGAGAACCAGGAAAGACTTTCTGGACCAAGATGATGAACTTCTCATCCACAAGTCCTCTGGATGGCTGGACTGTCAGCCTCACACAACGCTGTTTCACGTCCATCCTGAACTAAGCACAAACATAAACCCAGAGTCACTTGCTGCCCCAAGTGAAGGAGTTAGGAGTGAGCAGTGAGGGATTGATGTTTGTTTGGAGAGTTGTATGAACTGATCAGACTATGAATGATTCACAAAGACCAGGCATATGCACACACAGAGCCCAGCACCTGCCCTTTTGTCCCCTGTCTGGATAAGTGCCCTTTTTGCAAGACATTTCTTTTTCTAATTTAATATTTCAGTTTTGTAATTTGGCCCATGGCATCAATTCTCCATTATAAGCGTGTTGTCATGCCTGACAACCACATTAGAGTTTTAATTTTGCCAGACTGCAAGAGCCCCTGCCCCTCCCTCCTCGGCATCCCTTGTCAGAGTCACCACAGTTTAGACCAGGGGTACTCAAATAGAAATCTTAAAGGCATGGTATGGAATTCTTTTCTGAGGCCATTTTTGCTAAATTACTTGAAATCCACGACTGTCACTGTGCACACAGTTCTGCGATGTCTGGCTCAATCATGGTCAGCTTCAATCTCAGGTCTGGCTCAGCATCCATCCTGCCTCTGTATTTTGTCTTAATGACAGCAAGTGACAAGAAGCCTTTCTCGCACAAATATGTTGTCGCAAAAGGAAGGAGAAAGCGCACGGCCTTATCTGACAGTGCAGCGCATTCCTTGTGTTGCCGTAGGCCTGTAGTTGACTGAGTCATAAAGTATCTTCAGAAACGTTTGATATGGGGAAGGTTTTGTCCTGTAAGAACACCTGGACCTCTCTGTGCAACTCAAAAAGCCTTGAAAGCACCTTCCCTCTTGATAACCACCTTACTTCTGTATGAAGCAGGACTTGGACATGCTCGCTGTCCATTTAATCACAGAGCATGTGAAACAGTCGAGAATTCATTGGTCGGGCCTTAATAAAGTGAACTGTTTTTACAGCTGAGTCAAGCACTGACTTCAACTCATCGGGCATCTTCTTCACCGGTGCCACGTCCCGAATGCGGGCTGCTACTCCACTGTGGCGGCCCATCATTGCCCTGGTGCCATCGGTGCAGACCCTGACACACTTTTTCCAACTGAGCCCATTCTCTTGGATGAAGGTGTTCAGTAGCTGAAATACGTGCTTGGCTGTAGTTCTACTTTCCAGTGGGTGACAGAAAAGAGAATCCTCCTGAGCTGCACCATCACGCACATATCTGACGTACACAAGCAAATTAGCCAAATCTGCAACATCGGTTGTCTCATCCAGCTGGAGGGAATAATAGCGACTTCTTTTAATGCACTCAGTCAGTGTCTTTTTAACATTATCTGCCATGGTGCGTATTCTCCGTGACACTGTGTCTGTGACTGTGTTTACTGTGACTGTGTTTACTGGCTTTCGCTATTCGGAGGCTGGCACGGTACGAAACCTCCAGTGCTTTGGCTGTGGGTGTAGGACTGAATTGTGGACTTGGCCTGCTTCAGTCCATCCCGCTTTCTTTCCCGCTGAACAAAAATCTCCAGGGAAAGGGAAGCACGGCCCTGCAGATGCTGGAGGATTTTTGGCGTTTGAGCGCAAGATGACAGTGTTCACCAGAGATGTACAGAGAGGTACGAGAGAGTTCAAAGAAGAACACAATCACATAAATTGTGATTATTTACAGCATGCAATTATGGCAATGCAAGCTGCATTTGGGGAAAGATTCAGTGAGTTCAGAAAGGAAAAAAACACTCTGTCTTTCCCTGTCACACCCCTGGACATTGACCAATCCCTGCTGAACATTTCCGCATTCACAGGAGTAAGTCAGCCCGATCTTGAAATTGAACTGGCCAACATAGCGGATAAAGACTTATGGGTGTCCAAGTTCAAAAGCCTGACAGCAGATGTTGAAGAAGTCGCCCGTCAGAGGGCCATTCTCACTAAAGAGCACAAATGGAGTGATATTGAAAACCTCCCCAAACCCGACAAACTTGTTTTTGAAACATGGAATGCCATTCCCAACACGTATATGAACATGAAAAAGTATGCATTTGGAGTCCTGTCCATCTTTGGCTCAACATACTAATGCAAGCAGGTTTTCTCGAGCATGAACTTCATAAAGTCCAAATATTGCTCCCGCCTCACAGATAACAGCCTGCAGTCCTGTGTGAAGATCAAAGTCACGTCTTACAGCCCTGACATAGAGAAGATCTGCAGCGATCTTCAGAAACAGAAGTCACATTAAACAGGTGAGAACATTAGCATTTAACAGGCTATTATTTTTCAGAAAAACATTTATTTTAGACCCAGAGCTGATGTAGTTTTGTTTGTATGTTCAGGTGCTTCGGCTGATTGCAGTACGTGGCTGAGGAAAAAAAAAAAAACAAGAGGATGGCAGCACACTGAAATGGACTTTAGTCACAAACATTCCTGATTTTATGTTTACTCTTTTTAAGCTGCTAAGCTGCTGCTCTATGTTTTATTTATATTAAAGTGGGTTAGTTTTTATTTTATTAATTTCACACAAATATGGGAAGGACTCAAATAGGCATAGTTCAGTGTTTAATTCATTTTAATGTAGGCCTGCACATGCACACTACACTTCTGTTTGGGATTTTCCTTCGTTACAACAGGTAAAAATAGAAAATGAATAAAACTTTATAAGCTGTGTCATGTTTTGCGCCTCCAGACTATTTTATTTTTTATCTAAATGGCTCTTTTGATAGTAAAGGTTGCAGACCCCTGGTCGAGGTCTTAGACAGTTAAACAAAACATGTTTACTGAGATTGAACAATTTTGAACATGGCAATGTGACAAGGACAGAGTGAAACACTGTGTGATACTGGGGCAGAACGAGCTGTGGCATAATGCCAAGTATCAAGATAAAACAACACAAGTTTTGCAAACAGCAGGAAATCATGATGGTTGTCTGAGGAGGAGTATAAGAATGTTTGGTGAACTGTTCTGCAGTGCGGTCTCATTGTGGCATTTGAAGTTGTAAGTTGTGTCTTCAATAAAATGTCCCACAGAAGGCTGAGATTGACCCAGTCTCATAAAGAGTCTTTTTACACACCGTCTTCCTCCAGCTTTTGGGCAGTTTCTGGCAGACTATTAAATGAAATCATAGTAGTTTTCTCGTTAACTTTATTGGTCTCTAAACAGTCTTGGAATTACATAAATTGGGTTTGACTGGAAAACTGAGAACTGGCAGATATATACTCTTCACACTATTTCAGTTCTGCACACAATTTGACCAGTATTTGATTAAAGTAGCCCCAAGATTTAATTAATAAATGATGAAAAAAAAGTATTTAATTGTTGTCATATTCTACAGATTGTCAAGTCCTCAGGCAAATCTGTTATTTGTGATATTGGACTATATTAGAAAATGAGTTGAACTCCTTTACAACATCAGAGTAGGTGACTATATTTGAAGACAAACATCTATAAACAGTTTTAAACATTCAGGAATCTCTGCACAAAGGCCTGAATATTAACTCAAAGTCCAGTGAAATTATTAATTTCATCCCAAAGCTTCCTGAGAATCACTCATTTACTCCTTAAATTGCTTCATTTCAAACACTTACTGTACAGCAGATTGATAGCCGATGCAGATCTCACAGCTTTCTACTTCAGGTTTGGAGAAACACTGAATGACAGCTGAGATTTATTTAACCATCAGAGGTTATGCCTCCCAGTCTGGAGGTTCAGCCTCCTCTCACAGCGCAACATCACTCTGTGTGGACACAAGATGGCAGCGTCAAGTCACTGATTTGTTCACCGTGCAGAATGGGAGAACCATCAGCTTTCTTGAATCTTCTCCCCTTCCATGCAGCACCAAAAAGATGACACAAACTGTGCGCATACGCAGAATCAGTGTACACATTGACTCCCTTGCCCTCGGCAAACTCACATGCGTAAGTTAAAGCTTTCAACTCAGCTAGCTGTGCTGAGCATGGCTGGGGACACTCCTGTCCACACACTATCTCCATCCTTCCATCTTTTTCCTCCACTACAGCAAACCCTGCTGTAGTGGGTTCATGGAGCCGTCCATGAACAATATCATGTCAGCGGCTTCCAAGACAGTGGCACTCAAATCAGAGTGTAGTTTTGCATCTGCTTCAGCCACACAATCATGTGGCTCTCCCTCAAATGGCAGTGGAATAGAATCTGCAGGATTCTTTGCTTTACACACAAGCACTGTCACATCTGGATATTCAGGAAGTCTGTGATAGTCAGTGAGGCGCTGTGCAGTTAACACAAATTTTCCTTTTTCAATCAGATTTACCAACTTGTGGTGAGACAAGATCTCCATGGGATAACCCATGGTTAATGCTGACGCTTTCTCATACATCAGGTGCGCTGCAGCCAAATGGCGATAACAAACTGGCAGTCCAAGCTCCACTGGTGTTAACGCCACAGAGTAATATGCTATAGGCTGCGCATGTGAACCAACACCTGTCTTTTTAGCTAACATTCCACAGGTGTGGTTTTGTCTGCACGACACAAGCAACTGAAAGGGTTTCTCATAGTCAGGAAGTGCTAATGCTGGTGCCTGTTACAACAAAGTTTTTATTTTTTCAAACACTATGACTGTGGTCGGTCTGGATCCTTCAACTATTGCCGTTTTTTCAAGGAAACCTTGTGACCTCGCTCAGCTAGCATAGTCAGCAAGGCCATAGAATCCTTATGACACGTTTCTAAGTCGGTGCACAGAGAATGAGACCAATATTCCAACAAGGTTCATTATGTCTTTATGAATGATATCTTGTGCTTTTTTAATACCCTTGTCTGACTAAAAGAAAAAAGCACAGAATGAGACCAGTTCGAGCCGAATCCACTGCAGACTCACGCGGAACAACCACATACGTTGGCAGTCTATATTAAGAGTTTTAAGATCAGGACTAGATCAGGAGCCGAAAGTCCGAACAGTTTTGAGTAATCAAACCAATCTCCTGTCTAAAACATCACACAACAATTTACGTGGCCAACAGACTGCACTCAAATCTCCTCACTCCTCCAAACAAACATATGCTAATGACAGTCACAGGCATGCTGTTAGTAAAACCAGCCATGTTAAAAGCATTGTACCCTTCTCCAACAAAAACAACAGTTTTCCCCCACAAGTAATTTGAGGAGAGCCAAATTTGAATCTGAATTTGGACAATTTTATTTCAGAATGACTTTACCAGCATCTCCCAGCATCCCCCTCCATCACAGACAGTGTTTCAATGTTGCTTTAACAAAAAGCAAAAAAATTCTCTTACCTCAGTACACTGTTGAAAACTGTCTGCAAAGACTGAGCGCAGAGAGCTGCCAGGCCAACCCAGTCCCAATGGCTCCTACTGAATCATGACACCATAATTCTGTGGTGGCAAATAATAATGACAAATCAATACATTTCAATGGTGCATTTATTATGTATTCAATGATGGTTCAATAATTGAGACAATAGTTGGAACAAAGTACATCTCACCTGCTGCAGGTTTAAGGATTAGAGTAAGGTTAGATGATCTGATGTAGAGATCAAGAGCAGACCAGACGAAAAAGAGTCTTCGGCCAGTCTCCGCCTATGTCCCTATCCTGTCTCTATCTTCAGTGGGGACATTCTTCCCTAATAAGGTAACATTCAGTGGTAAGTATCTAGCATCATCCAATCAACTATCAAATTCCAGCCAACCATTGCACTTACGATACAATGTCAGTGACCCAGTGAGGGTCACCTTTTGCTACTTAAAAATTAGACACGTATCAGAGGGAAATATTGTACCTTTTTAAATTTATTGTTTTATTTGACAGGACAGATTAAGCGAGAAAGGGGGAGAGTGAATTGATCTTTTGTTCTATGATTCAATCTGGAAAATGTCATGACCATCAAAGCTGTAGTCAACTGTGAGTCACATAACATTATGTATGAGGTAAAATCAATGGGACTTCCAGTTCCTGAACCAGGTGACCACAAAGTAGTGTAGCCACTCTATAACCCTCAGTTGTTGCCATGGTTACAGGCGGGAAGGCATAGCTGCACCAGGGTTTGTGCCACCATACAGATTCTTCTTCAGGAAGGCCAGCGTCTTCCTCCAGGCGTCTTCCTGAGCACAAGAATGTGCCACCGTCTCTCCACCCCACAGAACCATCACTGCGAAGACAACAGGGAACAGACAATGACGTCAAAGCTCTACACTCCTTTACGTTGGGTGATTCAGAGACAGAGCTTCCTAATCAGAAGGTGAACCTACGCTTCTGACGGGTGCTCAATGATCTGAGGGTGCTGGCTCGGAAGAATGGCATGAACGGAGGTTCGATCAGGTGACCGGCTTTTGGGTATGATAGGATAGTCAAAAGGTGGCTGTTCCCCGCCCGCTCCATCATCTCCTTCATCTAAAAAACACAAAGTGAAACACACAATCTTGTATGTCTCACATATTTGTATGTTTTAATGCTGTATTGTGTTGTGTGTGTTGTATGTAGCTTTGCTGGATATATATGTGTATGTATGTATATATATATATATATATATACACATATATATTTACGTACATATATATATATATATATGTACATCTCTTTCTAAATTAAGTTCAATTTCATTTAAGTGAAAGTCACTACATAAAAGGGCTGGATGAACCTGCAGGCAGCAGATACCGGCAGAAATTTAAAACTCATGTTGGAGGTGATCCATACAAACCGTAGAGAAGTGATTCTTCCCACAATTTTACAATTTGCCCGGTGTGGACATGATCGTCGTAACAAATGACCTCGTCAGCTCGACCTCCTAATGTTACCAACGTTACACAGCAAGTCGATGAAGGCATGTAAGAGTCTCGTGGACTATAAGTTGGGTTCACGACTGAAACGACTGCTGTCATGTTTTTGGCCAGATGAGTAAATGTGCTTGAGTGTAACTGTCTTCTATATTTTATCTGTACATGGATGCACCGCTGTGAGCCTAATAAAAATAATGAAACAGTTTAGCTTTAAGATGGTAATGAAGTATTTCAGAAAGTGTTGGTTAATTTACACGTTATTTATTCATATGATTCATTTATGTTATTCTGTTATCTCTTTATTAGGGACCGAGCCGAAGGTAAGGGCTCCACAGGAGCCCTTGCCAAGGCAAGGAACCTATTGTTTTTGCTTCGTTTATTATTAGGGACCGAGCCGAAGGTAAGGGCTCCACAGGAGCCCTTGCCAAGGCAAGGAACCTATTGTTTTTGCTTCGTTTATTATTATTATTATTATTATTATTATTAGGGACCGAGCCGAAAGGCAAGGGCTCCACAGGAGCCCTTGCCGAAGGCAAGGAACCTATTGTTTTTGCTTCGTTTATTATTATTATTATTATTATTATTATTCTTTCTTTCTCCCGCTCCGTTGCGCTCAATTTTGACCCCCTAAACATGCTCGAAAACTCACCAAAATTGGCATGCTGGTGCAAAAAGTGCGAGAGACGGGGTTTATGCACAAATGAAGACAATCAAGCTCTCTAGCGCCACCTAGAAACACAAAAAATATTGCTACGGCTTGTAGGAATGTCGTAGAAAGATCGAACCAAAATTGGCTCGTTCGTCTCGTCAAGACCTACAAATCACGCGCTGGTACCCCTGACCTAAACCCAACAGGAAATGAGCTATTTGCCCTTTCACAGTAAAATTTGCCTGAAAATGAGCCTTCTTCAAAAAATATCTTCTCCGAGGGCGTTTATCGTAGCAACGTGAACGGCGCACAGGGTGATAGATCACACCCTGGGGAAGAAAAGTTCTGTACAACTTTTTCATTACTGGCCCGGTTTTGATTCTATTGGGTCTGAAAGGTGACAACGCACACGCATCCTGAACAGCCAAAATACTTCATAAATCCAGCATACATGCTCCAATCTTCCCAAAAAATCACAGGATCGATGACAGTCACGTCCTGAACACATCCATTTGTCAATATTTGGGATTACATATAGCGCAACCTACTGGCAACAGGAAGTTCATTTTTTTAACGCACTTTTCCTCACAAAAACGCCCACTATTACTCGTAGGAATGTCATAGAAAGATCAAACCAAAACTGGCTTGTTTGTCTCATCAAGACCTACAAATCATACGCTGATACCCCCGACCTAAACCCAACAGGAAGTGAGATATTTGCACTTTAACGATTGTCTTTTCAAAATATTATCTCCGCCGAAATAGTGTATTGCCTACAGCTTAAAAGCAGCTCAACATGTTCGCACCGTTCTTAGAATTCCAGCGATGTCTTCGGTTTTTTTGTAGCTTTTACCGTTCTTGAGTTTTTCACCTAAACGCACCGCGAGTTCATTGTCACTTTCCAATGTGTGTCTGTGAGACGGGAGTAATATGAGCTGCAGCAGCGGGTGACGTCACCAGCCAGAGCGCTGAGCTGCTGTGAAAGCTCTGCCAAAAAACGCTTAAAATAGCGATCACGGGCCAATGTTTGACTTACACACATAATTTTTGCAAGAAAGTAGTAGAGATACTTTTCCTCCTTCAGAAAAGTGTCTGCTTTTAACACTGACAGACTCAGAATTTGAACACTGCGCCTCCAAAGACACTGACTACTCACCGTGTGTCCCATCCGCTCCAATACAGTCTCTCACCGCTGATCGCAGGGGAAACGCTGAACTGCCTTCATGTTTAACTGCTCTCATTTCTACATTTCTGCATCACAACGGTCACCACACTCTCCTGGTCGTCCTCATTTATACATTTCATTCTGTTTAAGCGCTGTGCTCACACAGCCATGTTAAAACGTGTGTGTTGTTGGCAGCAGACTGAAGACAATGCAGTGTCACTGTGCTTTAGAGCTGTGTGTTGTGTTCCATTTCTTGTACCTGTAATGACTGATTACAGGCTTGCCCTGAACACATCCATATGTTAATATTTGGGATTAGTGCACTTTCTGGCAACAGACAGTACATTGTTGCACACATTTTTTTTTGCTGTCCTTACAATTACATGCTGTTGTGTATAGTTCATGTAGAATATATGACCAAGCAATGGTGCATTTTTTATCCAAGTGTCACATGGCAAGCGTTATAGTTAGGTAATGGCGTAAAACAGTAAGTTGTTTTGAACTTTAGCATACATGTGTCAATGTTTCCCACATTTCACGGTATTCATAACAGCCCTAGTGTGAACATATCCATGTGACTCCAGTCAACTATATGTCTGGCACCTTTGGTTATATCCTCACAGCTGCCAGTGCACATCAAGCATGCTTTAACTAGCACATGATTTTACGTGAATAAGAATTGTCCCTTGATCATTACATGTCAATACTGTACCAGGTAACATGGGTTTTGTCAACACCTGAACTTCACTGAATTAAGTGGATGGTTAGAGCAAAGTAACCCATTTTAAGTACAAGGCCATAACAGAAACAAGTACAGGTTGGTACACCTTTTTGTAATGCTTTTCGGAGTGAACAAACATTAGCAAAGTATGCACATTTTTGAGGAACTGTAGTACACTAAAATGTGAAGTTCCTGTGTTTCAGCATTACCTAAGTGTTTGTAATGTTGTGTTGTCTTTCATAATGCACCTTCCTTTAGTGATTGTGTGTATTCATGGCTTTTTGTGTCAAGTTAATATTGATATTATGTATATATTGATGTACAGACATCATATTGTGTTATAGTACACCAGGAGCATTGTCAGCACAGACTGTTGTGGTTTACAGTACATGGGAAACAGTTTGTTTACCAGTATGACAGACACACTTTTGTAGTCATCATAAAATTTATTAATAAGTAGTGTATTTGTACAAGGTTTTTTTTCATACCTGACATGTCACTGTAACATTTTTGTGACAACATCTGTTGAACATTTGGCCAAAAAACCCATGTGGGCATGTATGTACAGAACTTACGTTTTCATTTAAAGTTAATGTACAAAAGAAATAGAATTACCAGCCTACATGCTCTCCCTGTCGCTGTGTCAAACAACAATAAATATGGCAGTACTTTGTGAACTTGTTTCATGTCCCTCACATAGACTACTTAGACTACAGTCATCTTTGACAGAACACACTAAATAAATGCACATTAAAGAAAAGGTGTGGAACTTCTGTCCAAAAATTCCACTGGCACATCATCACTTGGAAACTGAATAGGGTGGGATGCTCCAGCACAGCAGTATGCAACCACCTGCAAGAGAACAAACATTGCATTACCAAAAAAATGCCACAGATTACATATTTTAATTTACGCAGTGGCACTGAGCTATAACAAGGTAACAAGGAACAGGGAGAGAGAAAACATAGTATTTGGGGACACAAAGAGGAGGATAAATCATATGAAAAAAAACATTTGTTATTGCTGTTGTTTTCAATGTTTTGTTAAGCAACACAGGCATACAGAATGAAGAATCTGTGCCTCAATGTGCTATAACAGATTGCTGTAAGTTCATGCATGCACACATGAACATGGATCAAACAGTTCATGTATTAAAAGGTAATAAATACATTAGAAGCAAATACAAATAAATAATGCATAGATAATAATATTAACAAAAATGTCAATAACATTAACAGTTCATTTAAAATAAAGTCATTTCTGCTATGTTTATAACAAACATCACTTATTGATCAAAAGTTTTAAACATGAGAAGGATACAGAAAACGTGCAATATGAGGTGTGTGCATTGATTGTCTTTTGGATGTCTTTGATTCAAATTAACCTTCCCACATTTCATGATGGAAGACTGAAAAAGTTGCACATGGACATAGCAGGAGTGAAAGAATCACAAAGGTACACATGAATAAATACATACATTCACACTTGCACCAGAGACCCAGATTTCATATGTGGCAGACAACCAGTAACATATGTACAATTACTAACAGCTTTGCATTCTTGGTTATATTGACAATGTACACATTACACACTGTTGACAACAGCTACATCGCGAAGCACAATACAAACCAACCTAATCTAATTCAAAATCAAACTAGACATCCACCTCTAGATTCTGAAAGTCCTCAAACAATTAGTCTATGTTCTGTAGCTCACCCTGATCATCTTTCACAGTAAAACTACACAGAATACCTTCATGATCACTGAAATACGTGGGCATCACTGCACATTCCACATCATACTGTGTGGTTTTAACATAAACGTGATCAATCAAAGTGCCCTTCTCTGTTGTTGCTTGTGTTACATGCTGCAGAAATCCTTTGTGCTCCATAAATGTACAAATTGATGATGTGTTCAAAATGTTTTCATTAAAATCACCAATGACAACAATTGTGTCACAAATTTGATGTAACCAATCAAGTAATTTTGTCAGATTGTCTTTAAATACAGAAATTGAATAACATGGTGGACGATAAATTACTGCCATGACAATGTTAAATTTGCCACACAGGCACACCAAACACTCCAAATTCAAATTAGGTGCCTGCAGGATGCTACAGTCCATATTACTTAAACTATACAAACCAACTCCACCATGTTCTAGACTCTGGAGCTTTAACAATGCAGGGTTACTGCTGCTGTAACACATACTTCTAGGACAACTGTTGAAAGTATATCCATCAATGTGGACACTGTCTAATGAGGACTGTGCAGTGAGCCACGTTTCTGTAACAGCAATAAAGGTCGGATGTAAATGTTGTGTGCAAGACACCAAATCTGCAAGGTGGCAACTTAAACTTTGCACGTTCATTACATACACAGAGAAACTGTGTGCATGTAATGAAGGTTGATGTTGCTCAATTAAAAATGGAGGCATGCTGTCTAAGGCCCCCTTTATGGCGTCCTTGCAGTAAATGGCCTTCTCTTTAAAATCCTTGATGATCAGTCCAGACAAACTTCTCACACGACTTAAAGCTACATACGCCTGCCCAGGTGCAAACACCTTTTTCAGAGAAACAACAGCTTTATCTACCGTTAATCCCTGAACTTTATGCACCGTACATGCCCACGCTAGTTTCAAAGGAAACTGAACTCGCACACCACCGCGTTCAGTTGCCTTGTCCTCTACAGACTGAATAGCAGTAGAATATCTGCATTCTACAGCTGCATGTGCGTGTGTCTTCCTTCTTTGTGAGCCAATTTTTACATCATCAAATTTGACATAAACTGTTTGAGGAAAATTTCTATCGTTACCAAAATCTATTTGAGTTACCGTGCCACATGCGCCATTAACCAGACCGTCGGCAATGTCCACATTCTTACACAACATAACACGCGCATTTTTTGCCAAACACAAACTCTGTGGTAAACATGTGCCTGTTGCATGAGCATGATGTCCTACCATACGTTGTAATGTACCTGTTTTTCTGTTGTGAACAAAATCTTTGGCCTCTATCTCAACATAATCCGGACACATTGCAATTAACTGCTTCAAGTTATGCTCATGTACTTGCATATTTGTTGGAAAAATATGCAAAGCAGAGCTGTCTTCCCCTGTCTCGCAAGCTTTCAATATTTTAACATCACCAGCTAACATAGGAGTGCCTTTTGAATGAACCCTCAACCTATTCAACAGCTCCGAAAACACACTATCCTTTTGTCTAACTACAGTTTTCAATTCCACTACACTGAAAGTACACCACAGGTTTGCTCCAACATGACAACTATACAGAGGCTTCCCTTTAACAGGAGGCAACTGATAGAAGTCTCCAACAGCTATCACACTGACATTGCCAAATGGGGAAAAGTCACCTCTCTGTTTTACCTGTCTTAACCTACCATGCACATATGCCAACAAATTGTGATCAACCATACTAATTTCATCAATGATTATAATTTGGACTTGACTCAATTTGGCTCTCAAAGAGTTTAGTTTATCCTCACCCAAAGGGATGTAGGGTAAACTAGCATGTGTGCCAATACTGAACGTGTGATGAATCGTTGCTGCATTTAAATTGTATGCAGCTATGCCCGTAGGTGCAGTTAACAAAACAGAAATAGCATCAGGTTGATTACAAAGTGTGGACAACAATCTCCCTGCCTCGTATTGAATAGCCCTAATTAAATGACTTTTCCCTGTCCCTGCGCCACCTGTAACAAACACATGCAGAGGTTTTGGGTTTTTACCCATCACCTTCTGCAAACACCAGTCTCTAACCTTATAAAACACAGCCATTTGTGTCTCATTCAGAGACCTAACCAAATCTAAACCCTCACTTCTACTCATCACATTCTTCTTTTTCTCTAACTGTGCTATTTGCCTACTACCAACAATCAAATCTGGGACATTCTCCAAAGATTCCTGTATCTGCTCCTCTGCAATCTCAGTTCCCTGCTGCTGTCTCTTCTCTTCTAAACATTCCAGACGTTCTGCTTCTTGTTCAGGACACAGCTCCCCCCAAGCATCCTCCTCATTTACGCCATGTTGCTCCACAATTTCCTGCGCTCGCTCTAAATCTGGACTATCTACTTCAAACATTGACCTGTTCTGTTTCACCACATCTTTAACAGCATGTGCTGACCTGTCAGTAAAAGTCACTTCTCCATACTCATGGAACTGTTCAAACAGCTCAAAACCTCGAGGTTTGAGGTCTGAGTCAGTTCTATAAGGAAGGAACAGCTGCAGCAAACACTGAAAATGTGCCTCAGGATTTTTTTCTAAACTAAAACGCACATACCGAACAACCGCAAACTGAGTACGTGTTCTCCTCAAAATGAAACCCAAATCATTTTTCAATTTAATCATATTGGCGGATTTTTCATTTTTGGCTAGAACACGATACTCTGATGCAAATGTTGCCATACACATATTTTCAAAAACCTCATCGTCAGGCCTGTTCTTATACCTATCCACTAAGCTCGTCATCCACATATCTTCTGATCTAAGATCATGCGAAGATGCTTTTTCCTTTAAAACACTGAGGGGTAAACTCATCTTCACTATATTGCTCCCTGTTGGGACAAACACAACCTTTCTAGAGCACTCCTTCAAATGCATGTTAGTCAGCCTATACACTGCCTCCTGAGCACTCACGTCCCTGTTATGCAAATATACACTGCCTAATTTCTTAAATGCATCCTTAGCAGAGACATTTCCTTGTTGTTCTGCTTCTTTTTGGGCATTACTCAATAATAGGCCAATTTCTCTCTCTGCTTTTGTAATATATGATATTATATACACAACAACTGCATATGCATCTGTGACAAAACTCAGGTCAATATTGGCGTTCCAACATTTCAACAACTTTTTGCTATATTGATTTACCCAAACTTCATTTACCCCTCTCTTATAAACGACCTTGGTCTTCTTTTGCACTCTTTTATAAGCCTCTTCAAAAACATGCTGGTTAATGCCCAAACTCTGAAACAATTCTTGTACACTACCATATGACTCACTTTGTACTGCTGTCTTAACTGACTCCAAGATAGACTGCGCAATATCTAGTGGCATCTTATTGCTGTCAATGAAACACTTACAAACTGATTTGTCTTCTGACTGAGAATCCTCCTTTGTCTCCTGTGCCTTTTTCTTGTCACATTTACATTTTTTGTCTTCTACTTTACAAATGAATGTACGCATAGTCACAGGTTTTGGGAAATTGAATCGACAGACTGTCTTCTTTTTTCTGCAAGACTTAGAATGCCGTTTAGAATGCGTTTGCACAGATGACACAATGTCCAATAATGCATCATCATCTGAGGGTAACTCACATGTTACGTACTTATCAATAAAGTTTACAACATCCTCGTCTGTATTTTTATCAATTTTAGGAGCACCCTCAATCCAAAACAAACAGTGAACATGAGGAGAACCACGCTGCTGAAACTCGACCCTGTAGAAGTAATCTATGATTTTACCAATTGGTTGAGAAGGAGACATGAGAACCTCTTTCAGAAAACAATGCCATCTGTAATCAAACATCCTCGCTGCTGTAACTGGATTACGACGCAACAACTCACACCTTTCTGCCCAGTCCAAATCCTCTACTGTCTGTGTTCTGCCTTCCTGCTTCAAAATGCTGGTCAACAGATTTTGCCAACGCAGATCTGCAGACGAAAATGAGCAAAACCATGTTGGAATCCCTATCTGACGCACACAGGCTAAGACGTCCTTTTGCACTGATTGCCAGAATGCAGGAGTACCTCTTATTGGCTTGAGAAACCTATAACCATCGTCAAACTCCAACAACTGCTTCAAAGACTCCTCATCCTTCAACACATTCTGACTAAGCCTTTGAGACCTCTGACCTACTTTCCCTTTACGCAACGCCACAGAGACACTTGACTTTACCTGCTCTATCTCTGACATGTATTGCGCAAAAAATATATATTCTTCATGATGCGCAAAACGACCATCAGCAAGCATAACCCTATTATTAAAATATCGCGACATACTCAACTGATGACACCGACTGGAATGGAAAGTCTTATCACCCAGAGGAAACAACACAGGAAAACACTTTGCTTCATTACTCTGATCAGACAGCATCCTAACTGGACTATTTCCCTCTGCAGGCGCTATATTCACAATGTCATCAAAATACTGATCTAATGCTTCCTGACCAATATCAACAGGCATAAGACAAGTGTCCTGAAACATGCAATGCTGCTGTCTGTCATGTAACAGTTCATCTTGTGCTATGTCTGCTGATTCTACTACAGCAACCTCAGCCTCTTCTCTAACCTGACCAGTGACCTCAGTTCCTCTAACAGACTCATCCTCACTACCTGACCCAACTTCTTCCTTTTCCTCATCTTTCTGCTTACACAACTCATTAATCCACTCCTCATTAAACTCAATGTCTCTATAATGAACATTGGTTCTCTTTAAATAGTCCAATGCCTGTCTTACATGCAATGTATCCACAAACTTATACTCATAATGCCCTTTATAAGTCAACTTACGCTTTAACTTCACCTGCACCAAAGACCCTTCCATACTTGAACGTGGTAACACATTACTAGTCTCTATAATGTTGGCTGGAACACAAGTCACTGGACCATGTACTCCATTTTGCCCTCCCTTTGGCAATGCCAACATTTTCATAAAAGGAATATGCAAGGCTATCAAATGCTGCTCTAAGCTATTCAAACATCCAAGTTCTGGTGGCACAGGATCAACTTCCAAGTTATTACTCCAAGCTTCAGCTGGCATGTCACCTGCACTAAGCTTACGATGACACGTGTGACAAATCCAAAGCTCACCTCTACACAACACCAACTGACAGGGCACAAGACACTGATAATTACATTTATGCAAATACTTTTCACTAATGCATTTGTCTGCAATACCAGCTGTAGCTAAACTTCTACCATAATTTTCCCGTACACAGCTCTGCACCTGATTTTTAAACAACAACCTATGGCACACACAACAAACAAAATCTGGACCATCTCTGACCTTTTCCAAAAACTGCTCCATGACCAAATCAAAGTCAACCAAACTCTCCATCCTCTGATGCCTGCTCAAGCTGACACTATCCATAACTCTTTTTCTATGCTCAACACTGTCTCTATATTTCTGAGCACTCATTTCTCTTACCCTCTGTCTATGCTCAACACTGTCTTTATATTTGTGAATACTCATTTCTCTTACCCTCAATCTATGCTCAACACTGTCTCTATATTTCTGAACACTCATTTGTCTTACCCTCTCTTTATGCTCAACACTATCTCTATATTTTTGAACACTCATTTGTTTTACCTTTTCTCTATGCTTAACACTGTTTCTATATTTTTGAACACTCATTTCTTTTACCCTTTCTCTATGCTCAACACTGTCTTTATATTTCTGAACACTCATTTGTTTTACCCTCTCTCTATGCTCAACACTGTCTCTATATTTTCTAACACTCCAATTTTTAGCCCTGTTTCTATGCTCAGCACTGTCTCTATATTTTCTAACACTCACATCTTTAGTCTTCTCTCTATGCTCAACACTGTCTCTATATTTTGTAACACTCATCATTTTACACTTTGCTCTGTGCTCGCTGCTTTCTCTATACTTCATGATACTCTTAGCTTTACTAATAGCTTTGACCCTCTCTTTATGCTCAATGCTTTGTCTATACATTGCCATACTCTTAGCTTTACTAACTGCTTTAATCCTATGTCGATGCTCTATATTTTGTTTGTATTTAAAAACCTTTGAGACTTTAACACTATCTCTATACAATATATTTTTTTGATACATCTTCACAAACTTCATTTGACGTGTCTTCCTACGAAACCTATTAATATTCTCTTGTCTACGTTCTTTCTGCCGTAAGTCCTTTGCTTTCAGTGACTTACTACCTACACCTTCATTAGAACCTACACATTCACTACATCCAACTGCTAACATCTCACTATCTACAACATCTATTACTGTAGACCTCAAGTTATAACCCTTCACTTGACTCACTTTACAATAACTATAACAAATCTGCAGTCCAGGCTTATACACACAAACAACATTCTCAAAATGCTGTCCCATGAGATTCTCAACATAAATACACTCTTCTGACAAACACTCAGTATTACATTTGTATTTTAACCAACGCCCATCATAAAAAGTACACACACTAACTCCCAACCAATCTGCTGTGACTTGAATTTCTACTTCTGTAGCCCAACTGTTAACATTTTTCATCCTGGACTGCTGTAGATACTGTGATACAGAAGGATACTCACTTCTAAGAAGACTTACATACTTATTTGCATTACTTTCTAACTCTTTACATACACCTAGCCTAATCTTGCGATGATGCTTTTGTGAACCAGTCACAGCCTGAGAAATAGCTCTAAAAAAGCAGTTACCATCACCTTCAATCCTCTCATTTAAACATGGAACCCCTAACAACCCCACCTCCGTTGACCTGCAACCATTGCCCTTCACAAAGTCTACATCTAACTTACTACACAAAGTTTTACACACAGCTACACTAAGAGGATGGAAGAACAACTCTTCATTTGCAACAGCACTGACAAATTCAACATCTGCATTAACCTCACTAGTATCATATCTCTTTACTTTCTTCAACACACTAGGACCAGAAGAAATATCCTCTATATCATCACTAACTGACTCTGTTGCTGACCCACTGCTGACCTGACTGGCTAAAGACACAACAGAAATAGCAGACCGTGCTGGACTTACAGCTACACCAACACCACACTCAGACACACAGTTTCCTAAAGAACTTTGCTTAACCTCAGACACACCACTATTCTCTGCAACTGCAGTAGAACTCATTGCAGTGACACAGCTCTCTACAGACCCACAAGACAACACTGGCCTTGTCTCCCAAATGACATCAACGCCACACAACTCAAAAAGCCTCTGCCCAGAACTAAGACTGTCTGCCAAGCAACAGATGTACTGATACAGATCACCCAGACAAGCAAAGTGCAACACCACACTTTTACCATCGCTCTGCAGCAAACCAATGTCACTACGCGAATGACTATCTACCACAGCAAACCGTCCACCCTCACAAATAATGGCAGAACTATTCCCACACAGCGTCAGAAGACATGTACTATACTGGCTAAAGATACTTTCCAGTCCATTTCTCAAACTGAACAACACACCTTGCTCAAAGTATTCACCCTCACTCACACCTACTTCACCTAATGCTGCCTGACCGTAGCTAAAGCTAAACATCTGCTCCTCTAACACTAACTGCTTCGGCAAATCTCCAACAGACAGATAATGTGACGCATGTGTAAAAATGTTCAAATCACGCAAACTACTGTACAACTCGTCACCTACAACCAATGCGCGATCCACATCACACCTAGCCCACGAGAACACACTCGACAATGTGTGTTTGGCTAAGCTGGCCAAAGCTATAGCCATACACTGTTGACCTCCATACACAAACCGCTCATCTCCCTGGTGGAACGAGCCCCTCACAACCTTATCCAGCCTAATCCCTCTACTACCCTCTGCTGCCACGACATCACTGTCTGACTGCAACACAACTGTACTAACATCAGCAACACTAACAAAAGGAACAAAAACAGCCTTAGCTTTGCTGATCTTCTGTGGCATCTCGTGGACAGCAGACTCCGTCGACACGGCCAGGCACGCTGCAGCACCATCCTCTCCCATGGACTCCTGGACTGTGACCGCCACCTGGCACAAAAAACAAAACACACGTTTTTACTAAATAATGCAGCCAAAAAAGACATGTTAGTGCTTCGTAAAATCATCAATAAGTGACATAAAATAAAACATCAAACAAACCTCCTGCACAGCTGGGCCGAGCTTGGAGGCAGACTCAGTCACAGGGGCAGGCGCAGGTGTTGCCGGAGCCTGATGAGACACAATAAAAAAATAAAAACCATTAAAACACATCATTCACTTTCTTGAAGCATGCTTTAGGATGAAAAACTTTCACATCAATAACATCCCCCCAAAACATCCACACTAACCTGCCGCTTTCGTCCTCTGCGTGGTTTGGCAACACCTTTCGGCTGATCCTTCACAGGGAAGGTCTGTAGGAAGAAAAACAAACCTTTGTAAGAACTGTCTTCCTGTTTTCACCTCAACAGTATTGACACAATGCGTAACTAGCTTACCTGGCCGGCAGGCGGATCAGCAGGGCAGTCAGAGCCAGAAGAAGGGGCAACCTCCTCCATGGCATCCAACATGCCACTGCTGAACCACACGGGGTTGGACGAGATGACAGACTGTCCCACCGGAGGTGTTCCAGCCTTAAAAACAAAAACAACACAGCTGCTTAGAATTCATTTTCAGACACAAAATAACTATGCACAACTTGAAGCCAAACATTGCCTTAAAAAAACACACGTTACCTTGCCCCGCCGTCCAACCACCGCCCACTCGCAGGGGTCACTGTGACGCGGCACGCGAGCATGCCCCGTCACGACCAGAGTGGGGGACACCCTACCCCGCGGCGATCTCCGGGGAGACGCCGGGGGCGTGGGCGCCGGGGGTGCCAGCTGGCGGAACGCGGAGTTCCACAGCAGCTGCACCAGGATGGGCATGCCATCGGAGTCACTGAGGTGCACCTTAGAGAAAGTAAAACACAACCAACATGTCACTTCACATGTCAAACTGCCATGATAACATCAAACTCTTCCACGTGTTATGTCAAACAAACAAAGTTTGCTGTACTTACACCATCATTGCACCACAGCTCTTTACGATGGACTGGGAGGTGCTCCGTCACAGACACATAGGAAAGACCTACCAACCATAAGATAAATATCATCAATCCTTCTAATACTTGCACTTGCATAAATTGTTTTGCATTGCACATTATATTGAGTACAACTGTACTAACAACCACAATTGGAACTTACCCATGCGAGCTGCGACACGGTGGTATTCCTGACGCAGCTGCTCTTGGAGACCAAGGTCCATGCTCAGACGAGGAGGGAAGTCCAGAACAAAGACCTTAAAAACACCATTTCTTCATTAATGCCCTTAAATACGCATATAAGTCAACACTCTACTCACAACAACCAAATATATACTGACAAAGATAACTACAATAACGACAAAACAAAAAGGGACAAAAGTAAAAAAACACACCTTGGGCCAGCAGCTGCACACTGTGGTCAGGAGAGCACCAAAGTCCAACGCCGCCTCATCGATGGTCCTGCTGGCGGTGAGGTTGTTGCTCGGGGCGAGCACACACACAGCGTCCGGGACCCATGGGACATCTCGGTGCAGCACCTCCGTCCTCAGCTCCCTGGCCTCTGCACCTGGAACAGAAAGAAAAGCAAAAGACAGGGATCCCTCGGGGATGGCCACGAACCCGTCCACCATGGCGCGCAGATGGGAATCTCCGATGACGAACACCAGCTGCAACAACAGAGACACCACTTCAGAACCCAGACATCACCCATGACACCATGCAACCATCACTGTCTTACGAAAAAGACATCATACCTTCTGGTCCGGACGCTGGGCTGGAGTGACCAACTTGAAGCTGCGCTGGGTCAGCTCCGAAGTTGGCCATCTCCGCACACGATGGCGGTACCCGGTACCGCGGCCTGGTCAGACAGATTACAATTGAACAGTGTCAGCACAAGATTAACACATCTTTCAGTAACATTGAAACATATCATTGAAACATGTAAAAAAAACAACAACAACACCAAAAACAAAAAAGCTATTTGATACATACGAGCAACAAACTCGGGGACAGGCGGCAAAGGGGTCCACGTCTGCGGTGTCGCCATCCTCCTCCTCAAAGCCTGGGCACGCCGGTGGGACTTCGCACGAGGCATCTAAAAAACAGACAAAAATAATCAGTAACAAAACATTCATACATATACACTAAAACCTATACACCCATATGACTGATTTAATTATACTGAAAAGCCATACTTCACCAAGAACACTGAGATTGCAGCCATCAAATAGATAAATACTTCTTCTTACCTTGACAACACTAAAAAGACACTTCACGTATGTGTATGTATGTGTGTGTGTGTGTGTGTGTGTGTGTGTATATGTGTGTGTGTGTGTGTCTCTATATATGTATGTACAAATTAACAAATGTGTTGGATTAGTTAGCTGTGTGTTTAAAGATTTACAAAATGTTTGTGTTTTCACAAAATGTTCAGAATCAGCAGGTAATTGCAGATCAATCAGCAGGAGAGAACCAGATCACACACTCCAATGAGAAGATTATCTGTAAATAAAAAAAAAACACATTTCTGAAACAATACATGTAACATAAAACCTGTATAACACACATTCAGCTATTCAAATCAAAACCATTTCTTTCTACACATCCTGAATACACTTATCCACATATCCAACAACTTCTTTTTATTTCTATAACATTAAAAAAAAATCTTTCCTTGTAACACAGCTCATCACAACAGCATCCACCTTAAAATATGTTCTTACTGAAAAGAAAATACCCAACACTACCTATCTCTACATAACACAATTCTGTGTCAAGCAACCTTAAACAACAAATGACACACACACATACATAAACACAACACACAACTTCCCATCCAACCTCTCAACTGCATGATGAATTAACTCACAAACATCCATTTCAAAGACACTTTCCCTGAAGTAACATATTTACCACAATAGCTGCCACATTACATACACTTACATACATTGTGTAAAGGACTCTACACCAAAACACTATAACTATACAGTGAATACATCACCCTACAAGGATACACAAGCTAATGGACACCAGGTAAATATCACTTACACATAGCTGTGGTCAAAAACACAACATACCAAGCACCGTAAATATGGTTTCATATTCAACATGTACTTGTTTTTTCTCTGTCTAACATATATAGCATCATAACACCTGCACCAATTCCATCCAGGGTAGTATTATTTTGTTGAAATAAATACACCACACATTTCACTGGTCTCAGCAACTCACTAAGGGCAGTGGTTGGGGTGAAACTCAAAGGAATAACGAATAATGTCCTTGTGAAGTACCTTGCACCACACTTAGGGACCGTGGTAAATTTGTAATCTCTGACTTGCCAATTCAAACAATCAACAAAATCATGACATCAACACACAAATACAGTCATGACCAGAACGCTAAAAGTCTCACAGCATGTTATTATTGACTCATACTGAACAGCACCACCACATGTTCAGTTATAAAGCATTTTACCTTTTAGCTAACAAGTCATGAACCTTGAGACTTATGAAAACAATATTTGAACAATATGGCAACACAAACAAAAACTGTGTTTTGCATAAAATCCAAAATCCAACAAAGGTTTAACACAAATGTGCGTGGCCTATACCACTTGGATTGGCTTCATTCAAGCAACCTACTCTCCAAATACTGTTTCATACACCTCACAGTTCAGGACTTGTTAATCAAAAGATAAAATGCTTCACAAACAACCATGTGGTGGTGCTGTTGAGTTCAACTGAACAATAACATGCTGTGACACTCTTGGCCTTCTAATAATAACAGTATGTGTGTGTTGTTGTCATTATTTGTTTGGTTGTCCAACTTGAAAAATTCACACATTGCAACTTTACCACAGTCCCTAAGTACTGCAGTCGCTGCATGATACTCATAAGAACATTCACCGTTATTCCTTTAAATTTTCGCCACAACAACTGGTCTTACTGAGTTGATGAAAGCTGTAAAGTGTCTCACTTACTTATCTCTACAAAATAACACCAACCTGGATTGAATTCATGCCATTTCATGTCACCAATCAAGTTAGAAACAGAAACCAACACGCGCATATCAAATATAAAACCAAATTCACTTTGCTACATACTATGCCTACCAACCAAAATCAAACCATTTCTTCACAATTTAACTATAAAAAACCCAACCCACATCCACTACATTGCCTTTTCATTGAATACCATCTGTTTAAATTACCAATTGTACATAAAACATACACTTTAGTGCATGACCATTACCTGTTGGTAAACAAAAGGCTAACACACAAAAGGCTAAACCTAACCCCCCAGCTAACACACATTAGCATACACCACGCTACTTGATCAAAATCCACCAATTCATGTTAAATATCCACCTCAGGTCAACTGCACTAAGTTTTACATTGCACAGGAAAGCCTAAAATCACCCAGAGATACTTCAGAATCCATATTTCAATCAAAAGTTCGCTGTAGCTCCCAAAGAACTAACACACAAAGGACTAGCAACAAACACACACCCCCCACACCTATCGAGTACTAGCATAACACACATCTAAAATCCTCAATAAGCATTTACAAGCCACCTCGCAGAATATGCAGTGCCTTTAACATTTCACTGAACATGTTGCAATTAAACACTTTTACATTAGGCGGTCTATCACATTACAATTACCACCACACACCACACAAAGTCGTCGAACAATAAGCTAATAGTAGCTAACGCAGCCATAACATGAACAACACGTTTCTTACCTCACAGTCGATGTGAATGGGGGGTCGCCAACGTGTATCAGGAGCTTTTGTTTAGTTGAATGACGACTTCATGACGACTTCCGGTGACGTGTTACAAACAATGAATGGCGATAACATCGCGAGAGCGAAGCGGCCGCAGTTTCCGGTCCAACCTCTGTAGCGCCTTACAGTAAATATATCTCTCTCCTCAAATGGGCGCAATTGATTAATTTTACGTCAACGAGCTCGGCCGCATACTTGTTCCAATGTCAGAAATCTTGCGAGTTTCACGAAGAAATCAGTACTTCTTCACAACAACGCAAAAAATGCAAATCTGGATCCTCCGCGGAAATACAAACCCCACAATGCATTGCACGCGATTTCACAGCGCTGACACCGCGATGTCTTCAATGTTTGAAGAAAACATTAAAGAGGCAGACAGGAACTGGAATCGAAATGGAATTCTGGCAACAGTAAGAAAGGGAGAAGAGCTAAAAATGTTCCCACCGTTCTCAGGTTTGCACAAATGTCTTCGGTTTTTCTACATCTTTTACCGTTCTTGAAAACTTTCCTATTGAAGTACCACGAGCACACTTTCACTTTATCATGGGTTTCAATGAGACGGACTGTCGGCAGATACAGCGCGTGACGTCACCTGCCAGAGCGCTAAGCTGCCGTGAAAACTCTCCCAAAAAACGATTAAAATAGCGATCACGGGCTTATTCTTTGACCTACACACACCATTTTTTCACAAATGTAGTAGAGATTTTTGTCCTCCTTCCCAAAAGTGTCTGCTTTTAACACTGACAGCCTCAGAATTTGAACACTGCGCCTCCAAAGACACTGACTACTCACCGTGTGTCCCATCCGCTCCAATACAGTCTCTCACCGCTGATCGCAGGGGAAACGCTGAACTGCCTTCATGTTTAACTGCTATCATTTCTACATTTCTGCATCACAACAATCACCACACTCTCCTGGTCGTCCTCATCTATACATTTCAGTCATATTTAAACGCTGTGCTCACACAACCATGTTAAAACGTGTGTGTTGTTGGCAGCAGACTGAAGACAATGCAGTGTCACTGTGCTTTAGAGCTGTGTAGTGTGTTTCATTTAATGTACCTGTGAGGACCGATGACCGGCCCGTCCTGAACACAGCCATGTGTCAATGTTTGGGGATTCACCACCTACTAACAACAGGCAGTACATCTTTTCACACACTTTCTTTTGCTTTCCCCAACATCTACATGCTGTGGTCTGTATGTCATGCACAACCTCATGACCAGTCACTGGTGCATTTTTTTTATTACACTTTCACATGTCAGGCCTCACATTAAGTGTACCGCCACAGCACAGGAAATAGTTTATAACTCCAGCATACATGCTTCAATTTTCCCCAAACTTCACAGCATTGATAACAGTCCCCCCTGAACACATTCGTGTGTAGATGTTTGTTGAAATTACGCATAACGCCACCTACTTGTAACACAAAATGCATATGTTCAGACTACTTCACGGTGACAAACATCAGTTAGGTCGACGGCGGAAAAACACACACACGTAACCGCAAACGCACGGCCGGAGCTACGGCCCGCAACGGGCAGCGGGTTAGGGGCGACAGGCAAGGGGTCGGGGGCCGGGGGCAAGGGGAGACGGGCAAGGGGCGGCGGGCGGGGGCCGAAGGGCGTGGGGGCGAGGTCCCGTTAAACGCTGCTCGCAGCTTTAATTAGGGACCGAGCCGAAGGTAAGGGCTCCACAGGAGCCCTTGCCAAGGCAAGGAACCTATTGTTTTTGCTTCGTTTATTATTATTATTATTATTATTATTTTTCCGAACGCGAAAATCCAAATTTGACCCCCTAAACATACTCGAAAACTCACCAAAATTGGCACACCGGTCAGAAATGCGTGAAAATTTGATAAAATGACAAAATTAACCCCTTAGGTGCCAAAATGAGCTCTCTAGCGCCACCTAGAAAAATGGAAATGGCCCCTATAGCCTGTAGGATTGTCGTAGAAAGATCGAACAAAAACTGGCTTGTTTCTCTCATCAAGACCTACAAATCACGCGCTGCAACCCCTGACCTAAATCGCACAGGAAGTGAGATATTTGCACGTTCATTCTCAAACTTTCAGAACTATCTCCTCCTAGGGCGTTTATCGTACAGACTTCAACGTTGCTCACATGATATTTCTCAACATTTTGAACAAAAGTTCTGTAGGATTTTTTCATTACTGGCCCGGTTTGGATTTTATGCCCTCTGAAAGTTGGCGCAAGCCCACACTCTTCGCGCCACAAAAATGCTCACTACTCCTCGTAGGAATGTCTTAGAAAGATCAAACCAAAACTGGCTTGTTTCTATCATGAAGACCTACAAATCATACGCTGATACCCCTGACCTAAACCCAACAGGAAGTGAGATATTTACACTTTAACGATTTGTGTTCAAAACATATCTCCTCCAAGGTGGTGTATTGCCTACAGCTTAAAAGCAGCTCAAAATGTTCGCACCGCTCGTACGATTCCAGCGATGTCTTCGGATTTTTTGTAGCTTTTACCGTTCTTGAGTTTTTCCTCTAAACGCACCGCGAGTTCATTGTCACTTTCCAATGTGTGTCTGTGAGACGGGAGTAATATGAGCTGCAGCAGCGGGTGACGTCACCAGCCAGAGCGCTGAGCTCCTGTGAAAACTCTCCCAAAAAACGCTTAAAATAGCGATCACGGGCTTATTCTTTGACCTACACACACCATTTTTCCACAAATGTAGTAGAGATTTTTGTCCTCCTTCACAAAAGTGTCTGCTTTTAACACTGACAGCCTCAGAATTTAAACACTGCGCCTCCAAAGACACTGAGTACTCACCGTGTGTCCCATCCGCTCCAATACAGTCTCTCACCGCTGATCGCAGGGGAAACGCTGAACTGCCTTCATGTTTAACTGCTCTCATTTCCACATTTCTGCATCACAACGATCACCAAACTCTCCTGGTCGTCCTCATCTATCCATGTCATTCTGTTTAAACGCTGTGCTCACACAGCCATGTTAAAACGTGTGTGTTGTTGGCAGCAGACTGAAGACAATGCAGTGTCACTGTGCTTTAGAGCTGTGTGCTGTGTTTCATTTAATGTACCTGTGAACACCGATGACCGGCCCGTCCTGAACACAGCCATGTGTTTGCGGATACCGCCACCTATTGGCAAGAGGCAGTACATCTTTTCACACATTTTTTTTGCTTTCCCCAACATTTACATGCTGTGGTTTGTATGTCATGTACAACCTCATGACCAATCACTGGTGCATTTTTTTTTAATCACACTTTCACATGTCAGGAGTCACATTAAGTGTACCGCCACAGCACAGGAAATACTTTATAACTCCAGCATACATGCTTCAATTTTCCCCAAACTTCACAGCTTTGATAACAGTCCCTCCTGAACACATTCGTGTGTACATATTTGTTGGGATTACGCATAACGCCACCTACTTGTAACACAAAATGCATATGTTCAGACTATTTCACGGTGACAAACATCAGTTAGGTCGACGGCGGAGAAACACACACACGTAACCGCAAACGCACGGCCGGAGCTCCGGCCCGCAACGGGCAGCAGGTTAGTGGCGACGGGCAAGGGGCCGGGGGCCGGGGGGCAAGGGGAGACGGGCCAGGGGCGGCGGGCGGGGGCCGACGGGCGTGGAGGCGAGGTCCCGTTAAACGCTGCTCGCAGCTTTAATTAGGGACCGAGCCCGAAGGGCAAGGTCCCTATTGTTTTTGCTGCGTTTATTATTATTATTATTATTATTATTAGGGACCGAGCCCGAAGGGCAAGGTCCCTATTGTTTTTGCTTCGTTTATTATTATTATTATTATTATTATTATTATTATTATTATTTTTCCGAACGCGAAAATCCAAATTTGACCCCCTAAACATGCTCGAAAACTCACCAAAATTGGCACACCGGTCAGAAATGCGTGAAAATTTGATAAAATGAAATAATTAACCCCTTAGGTGCCAAAATGAGCTCTCTAGCGCCACCTAGAAAAATGAAAATGGCCCCTATAGCCCGTAGGATTGTCGTAGAAAGACCGAACAAAAACTGGCTTGTTTCTCTCATCAAGACCTACAAATCACGCGCTGTAACCCCTGACCTAAATCGCACAGGAAGTGAGATATTTGCACGTTCATACTCAAACTTTCAAAACTATCTCCTCCTAGGGCGTTTATCGTACAGACTTCAACGTTGCTCACATGATATTTCTCAACATTTTGAACAAAAGTTCTGTAGGATTTTTTCATTACTGGCCCGGTTTGGATTTTATGCCCTCTGAAAGTTGGCGCAAGCCCACACTCTTCGCGCCACAAAAATGCTCACTACTCCTCGTAGGAATGTCTTAGAAAGATCAAACCAAAACTGGCTTGTTTCTATCATGAAGACCTACAAATCATACGCTGATACCCCTGACCTAAACCCAACAGGAAGTGAGATATTTACACTTTAACAATTTGTGTTCAAAACATATCTCCTCCAAGGTGGTGTATTGCCTACAGCTTAAAAGCAGCTCAAAATGTTCGCACCGCTCGTACGATTCCAGCGATGTCTTCGGATTTTTTGTAGCTTTTACCGTTCTTGAGTTTTTCCTCTAAACGCACCGCGAGTTCATTGTCACTTTCCAATGTGTGTCTGTGAGACGGGAGTAATATGAGCTGCAGCAGCGGGTGACGTCACCAGCCAGAGCGCTGAGCTGCTGTGAAAACTCTCCCAAAAAACGATTAAAATAGCGATCACGGGCTTATTCTTTGACCTACACACACCATTTTTTCACAAATGTAGTAGAGATTTTTGTCCTCCTTCACAAAAGTGTCTGCTTTTAACACTGACAGGCTCAGAATTTGAACACTGCGCCTCCGAAGACACTGAGTACTCACCGTGTGTCCCATCCGTTCCAATACAGTCTCTCACCGCTGATCGCAGGGGAAACGCTGAACTGCCTTCATGTTTAACTGCTCTCATTTCTACATGTCTGCATCACAACGATCACCACACTGTCCTGGTCGTCCTCATCTATCCATTTCATTCTGTTTAAACCCTGTACTCACACGTGTTTAAAACGTGTGTGTTGTTGGCAGCAGACTGAAGACAATGCAGTGTCACTGTGCTTTAGAGCTGTGTGGTGTGTTTCATTTAATGTACCTGTGAGGACCGATGACCGGCCCGTCCTGAACACAGCCATGTGTTTGGGGATACCGCCACCTATTGGCAAGAGGCAGTACATCTTTTCACAGACTTTTTTTGCTTTCCCCAAAATTTACATGCTGTGGTCTGTATGTCATGCACAACCTCATGACCAATCACCGGTGCATTTTTTTTTTTTATCACACTTTCACATGTCAGGAGTCACATTAAGTGTACCGCCACAGCACAGGAAATAGTTTATAACTCCAGCGTACATGCTTCAATTTTCCCCAAACTTCACAGCATTGATAACAGTCCCCCCTGAACACATTCATGTGTAGATATTTGTTGGAATTACGCATAACGCCACCTACTTGTAACACAAAATGCATATGTTCAGACTATTTCACGGTGACAAACATCAGTTAGGTCAACAGGGGAGAAACACACGCGTAACCGCAAACGCACGGCCGGAGCTGCGGCCCACAACGGGCAGCGGGTCAGGGGCGACGGGCAAGGGGCCGGGGGCCCGGGGGCAAGGGGAGACGGGCAAGGGGCGGCGGGCGGGGGCCGACGGGCGTGGGGGCGAGGTCCCGTTAAACGCTGCTTGCAGCTTTAATTAGGGACCGAGCCGAAAGGCAAGGGCTCCACAGGAGCCCTTGCCGAAGGCAAGGAACCTATTGTTTTTGCTTCGTTTATTATTATTATTATTATTATTATTATTATTATTATTATTTTTCCGAACGCGCAAATCCAAATTTGACCCCCTAAACATGCTCGAAAACTCACCAAAATTGGCACACCGGTCAGAAATGCGTGAAAATTTGATAAAATGACAAAAGTAACCCCTTAGGTGCCAAAATGAGCTCTCTAGCGCCACCTAGAAAAATGGAAATGGCCCCTATAGCCTGTAGGATTGTCGTAGAAAGATCGAACAAAAACTGGCTTGTTTCTCTCATCAAGACCTACAAATCACGCGCTGCAACCCCTGACCTAAATCGCACAGGAAGTGAGATATTTGCACGTTCATTCTCAAACTTTCAGAACTATCTCCTCCTAGGGCGTTTATCGTACAGACTTCAACGTTGCTCACATGATATTTCTCAACATTTTGAACAAAAGTTCTGTAGGATTTTTTCATTACTGGCCCGGTTTGGATTTTATGCCCTCTGAAAGTTGGCGCAAGCCCACACTCTTCGCGCCACAAAAATGCTCACTACTCCTCGTAGGAATGTCTTAGAAAGATCAAACCAAAACTGGCTTGTTTCTATCATGAAGACCTACAAATCATACGCTGATACCCCTGACCTAAACCCAACAGGAAGTGAGATATTTACACTTTAACGATTTGTGTTCAAAACATATCTCCTCCAAGGTGGTGTATTGCCTACAGCTTAAAAGCAGCTCAAAATGTTCGCACCGCTCGTACGATTCCAGCGATGTCTTCGGATTTTTTGTAGCTTTTACCGTTCTTGAGTTTTTCACCTAAACGCCCCGCGAGTTCATTGTCACTTTCCAATGTGTGTCTGTGAGACGGGAGTAATATGAGCTGCAGCAGCGGGTGACGTCACCAGCCAGAGCGCTGAGCTCCTGTGAAAACTCTCCCAAAAAACGATTAAAATAGCGATCACGGGCCAATCTTTGACTTACACACACCATTTTTTCACAAATGTAGTAGAGATTTTTGTCCTCCTTCACAAAAGTGTCTGCTTTTAACACTGACAGCCTCAGAATTTGAACACTGCGCCTCCGAAGACACTGAGTACTAACCGTGTGTCCCATCCGCTCCAATACAGTCTCTCACCGCTGATCGCAGGGGAAACGCTGAACTGCCTTCATGTTTAACTGCTCTCATTTCCACATTTCTGCATCACAACGATCACCAAACTCTCCTGGTCGTCCTCATCTATCCATTTCATTCTTTTTAAACGCTGTACTCACACAGCCATGTTAAAACGTGTGTGTTGTTGGCAGCAGACTGAAGACAATGCAGTGTCACTGTGCTTTAGAGCTGTGTGTTTCATTTAATGTACCTGTGAACACCGATGACCGGCCCGTCCTGAACACAGCCATGTGTCAATGTTTGGGCATAGCGTTACCTACTAACAACAGGCAGTACATCTTTTCACACACTTTCTTTTGCTTTCCCCAACATTTACATGCTGTGGTCTGTATGTCATGTACAATCTCATGACCAATCACTAGTGCATTTTTTTTTTTTTCACACTTTCACATATCAGGCCTCACATTGAGTGTACCGCCACAGCACAGGAAATAGTTTATAACTCCAGCATACATGCTTCAATTTTCCCCAAACTTCACGGCATTGATAACAGTCCCCCCTGAACACATTCATGTGTACATATTTATTGAGATTACGCATAACGCCACCTACTTGTAACACAAAATGCATATGTTCAGACTATTTCACGGTGACAAACATCAGTTAGGTCGACGGCGGAGAAACACACGCGTAACCGCAAACGCACGGCCGGAGCTGCGGCCCGCGACGGGCAGCGGGTTAGGGGCGACGGGCAAGGGGCCGGGGGCCGGGGGGCAAGGGGAGACGGGCAAGGGGCGGCGGGCGGGGGCCGACGGGCGCGGGGGCGAGGTCCCGTTAAACGCTGCTCGCAGCTTTAATTATTATTATTCTTTCTTTCTCCCGTTCCGTTGCGCTCATTTTTGACCCCCTAAACATGCTCGAAAACTCACCAAAATTGGCATGCTGGTCCAAAAAGTGACACAGATGGAGATTATTCAGAAATGAAGACGCAAAAGCTCTCTAGCGCCACCTAGAAACACAAAAAACGTCGCTACGGCCCGTAGGAATGTCGTAGAAAGATCAAACCAAAACTGGCTCGTTCGTCTCATCAAGGCCTACAAATCACGCGCTGGTACCCCTGACCTAAACCCAACAGGAAATGAGCTATTTGCCGTTTTCACAGTGAAAATGCGCCTTCTTCAAAAAATATCTTCTCCGAGGGCGTTTATCGTAGCAACCTGAACGGCGCACAGGGTGATAGTTCACACCCTGGGGAAAAAAAGTTCTGTACAACTTTTTCATTACTGGCCCGGTTCTGATTCTATAGGGTCCGAAGGGTGACAACGCACACGCATTCTAAACAGCTAAATACTTCATAAATCCAGCATACATGCTCCAATCTTCCTAAAAATTGACAGGATCGACGACAGTCACGTTCTGAACACATCCATGTGTCAATATTTGGGATTACATATAGCGCTACCTACTGGCAACAGGAAGTTCATGTTTTTACACACTTTTCCTCACAAAAACGCCCACTACTGCTCGTAGGAATGACGTAGAAGGATCAAACCAAAACTGGCTTGTTTGTCTCATCAAGACCTACAAATTAGACCTAGGGTCACAAAGCCCTAAACCCAACAGGAAGTGAGATATTTGCCCTTTAACAATAAGATTTCGCCTAAAACTTAGCCTTTTTCAGAAAATATTTCCTCCGAGGCCGTTTCTCGTAGCAACCTGAATGTCGCACAGGGTGATAGTTCACACCCTATGGAAAAAAAAGCTCTGCGTAACTTTGTCATTACTGGCCCGGTTCTGATTCTATTGGGTCCGAAAGGTGACGACGAACACACATCCTGAACAGACAAAATACTTCATAAATCCAGCATACATGCTCCAATCTTCCCAAAAATTGACAGGATCGATGACAGTCACGCCCTGAACACATCCATGTGTCAATATTTGGGATTACATATAGCGCTACCTACTGGCAACAGGAAGTTCATTTTTTTACACAGTTTTTTTCACAAAAACGCCGACTACTGCTCGTAGGAAACACGTAGAAAGATCAAACCAAAAGTGGCTTGTTTGTCTCATCAAGACCTACAAATCATACACTGATACCCCCGACCTAAACCCAACAGGAAGTGAGATATTTACACTTTAACGATCGTCTTTTCAAAACATTATCTCCGCCGAACTTGTCAATGCCTACAGTTTAAAAGCAGCTCAAAATGTTCGCACCGTTCTTAGAATTCCAGCGATGTCCTCGGTTTTTTTGTAGCTTTTACCGTTCTTGAGTTTTTCACCTAAACGCACCGCTAGTTCATTGTCACTTTCCAAGGAGTTTCTGTGAGACGGGAGTAATATGAGCTGCAGCAGCGGGTGACGTCACCAGCCAGAGCGCTGAGCTCCTGTGAAAACTCTCCCAAAAAACGCTTAAAATAGCGATCACGGGCCAATCTTTGACTTACACACACCATTTTTTCACAAATGTAGTAGAGATTTTTGTCCTCCTTCACAAAAGTGTCTGCTTTTAACACTGACAGGCTCAGAATTTGAACACTGCGCCTCCAAAGACACTGAGTACTCACCGTGTGTCCCATCCGCTCCAATACAGTCTCTCACCGCTGATCGCAGGGGAAACGCTGAACTGCCTTCATGTTTAACTGCTCTCATTTCCACGTCTGCATCACAACGGTCACCAAACTCTCCTGGTCGTCCTCATCTATACATTTCATTCTGTTTAAACGCTGTGCTCACACAGCCATGTTAAAACGTGTGTGTTGTTGGCAGCAGACTGAAGACAATGCAGTGTCACTGTGCTTTAGAGCTGTGTGCTGTGTTTCATTTAATGTACCTGTGAGGACCGAGGACAGGCCCGTCCTGAACACAGCCATGTGTTTGGGGATACCGCCACCTATTGGCAACAGGCAGTACATCTTTTCACAGACTTTTTTTGCTTTCCCCAAAATTTACATGCTGTGGTCTGTATGTCATGCACAACCTCGTGACCAATCACTGGTGCATTTTTTTTTTTTATCACACTTTCACATATCAGACCTCACATTAAGTGTACCGCCACGGCACAGGAAATAGTTTATAACTCCAGCGTACATGCTTCAATTTTCCCCAAACTTCACAGCATTGATAACAGTCCCCCCTGAACACATTCGTGTGTACATATTTGTTGAGATTACGCATAACGCCACCTACTTGTAACACAAAATGCATATGTTCAGACTATTTCACGGTGACAAACATCAGTTAGGTCGACGGCGGAGAAACACACACACGTAACCGCAAACGCACGGCCGGAGCTACGGCCCGCAACGGGCAGCGGGTCAGTGGCGACGGGCAAGGGGCCGGGGGCCGGGGGCCGGGGGGCAAGGGGAGACGGGCCAGGGGCGGCGGGCGGGGGCCGACGGGCGTGGGGGCGAGGTCCCGTTAAACGCTGCTCGCAGCTTTAATTATTATTATTCTTTCTTTCTCCCGTTCCGTTGCGCTCATTTTTGACCCCCTAAACATGCTCGAAAACTCACCAAAATTGGCATGCTGGTCCAAAAAGTGACACAGATGGAGATTATTCAGAAATGAAGACGCAAAAGCTCTCTAGCGCCACCTAGAAACACAAAAAACGTCGCTACGGCCCGTAGGAATGTCGTAGAAAGATCAAACCAAAACTGGCTCGTTCGTCTCATCAAGGCCTACAAATCACGCGCTGGTACCCCTGACCTAAACCCAACAGGAAATGAGCTATTTGCCGTTTTCACAGTGAAAATGCGCCTTCTTCAAAAAATATCTTCTCCGAGGGCGTTTATCGTAGCAACCTGAATGGCGCACAGGGTGATAGTTCACACCCTGGGGAAAAAAAGTACTGTACAACTTTTTCATTACTGGCCCGGTTCTGATTCTATTGGGTCCGAAAGGTGACAACGAACACGCATCCTGAACAGCAAAATACTTCATAAATCCAGCATACATGCTCCAATCTTCCCAAAAATTCACAGGATTGATGACAGTCACGTCCTGAACACAACCATGTCGCAATATTTGGGATTACACATAACGCCACCTACTGGCAACAGGAAGTTCATTTTTTTGCACATTTTTTCTTACAAAAATGCCCACTACTGCTCGTAGGAATGTCGTAGAAAGATCAAACCAAAACTGGCTTGTTTGTCTCATCAAGACCTACAAATTAGACCTAGGGTCACAAAGCCCTAAACCCAACAGGAAGTGAGATATTTGCCCTTTAACAATAAGATTTCGCCTAAAACTTAGCCTTTTTCAGAAAATATTTCCTCCAAGGCCGTTTCTCGTAGCAACCTGAATGTCGCACAGGGTGATAGTTCACACCCTATGGAAAAAAAAGCTCTGCGTAACTTTGTCATTACTGGCCCGGTTCTGATTCTATTGGGTCTGAAAGGTGACGACGAACACACATCCTGAACAGACAAAATACTTCATAAATCCAGCATACATGCTCCAATCTTCCCAAAAATTGACAGGATCGATGACAGTCACGCCCTGAACACATCCATGTGTCAATATTTGGGATTACATATAGCGCTACCTACTGGCAACAGGAAGTTCATTTTTTTACACAGTTTTTTTCATAAAAACGCCGACTACTGCTCGTAGGAATCACGTAGAAAGATCAAACCAAAACTGGCTTGTTTGTCTCATCAAGACCTACAAATCATACGCTGATACCCCCGACCTAAACCCAACCGGAAGTGAGATATTTACACTTTAACGATCGTCTTTTCAAAACATTATCTCCGCCGAACTCGTCAATGCCTACAGTTTAAAAGCAGCTCAAACTGTTCGCACCGTTCTTAGAATTCCAGCGATGTCTTCGGATTTTTTGTAGCTTTTACCGTTCTTGAGTTTTTCATCTAAACGCACCGCGAGTTCATTGTCACTTTCCAAGGAGTCTGTGTGAGACGGGAGTAATATGAGCTGCAGCAGCGGGTGACGTCACCAGCCAGAGCGCTGAGCTGCTGTGAAAACTCTCCCAAAAAACGATTAAAATAGCGATCACGGGCTTATTCTTTGACCTACACACACAATTTTTTCACAAATGTAGTAGAGATTTTTGTCCTCCTTCAGAAAAGTGTCTGTTTTTAACACTGACAGGTTCAGAATTTGAACACTGCGCCTCCAAAGACACTGAGTACTAACCGTGTGTCCCATCCGCTCCAATACAGTCTCTCACCGCTGATCGCAGGGGAAACGCTGAACTGCCTTCATGTTTAACTGCTCTCATTTCCACATGTCTGCATCACAACGATCACCACACTCTCCTGGTCGTCCTCATCTATCCATTTCATTCTGTTTAAACGCTGTACTCACACGTGTTTAAAACGTGTGTGTTGTTGGCAGCAGACTGAAGACAATGCAGTGTCACTGTGCTGTAGAGCTGTGTGCTGTGTTTCATTTAATGTACCTGTGAGGACCGATGACAGGCCCGTCCTGAACACAGCCATGTGTTTGGGGATACCGCCACCTATTGGCAACAGGCAGTACATCTTATCACATCCTTTTTTTCCTTTCCCTAAAATATATATGTTGTGGTGTATATGTCATGTACAATCTCATGACCAATTTCATGTGCATTTTTTTGTCACGTTTTCCCATGTCAGGTGTGACATTCTTCAGTGTTGACCAAACTGATGTTTGTGACCATGAAATAAGTGAAAAATATGCATTTTGTGTTATTAGTAGGTGGGGTTATGTGTAATCTTAAATATATACACATGAATGTGTTCAGGGGGGACTGTTATCAATGCTGTGAGGTTTTGGGAAAATTGAGTCATGTATGCTGGAGTTATAATCTATTTTGTGTGCTGTAGCAGTACACCTACTGTGACACTGACATGTGCAAGTTTTAATGTACAAGAAGTGTACACCACAGTATATAAGGTTTGGGATGCAAATGTTCCCACAGTTCTCAGGTTTTTAGAGATGTCTTAGGTTTTGTTGTATCTTTTATTGTGTGGAGATATTCCTGTTGAAGTACCATGAGCACATATTACTTTACAGTGGGTTTTTATGACAAGCAGTGCTGGCAACTGCAGCAGGTGATGTCATCAGCCAGAGCGCGGAGCTGTTGTGAAAACTGTCCAGAAAAAACTTTGAAAAGTGTTATAACAGGCGCATTCTTTGAGCTACACACACCATTTTTTATGAAAATTGTGTTAAAATTTTTGTCCTTGTTTAGAAAAATGTTTCCTTGTAACGCTGACATGAACAGAATTTTATCCCTGAGCCTGCAATGACAGTTAGTATCGTCCATATCTCCCATCCATTGGCATACAATGTCTGACTATTGAACTTAGGAGAAAAGCTGAACTGGTTTTATGTTTAACCCGCTAACATTTCAACATTGCTGCATTTATGTGGAAGATATGCTACCAGAACAATCCCCAAACTCTCCTGGTTGTACTCATGTCTTTGTTTTATTCATATTTTATACGCTGTGCTCACACAGCTGTGTTTTCAAGGTATAAGTTGTTGGTCAAAGACTGAAGACAATGCAGTGTCACTGTTTTTGAGCTGTGTGGTGTGTTCCATTTCTTGTACCTGTGATGACTGATTACAGGCTTGCCCTGAACACATCCATATGTTAATATTTGGAATTAGTGCACTTTGTAACAACAGGCAGTACATTGTTGCACACATTTTTTTTGCTGTTACAAATCACATGGTGTTGTGTATAGTTAATGTAGAATACATGACCAAGCAATGGTGCATTCTTTATCAAAGTGTCACTTGGCAAGCGTTATAGTTAGGTAATGGCGTAAAACAGTAAGTTGTTTAGAACTTTAGCATAAATGTGTCAATGTACCCACATTTCACGGTATTCATAACAGCTCTAGTGTGAACATATCCATGTGACTTCAGTCAACTATATGTCTGGCACCTTTGGTTATATTGTCACAGCTGCCAGTGCACATCAAGCATGCTTTAACTCATGTACATGATTTTACATGAATAGGTATTTTTCCTTGATCATTACATGTCAAGACTGTACCAGGTAACATGGGTTTTGTCAACACCTGAACCTTACTGAATTAAGTGGATGGTTAGAGCAAAGTAACCCATTTCAAGTAAAAGGCCATAACAAGAACAAGTACAGGTCAGTACACCTTTTTGTAATGCTTTTCACAGTGAACAAACATTAGCAAAGTATGCACATTTTTGAGAAACTGTAGTACACTAAAATGTGAAGTTCCTGTGTTTCCACACCACCTAAGTCTTTGTAGTATGTGTTGTCTTTTATAATGCATCCTCCTTTAGTAATTGTGTGTATTTATGGTTTTTTGTGTCCAGTTAATATTGATATTATGTATATATTGATGTACAGACATCATATTGTGTTACAGTACACCAGGAGCATTGTCAGCACAGACTGTTGTGGTTTACAGTACATGGGAAACAGTTTATTGTTTACCAGTATGACAGACACCATTTTGTAGTCATCATAAAATTTATTAATAAGTAGTGTATTTGTACAAGGTTTTTTTCATACCTGACATGTCACTGTAACATTTTTGTGACAACATATGTTGAACATTTAGCCAAAAAACCCATGTGGGCATGTATGTACAAAACTTATGTTTTCATTTAAAGTTTATGTACAAAAGAAATACAATTACCAGCCTACATGCTGTCCCTGTCGATGTTGTCAAACAACAATTAATATGGCAGTACTTTGTGAACTTGTTTCATGTTCCTCACATAGACTACTTAGACTACAGTCATCTTTGACAGAACACACCAAATAAATGCACATTAAAGAAAAGGTGTGGAGCTCCTGTCCAAAAACTCCACTGGCACATCATCACTTGGAAACTGAATAGGGTGGGATGCTCCAGCACAGCAGCATGCAACCACCTGCAAGAGAACAAACATTGCATTACCAAAAAAATGCCACAGATTACATATTCTCATTTACGCAGTGGCACTGAGCTATAACAAGGTGACAAGGAACAGGGAGAGAGAAAACATAGTATTTGGGGACACAAATAGGAGGATAAATCATATGAAAAAAAAACATTTGTGATAGCTGTTGTTTTCAAGTGTCCTGTTAAGCAACACAGGCATGCAGAATGAAGAGTCTGTGCCTCAATGTGCCATAACAGATTGCTGTGAGTTCATGTACGCACACATGAACATGGATCAAACAGTTCATGTATTAAAAGGTAATAAATACATTAGAAGCAAATACAAATAAATAATGCATGGATAATAATATTAATAAAAATGTCAATAACACTAACAGTTCATCCATAAATAAAGTCATTTCTGCTGTGTGTATAACACACATCAGTTATTGATAAAAAGTTTTAAACATGAGAAGAATACAGAAAACGTACAATATGAAGTGTGTGCATTGATTGTCTTTTGGATATTTTTGATTCAAATTAACCTTCCCACATTTCATGATGGAAAAGTTGCACATGGACATAGCAGAAGTGAAAGAATCACAACACATAAATAAATACATACATTCACACTTGCACCAGAGACCCATATTTCATATGTGGCAGACAACCAGTAACATATGTACAATTACTAACAGCTTTGCATTCTTGGTTATATTGACAATGTACACATTACACACTGTTGACAACAGCTACATCGCGAAGCACAATACAAACCAACCTAATCTAATCCAAAATCAAACTAGACATCCACCTCTAGATTCTGAAAGTCCTCAAACAATTAGTCTATGTCCTGTAGCTCACCCTGATCATCTTTCACAGTAAAACTACACAGAATGCCTTCATGATCACTGAAATACGTGGGCATCACTGCACATTCCACATCATACTGTGTGGTTTTAACATAAACGTGATCAATCAAAGTGCCCTTCTCTGTTGTTGCTTGTGTTACATGCTGCAGAAATCCTTTGTGCTCCATGAATGTACAAATTGATGATGTGTTCAAAATGTTTTCATTAAAATCACCAATGACTACAATTGTGTCACAGATTTGATGTAACCAATCAAGTAATTTTGTCAGATTGTCTTTAAATACAGAATTTGGATAGGATGGTGGACGATAAATTACTGCCATGACAATGTTAAATGTGCCACACAGGCACACCAAACACTCCAAATTCAAATTAGGTGCCTGCAGGATGCTACAGTCCATATTACTTAATCTATACAAACCAACTCCACCATGTTCTAGATTCTGGAGCTTTAACAATGCAGGGTTACTGCTGCTGTAAGACATACTTCTAGGACAACTGTTGAAAGTATATCCATCAATGTGGACACTGTCTAATGAGGACTGTGCAGTGAGCCACGTTTCTGTGACAGCAATAAAGGTCGGATGTAAATGCTGTGTGCACGATACCAAATCTGCAAGGTGGCAACTTAAACTTTGCACGTTCATTACATACACAGAGAAACTGTGTGCATGTAATGAAGGTTGAGGTTGCTCAATTAAAAATGGAGGCATGCTATCTAAGGCCCCCTTTATGGCGTCCTTGCAATAAATGGCCTTCTCTTTAAAATCCTTGATGATCAGTCCAGACAAACTTCTCACACGACTTAAAGCTACATACGCCTGCCCAGGTGCAAACACCTTTTTCAGAGAAACAACAGCTTTATCTACCGTTAATCCCTGAACTTTATGCACCGTACATGCCCACGCTAGCTTCAAAGGAAACTGAACTCGCACACCACCGCGTTCAGTTGCCTTGTCCTCTACAGACTGAATAGCAGTAGAATATCTGCATTCTACAGCTGCATGTGCGTGTGTCTTCCTTCTCTGTGAACCAATTTTGACATCATCAAATTTGACATAAACTGTTTGAGGAAAATTTCTATCGTTACCAAAATCTATCTGAGTTACCGTGCCACATGCGCCATTAACCAGACCGTCGGCAATGTCCACATTCTTACACAACATAACACGCGCATTTCTTGCCAAACACAAACTCTGTGGTAAACATGTGCCTGTTGCATGAGTATGATGTCCAACCATACGTTGTAATGTACCTGTTTTTCTGTTGTGAACAAAATCTTTGGCCTCTATCTCAACATAATCCGGACACATTGCAATTAACTGCTTCAAGTTATGCTCATGTACTTGCATATTTGTTGGAAAAATATGCAAAGCAGAGCTGTCTTCCCCTGTCTCACAAGCTTTCAATATTTTAACATCACCAGCTAACATAGGAGTGCCCTTTGAATGAACCCTCAACCTATTCAGCAGCTCCGAAAACACACTATCCTTCTGTCTAACTACAGTTTTCAATTCCACTATACTGAAAGTACACCACAGGTCTGCCCCAACATGACAACTATACAGAGGCTTCCCTTTAACAGGAGGCAACTGATAGAAGTCTCCAACAGCTATCACACTGACATTGCCAAATGGGGAAAAGTCACCTCTCTGCTTTACCTGTCTTAACCTTCCATGCACATATGCCAACAAATTGTGATCAACCATACTAATTTCATCAATGATTATAATTTGGACTTGACTCAATTTGGCTCTCAAAGAGTTTAGTTTATCCTCACCCAAAGGGATGTAGGGTAAACTAGCATGTGTGCCAATACTGAACGTGTGATGAATCGTTGCTGCATTTAAATTGTATGCAGCTATGCCCGTAGGTGCAGTTAACAAAACAGAAATAGCATCTGGTTGATTGCAAAGTGTGGACAACAATCTCCCTGCCTCGTATTGAATAGCCCTAATTAAATGACTTTTCCCCGTCCCTGCGCCACCTGTAACAAACACATGCAAAGGTTTTGGGTTTTTACCCATCACCTTCTGCAAACACCACTCTCTAACCTTATAAAACACAGCCATTTGTGTCTCATTCAGAGACCTAACCAAAGTTAAACCCTCACTTCTACACATCACATTCCTATTCCTCTCTAACTGTGCTATTTGCCTACTACCAACAATCAAATCTGGGACATTCTCCAAAGATTCCTGTATCTGCTCTTCTGCAATCTCAGATTCCTGCTGCTGTCTCTTCTCTTCTAAACATTCCAGACGTTCTGCTTCTTGTTCAGGACACAGCTCCCCCCAAGCATCCTCCTCATTTACGCCATGTTGCTCCACAATTTCCTGCGCTCGCTCTAAATCTGGACTATCTACTTCAAACATTGACCTGTTCTGCTTCACCACATCTTTAACAGCATGTACTGACCTGTCAGTAAAAGTCACCTCTCCATACTCATGGAACTGTTCAAACAGCTCAAAACCTCGAGGTTTAAGGTCTGAGTCAGTTCTATAAGGAAGGAACAGCTGCAGCAAACACTGAAAATGTGCCTCAGGATTTTTTTCTAAACTAAAACGCACATACCGAACAACCGCAAACTGAGTACGTGTTCTCCTCAAAATGAAGCCCAAATCATTTTTCAATTTAATCATATTGGCGGATTTTTCATTTTTGGCTAGAACACGATACTCTGATGCAAATGTTGCCATACACATATTTTCAAAAACCTCATCGTCAGGCCTGTTCCTATACCTATCCACTAAGCTCGTCATCCACATATCTTCTGTCCTAAGATCATGCGAAGACGCTTTTTCCTTTAAAACACTAAGGGGTAAACTCATCTTCACTATATTGCTCCCTGTTGGGACAAACACAACCTTTCTAGAGCACTCCTTCAAATGCATGTTAGTCAGCCTATATACTGCCTCCTGAGCACTTACGTCCCTGTTATGCAAATATACACTGCCTAATTTCTTAAATGCATCCTTAGCAGAGACATTTCCTTGTTGTTCTGCTTCTTTTTGGGCATTACTCAATAATAGGCCAATTTCTCTCTCTGCTTTTGTAATATATGATATTATATACACAACAACTGCATATGCATCTGTAACAAAACTCAGGTCAATATTGGCGTTCCAACATTTCAACAACTTCTTGCTATATTGATTGACCCAAACTTCATTTACCCCTCTCTTATAAACGACCTTGGTCTTCTTTTGCACTCTTCTATAAGCCTCTTCAAAAACATGCTGGTTAATGCCCAAACTCTGAAACAATTCTTGTACACTACCATATGACTCACTTTGTACTGCTGTCTTAACTGACTCCAAGATACACTGCGCAATATCTAGTGGCATCTTATTGCTGTCGCTGCAACACTTACAAACTGATTTGTCTTCTGACTGAGAATCCTCCTTTGTCTCCTGTGCTTTTTTCTTGTCACATTTGCATTTTTTGTCTTCTACTTTACAAATGAATGTACGCATAGTGACAGGTTTTGGAAAATTGAAACGACAGACTGTCTTCTTTTTTCTGCAAGACTTAGAATGTCGTTTGGAATGCGTTTGCACAGATGACACAATGTCCAATAATGCATCATCATCTGAGGGTAACTCACATGTTACGTATTTATCAATAAAGTCTACAACCTCCTCGTCTGTATTCTTATCAATTTTAGGAGCACCCTCAATCCAAAACAAACAGTGAACGTGAGGAGAACCACGCTGCTGAAACTCGACCCTATAGAAGTAATCTATGATTTTGCCAATTGGTTGAGAAGGAGACATGAGAACCTCTTTCAGAAAACAATGCCATCTGTAATCAAACATTCTCGCTGCTGTAACTGGGTTACGACGCAACAACTCACACCTTTCTGCCCAGTCCAAATCCTCTACTGTCTGTGTTCTGCCTTCCTGCTTCAGGATGCTAATCAACAGATTCTGCCAACGCAGATCTGCAGACGAAAATGAGCAAAACCATGTTGGAATCCCTATCTGACGCACACAGGCTAACACGTCCTTTTGGACTGACTGCCAGAATGCAGGAGTACCTCGTATTGGCTTGAGAAACCTATAACCATCATCAAACTGCAACAACTGCTTCAAAGACTCCTCATCCTTCAACATATTCTGACTAACCCTTTGAGACCTCTGACCTACTTTACCTTTACGCAACGCCACAGAAACACTTGATTTTACCTGCTCTATCTCTGACATGTATTGAGCAAAAAATATATACTCTCCATAACGCGCAAAGCGACCATCAGCAAGCATAACCCTATTATTAAAATAGCGTGACATACTCAACTGATTGGACCTAATATCATGAAAAGTCTTATCACCCAGAGGAAACAACACAGGAAAACACTTTGCTTCATTACTCTGGTCAGACAGCATCCTAACTGGACTATTTCCCTCTGCAGGCGCTATATTCACAATGTCATCAAAATACTGATCTAATGCTTCTTGACCAATATCAACAGGCATAAGACAAGTGTCCTGAAACATGCAGTGCTGCTGCCTGTCATGTAACAGTTCATCTTGTGCTATGTCTGCTGATTCTACTACAGCAACCTCAGCCTCTTCTCTAACCTGACCAGTAACCTCACTTCCTCCAGCTGCCTCATCCTCACTAGCTGACCCAGCCTCTTCCTTTTCCTCATTTTCCTGCTTACGAAACTCATTAACCCACTCCTCATTAAACTCAATGTCTCTATAATGAACATTGGTTCTCTTTAAATACTCTAGCGCCTGTCTTACATGCAATGTATCCACAAATTTGTACTCATAATGCCCTTTATAAGTCAGCTTACGCTTTAACTTCACCTGCACCAAAGACCCTTCCATACTTGAACGCGGTAACACATTGCTAGTCTCTATAATGTTGGCTGGAACACAAGTCACTGGCCCATGTACTCCATTTTGTCCTCCCTTAGGCAATGCCAACATTTTCATAAAAGGAATATGCAAAGCTATCAAATGCTGCTCCAAACTATTCAAACATTCCAGTTCTGGTGGCACAGGATCAACTTCCAAATTATTACTCCAAGCTTCAGCTGGCATCTCACCTGCACTAAGCTTACGATGACACGTATGACAAATCCACAGCTCACCTCTACACAACACCAACTGACAGGGCACAACACACTGATTAGTACATTTATGCAAATACTTTTCACTAATGCACCTGTGTGCAATACCAGCTATAGCTAAACTTGTATCATAATTTTCCCGTACACACCTCTGCACCTGATTTCTAAACAACAACCTATGACACACACAACAAACAAAATCTGGACCATCTCTGACCTTTTCTAAAAACTGCTCCATCACAAAATCAAAGTCTACCAAATTTTCCATCCTCTGATTCCTACTCAACTTGACGCTATCCATAACCCTTTTTCTATGCTCAACACTGTCTCTATATTTCTGAACACTCATTTGTCTTACCCTCTCTCTATGCTCAACACTGTTTCTATATTTCTGAACACTCATTTGTCTTACCAGCTCTCTATGCTCAACACTGTCTCTATATTTCTGAACACTCATTTGTCTTACCCTCTCTCTATGCTCAACACTGTCTCTATATTTCTGAACACTCATTTCTCTTACCCTCTCTCTATACTCAACATTGTCTCTATATTTCTGAACACTCATTTGTCTTGCCCTCTTTTTATACTCAACATTGTCTCTATATTTCTGAACACTCATTTGTCTTACCCTCTGTCTATACATGATACTGTCTCTATATTTCTGAATACTCATTTTTCTTACCCTCTCTCTATGCTCAACACTGTCTCTATATTTCTGAACACTCCTTTGTCTTATCCTCTCTCTATGCTCAACACTGTCTCTATATTTTCTAACACTCATGTCTTTAGCCCTCTCTCTATGCTCAACACTGTCTCTATATTTGGTAACACTCATCCTTTTACATTTTGCTCTGTGCTCTGTATTATCTCTATATTTTATAATACTTCTAGCTTTACTAATAGCTTTGACCCTCTCTTTATGCTCAATGCTTTCTGTATACTTTGCCATACTCTTAGCTTTACTAACTGCTTTAATCCTGTATCTGTGCTCAATGTTTTGTTTGTATTTAGAAACCTTTGACACTTTAACACTATTTCTATACAATATATTTCTCCAATACATCTTTACAAAATTCATTTGATATCTCTTCCTACGTAACCTATTAATTTTCTCCTGTCTACGTTTTCTCTCCTTTAAGTCCTTTGCTTTCAGTGACTTACTACCTACACCTTCATTAGAACCTACACATTCACTACATCCCATTGCTAACTTCTCACTATCTACATCTATTACTGTAGACCTCAACCTATAACCCTTCACTTGACTCACTTTACAATAACTATAACAAATCTGCAGTCCAGGCTTATACACACAAATAACGTTCTCAAAATGCTGTCCCATGAGATTCTCAACATAAATACACTCTGCTGTCAAACACGTACTGTTACATTTGTATTTCAACCAACGCCCTTCATGAAATGTACACACACTAACTCCTAACCAATCTGCTGTAACTTGAATTTCTACTTCTGTAGCCCAACTGTTAACATTTTTCATCCTGGACTGCTGTACATACTGTGACACAGAAGAATACTCACTTCTAAGAAGACTTATATACTTATCTGCATTAGTTTCTAACTCTTTACATACAGCTAGCCTAATCTTGCGATGATGCTTTTGTGAGCCAGTCACAGCCTGAGAAATAGCTCTAAAAAAGCAGTTACCATCACCTTCAATCCTCTCATTTAAACATGGAACCCCTAACAACCCCACCTCCGTTGACCTGTAACCATTGCCCTTTACAAAGTCTACATCTAACTTACTACACAAAGTTTTACACACAGCTACACTAAAAGGGTGGAAGAACAACTCTTCATTTGCAACAGCACTGACAAATTCAACATCTGCATTAACTTCACTAGTATCATATCTCTTTAATTTCTTCAACACACTAGGACCAGAAGAAATATCCTCTATATCATCACTAACTGAGTCTGTTGCTGATCCACTGCTAACCTGACTGGCTAAAGACACAACAGAAATAGCAGACTGTGCTGGACTTACAGCTACACCAACACCACACTCAGACACATAGTTTCCTAAAGAACTTTGCTTAACCTCAGACACACCACTCTCCTCTGCAACTGCAGCAGAACTCATTGCAGTGACACAGCTCTCTACAGACCCACAAGACAACACTGGCCTTGTCTCCCAAATGACATTAACGCCACACAACTCAAAAAGCCTCTGCCCAGAACTAAGACTGTCTGCCAAGCAACAGATGTACTGATACAGATCACCCAGACAAGCAAATTGCAACACCACACTTTTACCATTGCTCTGCAGCAAGCCAATGTCACTACGCGAATGACTATCTACCACAGCAAATCGTCCACCCTCACAAATGATGGCAGAACTATTCCCACACAGCGTCAGAAGACATGTACTATACTGACTAAAGATGTTCTCCAGTCCATTTCTCAAACTGAACATCACACCTTTGTCAAAGTATTCACCCTCACTCACACCTACTTCACCAAATGCTGCCTGACCGTAACTAAAGCTAAACATCTGCTCCTCTAACACTAATTGCTTTGGCAAATCTCCAACAGACAGATAATGTGACGCATGCGTAAAAATGTTCAAATCACGCAAACTACTGTACAACTCGTCACCTACAACCAATGCACGATCCACATCACACCTAGCCCACGAGAACACACTCGACAATGTGTGTTTGGCTAAGCTGGCCAAAGCTATAGCCATACACTGCTGACCTCCATACACAAACCGCTCATCTCCCTGGTGGAACGATCCCCTCACAACCTTATCCAGCCTAATCCCTCTACTACCCTCTGCCGCCACAACATCACTGTCTGACTGTAACACAACTGTACTAACATCAGGAACACTAACAAAAGGAACAAAAACAGCCTTAGCTTTGGTGATCTTCTGTGGCATCTCGTGGACAGCAGACTCTGTCGACACGCCAAGGCACGCTGCAGCACCCTCCTCCCCCATGGACTCCTGGACTGTGATCGCCGCCTGGCACAAAAACCAAAACACACGCTCTTACTAAATAATGCAGCCAAAATAACATGTTATTGCTTCCTAAAATCATCAAGAACTCAGATAACATGAAACATTAAACAAACCTCCTGAACAGCTGGGCCGGCCTTGGAGGCACACTCGCTCACAGGGGCAGGCGCAGGTGTTGCCGGAGCCTAATAAGACAGAATAAAAAAATAACAACCATTAAAACACATCATTCACTTTGTTGCAGCATGTTTTACGAATGTATGAAAAACTTTCACATCATTAACATCCCCCCACAAAATTCCCACTAACCTGCCGCTTTCGTCCTCTGCGTGGTTTGGCAACACCTTTCGGCCGATCCTTCACAGGGAAGGTCTGTAGGAAGAAAAACAAACCTTTGTAAGAACTGTCTTCCTGTTTTCACCTCAACAGTATTGACACAATGCGTAACTAGCTTACCTGGCCGGCAGGCGGATCAGCAGGGCAGTCAGAGCCAGAAGAAGGGGCAACCTCCTCCATGGCATCCAACATGCCACTGCTGAACCACACGGGGTTGGACGAGATGACAGACTGTCCCACCGGAGGTGTTCCAGCCTTAAAAACAAAAACAACACAGCTGCTTAGAATTCATTTTCAGACACAAAATAACTATGCACAACTTGAAGCCAAACATTGCCTTAAAAAAACACACGTTACCTTGCCCCGCCGTCCAACCACCGCCCACTCGCAGGGGTCACTGTGACGCGGCACGCGAGCATGCCCCGTCACGACCAGAGTGGGGGACACCCTACCCCGCGGCGATCTCCGGGGAGACGCCGGGGGCGTGGGCGCCGGGGGTGCCAGCTGGCGGAACGCGGAGTTCCACAGCAGCTGCACCAGGATGGGCATGCCATCGGAGTCGCTGAGGTGCACCTTAGAGAAAGTAAAACACAACCAACATGTCACTTCACATGTCAAACTGCCATGATAACATCAAACTCTTCCATGTGTTATGTCAAACAAACAAAGTTTGCTCTACTTACACCATCATTGCACCACAGCTCTTTACGATGGACTGGAAGGTGCTCCGTCACAGACACATAGGAAAGACCTACCAACCATAAAACAAATATTATCAATCCTTCTAATACTTGCACTTGCATAAATTGTTTTGCATTGCACATTACATTGAGTACAACTGTACTAACAACCACAATTGGAACTTACCCATGCGAACTGCGACACGGTGGTATTCCTGACGCAGCTGCTCTTGGAGACCAAGGTCCATGCTCAGACGAGGAGGAAAGTCCAGAACAAAGACCTTAAAAACACCATTTCTTCATTAATGCCCTTAAATATGCATATAAGTCAACACTCTACTCACAACAACCAAATATATACTGACAAAGATAACTACAATAACGACAAAACAAAAAGGGACAAAAGTAAACAAAACACACCTTGGGCCAGCAGCTGCACACTGTGGTCAGGAGAGCACCAAAGTCCAACGCCGCCTCATCGATGGTCCTGCTGGCGGTGAGGTTGTTGCTCGGGGCGAGCACACACACAGCGTCCGGGACCCATGGGACATCTCGGTGCAGCACCTCCGTCCTCAGCTCCCTGGCCTCTGCACCTGGAACAGAAAGAAAAGCAAAAGACAGGGATCCCTCGGGGATGGCCACGAACCCGTCCACCATGGAGCGCAGATGGGAATCTCCGATGACGAACACCAGCTGCAACAACAGAGACACCACTTTAGAACCCAGACATCACCCGTGACACCATGCAACCATCACTGTCTTACAAAAAAGACATCATACCTTCTGGTCCGGACGCTGGGCTGGAGTGACCAACTTGAAGCTGCGCTGGGTCAGCTCCGAAGTCGGCCATCTCCGCACACGATGGCGGTACCCGGTACCGCGGCCTGGTCAGACAGATTACAATTGAACAGTGTCAGCACAAGATTAAGACATCTTTCAGTAACATTGAAACATATCATTGAAACATGTAAAAAAAAACAACAACAACACCAAAAACAAAAAAGCTATTTAATACATACGAGCAACAAACTCGGGGACAGGCGGCAAAGGGGTCCACATCTGCGGTGTCGCCATCCTCCTCCTCAAAGCCTGGGCGCGCCGGTGGGACTTCGCACGAGGCATCTAAAAAACAGACAAAAATAATCAGTAACAAAACATTCATACATATACACTAAAACCTATACATCCATATGACTGAATTAATTATACTGAAAAGCCATACTTCACCAAGAACACTGAGATTGCAGCCATCAAATAGATAAATACTTTTTCTTACCTTGACAACACTAAAAAGACACTTCACGTGTGTGTATGTGTGTGTGTGTGTGTGTGTGTGTGTATGTGTGTGTGTGTGTCTCTATATATGTATGTACAAATTAACAAATGTGTTGGATTAGTTAGCTGTGTGTTTAAAGATTTAAAAAATGTTTGTGTTTTCACAAAATGTTCAGAATCAGCAGGTAATTGCAGATCAATCAGCAGGAGAGAACCAGATCACACACTCCAATGAGAAGATTATCTGTAAATAAAAAAAAAACACATTTCTGAAACAATACATGTAACATAAAACCTGTATAACACACATTCAGCTATTCAAATCAAAACCATTTCTTTCTACACATCCTAAATACACTTATCCACATATCCAACAACGTCTTTTTACATCTATAACATTAAAAAAAAATCTTTCCTTGTAACACAGCTCATCACAACAGCATCCACCTTAAAATATGTTCTTACTGAAAAGAAAATACCCAACACTACCTATCTCTACATAACACAATTCTGTGTCAAGCAACCTTAAACAACATATGACACACACACATACATAAACACAACACACAACTTCCCATCCAACCTCTCAACTACATGATGAATTAACTCACAAACATCCATTTCAAAGACACTTTCCCTGAAGTAACATATTTACCACAATAGCTGCCACATTACATACACTTACATACATTGTGTAAATGACTCTACACCAAAACACTATAACTATACAGTGCATACATCACCCTACAAGGATACACAAGCTAATGGACACCAGGTAAATATCGCTTACACATAGCTGTGGTCAGAAACACAACATACCAAGCACTGTAAATATGGTTTCATATTCAACATGTACTTGTTTTTTCTCTGTCTAACATATATAGCATCATAACACCTGCACCAATTCCATCCAGGTTGGTATTATTTTGTTGAGATAAATACACCACACATTTCACTGTTCTCAGCAACTCACTAAGGGCAGTAATTGGGGCAAAACTCAAAGGAATAACGAATAATGTCCTTGTAAAGTACCTTGCACCACACTTAGGGACCGTGGTAAATTTGTAATCTCTGACTTGCCAATTCAAACAATCAACAAAATCATGACATCAACACACAAATACTGTCATGACCAGAACGCTAAAAGTCTCACAGCATGTTATTATTGACTCATACTGAACAGCACCACCACATGTTCAGTTATAAAGCATTTTACCTTTTAGCTAACAAGTCATGAACCTTGAGACTTATGAAAACAATATTTGAACAATATGGCAACACAAACAAAAACTGTGTTTTGCATAAAATCCAAAATCCAACAAAGGTTTAACACAAATGGGCGTGGCCTATACCACTTGGATTGGCTTCATTCAAGGAACCTACTCTCCAAATACTGTTTCATACACCTCACAGTTCAGGACTTGCTAATCTAAAGGTAAAATGCTTCACAAACAACCATGTGGTGGTGCTGTTGAGTTCGACTGAACAATAACATGCTGTGACACTCTTGGCCTTCTAATAATAACAGTATGTGTGTGTTGTTGTCATTATTTGTTTGGTTGTCCAACTTGAAAAATTCACACATTGCAACTTTGCCACAGTCCCTAAGTGCTGCAGTCGCTGCATGATACTCATAAGAAGATTCACCGTTATTCCTTTAAATTTTCGCCACAACAACTGGTCTTACTGAGTTGATGAAAGCTGTAAAGTGTCTCACTTACTTATCTCTACAAAATAACACAACCTGGATTGAATTCATGCCATTTCATGTCGCTACTCAAGTTAGAAACAGAAACCAACACGCGCATATCAAATATAAAACCAAATTCACTTTGCTGCATACTATGCCTACCAACCAAAATCAAACCATTTCTTCACAATTTAACTATAAAAAACCCAACCCACATCCACTACACCGCCTTTTCAATGAATACCATCTGTTTAAATTACCAATTGTACATAAAACATACACTTTAGTGCATGAACATTACCTGTTGGTAAACAACAGGCTAACACACAAAAGGCTAAAGCTAACCCCCCAGCTAACACACATTAGCATACACCACGCTACTTGATCAAAATCCACCAATTCATGTTAAATATCCACCTCAGGTCAACTGCACTAAGTTTTACATTGCACAGGAAAGCCTAAAATCACCCAGAGATACTTCAGAATCCATATTTCAATCAAAAGTTCGCTGTAGCTCCCAAAGAACTAACACACAAAGGACTAGCAACAAACACACACCCCCCACACTTATCGAGTACTAGCATAACACACATCTAAAATCCTCAATAAGCATTTACAAACCACCTCGCAGAATCTGTAGTGCCTTTAACATTTCACTGAACATGTTGCAATTAAACACATTTACATTAAGCGGTCTATCACATTACAATTGCCACCACACACCACACAAAGTCGTCGAACAATAAGCTAATAGTAGCTAACGCAGCCATAACATGAACAACACGTTTCTTACCTCACAGTCGATGTGAATGGGGGGTCGCCAACGTGCATCAGGAGCTTTTGTTTAGTTGAATGACGCTTTCATGACGACTTCCGGTGACGTGTTACAAACAATGAATGGCGATAACATCGCGAGAGCGAAGCGGCCGCAGTTTCCGGTCCAACCTCTGTAGCGCCTTACAGTAAATATATCTCTCTCCTCAAATGGGCGCAATTGATTAATTTTACGTCAACGAGCTCGACCGCATAATTGTTCCAATGTCAGAAATCTTGCGAATTTCACGAAGAAATCAGTACTTCTTCACAACAACGCAAAAAATGCAAGTCTGGATCCTTCGCGGAAATACAAACCCCACAATGCATTGCACGCGATTTCACAGCGCTGACACCGCGATGTCTTCAATGTTTGAAGAAAACATTAAAGAGGCAGGCAGGAACTGGAATCGACATGGAATTCTGACAACAGTAAAAAAGGGAGAAGAGCTCAAAATGTTCCCACCATTGTCAGGTTTGCAGAAATGTCTTCGGTTTTTCTATATCTTTTACCGTTCTTGAAAACTTTCCTATTGAAGTACCAAGAGCACACCTTCACTTTATCATGGGTTTCAATCAGACGGACTGTCGGCAGATACAACGCGTGACGTCACCTGCCAGAGCGCTAAGCTGCCGTGAAAACTCTCCCAAAAAACGATTAAAATAGCGATCACGAGCTTATTCTTTAACCTACACACACCATTTTTTCACATATGTAGTAGAAATTTTTGTCATCCTTCACAAAAGTGTCTGCTTTTAACACTGACAGCCTCAGAATTTGAACACTGCGCCTCCAAAGACACTGAGTACTCACCGTGTGTCCCATCCGCTCCAATACAATCTCTCACCGCTTATCGCAGGGGAAAAGCTGAACTGCCTTCATGTTTAACTGCTATCATTTTCACATTTCTGCATCACAACAATCACCAAACTCTCCTGGTCGTCCTCATCTATATATTTCATTCTGTTTAAACGCCGTGCTCACACAGCCATGTTAAAACGTGTGTGTTGTTGGCAGCAGACTGAAGACAATGCAGTGTCACTGTGCTTTAAAGCTGTGTAATGTGTTTCATTTAATGTACCTGTGAATAGTGATGACAGGCCCGCCCTGAACACATCCATGTGTCAATGTTTGAGGATACACCACCTACTAACAATAGGCAGTACATCTTTTCACACACTTTCTTTTGCTTTCCCCAACATTTACATGCTGTGGTCTGTATGTCATACACAATCTCATGACCAGTCACTGGTGCATTTTTTTTATTACACTTTCACATATCAGGCCTCACATTAAGTGTACCGCCACAACACAAGAAATACTTTATAACTCCAGCATACATGCTTCAATTTTCCCCAAACTTCACAGCATTGATAACAGTCCCCCCTGAACACATTCGTGTGTAGATATTTGTTGGAATTACACATAACGCCACCTACTTGTAACACAAAAAACATATGTTCAGACTATTTCACGGTGACAAACATCAGTTAGGTCGACGACGGAGAAACACACGCGTAACCGCAAACGCACGGCCAGAGCTGCGGCCCGCGACGTGCAGCAGGTTAGGGGCGACAAGCAAGGGGCCGGGAGCCGGGGGGCAAGGAGAGACGGGCAAGGGGCGGCGGGCGGGGGCCGACGGGCGCGGGGGCGAGGTCCCGTTAAACGCTGCTCGCAGCTTTAATTATTATTATTTTTCCGACCGCGAAAATCCAAATTTGACCCCCTAAACATGCTCGAAAACTCACCAAAATTGGCACACCGGTCAGAAATGCGTGAAAATTTGATAAAATGACAAAATTAACCCCTTAGGTGCCAAAATGAGCTCTCTAGCGCCACCTAGAAAAATGGAAATGGCCCCTATAGCCTGTAGGATTGTCGTAGAAAGATCGAACAAAAACTGGCTTGTTTCTCTCATCAAGACCTACAAATCACGCGCTGCAACCCCTGACCTAAATCGCACAGGAAGTGAGATATTTGCACGTTCATTCTCAAACTTTCAGAACTATCTCCTCCTAGGGCGTTTATCGTACAGACTTCAACGTTGCTCACATGATATTTCTCAACATTTTGAACAAAAGTTCTGTAGGATTTTTTCATTACTGGCCCGGTTTGGATTTTATGCCCTCTGAAAGTTGGCGCAAGCCCACACTCTTCGCGCCACAAAAATGCTCACTACTCCTCGTAGGAATGTCTTAGAAAGATCAAACCAAAACTGGCTTGTTTCTATCATGAAGACCTACAAATCATACGCTGATACCCCTGACCTAAACCCAACAGGAAGTGAGATATTTACACTTTAACGATTTGTGTTCAAAACATATCTCCTCCAAGGTGGTGTATTGCCTACAGCTTAAAAGCAGCTCAAAATGTTCGCACCGCTCGTACGATTCCAGCGATGTCTTCGGATTTTTTGTATCTTTTACCGTTCTTGAGTTTTTCACCTAAACGCCCCGCGAGTTCATTGTCACTTTCCAATGTGTGTCTGTGAGACGGGAGTAATATGAGCTGCAGCAGCGGGTGACGTCACCAGCCAGAGCGCTGAGCTCCTGTGAAAACTCTCCCAAAAAACGATTAAAATAGCGATCACGGGCTTATTCTTTGACCTACACACACCATTTTTTCACAAATGTAGTAGAGATTTTTGTCCTCCTTCACAAAAGTGTCTGCTTTTAACACTGACAGCCTCAGAATTTGAACACTTCGCCTCCAAAGACACTGAGTACTCACCGTGTGTCCCATCCGCTCCAATACAGTCTCTCACCGCTGATCGCAGGGGAAACGCTGAACTGCCTTCATGTTTAACTGCTCTCATTTCCACATGTCTGCATCACAACGATCACCACACTCTCCTGGTCGTCCTCATCTATCCATTTCATTCTTTTTAAACGCTGTACTCACACAGCCATGTTAAAACGTGTGTGTTGTTGGCAGCAGACTAAAGACAATGCAGTGTCACTGTGCTTTAGAGCTGTGTGTTTCATTTAATGTACCTGTGAACACCGATGACCGGCCCGTCCTGAACACAGCCATGTGTCAATGTTTGGGCATAGCGTTACCTACTAACAACAGGCAGTACATCTTTTCACACACTTTCTTTTGCTTTCCCCAACATTTACATGCTGTGGTCTGTATGTCATGTACAATCTCATGACCAATCACTAGTGCATTTTTTTTTTATATCACACTTTCACATATCAGGCCTCACATTAAGTGTACCGCCACAGCACAGGAAATAGTTTATAACTCCAGCATACATGCTTCAATTTTCCCCAAACTTCACAGCATTGATAACAGTCCCTCCTGAACACATTCGTGTGTACATATTTATTGACATTACGCATAACGCCACCTACTTGTAACACAAAATGCATATGTTCAGACTATTTCACGGTGACAAACATCAGTTAGGTCGACAGCGGAGAAACACACGCGTAACCGCAAACGCACGGCCGGAGCTACGGCCCGCGACGGGCAGCGGGTTAGGGCGACAGGCAAGGGGCCGGGGGCCGGGAGCAAGGGGAGACGGGCAAGGGGCGGCGGGCGGGGGCCGACGGGCGTGGGGGCGAGGTCCCGTTAAACGCTGCTCGCAGCTTTAATTAGGGACCGAGCCCGAAGGGCAAGGTCCCTATTGTTTTTGCTGCGTTTATTATTATTATTATTATTATTAGGGACCGAGCCGAAGGTAAGGGCTCCACAGGAGCCCTTGCCAAGGCAAGGAACCTATTGTTTTTGCTTCGTTTATTATTAGGGACCGAGCCGAAAGGCAAGGGCTCCACAGGAGCCCTTGCCGAAGGCAAGGAACCTATTGTTTTTGCTGCGTTTATTATTAGGGACCGAGCCCGAAGGGCAAGGTCCCTATTGTTTTTGCTGCGTTTATTATTATTATTATTATTATTATTATTATTCTTTCTTTCTCCCGTTCCGTTGCGCTCATTTTTGACCCCCTAAACATGCTCGAAAACTCACCAAAATTGGCATGCTGGTCCAAAAAGTGACACAGATGGAGATTATTCAGAAATGAAGACGCAAAAGCTCTCTAGCGCCACCTAGAAACACAAAAAACGTCGCTACGGCCCGTAGGAATGTCGTAGAAAGATCAAACCAAAACTGGCTCGTTCGTCTCATCAAGGCCTACAAATCACGCGCTGGTACCCCTGACCTAAACCCAACAGGAAATGAGCTATTTGCCGTTTTCACAGTGAAAATGCGCCTTCTTCAAAAAATATCTTCTCCGAGGGCGTTTATCGTAGCAACCTGAACGGCGCACAGGGTGATAGTTCACACCCTGGGGAAAAAAAGTTCTGTACAACTTTTTCATTACTGGCCCGGTTCTGATTCTATAGGGTCCGAAGGGTGACAACGCACACGCATTCTAAACAGCTAAATACTTAATAAATCCAGCATACATGCTCCAATCTTCCTAAAAATTGACAGGATCGACGACAGTCACGTTCTGAACACATCCATGTGTCAATATTTGGGATTACATATAGCGCTACCTACTGGCAACAGGAAGTTCATGTTTTTACACACTTTTCCTCACAAAAACGCCCACTACTGCTCGTAGGAATGACGTAGAAGGATCAAACCAAAACTGGCTTGTTTGTCTCATCAAGACCTACAAATTAGACCTAGGGTCACAAAGCCCTAAACCCAACAGGAAGTGAGATATTTGCCCTTTAACAATAAGATTTCGCCTAAAACTTAGCCTTTTTCAGAAAATATTTCCTCCGAGGCCGTTTCTCGTAGCAACCTGAATGTCGCACAGGGTGATAGTTCACACCCTATGGAAAAAAAAGCTCTGCGTAACTTTGTCATTACTGGCCCGGTTCTGATTCTATTGGGTCCGAAAGGTGACGACGAACACACATCCTGAACAGACAAAATACTTCATAAATCCAGCATACATGCTCCAATCTTCCCAAAAATTGACAGGATCGATGACAGTCACGCCCTGAACACATCCATGTGTCAATATTTGGGATTACATATAGCGCTACCTACTGGCAACAGGAAGTTCATTTTTTTACACAGTTTTTTTCACAAAAACGCCGACTACTGCTCGTAGGAAACACGTAGAAAGATCAAACCAAAAGTGGCTTGTTTGTCTCATCAAGACCTACAAATCATACACTGATACCCCTGACCTAAACCCAACAGGAAGTGAGATATTTACACTTTAACGATCGTCTTTTCAAAACATTATCTCCGCCGAACTTGTCAATGCCTACAGTTTAAAAGCAGCTCAAAATGTTCGCACCGTTCTTAGAATTCCAGCGATGTCCTCGGTTTTTTTGTAGCTTTTACCGTTCTTGAGTTTTTCACCTAAACGCACCGCGAGTTCATTGTCACTTTCCAAGGAGTTTCTGTGAGACGGGAGTAATATGAGCTGCAGCAGCGGGTGACGTCACCAGCCAGAGCGCTGAGCTCCTGTGAAAACTCTCCCAAAAAACGATTAAAATAGCGATCACGGGCTTATTCTTTGACCTACACACACCATTTTTTCACAAATGTAGTAGAGATTTTTGTCCTCCTTCACAAAAGTGTCTGCTTTTAACACTGACAGCCTCAGAATTTGAACACTGCGCCTCCGAAGACACTGAGTACTAACCGTGTGTCCCATCCGCTCCAATACAGTCTCTCACCGCTGATCGCAGGGGAAACGCTGAACTGCCTTCATGTTTAACTGCTCTCATTTCCACATTTCTGCATCACAACGATCACCATACTCTCCTGGTCGTCCTCATCTATCCATTTCATTCTGTTTAAACGCTGTACTCACACAGCCATGTTAAAACGTGTGTGTTGTTGGCAGCAGACTGAAGACAATGCAGTGTCACTGTGCTTTAGAGCTGTGTGTTTCATTTAATGTACCTGTGAACACCGATGACCGGCCCGTCCTGAACACAGCCATGTGTCAATGTTTGGGCATAGCGTTACCTACTAACAACAGGCAGTACATCTTTTCACACACTTTCTTTTGCTTTCCCCAACATTTACATGCTGTGGTCTGTATGTCATGTACAATCTCATGACCAATCACTAGTGCATTTTTTTTTTTTTATCACACTTTCACATGTCAGGAGTCACATTAAGTGTATCGCCACAGCACAGGAAATAGTTTATAACTCCAGCATACATGCTTCAATTTTCCCCAAACTTCACAGCATTGATAACAGTCCCTCCTGAACACATTCATGTGTAAATATTTATTGAGATTACGCATAACGCCACCTACTTGTAACACAAAATGCATATGTTCAGACTATTTCACGGTGACAAACATCAGCTAGGTCGACGGCGGAGAAACACACGCGTAACCGCAAACGCACGGCCGGAGCTACGGCCCGCGACGGGCAGCGGGTTAGGGGCGATAGGCAAGGGGCCAGGGGCCGGGGGCCGGGGGGCAAGGGGAGACAGGCAAGAGGCGGCGAGCGGGGGCCGACGGGCGTGGGGGCGAGGTCCCGTTAAACGCTGCTCGCAGCTTTAATTATTATTATTATTATTATTATTATTATTATTCTTTCTTTCTCCCGCTCCGTTGCGCTCACTTTTGACCCCCTAAACATGCTCGAAAACTCACCAAAATTGGCATGCTGGTCCAAAAAGTGACACAGATGGAGATTATTTAGAAATGAAGACAATCAAGCTCTCTAGCGCCACCTAGAAACACAAAAAACGTCGCTACGGCCCGTAGGAATGTCGTAGAAAGATCAAACCAAAACTGGCTCGTTCGTCTCGTCAAGACCTACAAATCACGCGCTGACACCCTTGACCTAAACCCAACAGGAAATGAGTTATTTGCCCTTTCACAGTAAAAATTAGCCTTTTTCAAAAAATATCTTCTCCGAGGGCGTTTATCGTAGCAACCTGAACGGCGCACAGGGTGATAGATCACACCCTGGGGCAAAAAAGTACTGTACAACTTTTTCATTACTGGCCCGGTTCTGATTCTATAGGGTCCGAAAGGTGACAACGCACACGCATCCTGAACAGCAAAATACTTCATAAATCCAGCATACATGCTCCAATCTTCCCAAAAATTGACAGGATGGATGACAGTCACGCCCTGAACACATCCATGTGTCAATATTTGGGATTACATATAGCGCTACCTACTGGCAACAGGAAGTTCATTTTTTTACCGCTCTTTTCCTCACAAAAACGCCGACTACTGCTCGTAGGAATCACGTAGAAAGATCAAACCAAAACTGGCTTGTTTGTCTCATCAAGACCTACAAATCATACGCTGATACCCTCGACATAAACCCAACAGGAAGTGAGATATTTGCACTTTAACGATCGTCTTTTCAAAATATTATCTCCGCCGAAATAGTGTATTGCCTACAGCTTAAAAGCAGCTCAACATGTTCGCGCCGTTCTTAGAATTCCAGCGATGTCTTCGGTTTTTTTGTAGCTTTTACCGTTCTTGAGTTTTTCACCTAAACGCACCGCGAGTTCATTGTCACTTTCCAATGTGTGTCTGTGAGACGAGAGTAATATGAGCTGCAGCAGCGGGTGACGTCACCAGCCAGAGCGCTGAGCGGCTATGAAAACTCTCCCAAAAAACGCTTAAAATAGCGATCACGGGCCAATCTTTGACCTACACACACCATTTTTGCAAGAAAGTAGTAGAGATTTTTTTCCTCCTTCAGAAAAGTGTCTGCTTTTAACACTGACAGGCTCAGAATTTGAACACTGCGCCTCCAAAGACACTGACTACTCACCGTGTGTCCCATCCGCTCCAATACAGTCTCTCACCGCTGATCGCAGGGGAAACGCTGAACTGCCTTCATGTTTAACTGCTCTCATTTCCACATGTCTGCATCACAACGATCACCAAACTCTCCTGGTCGTCCTCATCTATCCATTTCATTCTGTTTAAACGCTGTGCTCACACGTGTTTAAAACGTGTGTGTTGTTGGCAGCAGACTGAAGACAATGCAGTGTCACTGTGCTTTAGAGCTGTGTGCTGTGTTTCATTTAATGTACCTGTGAGGACCGAGGACCGGCCCGTCCTGAACACAGCCATGTGTTTGGGGATACCGCCACCTATTGGCAACAGGCAGTACATCTTTTCACAGACTTTTTTTGCTTTCCCCAAAATTTACATGCTGTGGTCTGTATGTCATGCACAACCTCATGACCAATCACTGGTGCATTTTTTTTTTTTATCACACTTTCACATGTCAGGCCTCACATTAAGTGTATCGCCACAGCACAGGAAATAGTTTATAACTCCAGCATACATGCTTCAATTTTCCCCAAACTACACAGCATTGATAACAGTCCCCCCTGAACACATTCGTGTGTAGATATTTGTTGGAATTACGCATAACGCCACCTACTTGTAACACAAAATGCATATGTTCAGACTATTTCACGGTGACAAACATCAGTTAGGTCGACAGCGGAGAAACACACGCGTAACCGCAAACGCACGGCCGGAGCTACGGCCCGCAACGGGCAGCGGGTTAGGGGCGACAGGCAAGGGGCCGGGGGCCAGGGGGCAAGGGGAGACGGGCAAGGGGCGACGAGCGGGGGCCGACGGGCGCGGGGGCGAGGTCCCGTTAAACGCTGCTCGCAGCTTTAATTATTATTATTATTATTATTATTATTATTATTTTTCCGAACGCGAAAATCCAAATTTGACCCCCTAAACATGCTCGAAAACTCACCAAAATTGGCACACCGGTCAGAAATGCGTGAAAATTTGATAAAATGACAAAATTAACCCCTTAGGTGCCAAAATGAGCTCTCTAGCGCCACCTAGAAAAATGGAAATGGCCCCTATAGCCTGTAGGATTGTCGTAGAAAGATCGAACAAAAACTGGCTTGTTTCTCTCATCAAGACCTACAAATCACGCGCTGCAACCCCTGACCTAAATCGCACAGGAAGTGAGATATTTGCACGTTCATTCTCAAACTTTCAGAACTATCTCCTCCTAGGGCGTTTATCGTACAGACTTCAACGTTGCTCACATGATATTTCTCAACATTTTGAACAAAAGTTCTGTAGGATTTTTTCATTACTGGCCCGGTTTGGATTTTATGCCCTCTGAAAGTTGGCGCAAGCCCACACTCTTCGCGCCACAAAAATGCTCACTACTCCTCGTAGGAATGTCTTAGAAGGATCAAACCAAAACTGGCTTGTTTGTATCATGAAGACCTACAAATCATACGCTGATACCCCTGACCTAAACCCAACAGGAAGTGAGATATTTACACTTTAACGATTTGTGTTCAAAACATATCTCCTCCAAGGTGGTGTATTGCCTACAGCTTAAAACCAGCTCAAAATGTTCGCACCGCTCGTACGATTCCAGCGATGTCTTCGGATTTTTTGTAGCTTTTACCGTTCTTCAGTTTTTCCTCTAAACGCCCCGCGAGTTCATTGTCACTTTCCAATGTGTGTCTGTGAGACGGGAGTAATATGAGCTGCAGCAGCGGTGACGTCACCAGCCAGAGCGCTGAGCTCCTGTGAAAACTCTCCCAAAAAACGATTAAAATAGCGATCACGGGCCAATCTTTGACCTACACACACCATTTTTTCACAAATGTAGTAGAGATTTTTGTCCTCCTTCAGAAAAGTGTCTGCTTTTAACACTGACAGCCTCAGAATTTGAACACTGCGCCTCCGAAGACACTGAGTACTAACCGTGTGTCCCATCCGTTCCAATACAGTCTCTCACCGCTGATCGCAGGGGAAACGCTGAACTGCCTTCATGTTTAACTGCTCTCATTTCCACATGTCTGCATCACAACGATCACCAAACTCTCCTGGTCGTCCTCATCTATCCATTTCATTCTTTTTAAACGCTGCACTCACACAGCCATGTTAAAACGTGTGTGTTGTTGGCAGCAGACTGAAGACAATGCAGTGTCACTGTGCTTTAGAGCTGTGTGTTTCATTTAATGTACCTGTGAACACCGATGACCGGCCCGTCCTGAACACAGCCATGTGTCAATGTTTGGGCATAGCGTTACCTACTAACAACAGGCAGTACATCTTTTCACACACTTTCTTTTGCTTTCCCCAACATTTACATGCTGTGGTCTGTATGTCATGCACAACCTCATGACCAATCACTAGTGCATTTTTTTTTTTATCACACTTTCACATATCAAGCCTCACATTAAGTGTATCGCCACAGCACAGGAAATAGTTTATAACTCCAGCATACATGCTTCAATTTTCCCCAAACTTCACAGCATTGATAACAGTCCCCCCTGAACACATTCATGTGTACATATTTATTGAGATTACGCATAACGCCACCTACTTGTAACACAAAATGCATATGTTCAGACTATTTCACGGTGACAAACATCAGTTAGGTCGACAGCAAAGAAACACACGCGTAACCGCAAACGCACGGCCGGAGCTACGGCCCGCGACGGGCAGCGGGTTAGGGGCGACGGGCAAGGGGCCGGGGGCCGGGGGCAAGGGGAGACGGGCAAGGGGCGGCGGGCGGGGGCCGACGGGCGTGGGGGCGAGGTCCCGTTAAACGCTGCTCGCAGCTTTAATTAGGGACCGAGCCCGAAGGGCAAGGTCCCTATTGTTTTTGCTGCGTTTATTATTATTATTATTATTATTATTATTATTATTATTATTCTTTCTTTCTCCCGCTCCGTTGCGCTCATTTTTGACCCCCTAAACATGCTCGAAAACTCACCAAAATTGGCATGCTGGTCCAAAAAGTGACACAGATGGCGATTATTCAGAAATGAAGACACAAAAGCTCTCTAGCGCCACCTAGAAACACAAAAAACGTCGCTACGGCCCGTAGGAATGTCGTAGAAAGATCGAACCAAAACTGGCTCGTTCGTCTCGTCAAGGCCTACAAATCACGCGCTGACACCCATGACCTAAACCCAACAGGAAATGAGTTATTTGCCCTTTCACAGTAAAAATTTGCCTTTTTCAAAAAATATCTTCTCCGAGGGCGTTTATCGTAGCAACCTGAACGACGCACAGGGTGATAGATCACACCCTGGGGCAAAAAAGTACTGTACAACTTTTTCATTACTGGCCCGGTTCTGATTCTATTGGGTCCGAAAGGTGACAACGCACACGCATCCTGAACAGCAAAATACTTCATAAATCCAGCATACATGCTCCAATCTTCCCAAAAAATCACAGGATCGATGACAGTCACGCCCTGAACACATCCATTTGTCAATATTTGGGATTACATATAGCGCAACCTACTGGCAACAGGAAGTTCATTTTTTTAACGCACTTTTCCTCACAAAAACGCCGACTACTGCTCGTAGGAATCACGTAGAAAGATCAAACCAAAACTGGCTTGTTTGTCTCATCAAGACCTACAAATCATACGCTGATACCTCCGACCTAAACCCAACAGGAAGTGAGATATTTGCACTTTAACGATCGTCTTTTCAAAATATTATCTCCGCCGAAATAGTGTATTGCCTACAGCTTAAAAGCAGCTCAACATGTTCGCGCCGTTCTTAGAATTCCAGCGATGTCTTCGGTTTTTTTGTAGCTTTTACCGTTCTTGAGTTTTTCACCTAAACGCACCGCGAGTTCATTGTCACTTTCCAAGGAGTCTCTGTGAGACGGGAGTAATATGAGCTGCAGCAGCGGGTGACGTCACCAGCCAGAGCGCTGAGCCGCTGAGACAACTCTCCCAAAAAACGCTTAAAATAGCGATCACGGGCCAATCTTTGACTTACACACACCATTTTTGCAAGACAGTAGTAGAGATCTTTTTCCTCCTTCAGAAAAGTGTCTGCTTTTAACACTGACAGCCTCAGAATTTGAACACTGCGCCTCCAAAGACACTGACTACTCACCGTGTGTCCCATCCGCTCCAATACAGTCTCTCACCGCTGATCGCAGGGGAAGCGCTGAACTGCCTTCATGTTTAACTGCTCTCATTTCCACATTTCTGCATCACAACGATCACCAAACTCTCCTGGTCGTCCTCATCTATCCATTTCGTTCTGTTTAAGCGCTGTGCTCACACAGCCATGTTAAAACGTGTGTGTTGTTGGCAGCAGACTGAAGACAATGCAGTGTCACTGTGCTTTAGAGCTGTGTAGTGTGTTTCACTTAATGTACCTGTGAGGACCGATGACCGACCCGTCCTGAACACAGCCATGTGTTTGGGGATACCGCCACCTATTGGCAAGAGGCAGTACATCTTTTCACAGACTTTTTTTGCTTTCCCCAAAATTTACATGCTGTGGTCTGTATGTCATGCACAACCTCATGACCAATCACTGGTGCATTTTTTTTTTTTATCACACTTTCACATGTCAGGCCTCACATTAAGTGTATCGCCACAGCACAGGAAATAGTTTATAACTCCAGCATACATGCTTCAATTTTCCCCAAACTACACAGCATTGATAACAGTCCCCCCTGAACACATTCGTGTGTACATATTTGTTGGAATTACACATAACGCCACCTACTTGTAACACAAAATGCATATGTTCAGACTATTTCACAGTGACAAACATCAGTTAGGTCGACAGGGGAGAAACACACGCGTAACCGCAAACGCACGGCCGGAGCTACAGGCCGCGACGGGCAGGGGCTTAGGGGCGACGGGCAAGGGGCCGGGGGCCGGGGGGCAAGGGGAGACGGGCAAGGGGAGACAAGCAAGGGGAGACGGGCAAGGGGCGGCAGGCGGGGGCCGACGGGCGTGGGGGCGAGGTCCCGTTAAACGCTGCTCGCAGCTTTAATTAGGGACCGAGCCGAAGGTAAGGGCTCCACAGGAGCCCTTGCCAAGGCAAGGAACCTATTGTTTTTGCTTCGTTTATTATTAGGGACCGAGCCGAAAGGCAAGGGCTCCACAGGAGCCCTTGCCGAAGGCAAGGAACCTATTGTTTTTGCTTCGTTTATTATTATTATTATTATTAGGGACCGAGCCGAAAGGCAAGGGCTCCACAGGAGCCCTTGCCGAAGGCAAGGAACCTATTGTTTTTGCTTCGTTTATTAGGGACCGAGCCGAAAGGCAAGGGCTCCACAGGAGCCCTTGCCGAAGGCAAGGAACCTATTGTTTTTGCTTCGTTTATTATTATTAGGGACCGAGCCGAAGGTAAGGGCTCCACAGGAGCCCTTGCCAAGGCAAGGAACCTATTGTTTTTGCTTCGTTTATTATTATTATTATTATTATTATTATTATTATTATTATTTTTCCGAACGCGAAAATCCAAATTTGACCCCCTAAACATGCTCGAAAACTCACCAAAATTGGCACACCGGTCAGAAATGCGTGAAAATTTGATAAAATGACAAAATTAACCCCTTAGGTGCCAAAATGAGCCCTCTAGCGCCACCTAGAAAAATGGAAATGGCCCCTATAGCCTGTAGGATTGTCGTAGAAAGATCGAACAAAAACTGGCTTGTTTCTCTCATCAAGACCTACAAATCACGCGCTGCAACCCCTGACCTAAATCGCACAGGAAGTGAGATATTTGCACGTTCATTCTCAAACTTTCAGAACTATCTCCTCCTAGGGCGTTTATCGTACAGACTTCAACGTTGCTCACATGATATTTCTCAACATTTTGAACAAAAGTTCTGTAGGATTTTTTCATTACTGGCCCGGTTTGGATTTTATGCCCTCTGAAAGTTGGCGCAAGCCCACACTCTTCGCGCCACAAAAATGCTCACTACTCCTCGTAGGAATGTCTTAGAAAGATCAAACCAAAACTGGCTTGTTTGTATCATGAAGACCTACAAATCATACGCTGATACCCCTGACCTAAACCCAACAGGAAGTGAGATATTTACACTTTAACGATTTGTGTTCAAAACATATCTCCTCCAAGGTGTTGTATTGCCTACAGCTTAAAAGCAGCTCAAAATGTTCGCACTGCTCGTACGATTCCAGCGATGTCTTCGGATTTTTTGTAGCTTTTACCGTTCTTGAGTTTTTCACCCAAACGCACCGCGAGTTCATTGTCACTTTCCAAGGACTCTCTGTGAGACGGGAGTAATATGAGCTGCAGCAGCGGGTGACGTCACCAGCCAGAGCGCTGAGCTCCTGTGAAAACTCTCCCAAAAAACGCTTAAAATAGCGATCACGGGCTTATTCTTTGACCTACACACACCATTTTTTCACAAATGTAGTAGAGATTTTTGTCCTCCTTCACAAAAGTGTCTGCTTTTAACACTGACAGCCTCAGAATTTGAACACTGCGCCTCCGAAGACACTGAGTACTAACCGTGTGTCCCATCCGCTCCAATACAGTCTCTCACCGCTGATCGCAGGGGAAACGCTGAACTACCTTCATGTTTAACTGCTCTCATTTCCACATTTCTGCATCACAACGATCACCAAACTCTCCTGGTCGTCCTCATCTATCCATTTCATTCTTTTTAAACGCTGTACTCACACAGCCATGTTAAAACGTGTGTGTTGTTGGAAGCAGACTGAAGACAATGCAGTGTCACTGTGCTTTAGAGCTGTGTGTTTCATTTAATGTACCTGTGAACACCGATGACCGGCCCGTCCTGAACACAGCCATGTGTCAATGTTTGGGCATAGCGTTACCTACTAACAACAGGCAGTACATCTTTTCACACACTTTCTTTTGCTTTCCCCAACATTTACATGCTGTGGTCTGTATGTCATGCACAATCTCATGACCAATCACTGGTGCATTTTTTTTTTTTATCACACTTTCACATATCAGGCCTCACATTAAGTGTATCGCCACAGCACAGGAAATAGTTTATAACTCCAGCATACATGCTTCAATTTTACCCAAACTTCACAGCATTGATAACAATCCCTCCTGAACACATTCATGTGTACATATTTATTGAGATTACGCATAACGCCACCTACTTGTAACACAAAATGCATATGTTCAGACTATTTCACGGTGACAAACATCAGTTAGGTCGACGGCGGAGAAACACACGCGTAACCGCAAACGCACGGCCAAAGCTACGGCCCGCGACGGGCAGCGGGTTAGGGGCGACAGGCAAGGGGCCGGGGGCCGGGGGGCAAGGGAAGACGGGCAAGGGGCGGCAAGCGGGGGCCGACGGGCGCGGGGGCGAGGTCCCGTTAAACGCTGCTCGCAGCTTTAATTATTATTATTCTTTCTTTCTTCCGCTCCGTTGCGCTCAATTTTGACCCCCTAAACATGCTCAAAAACTCACCAAAATTGGCATGCTGGTGCAAAAAGTGCGAGAGACGGGGTTTATGCACAAATGAAGACAATCAAGCTCTCTAGCGCCACCTAGAAACACAAAAAACGTCGCTACGGCCCGTAGGAATGTCGTAGAAACATCGAACCAAAACTGGCTCGTTCGTCTCGTCAAGACCTACAAATCACGCGCTGGTACCCCCGACCTAAACCCAACAGGAAATGAGTTATTTGCCCTTTCACAGTAAAAATTAGCCTTTTTCAAAAAATATCTTCTCCGAGGGCGTTTATCGTAGCAACCTGAACGACGCACAGGGTGATAGATCACACCCTGGGGAAAAAAAGTTCTGTACAACTTTTTCATTACTGGCCCGGTTCTGATTCTATAGGGTCCGAAAGGTGACGCCGCACACGCATCCTGAACAACAAAATACTTCATAAATCCAGCATACATGCTCCAATCTTCCCAAAAAATCACAGGATCGACGACAGTCACGTCCTGAACACATCCATGTGTCAATATTTGGGATTACACATAGCGCTACCTACTGGCAACAGGAAGTTCATTTTTTTTACCGCACTTTTCCTCACAAAAATGCCCACTACTGCTCGTAGGAATCACGTAGAAAGATCAAACCAAAACTGGCTTGTTTGTCTCATCAAGACCTACAAATCATACGCTGATACCCTCGACCTAAACCCAACAGGAAGTGAGATATTTGCACTTTAACGATCGTCTTTTCAAAATATTATCTCCGCCGAAATAGTGTATTGCCTACAGCTTAAAAGCAGCTCAACATGTTCGCACCGTTCTTAGAATTCCAGCGATGTCCTCGGTTTTTTTGTAGCTTTTACCGTTCTTGAGTTTTTCACCTAAACGCACCGCGAGTTCATTGTCACTTTCCAAGGAGTCTCTGTGAGACGGGAGTAATATGAGCTGCAGCAGCGGGTGACGTCACCAGCCACAGCGCTGAGCTGCTGTGAAAACTCTCCCAAAAAACGCTTAAAATAGCGATCACGGGCCAATCTTTGACCTACACACACCATTTTTTCACAAAAGTACTAGAGATTTTTGTCCTCCTTCAGAAAAGTGTCTGCTTTTAACACTGACAGCCTCAGAATTTGAACACTGCGCCTCCGAAGACACTGACTACTCACCGTGTGTCCCATTCGCTCCAATACAGTCTCTCACCGCTGATCGCAGGGGAAACGCTGAACTGCCTTCATGTTTAACTGCTCTCATTTCTACATTTCTGCATCACAACGATCACCATACTCTCCTGGTCGTCCTCATCTATCCATTTCATTCTGTTTAAACGCTGTACTCACACGTGTTTATAACGTGTGTGTTGTTGGCAGCAGACTGAAGACAATGCAGTGTCACTGTGCTTTAGAGCTGTGTAGTGTGTTTCATTTAATGTACCTGTGAGGACCGATGACCGACCCGTCCTGAACACAGCCATGTGTTTGGGGATACCGCCACCTATTGGCAAGAGGCAGTACATCTTTTCACAGACTTTTTTTGCTTTCCCCAAAATCTACATGCTGTGGTCTGTATGTCATGCACAACCTCGTGACCAATCACTGGTGCATTTCTTTTTTTATCACACTTTCACATGTCAGGCCTCACATTAAGTGTATCGCCACAGCACAGGAAATAGTTTATAACTCCAGCATACATGCTTCAATTTTCCCCAAACTACACAGCATTGATAACAGTCCCCCCTGAACACATTCGTGTGTACATATTTGTTGGAATTACACATAACGCCACCTACTTGTAACACAAAATGCATATGTTCAGACTATTTCACGTTGACAAACGTCAGTTAGGTCGACGGCGGAGAAACACACGCGTAACCGCAAACGCACGGCCGCAGCTACGGCCCGCGACAGGCAGCGGGTTAGGGGCGACGGGCAAGGGGCCGGGGGCCGAGGGGCAAGGGGAGACGGGCAAGGGGCGGCACGCGGGGGCCGACGGGCGTGGGGGCGAGGTCCCGTTAAACGCTGCTCGCAGCTTTAATTATTATTATTCTTTCTTTCTTCCGCTCCGTTGCGCTCATTTTTGACCCCCTAAACATGCTCGAAAACTCACCAAAATTGGCATGCTGGTCCAAAAAGTGACACAGATGGACTTTATTCAGAAATGAAGACACAAAAGCTCTCTAGCGCCACCTAGAAACACAAAAAACGTCGCTACGGCCCGTAGGAATGTCGTAGAAAGATCGAACCAAAACTGGCTCGTTCGTCTCGTCAAGGCCTACAAATCACGCGCTGGTACCCCTGACCTAAACCCAACAGGAAATGAGTTATTTGCCCTTTCACAGTAAAAATTAGCCTTCTCCAAAAATTATCTTCTCCGAGGGCGTTTATCGTAGCAACCTGAACGACGCACAGGGTGATAGATCACACCCTGGGGCAAAAAAGTTCTGTACAACTTTTTCATTACTGGCCCGGTTCTGATTCTATAGGGTCCGAAAGGTCACAACGCACACGCATTCTAAACAGCTAAATACTTCATAAATCCAGCATACATGCTCCAATCTTCCCAAAAATTGACAGGATCGACGACAGTCACGTCCTGAACACATCCATGTGTCAATATTTGGGATTACATATAGCGCTACCTACTGGCAACAGGAAGTTCATTTTTTTAACGCACTTTTCCTCACAAAAACGCACACTATTGCTCATAGGAATCACGTAGAAAGATCAAACCAAAACTGGCTTGTTTGTCTCATCAAGACCTACAAATCATACGCTGATACCCTCGACCTAAACCCAACAGGAAGTGAGATATTTGCACTTTAACGATCGTCTTTTCAAAATATTATCTCCGCCGAAATAGTGTATTGCCTACAGCTTAAAAGCACCTCAACATGTTCGCACCGTTCTTAGAATTCCAGCGATGTCCTCGGTTTTTTTGTAGCTTTTACCGTTCTTGAGTTTTTCACCTAAACGCACCGCGAGTTCATTGTCACTTTCCAATGTGTGTCTGTGAGACGGGAGTAATATGAGCTGCAGCAGCGGGTGACGTCACCAGCCAGAGCGCTGAGCTGCTGTGAAAACTCTCCCAAAAAACGCTTAAAATAGCGATCACGGGCCAATCTTTGACTTACACACACCATTTTTGCAAGAAAGTTGTAGAGATCTTTTTCCTCCTTCAGAAAAGTGTCTGCTTTTAACACTGACAGCCTCAGAATTTGAACACTGCGCCTCCAAAGACACTGACTACTCACCGTGTGTCCCATCCGCTCCAATACAGTCTCTCACCGCTGATCGCAGGGGAAACGCTGAACTGCCTTCATGTTTAACTGCTCTCATTTCCACATGTCTGCATCACAACGATCACCAAACTCTCCTGGTCGTCCTCATCTATACATTTCGTTCTATTTAAACGCTGTGCTCACACAGCCATGTTAAAACGTGTGTGTTGTTGGCAGCAGACTGAAGACAATGCAGTGTCACTGTGCTTTAGAGCTGTGTAGTGTGTTTCATTTAATGTACCTGTGAGGACCGAGGACCGGCCCGTCCTGAACACAGCCATGTGTTTGGGGATACCGCCACCTATTGGCAACAGGCAGTACATCTTTTGACAGACTTTTTTTACTTTCCCCAAAATTTACATGCTGTGGTCTGTATGTCATGCACAACCTCGTGACCAATCACCGGTGCATTTTTTTTTTTTATCACACTTTCACATATCACACCTCACATTAAGTGTACCGCCACAGCACAGGAAATAGTTTATAACTCCAGCGTACATGCTTCAATTTTCCCCAAACTTCACAGCATTGATAACAGTCCCCCCTGAACACATTCGTGTGTACATATTTGTTGAGATTACGCATAACGCCACCTACTTGTAACACAAAATGCATATGTTCAGACTATTTCACGGTGACAAACATCAGTTAGGTCGACGGCGGAGAAACACACGCGTAACCGCAAACGCACGGCCGGAGCTACGGCCCGCGACGGGCAGCGGGTTAGTGGCGACGGGCAAGGGGCCGGGGGCCGGGGGGCAAGGGGAGACGGGCCAGGGGCGGCGGGCGGGGGCCGACGGGCGTGGGGGCGAGGTCCCGTTAAACGCTGCTCGCAGCTTTAATTATTATTATTATTATTATTATTATTATTATTATTATTTTTCCGAACGCGCAAATCCAAATTTGACCCCCTAAACATGCTCGAAAACTCACCAAAATTGGCACGCCGGTCAGAAATGCGTGAAAATTTGATAAAATGACAAAAGTAACCCCTTAGGTGCCAAAATGAGCTCTCTAGCGCCACCTAGAAAAATGGAAATGGCCCCTATAGCCTGTAGGATTGTCGTAGAAAGATCGAACAAAAACTGGCTTGTTTCTCTCATCAAGACCTACAAATCACGCGCTGCAACCCCTGACCTAAATCGCACAGGAAGTGAGATATTTGCACGTTCATTCTCAAACTTTCAGAACTATCTCCTCCTAAGGCGTTTATCGTACAGACTTCAACGTTGCTCACATGATATTTCTCAACATTTTGAACAAAAGTTCTGTAGGATTTTTTCATTACTGGCCCGGTTTGGATTTTATGCCCTCTGAAAGTTGGCGCAAGCCCACACTCTTCGCGCCACAAAAATGCTCACTACTCCTCGTAGGAATGTCTTAGAAAGATCAAACCAAAACTGGCTTGTTTCTATCATGAAGACCTACAAATCATACGCTGATACCCCTGACCTAAACCCAACAGGAAGTGAGATATTTACACTTTAACGATTTGTGTTCAAAACATATCTCCTCCAAGGTGGTGTATTGCCTACAGCTTAAAAGCAGCTCAAAATGTTCGCACCGCTCGTACGATTCCAGCGATGTCTTTGGATTTTTTGTAGCTTTTACCGTTCTTGAGTTTTTCCTCTAAACGCACCGCGAGTTCATTGTCACTTTCCAATGTGTGTCTGTGAGACGGGAGTAATATGAGCTGCAGCAGCGGTGACGTCACCAGCCAGAGCGCTGAGCTCCTGTGAAAACTCTCCCAAAAAACGCTTAAAATAGCGATCACGGGCTTATTCTTTGACCTACACACACCATTTTTTCACAAATGTAGTAGAGATTTTTGTCCTCCTTCACAAAAGTGTCTGCTTTTAACACTGACAGCCTCAGAATTTGAACACTGCGCCTCCAAAGACTGAGTACTAACCGTGTGTCCCATCCGCTCCAATACAGTCTCTCACCGCTGATCGCAGGGGAAACGCTGAACTGCCTTCATGTTTAACTGCTATCATTTCCACATTTCTGCATCACAACGATCACCAAACTCTCCTGGTCGTCCTCATCTATCCATTTCATTCTGTTTAAACGCTGTACTCACACGTGTTTAAAACGTGTGTGTTGTTGGCAGCAGACTGAAGACAATGCAGTGTCACTGTGCTTTAGAGCTGTGTGTGGTGTGTTTCATTTAATGTACCTGTGAACACCGATGACCGGCCCGTCCTGAACACATCCATGTGTCAATGTTTGAGGATTCACCACCTACTAACAACAGGCAGTACATCTTTTCACACACTTTGTTTGCTTTCCCCAACATTTACATGCTGTGGTCTGTATGTCATGTACAATATCATGACCAATGACTGGTGCATTTTTTTTTTTTAATCACACTTTCACATATCAGGAGTCACATTAAGTGTACCGCAAGTCTATATGTCATGCACAATATCATGACCAATGACTGGTGCATTTTTTTTTTTTAATCACACTTTCACATATCAGGAGTCACATTAAGTGTACCGCCACAGCACAGGAAATAGTTTATAACTCCAGCATACATGCTTCAATTTACCCCAAACTTCACAGCATTGATAACAGTCCCCCCTGAACACATTCATGTGTACATATTTGTTGGAATTACACATAACGCCACCTACTTGTAACACAAAATGCATATTTCCAGACTATTTCACGGTGACAAACATCAGTTAAGTCGACAGCGGAGAAACACACACGTAACCGCAAACGCACGGCCGGAGCTACGGCCCGCAACGGGCAGCGGGTTAGGGGCGACAGGCAAGGGGCCGGGGGCCGGGGGCCGGGGGGCAAGGGGAGACGGGCAAGAGGCGGCGAGCGGGGGCCGACGGGCGTGGGGGCGAGGTCCCGTTAAACGCTGCTCGCAGCTTTAATTAGGGACCGAGCCCGAAGGGCAAGGTCCCTATTGTTTTTGCTGCGTTTATTATTATTATTATTATTATTATTATTATTATTATTATTATTCTTTCTTTCTCCCGTTCCGTTGCGCTCATTTTTGACCCCCTAAACATGCTCGAAAACTCACCAAAATTGGCATGCTGGTCCAAAAAGTGACACAGATGGAGATTATTCAGAAATGAAGACAATCAAGCTCTCTAGCGCCACCTAGAAACACAAAAAACGTCGCTACGGCCCGTAGGAATGTCGTAGAAAGATCAAACCAAAACTGGCTCGTTCGTCTCATCAAGACCTACAAATCACGCGCTGACACCCCTGACCTAAACCCAACAGGAAATGAGTTATTTGCCCTTTCACAGTAAAAATTAGCCTTTTTCAAAAAATATCTTCTCCGAGGGCGTTTATCGTAGCAACCTGAACGACGCACAGGGTGATAGATCACACCCTGGGGCAAAAAAGTACTGTACAACTTTTTCATTACTGGCCCGGTTCTGATTCTATTGGGTCCGAAAGGTGACAACGCACACGCATCCTGAACAGCAAAATACTTCATAAATCCAGCATACATGCTCCAATCTTCCCAAAAAATCACAGGATCGATGACAGTCACGCCCTGAACACATCCATGTGTCAATATTTGGGATTACATATAACGCCACCTACTGGCAACAGGAAGTTCATTTTTTTACCGCTCTTTTCCTCACAAAAACGCCCACTATTGCTCATAGGAATGTCGTAGAAAGATCAAACCAAAACTGGCTTGTTTGTCTCATCAAGACCTACAAATCATACGCTGATACCCTCGACCTAAACCCAACAGGAAGTGAGATATTTGCAATTTAACGATCGTCTTTTCAAAATATTATCTCCGCCGAAATAGTGTATTGCCTACAGCTTAAAAGCAGCTCAACATGTTCGCACCGTTCTGAGGATTCCAGCGATGTCCTCGGTTTTTTTGTAGCTTTTACCGTTCTTGAGTTTTTCACCTAAACGCACCGCGAGTTCATTGTCACTTTCCAAGGAGTCTCTGTGAGACGGGAGTAATATGAGCTGCAGCAGCGTGTGACGTCACCAGCCAGAGCGCTGAGCTGCTGTGAAAACTCTCCCAAAAAACGCTTAAAATAGCGATCACGGGCTTATTCTTTGACCTACACACACCATTTTTTCACAAATGTAGTAGAGATTTTTGTCCTCCTTCACAAGAGTGTCTGCTTTTAACACTGACAGGCTCAGAATTTGAACACTGCGCCTCCAAAGACACTGAGTACTAACCGTGTGTCCCATCCGCTCCAATACAGTCTCTCATCGCTGATCGCAGGGGAAACGCTGAACTGCCTTCATGTTTAACTGCTCTCATTTCTACATTTCTGCATCACAACGATCACCAAACTCTCCTGGTCGTCCTCATCTATCCATTTCATTCTGTTTAAACGCTGTACTCACACGTGTTTAAAACGTGTGTGTTGTTGGCAGCAGACTGAAGACAATGCAGTGTCACTGTGCTTTAGAGCTGTGTAATGTGTTTCATTTAATGTACCTGTGAACACCGAGGACCGGCCCGTCCTGAACACAGCCATGTGTTTGGGGATACCGCCACCTATTGGCAAGAGGCAGTACATCTTTTCACAGACTTTCTTTGCTTTCCCCAAAATTTACATGCTGTGGTCTGTATGTCATGTACAACCTCATGACCAATCACCGGTGCATTTTTTTTTTTTTATCACACTTTCACATGTCAGGAGTCACATTAAGTGTACCGCCACAGCACAGGAAATAGTTTATAACTCCAGCATACATGCTTCAATTTTCCCCAAACTTCACAACATTGATAACAGTCCCCCCTGAACACATTCGTGTGTAGATATTTGTTGGAATTACGCATAACGCCACCTACTTGTAACACAAAATGCATATGTTCAGACTATTTCACGGTGACAAACATCAGTTAGGTCGACGGCGGAGAAACGCACGCGTAACCTCAAACGCACGGCCGGAGCTACGGCCCGCAACGGGCAGCGGGTTAGGGGCGACATGCAAGGGGCCGGGGGCCGGGGGGCAAGGGGAGACGAGCAAGGGGCGGCGGGCGGGGGCCGACGGGCGTGGGGGCGAGGTCCCGTTAAACGCTGCTCGCAGCTTTAATTATTAGGGACCGAGCCGAAAGGCAAGGGCTCCACAGGAGCCCTTGCCGAAGGCAAGGAACCTATTGTTTTTGCTTCGTTTATTATTATTCTTTCTTTCTCCCGATCCGTTGCGCTCATTTTTGACCCCCTAAACATGCTCAAAAACTCACCAAAATTGGCATGCTGGTGCAAAAAGTGCGAGAGACGGGGTTTATGCACAAATGAAGACAATCAAGCTCTCTAGCGCCACCTAGAAACACAAAAAACGTCGCTACGGCCCGTAGGAATGTCGTAGAAAGATCAAACCAAAACTGGCTCGTTCGTCTCGTCAAGACCTACAAATCACGCGCTGACACCCCTGACCTAAACCCAACAGGAAATGAGTTATTTGCCCTTTCACAGTAAAAATTAGCCTTCTTCAAAAAATATCTTCTCCGAGGGCGTTTATCGTAGCAACCTGAACGGCGCACAGGGTGATAGATCACACCCTGTGGAAAAAAAGTTCTGTACAACTTTTTCATTACTGGCCCGGTTCTGATTCTATACGGTCCGAAAGGTGACAACGCACACGCATTCTAAACAGCTAAATACTTAATAACTCCAGCATACATGCTCCAATCTTCCTAAAAATTGACAGGATCGACGACAGTCACGTTCTGAACACATCCATGTGTCAATATTTGGGATTACATATAGCGCTACCTACTGGCAACAGGAAGTTCATGTTTTTACACACTTTTCCTCACAAAAACGCCCACTACTGCTCGTAGGAATGACGTAGAAGGATCAAACCAAAACTGGCTTGTTTGTCTCATCAAGACCTACAAATCATACGCTGATACCCTCGACCTAAACCCAACAGGAAGTGAGATATTTGCACTTTAACGATCGTACTTTCAAAAAATATCTCCTCCAAACTGGTGTATTGCCTACAGCTTAAAAGCAGCTCAAAATGTTCGCGCCGTTCTGAGGATTCCAGCGATGTCCTCGGTTTTTTTGTAGCTTTTACCGTTCTTGAGTTTTTCACCTAAACGCACCGCGAGTTCATTGTCACTTTTCAAGGAGTCTCTGTGAGACGGGAGTAACATGAGCTGCAGCAGCGGGTGACGTCACCAGCCAGAGCGCTGAGCTGCTGAGAAAACTCTCCCAAAAAACGCTTAAAATAGCGATCACGGGCCAATCTTTGACTTACACACACCATTTTTGCAAAAAAGTAGTAGAGATTTCTGTCCTCCTTCACAAAAGTGTCTGCTTTTAACACTGACAGGCTCAGAATTTGAACACTGCGCCTCCAAAGACACTGAGTACTCACCGTGTGTCCCATCCGCTCCAATACAGTCTCTCACCGCTGATCGCAGGGGAAAAGCTGAACTGCCTTCATGTTTAACTGCTATCATTTCCACATGTCTGCATCACAACGATCACCAAACTCTCCTGGTCGTCCTCATCTATACATTTCATTCAGTTTAAGCGCTGTGCTCACACAGCCATGTTAAAACGTGTGTGTTGTTGGCAGCAGACTGAAGACAATGCAGTGTCACTGTGCTTTAGAGCTGTGTGGTGTGTTTCATTTAATGTACCTGTGAGGACCTATGACCGGCCCGCACTGAACACAACCATGTGTCAATGTTTGGGGATACACCACCTACTAACAACAGGCAGTACATCTTTTCACACAGTTTTGCTTGCTTTCCCCAACATTTAGATGCTGTGGTCTGTATGTCATGCACAATCTCATGACCAATGACTGGTGCATTTTTTTTAAGACACTTTCACATGTCAGGCGTCACATTAACATAAGATAAGATAAGATAAGATAAGATAAGATCAGATAAGATCAGATAAGATAACATATCCTTTATGAGTCCCACAGTGGGGAAATTTCCAGTGCTACAGCAGCAAAGTGGACAGCAAGGATAGGAAACAACAATACAGAAAAAATAAATAGTAACATATAGAGACAGTATATAAAGATTATGACAAATTAAAAGAGGCACACATGGAGTATAAAATATAGAAATAATACACGATATATACACAATATATACAGTCTTAGCAAATGTGCATCATAGTGCAATCTGTTGGTGTGTATTTATGTGTGTGTGTGGTCTACTAGGAGCACTGCTGGTTGTAAAGTGTACCGCCACAGCACAGAAAATAGTTTATAACTCCAGCATACATGCTTCAATTTTCCCCAAACTTCAGAGCATTGATAACAGTCCCCCCTGTACACATTCGTGTGTACATATTTGTTGGAATTACGCATAACGCCACCTACTTGTAACACAAAATGCATACGTTCAGACTATTTCACGGTGACAAACATCAGTTAGGTCAACAGGGGAGAAACACACACGTAACCGCAAACGCACGGCCGGAGCTACGGCCCGCAGCGGGCAGCGGGTTAGGGGCGACGGGCAAAAGGCCGGGGGCCGGGGGGCAAGGGGAGACGGGCAAGGGGCGGCGGGCGGGGGCCGACGGGCGTGGGGGCGAGGTCCCGTTAAACGCTGCTCGCAGCTTTAATTCTTATTATTATTATTATTTTTCCGCCGAAACAAGTCCAAATTTGACCCCCTAAACATGCTCGAAAACTCACCAAAATTGGCACACTGGTCAGAAATGCGTGAAAATTTGATAAAATGAAATAATTAACCCCTTAGGTGCCAAAATGAGCTCTCTAGCGCCACCTAGAAAAATGAAAATGGCCCCTATAGCCTGTAGGATTATCGTAGAAAGACCGAACAAAAACTGGCTTGTTTCTCTCATCAAGACCTACAAATCACGCGCTGCAACCCCTGACCTAAATCGCACAGGAAGTGAGATATTTGCACGTTCACATTCCAACTTTCAGAACTATCTCCTCCTAGGGCGTTTATCGTACAGACTTCAACGTTGGTCACATGATATTTCTCAACATTTTGAACAAAACTTCTGAAGGATTTTTTCATTACTGGCCCGGTTTGGATTTTATGCCCTCTGAAAGTTGGCGCAAGCCCACACTCTTCGCGCCACAAAAATGCTCACTACTCCTCGTAGGAATGTCTTAGAAGGATCAAACCAAAACTGGCTTGTTTGTATCATGAAGACCTACAAATCATACGCTGATACCCCTGACCTAAACCCAACAGGAAGTGAGATATTTGCACTTTAACAATTTGTGTTCAAAACATATCTGCTCCAAGATGGTGTATTGCCTACAGCTTAAAAGCAGCTCAAAATGTTCGCACCGCTCGTACGATTCCAGCGATGTCTTTGGATTTTTTGTAGCTTTTACCGTTCTTGGGTTTTTCCTCTAAACGCACCGCGAGTTCATTGTCACTTTCCAATGTGTGTCTGTGAGACGGGAGTAATATGAGCTGCAGCAGCGGGTGACGTCACCAGCCAGCGCGCTGAGCTGCTGTGAAAACTCTCCCAAAAAACCCTTAAAATAGCGATCACGGGCTTATTCTTTGACCTACACACACCATTTTTTCACAAATGTAGTAGAGATTTTTGTCCTCCTTCTCAAAAGTGTCTGCTTTTAACACTGGCAGCCTCAGAATTTGAACACTGCGCCTCCAAAGACACTGACTACTCACCGTGTGTCCCATCCGCTCCAATACAGTCTCTCACCGCTGATCGCAGGGGAAACGCTGAACTGCCTTCATGTTTAACTGCTCTCATTTCTACATTTCTGCATCACAACGATCACCACACTCTCCTGGTCGTCCTCATCTATATATTTCATTCTGTATAACGCTGTGCTCACACAGCCATGTTAAAACGTGTGTGTTGTTGGCAGCAGACTGAAGACAATGCAGTGTCACTGTGCTTTAGAGCTGTGTGCTGTGTTTCATTTAATGTACCTGTGAACACCGATGACCAGCCCGTCCTGAACACAGCCATGTGTTTGGGGATACCGCCACCTATTGGCAACAGGCAGTACATCTTTTCACACACTTTGTTTGCTTTCCCCAAAATTTACATGCTGTGGTCTATATGTCATGTACAACCTCATGACCAATCACTGGTGCATTTTTTTTTTTTATCACACTTTCACATGTCAGGAGTCACATTAAGTGTACCGCCACAGCACAGGAAATAGTTTATAACTCCAGCATACATGCTTCAATTTTACCCAAACTTCACAGCATTGATAACAGTCCCCCCTGAACACATTCGTGTGTAGATATTTGTTGGAATTACGCATAACGCCACCTACTTGTAACACAAAATGCATATTTCCACACTATTTCACGGTGACAAACATCAGTTAGGTCGACGGCGGAGAAACACACGCGTAACCGCAACCGCACAGCCGGAGCTCCGGCCCGCAACGGGCAGCGGGTCAGGGGCGACAGGCAAGGGGCCGGGGGCCGGGGGGCAAGGGGAGACGGGCAAGGGGCGGCGGGCGGGGGCCGACGGGCGTGGGGGCGAGGTCCCGTTAAACGCTGCTCGCAGCTTTAATTAGGGACCGAGCCGAAGGTAAGGGCTCCACAGGAGCCCTTGCCAAGGCAAGGAACCTATTGTTTTTGCTTCGTTTATTATTATTATTATTATTATTATTATTTTTCCGAACGCGAAAATCCAAATTTGACCCCCTAAACATGCTCGAAAACTCACCAAAATTGGCACACCGGTCAGAAATGCGTGAAAATTTGATAAAATGACAAAATTAACCCCTTAGGTGCCAAAATGAGCTCTCTAGCGCCACCTAGAAAAATGGAAATGGCCCCTATAGCCCGTAGGATTGTCGTAGAAAGATCGAACAAAAACTGGCTTGTTTCTCTCATCAAGACCTACAAATCACGCGCTGCAACCCCTGACCTAAATCGCACAGGAAGTGAGATATTTGCACGTTCATTCTCAAACTTTCAGAACTATCTCCTCCTAGGGCGTTTATCGTACAGACTTCAACGTTGCTCACATGATATTTCTCAACATTTTGAACAAAAGTTCTGTAGGATTTTTTCATTACTGGCCCGGTTTGGATTTTATGCCCTCTGAAAGTTGGCGCAAGCCCACACTCTTCGCGCCACAAAAATGCTCACTACTCCTCGTAGGAATGTCTTAGAAAGATCAATCCAAAACTGGCTTGTTTCTATCATGAAGACCTACAAATCATACGCTGATACCCCTGACCTAAACCCAACAGGAAGTGAGATATTTACACTTTAACGATTTGTGTTCAAAACATATCTCCTCCAAGGTGGTGTATTGCCTACAGCTTAAAAGCAGCTCAAAATGTTCGCACCGCTCGTACGATTCCAGCGATGTCTTCGGATTTTTTGTAGCTTTTACCGTTCTTCAGTTTTTCCTCTAAACGCCCCGCGAGTTCATTGTCACTTTCCAATGTGTGTCTGTGAGACGGGAGTAATATGAGCTGCAGCAGTGGGTGACGTCACCAGCCAGAGCGCTGAGCTCCTGTGAAAACTCTCCCAAAAAACGATTAAAATAGCGATCACGGGCTTATTCTTTGACCTACACACACCATTTTTTCACAAATGTAGTAGAGATTTTTGTCCTCCTTCACAAAAGTGTCTGCTTTTAACACTGACAGGCTCAGAATGTGAACACTGCGCCTCCGAAGACACTGAGTACTAACCGTGTGTCCCATCCGTTCCAATACAGTCTCTCACCGCTGATCGCAGGGGAAACGCTGAACTGCCTTCATGTTTAACTGCTCTCATTTCCACATTTCTGCATCACAACGATCACCAAACTCTCCTGGTCGTCCTCATCTATCCATTTCATTCTTTTTAAACGCTGCACTCACACAGCCATGTTAAAACGTGTGTGTTGTTAGCAGCAGACTGAAGACAATGCAGTGTCACTGTGCTTTAGAGCTGTGTGTTTCATTTAATGTACCTGTGAACACCGATGACCGGCCCGTCCTGAACACAGCCATGTGTCAATGTTTGGGCATAGCGTTACCTACTAACAACAGGCAGTACATCTTTTCGCACACTTTGTTTGCTTTCCCCAACATTTACATGCTGTGGTCTGTATGTCATGCACAATCTCGTGACCAATGACTGGTGCATTTTTTTTTTTATCACACTTTCACATCTCAGGAGTCACATTAAGTGTACCGCCACAGCACAGGAAATAGTTTATAACTCCAGCATACATACTTCAATTTTCCCCAAACTTCACAGCATTGATAACAGTCCCCCCTGAACACATTCGTGTGTACATATTTGTTGGAATTACACATAACGCCACCTACTTGTAACACAAAATGCATATGTTCACACTATGTCACGGTGACAAACATCAGTTAGGTCGACAGCGGAGAAACACACGCGTATCCGCAAACGCACGGCCGGAGCTACGGCCCGCAACGGGCAGCGGGTTACGGGCGACGGGCAAGGGGCCGGGGGCCGGGGGGCAAGGGGAGACGGGCAAGGGGAGACGGGCAAGGGGCGGCGGGCGGGGGCCGACGGGCGTGGGGGCGAGGTCCCGTTAAACGCTGCTTGCAGCTTTAATTAGGGACCGAGCCGAAAGGCAAGGGCTCCACAGGAGCCCTTGCCGAAGGCAAGGAACCTATTGTTTTTGCTGCGTTTATTATTATTATTATTATTATTATTATTATTATTATTAGGGACCGAGCCGAAGGTAAGGGCTCCACAGGAGCCCTTGCCAAAGGCAAGGAACCTATTGTTTTTGCTTCGTTTATTATTATTATTATTATTATTATTATTTTTCCGAACGCGCAAATCCAAATTTGACCCCCTAAACATGCTCGAAAACTCACCAAAATTGGCACACCGGTCAGAAATGCGTGAAAATTTGATAAAATGACAAAATTAACCCCTTAGGTGCCAAAATGAGCTCTCTAGCGCCACCTAGAAAAATGGAAATGGCCCCTATAGCCTGTAGGATTGTCGTAGAAAGATCGAACAAAAACTGGCTTGTTTCTCTCATCAAGACCTACAAATCACGCGCTGCAACCCCTGACCTAAATCGCACAGGAAGTGAGATATTTGCACGTTCATTCTCAAACTTTCAGAACTATCTCCTCCTAGGGCGTTTATCGTACAGACTTCAACGTTGCTCACATGATATTTCTCAACATTTTGAACAAAAGTTCTGTAGGATTTTTTCATTACTGGCCCGGTTTGGATTTTATGCCCTCTGAAAGTTGGCGCAAGCCCACACTCTTCGCGCCACAAAAATGCTCACTACTCCTCGTAGGAATGTCTTAGAAAGATCAAACCAAAACTGGCTTGTTTCTATCATGAAGACCTACAAATCATACGCTGATACCCCTGACCTAAACCCAACAGGAAGTGAGATATTTACACTTTAACGATTTGTGTTCAAAACATATCTCCTCCAAGGTGGTGTATTGCCTACAGCTTAAAAGCAGCTCAAAATGTTCGCACCGCTCGTACGATTCCAGCGATGTCTTCGGATTTTTTGTAGCTTTTACCGTTCTTGAGTTTTTCCTCTAAACGCACCGCGAGTTCATTGTCACTTTCCAATGTGTGTCTGTGAGACGGGAGTAATATGAGCTGCAGCAGCGGGTGACGTCACCAGCCAGAGCGCTGAGCGGCCTGTGAAAACTCTCCCAAAAAACGCTTAAAATAGCGATCACGGGCCAATCTTTGACCTACACACACCATTTTTGCAAGAAAGTAGTAGAGATTTTTTTCCTCCTTCAGAAAAGTGTCTGCTTTTAACACTGACAGGCTCAGAATGTGAACACTGCGCCTCCAAAGACACTGACTACTCACCGTGTGTCCCATCCGCTCCAATACAGTCTCTCACCGCTGATCGCAGGGGAAACGCTGAACTGCCTTCATGTTTAACTGCTCTCATTTCTACATTTCTGCATCACAACGATCACCAAACTCTCCTGGTCGTCCTCATCTATCCATTTCATTCTGTTTAAGCGATGTGCTCACACAGCCATGTTAAAACGTGTGTGTTGTTGGAAGCAGACTGAAGACAATGCAGTGTCACTGTGCTTTAGAGCTGTGTAGTGTGTTTCATTTAATGTACCTGTGAGGACCGGTGACCGGCCCGTCCTGAACACAGCCATGTGTTTGGGGATACCGCCACCTACTAACAACAGGCAGTACATCTTTTCACAGACTTTTTTTGCTTTCCCCAAAATTTACATGCTGTGGTCTGTATGTCATGCACAACCTCATGACCAATCACTGGTGCATTTTTTTTTTTTATCACACTTTCACATGTCAGGCCTCACATTAAGTGTATCGCCACAGCACAGGAAATAGTTTATAACTCCAGCATACATGCTTCAATTTTCCCCAAACTACACAGCATTGATAACAGTCCCCCCTGAACACATTCGTGTGTACATATTTGTTGGAATTACACATAACGCCACCTACTTGTAACACAAAATGCATACGTTCAGACTATTTCACGGTGACAAACATCAGCTAGGTCGACGGCGGAGAAACACACGCGTAACCGCAAACGCACGGCCGGAGCTACGGCCCGCGACGGGCAGCGGGTCAGGGGCGACGGGCAAGCGGCCGGGGGCCGGGGGGCAAGGGGAGACGGGCAAGGGGCGGCGGGCGGGGGCCGACGGGCGCGGGGGCGAGGTCCCGTTAAACGCTGCTCGCAGCTTTAATTATTATTATTCTTTCTTTCTCCCGCTCCGTTGCGCTCAATTTTGACCCCCTAAACATGCTCGAAAACTCACCAAAATTGGCATGCTGGTGCAAAAAGTGCGAGAGACGGGGTTTATGCACAAATGAAGACAATCAAGCTCTCTAGCGCCACCTAGAAACACAAAAAATATTGCTACGGCTTGTAGGAATGTCGTAGAAAGATCGAACCAAAATTGGCTCGTTCGTCTCGTCAAGACCTACAAATCACGCGCTGGTACCCCTGACCTAAACCCAACAGGAAATGAGCTATTTGCCCTTTCACAGTAAAATTTGCCTGAAAATGAGCCTTCTTCAAAAAATATCTTCTCCGAGGGCGTTTATCGTAGCAACGTGAACGGCGCACAGGGTGATAGATCACACCCTGGGGAAGAAAAGTTCTGTACAACTTTTTCATTACTGGCCCGGTTTTGATTCTATTGGGTCTGAAAGGTGACAACGCACACGCATCCTGAACAGCCAAAATACTTCATAAATCCAGCATACATGCTCCAATCTTCCCAAAAAATCACAGGATCGATGACAGTCACGTCCTGAACACATCCATTTGTCAATATTTGGGATTACATATAGCGCAACCTACTGGCAACAGGAAGTTCATTTTTTTAACGCACTTTTCCTCACAAAAACGCCCACTATTACTCGTAGGAATGTCATAGAAAGATCAAACCAAAACTGGCTTGTTTGTCTCATCAAGACCTACAAATCATACGCTGATACCCCCGACCTAAACCCAACAGGAAGTGAGATATTTGCACTTTAACGATTGTCTTTTCAAAATATTATCTCCGCCGAAATAGTGTATTGCCTACAGCTTAAAAGCAGCTCAACATGTTCGCACCGTTCTTAGAATTCCAGCGATGTCTTCGGTTTTTTTGTAGCTTTTACCGTTCTTGAGTTTTTCACCTAAACGCACCGCGAGTTCATTGTCACTTTCCAATGTGTGTCTGTGAGACGGGAGTAATATGAGCTGCAGCAGCGGGTGACGTCACCAGCCAGAGCGCTGAGCTGCTGTGAAAGCTCTGCCAAAAAACGCTTAAAATAGCGATCACGGGCCAATGTTTGACTTACACACATAATTTTTGCAAGAAAGTAGTAGAGATACTTTTCCTCCTTCAGAAAAGTGTCTGCTTTTAACACTGACAGACTCAGAATTTGAACACTGCGCCTCCAAAGACACTGACTACTCACCGTGTGTCCCATCCGCTCCAATACAGTCTCTCACCGCTGATCGCAGGGGAAACGCTGAACTGCCTTCATGTTTAACTGCTCTCATTTCTACATTTCTGCATCACAACGGTCACCACACTCTCCTGGTCGTCCTCATTTATACATTTCATTCTGTTTAAGCGCTGTGCTCACACAGCCATGTTAAAACGTGTGTGTTGTTGGCAGCAGACTGAAGACAATGCAGTGTCACTGTGCTTTAGAGCTGTGTGTTGTGTTCCATTTCTTGTACCTGTAATGACTGATTACAGGCTTGCCCTGAACACATCCATATGTTAATATTTGGGATTAGTGCACTTTCTGGCAACAGACAGTACATTGTTGCACACATTTTTTTTTGCTGTCCTTACAATTACATGCTGTTGTGTATAGTTCATGTAGAATATATGACCAAGCAATGGTGCATTTTTTATCCAAGTGTCACATGGCAAGCGTTATAGTTAGGTAATGGCGTAAAACAGTAAGTTGTTTTGAACTTTAGCATACATGTGTCAATGTTTCCCACATTTCACGGTATTCATAACAGCCCTAGTGTGAACATATCCATGTGACTCCAGTCAACTATATGTCTGGCACCTTTGGTTATATCCTCACAGCTGCCAGTGCACATCAAGCATGCTTTAACTAGCACATGATTTTACGTGAATAAGAATTGTCCCTTGATCATTACATGTCAATACTGTACCAGGTAACATGGGTTTTGTCAACACCTGAACTTCACTGAATTAAGTGGATGGTTAGAGCAAAGTAACCCATTTTAAGTACAAGGCCATAACAGAAACAAGTACAGGTTGGTACACCTTTTTGTAATGCTTTTCGGAGTGAACAAACATTAGCAAAGTATGCACATTTTTGAGGAACTGTAGTACACTAAAATGTGAAGTTCCTGTGTTTCAGCATTACCTAAGTGTTTGTAATGTTGTGTTGTCTTTCATAATGCACCTTCCTTTAGTGATTGTGTGTATTCATGGCTTTTTGTGTCAAGTTAATATTGATATTATGTATATATTGATGTACAGACATCATATTGTGTTATAGTACACCAGGAGCATTGTCAGCACAGACTGTTGTGGTTTACAGTACATGGGAAACAGTTTGTTTACCAGTATGACAGACACACTTTTGTAGTCATCATAAAATTTATTAATAAGTAGTGTATTTGTACAAGGTTTTTTTTCATACCTGACATGTCACTGTAACATTTTTGTGACAACATCTGTTGAACATTTGGCCAAAAAACCCATGTGGGCATGTATGTACAGAACTTACGTTTTCATTTAAAGTTAATGTACAAAAGAAATAGAATTACCAGCCTACATGCTCTCCCTGTCGCTGTGTCAAACAACAATAAATATGGCAGTACTTTGTGAACTTGTTTCATGTCCCTCACATAGACTACTTAGACTACAGTCATCTTTGACAGAACACACTAAATAAATGCACATTAAAGAAAAGGTGTGGAACTTCTGTCCAAAAATTCCACTGGCACATCATCACTTGGAAACTGAATAGGGTGGGATGCTCCAGCACAGCAGTATGCAACCACCTGCAAGAGAACAAACATTGCATTACCAAAAAAATGCCACAGATTACATATTTTAATTTACGCAGTGGCACTGAGCTATAACAAGGTAACAAGGAACAGGGAGAGAGAAAACATAGTATTTGGGGACACAAAGAGGAGGATAAATCATATGAAAAAAAACATTTGTTATTGCTGTTGTTTTCAATGTTTTGTTAAGCAACACAGGCATACAGAATGAAGAATCTGTGCCTCAATGTGCTATAACAGATTGCTGTAAGTTCATGCATGCACACATGAACATGGATCAAACAGTTCATGTATTAAAAGGTAATAAATACATTAGAAGCAAATACAAATAAATAATGCATAGATAATAATATTAACAAAAATGTCAATAACATTAACAGTTCATTTAAAATAAAGTCATTTCTGCTATGTTTATAACAAACATCACTTATTGATCAAAAGTTTTAAACATGAGAAGGATACAGAAAACGTGCAATATGAGGTGTGTGCATTGATTGTCTTTTGGATGTCTTTGATTCAAATTAACCTTCCCACATTTCATGATGGAAGACTGAAAAAGTTGCACATGGACATAGCAGGAGTGAAAGAATCACAAAGGTACACATGAATAAATACATACATTCACACTTGCACCAGAGACCCAGATTTCATATGTGGCAGACAACCAGTAACATATGTACAATTACTAACAGCTTTGCATTCTTGGTTATATTGACAATGTACACATTACACACTGTTGACAACAGCTACATCGCGAAGCACAATACAAACCAACCTAATCTAATTCAAAATCAAACTAGACATCCACCTCTAGATTCTGAAAGTCCTCAAACAATTAGTCTATGTTCTGTAGCTCACCCTGATCATCTTTCACAGTAAAACTACACAGAATACCTTCATGATCACTGAAATACGTGGGCATCACTGCACATTCCACATCATACTGTGTGGTTTTAACATAAACGTGATCAATCAAAGTGCCCTTCTCTGTTGTTGCTTGTGTTACATGCTGCAGAAATCCTTTGTGCTCCATAAATGTACAAATTGATGATGTGTTCAAAATGTTTTCATTAAAATCACCAATGACAACAATTGTGTCACAAATTTGATGTAACCAATCAAGTAATTTTGTCAGATTGTCTTTAAATACAGAAATTGAATAACATGGTGGACGATAAATTACTGCCATGACAATGTTAAATTTGCCACACAGGCACACCAAACACTCCAAATTCAAATTAGGTGCCTGCAGGATGCTACAGTCCATATTACTTAAACTATACAAACCAACTCCACCATGTTCTAGACTCTGGAGCTTTAACAATGCAGGGTTACTGCTGCTGTAACACATACTTCTAGGACAACTGTTGAAAGTATATCCATCAATGTGGACACTGTCTAATGAGGACTGTGCAGTGAGCCACGTTTCTGTAACAGCAATAAAGGTCGGATGTAAATGTTGTGTGCAAGACACCAAATCTGCAAGGTGGCAACTTAAACTTTGCACGTTCATTACATACACAGAGAAACTGTGTGCATGTAATGAAGGTTGATGTTGCTCAATTAAAAATGGAGGCATGCTGTCTAAGGCCCCCTTTATGGCGTCCTTGCAGTAAATGGCCTTCTCTTTAAAATCCTTGATGATCAGTCCAGACAAACTTCTCACACGACTTAAAGCTACATACGCCTGCCCAGGTGCAAACACCTTTTTCAGAGAAACAACAGCTTTATCTACCGTTAATCCCTGAACTTTATGCACCGTACATGCCCACGCTAGTTTCAAAGGAAACTGAACTCGCACACCACCGCGTTCAGTTGCCTTGTCCTCTACAGACTGAATAGCAGTAGAATATCTGCATTCTACAGCTGCATGTGCGTGTGTCTTCCTTCTTTGTGAGCCAATTTTTACATCATCAAATTTGACATAAACTGTTTGAGGAAAATTTCTATCGTTACCAAAATCTATTTGAGTTACCGTGCCACATGCGCCATTAACCAGACCGTCGGCAATGTCCACATTCTTACACAACATAACACGCGCATTTTTTGCCAAACACAAACTCTGTGGTAAACATGTGCCTGTTGCATGAGCATGATGTCCTACCATACGTTGTAATGTACCTGTTTTTCTGTTGTGAACAAAATCTTTGGCCTCTATCTCAACATAATCCGGACACATTGCAATTAACTGCTTCAAGTTATGCTCATGTACTTGCATATTTGTTGGAAAAATATGCAAAGCAGAGCTGTCTTCCCCTGTCTCGCAAGCTTTCAATATTTTAACATCACCAGCTAACATAGGAGTGCCTTTTGAATGAACCCTCAACCTATTCAACAGCTCCGAAAACACACTATCCTTTTGTCTAACTACAGTTTTCAATTCCACTACACTGAAAGTACACCACAGGTTTGCTCCAACATGACAACTATACAGAGGCTTCCCTTTAACAGGAGGCAACTGATAGAAGTCTCCAACAGCTATCACACTGACATTGCCAAATGGGGAAAAGTCACCTCTCTGTTTTACCTGTCTTAACCTACCATGCACATATGCCAACAAATTGTGATCAACCATACTAATTTCATCAATGATTATAATTTGGACTTGACTCAATTTGGCTCTCAAAGAGTTTAGTTTATCCTCACCCAAAGGGATGTAGGGTAAACTAGCATGTGTGCCAATACTGAACGTGTGATGAATCGTTGCTGCATTTAAATTGTATGCAGCTATGCCCGTAGGTGCAGTTAACAAAACAGAAATAGCATCAGGTTGATTACAAAGTGTGGACAACAATCTCCCTGCCTCGTATTGAATAGCCCTAATTAAATGACTTTTCCCTGTCCCTGCGCCACCTGTAACAAACACATGCAGAGGTTTTGGGTTTTTACCCATCACCTTCTGCAAACACCAGTCTCTAACCTTATAAAACACAGCCATTTGTGTCTCATTCAGAGACCTAACCAAATCTAAACCCTCACTTCTACTCATCACATTCTTCTTTTTCTCTAACTGTGCTATTTGCCTACTACCAACAATCAAATCTGGGACATTCTCCAAAGATTCCTGTATCTGCTCCTCTGCAATCTCAGTTCCCTGCTGCTGTCTCTTCTCTTCTAAACATTCCAGACGTTCTGCTTCTTGTTCAGGACACAGCTCCCCCCAAGCATCCTCCTCATTTACGCCATGTTGCTCCACAATTTCCTGCGCTCGCTCTAAATCTGGACTATCTACTTCAAACATTGACCTGTTCTGTTTCACCACATCTTTAACAGCATGTGCTGACCTGTCAGTAAAAGTCACTTCTCCATACTCATGGAACTGTTCAAACAGCTCAAAACCTCGAGGTTTGAGGTCTGAGTCAGTTCTATAAGGAAGGAACAGCTGCAGCAAACACTGAAAATGTGCCTCAGGATTTTTTTCTAAACTAAAACGCACATACCGAACAACCGCAAACTGAGTACGTGTTCTCCTCAAAATGAAACCCAAATCATTTTTCAATTTAATCATATTGGCGGATTTTTCATTTTTGGCTAGAACACGATACTCTGATGCAAATGTTGCCATACACATATTTTCAAAAACCTCATCGTCAGGCCTGTTCTTATACCTATCCACTAAGCTCGTCATCCACATATCTTCTGATCTAAGATCATGCGAAGATGCTTTTTCCTTTAAAACACTGAGGGGTAAACTCATCTTCACTATATTGCTCCCTGTTGGGACAAACACAACCTTTCTAGAGCACTCCTTCAAATGCATGTTAGTCAGCCTATACACTGCCTCCTGAGCACTCACGTCCCTGTTATGCAAATATACACTGCCTAATTTCTTAAATGCATCCTTAGCAGAGACATTTCCTTGTTGTTCTGCTTCTTTTTGGGCATTACTCAATAATAGGCCAATTTCTCTCTCTGCTTTTGTAATATATGATATTATATACACAACAACTGCATATGCATCTGTGACAAAACTCAGGTCAATATTGGCGTTCCAACATTTCAACAACTTTTTGCTATATTGATTTACCCAAACTTCATTTACCCCTCTCTTATAAACGACCTTGGTCTTCTTTTGCACTCTTTTATAAGCCTCTTCAAAAACATGCTGGTTAATGCCCAAACTCTGAAACAATTCTTGTACACTACCATATGACTCACTTTGTACTGCTGTCTTAACTGACTCCAAGATAGACTGCGCAATATCTAGTGGCATCTTATTGCTGTCAATGAAACACTTACAAACTGATTTGTCTTCTGACTGAGAATCCTCCTTTGTCTCCTGTGCCTTTTTCTTGTCACATTTACATTTTTTGTCTTCTACTTTACAAATGAATGTACGCATAGTCACAGGTTTTGGGAAATTGAATCGACAGACTGTCTTCTTTTTTCTGCAAGACTTAGAATGCCGTTTAGAATGCGTTTGCACAGATGACACAATGTCCAATAATGCATCATCATCTGAGGGTAACTCACATGTTACGTACTTATCAATAAAGTTTACAACATCCTCGTCTGTATTTTTATCAATTTTAGGAGCACCCTCAATCCAAAACAAACAGTGAACATGAGGAGAACCACGCTGCTGAAACTCGACCCTGTAGAAGTAATCTATGATTTTACCAATTGGTTGAGAAGGAGACATGAGAACCTCTTTCAGAAAACAATGCCATCTGTAATCAAACATCCTCGCTGCTGTAACTGGATTACGACGCAACAACTCACACCTTTCTGCCCAGTCCAAATCCTCTACTGTCTGTGTTCTGCCTTCCTGCTTCAAAATGCTGGTCAACAGATTTTGCCAACGCAGATCTGCAGACGAAAATGAGCAAAACCATGTTGGAATCCCTATCTGACGCACACAGGCTAAGACGTCCTTTTGCACTGATTGCCAGAATGCAGGAGTACCTCTTATTGGCTTGAGAAACCTATAACCATCGTCAAACTCCAACAACTGCTTCAAAGACTCCTCATCCTTCAACACATTCTGACTAAGCCTTTGAGACCTCTGACCTACTTTCCCTTTACGCAACGCCACAGAGACACTTGACTTTACCTGCTCTATCTCTGACATGTATTGCGCAAAAAATATATATTCTTCATGATGCGCAAAACGACCATCAGCAAGCATAACCCTATTATTAAAATATCGCGACATACTCAACTGATGACACCGACTGGAATGGAAAGTCTTATCACCCAGAGGAAACAACACAGGAAAACACTTTGCTTCATTACTCTGATCAGACAGCATCCTAACTGGACTATTTCCCTCTGCAGGCGCTATATTCACAATGTCATCAAAATACTGATCTAATGCTTCCTGACCAATATCAACAGGCATAAGACAAGTGTCCTGAAACATGCAATGCTGCTGTCTGTCATGTAACAGTTCATCTTGTGCTATGTCTGCTGATTCTACTACAGCAACCTCAGCCTCTTCTCTAACCTGACCAGTGACCTCAGTTCCTCTAACAGACTCATCCTCACTACCTGACCCAACTTCTTCCTTTTCCTCATCTTTCTGCTTACACAACTCATTAATCCACTCCTCATTAAACTCAATGTCTCTATAATGAACATTGGTTCTCTTTAAATAGTCCAATGCCTGTCTTACATGCAATGTATCCACAAACTTATACTCATAATGCCCTTTATAAGTCAACTTACGCTTTAACTTCACCTGCACCAAAGACCCTTCCATACTTGAACGTGGTAACACATTACTAGTCTCTATAATGTTGGCTGGAACACAAGTCACTGGACCATGTACTCCATTTTGCCCTCCCTTTGGCAATGCCAACATTTTCATAAAAGGAATATGCAAGGCTATCAAATGCTGCTCTAAGCTATTCAAACATCCAAGTTCTGGTGGCACAGGATCAACTTCCAAGTTATTACTCCAAGCTTCAGCTGGCATGTCACCTGCACTAAGCTTACGATGACACGTGTGACAAATCCAAAGCTCACCTCTACACAACACCAACTGACAGGGCACAAGACACTGATAATTACATTTATGCAAATACTTTTCACTAATGCATTTGTCTGCAATACCAGCTGTAGCTAAACTTCTACCATAATTTTCCCGTACACAGCTCTGCACCTGATTTTTAAACAACAACCTATGGCACACACAACAAACAAAATCTGGACCATCTCTGACCTTTTCCAAAAACTGCTCCATGACCAAATCAAAGTCAACCAAACTCTCCATCCTCTGATGCCTGCTCAAGCTGACACTATCCATAACTCTTTTTCTATGCTCAACACTGTCTCTATATTTCTGAGCACTCATTTCTCTTACCCTCTGTCTATGCTCAACACTGTCTTTATATTTGTGAATACTCATTTCTCTTACCCTCAATCTATGCTCAACACTGTCTCTATATTTCTGAACACTCATTTGTCTTACCCTCTCTTTATGCTCAACACTATCTCTATATTTTTGAACACTCATTTGTTTTACCTTTTCTCTATGCTTAACACTGTTTCTATATTTTTGAACACTCATTTCTTTTACCCTTTCTCTATGCTCAACACTGTCTTTATATTTCTGAACACTCATTTGTTTTACCCTCTCTCTATGCTCAACACTGTCTCTATATTTTCTAACACTCCAATTTTTAGCCCTGTTTCTATGCTCAGCACTGTCTCTATATTTTCTAACACTCACATCTTTAGTCTTCTCTCTATGCTCAACACTGTCTCTATATTTTGTAACACTCATCATTTTACACTTTGCTCTGTGCTCGCTGCTTTCTCTATACTTCATGATACTCTTAGCTTTACTAATAGCTTTGACCCTCTCTTTATGCTCAATGCTTTGTCTATACATTGCCATACTCTTAGCTTTACTAACTGCTTTAATCCTATGTCGATGCTCTATATTTTGTTTGTATTTAAAAACCTTTGAGACTTTAACACTATCTCTATACAATATATTTTTTTGATACATCTTCACAAACTTCATTTGACGTGTCTTCCTACGAAACCTATTAATATTCTCTTGTCTACGTTCTTTCTGCCGTAAGTCCTTTGCTTTCAGTGACTTACTACCTACACCTTCATTAGAACCTACACATTCACTACATCCAACTGCTAACATCTCACTATCTACAACATCTATTACTGTAGACCTCAAGTTATAACCCTTCACTTGACTCACTTTACAATAACTATAACAAATCTGCAGTCCAGGCTTATACACACAAACAACATTCTCAAAATGCTGTCCCATGAGATTCTCAACATAAATACACTCTTCTGACAAACACTCAGTATTACATTTGTATTTTAACCAACGCCCATCATAAAAAGTACACACACTAACTCCCAACCAATCTGCTGTGACTTGAATTTCTACTTCTGTAGCCCAACTGTTAACATTTTTCATCCTGGACTGCTGTAGATACTGTGATACAGAAGGATACTCACTTCTAAGAAGACTTACATACTTATTTGCATTACTTTCTAACTCTTTACATACACCTAGCCTAATCTTGCGATGATGCTTTTGTGAACCAGTCACAGCCTGAGAAATAGCTCTAAAAAAGCAGTTACCATCACCTTCAATCCTCTCATTTAAACATGGAACCCCTAACAACCCCACCTCCGTTGACCTGCAACCATTGCCCTTCACAAAGTCTACATCTAACTTACTACACAAAGTTTTACACACAGCTACACTAAGAGGATGGAAGAACAACTCTTCATTTGCAACAGCACTGACAAATTCAACATCTGCATTAACCTCACTAGTATCATATCTCTTTACTTTCTTCAACACACTAGGACCAGAAGAAATATCCTCTATATCATCACTAACTGACTCTGTTGCTGACCCACTGCTGACCTGACTGGCTAAAGACACAACAGAAATAGCAGACCGTGCTGGACTTACAGCTACACCAACACCACACTCAGACACACAGTTTCCTAAAGAACTTTGCTTAACCTCAGACACACCACTATTCTCTGCAACTGCAGTAGAACTCATTGCAGTGACACAGCTCTCTACAGACCCACAAGACAACACTGGCCTTGTCTCCCAAATGACATCAACGCCACACAACTCAAAAAGCCTCTGCCCAGAACTAAGACTGTCTGCCAAGCAACAGATGTACTGATACAGATCACCCAGACAAGCAAAGTGCAACACCACACTTTTACCATCGCTCTGCAGCAAACCAATGTCACTACGCGAATGACTATCTACCACAGCAAACCGTCCACCCTCACAAATAATGGCAGAACTATTCCCACACAGCGTCAGAAGACATGTACTATACTGGCTAAAGATACTTTCCAGTCCATTTCTCAAACTGAACAACACACCTTGCTCAAAGTATTCACCCTCACTCACACCTACTTCACCTAATGCTGCCTGACCGTAGCTAAAGCTAAACATCTGCTCCTCTAACACTAACTGCTTCGGCAAATCTCCAACAGACAGATAATGTGACGCATGTGTAAAAATGTTCAAATCACGCAAACTACTGTACAACTCGTCACCTACAACCAATGCGCGATCCACATCACACCTAGCCCACGAGAACACACTCGACAATGTGTGTTTGGCTAAGCTGGCCAAAGCTATAGCCATACACTGTTGACCTCCATACACAAACCGCTCATCTCCCTGGTGGAACGAGCCCCTCACAACCTTATCCAGCCTAATCCCTCTACTACCCTCTGCTGCCACGACATCACTGTCTGACTGCAACACAACTGTACTAACATCAGCAACACTAACAAAAGGAACAAAAACAGCCTTAGCTTTGCTGATCTTCTGTGGCATCTCGTGGACAGCAGACTCCGTCGACACGGCCAGGCACGCTGCAGCACCATCCTCTCCCATGGACTCCTGGACTGTGACCGCCACCTGGCACAAAAAACAAAACACACGTTTTTACTAAATAATGCAGCCAAAAAAGACATGTTAGTGCTTCGTAAAATCATCAATAAGTGACATAAAATAAAACATCAAACAAACCTCCTGCACAGCTGGGCCGAGCTTGGAGGCAGACTCAGTCACAGGGGCAGGCGCAGGTGTTGCCGGAGCCTGATGAGACACAATAAAAAAATAAAAACCATTAAAACACATCATTCACTTTCTTGAAGCATGCTTTAGGATGAAAAACTTTCACATCAATAACATCCCCCCAAAACATCCACACTAACCTGCCGCTTTCGTCCTCTGCGTGGTTTGGCAACACCTTTCGGCTGATCCTTCACAGGGAAGGTCTGTAGGAAGAAAAACAAACCTTTGTAAGAACTGTCTTCCTGTTTTCACCTCAACAGTATTGACACAATGCGTAACTAGCTTACCTGGCCGGCAGGCGGATCAGCAGGGCAGTCAGAGCCAGAAGAAGGGGCAACCTCCTCCATGGCATCCAACATGCCACTGCTGAACCACACGGGGTTGGACGAGATGACAGACTGTCCCACCGGAGGTGTTCCAGCCTTAAAAACAAAAACAACACAGCTGCTTAGAATTCATTTTCAGACACAAAATAACTATGCACAACTTGAAGCCAAACATTGCCTTAAAAAAACACACGTTACCTTGCCCCGCCGTCCAACCACCGCCCACTCGCAGGGGTCACTGTGACGCGGCACGCGAGCATGCCCCGTCACGACCAGAGTGGGGGACACCCTACCCCGCGGCGATCTCCGGGGAGACGCCGGGGGCGTGGGCGCCGGGGGTGCCAGCTGGCGGAACGCGGAGTTCCACAGCAGCTGCACCAGGATGGGCATGCCATCGGAGTCACTGAGGTGCACCTTAGAGAAAGTAAAACACAACCAACATGTCACTTCACATGTCAAACTGCCATGATAACATCAAACTCTTCCACGTGTTATGTCAAACAAACAAAGTTTGCTGTACTTACACCATCATTGCACCACAGCTCTTTACGATGGACTGGGAGGTGCTCCGTCACAGACACATAGGAAAGACCTACCAACCATAAGATAAATATCATCAATCCTTCTAATACTTGCACTTGCATAAATTGTTTTGCATTGCACATTATATTGAGTACAACTGTACTAACAACCACAATTGGAACTTACCCATGCGAGCTGCGACACGGTGGTATTCCTGACGCAGCTGCTCTTGGAGACCAAGGTCCATGCTCAGACGAGGAGGGAAGTCCAGAACAAAGACCTTAAAAACACCATTTCTTCATTAATGCCCTTAAATACGCATATAAGTCAACACTCTACTCACAACAACCAAATATATACTGACAAAGATAACTACAATAACGACAAAACAAAAAGGGACAAAAGTAAAAAAACACACCTTGGGCCAGCAGCTGCACACTGTGGTCAGGAGAGCACCAAAGTCCAACGCCGCCTCATCGATGGTCCTGCTGGCGGTGAGGTTGTTGCTCGGGGCGAGCACACACACAGCGTCCGGGACCCATGGGACATCTCGGTGCAGCACCTCCGTCCTCAGCTCCCTGGCCTCTGCACCTGGAACAGAAAGAAAAGCAAAAGACAGGGATCCCTCGGGGATGGCCACGAACCCGTCCACCATGGCGCGCAGATGGGAATCTCCGATGACGAACACCAGCTGCAACAACAGAGACACCACTTCAGAACCCAGACATCACCCATGACACCATGCAACCATCACTGTCTTACGAAAAAGACATCATACCTTCTGGTCCGGACGCTGGGCTGGAGTGACCAACTTGAAGCTGCGCTGGGTCAGCTCCGAAGTTGGCCATCTCCGCACACGATGGCGGTACCCGGTACCGCGGCCTGGTCAGACAGATTACAATTGAACAGTGTCAGCACAAGATTAACACATCTTTCAGTAACATTGAAACATATCATTGAAACATGTAAAAAAAACAACAACAACACCAAAAACAAAAAAGCTATTTGATACATACGAGCAACAAACTCGGGGACAGGCGGCAAAGGGGTCCACGTCTGCGGTGTCGCCATCCTCCTCCTCAAAGCCTGGGCACGCCGGTGGGACTTCGCACGAGGCATCTAAAAAACAGACAAAAATAATCAGTAACAAAACATTCATACATATACACTAAAACCTATACACCCATATGACTGATTTAATTATACTGAAAAGCCATACTTCACCAAGAACACTGAGATTGCAGCCATCAAATAGATAAATACTTCTTCTTACCTTGACAACACTAAAAAGACACTTCACGTATGTGTATGTATGTGTGTGTGTGTGTGTGTGTGTGTGTGTATATGTGTGTGTGTGTGTGTCTCTATATATGTATGTACAAATTAACAAATGTGTTGGATTAGTTAGCTGTGTGTTTAAAGATTTACAAAATGTTTGTGTTTTCACAAAATGTTCAGAATCAGCAGGTAATTGCAGATCAATCAGCAGGAGAGAACCAGATCACACACTCCAATGAGAAGATTATCTGTAAATAAAAAAAAAACACATTTCTGAAACAATACATGTAACATAAAACCTGTATAACACACATTCAGCTATTCAAATCAAAACCATTTCTTTCTACACATCCTGAATACACTTATCCACATATCCAACAACTTCTTTTTATTTCTATAACATTAAAAAAAAATCTTTCCTTGTAACACAGCTCATCACAACAGCATCCACCTTAAAATATGTTCTTACTGAAAAGAAAATACCCAACACTACCTATCTCTACATAACACAATTCTGTGTCAAGCAACCTTAAACAACAAATGACACACACACATACATAAACACAACACACAACTTCCCATCCAACCTCTCAACTGCATGATGAATTAACTCACAAACATCCATTTCAAAGACACTTTCCCTGAAGTAACATATTTACCACAATAGCTGCCACATTACATACACTTACATACATTGTGTAAAGGACTCTACACCAAAACACTATAACTATACAGTGAATACATCACCCTACAAGGATACACAAGCTAATGGACACCAGGTAAATATCACTTACACATAGCTGTGGTCAAAAACACAACATACCAAGCACCGTAAATATGGTTTCATATTCAACATGTACTTGTTTTTTCTCTGTCTAACATATATAGCATCATAACACCTGCACCAATTCCATCCAGGGTAGTATTATTTTGTTGAAATAAATACACCACACATTTCACTGGTCTCAGCAACTCACTAAGGGCAGTGGTTGGGGTGAAACTCAAAGGAATAACGAATAATGTCCTTGTGAAGTACCTTGCACCACACTTAGGGACCGTGGTAAATTTGTAATCTCTGACTTGCCAATTCAAACAATCAACAAAATCATGACATCAACACACAAATACAGTCATGACCAGAACGCTAAAAGTCTCACAGCATGTTATTATTGACTCATACTGAACAGCACCACCACATGTTCAGTTATAAAGCATTTTACCTTTTAGCTAACAAGTCATGAACCTTGAGACTTATGAAAACAATATTTGAACAATATGGCAACACAAACAAAAACTGTGTTTTGCATAAAATCCAAAATCCAACAAAGGTTTAACACAAATGTGCGTGGCCTATACCACTTGGATTGGCTTCATTCAAGCAACCTACTCTCCAAATACTGTTTCATACACCTCACAGTTCAGGACTTGTTAATCAAAAGATAAAATGCTTCACAAACAACCATGTGGTGGTGCTGTTGAGTTCAACTGAACAATAACATGCTGTGACACTCTTGGCCTTCTAATAATAACAGTATGTGTGTGTTGTTGTCATTATTTGTTTGGTTGTCCAACTTGAAAAATTCACACATTGCAACTTTACCACAGTCCCTAAGTACTGCAGTCGCTGCATGATACTCATAAGAACATTCACCGTTATTCCTTTAAATTTTCGCCACAACAACTGGTCTTACTGAGTTGATGAAAGCTGTAAAGTGTCTCACTTACTTATCTCTACAAAATAACACCAACCTGGATTGAATTCATGCCATTTCATGTCACCAATCAAGTTAGAAACAGAAACCAACACGCGCATATCAAATATAAAACCAAATTCACTTTGCTACATACTATGCCTACCAACCAAAATCAAACCATTTCTTCACAATTTAACTATAAAAAACCCAACCCACATCCACTACATTGCCTTTTCATTGAATACCATCTGTTTAAATTACCAATTGTACATAAAACATACACTTTAGTGCATGACCATTACCTGTTGGTAAACAAAAGGCTAACACACAAAAGGCTAAACCTAACCCCCCAGCTAACACACATTAGCATACACCACGCTACTTGATCAAAATCCACCAATTCATGTTAAATATCCACCTCAGGTCAACTGCACTAAGTTTTACATTGCACAGGAAAGCCTAAAATCACCCAGAGATACTTCAGAATCCATATTTCAATCAAAAGTTCGCTGTAGCTCCCAAAGAACTAACACACAAAGGACTAGCAACAAACACACACCCCCCACACCTATCGAGTACTAGCATAACACACATCTAAAATCCTCAATAAGCATTTACAAGCCACCTCGCAGAATATGCAGTGCCTTTAACATTTCACTGAACATGTTGCAATTAAACACTTTTACATTAGGCGGTCTATCACATTACAATTACCACCACACACCACACAAAGTCGTCGAACAATAAGCTAATAGTAGCTAACGCAGCCATAACATGAACAACACGTTTCTTACCTCACAGTCGATGTGAATGGGGGGTCGCCAACGTGTATCAGGAGCTTTTGTTTAGTTGAATGACGACTTCATGACGACTTCCGGTGACGTGTTACAAACAATGAATGGCGATAACATCGCGAGAGCGAAGCGGCCGCAGTTTCCGGTCCAACCTCTGTAGCGCCTTACAGTAAATATATCTCTCTCCTCAAATGGGCGCAATTGATTAATTTTACGTCAACGAGCTCGGCCGCATACTTGTTCCAATGTCAGAAATCTTGCGAGTTTCACGAAGAAATCAGTACTTCTTCACAACAACGCAAAAAATGCAAATCTGGATCCTCCGCGGAAATACAAACCCCACAATGCATTGCACGCGATTTCACAGCGCTGACACCGCGATGTCTTCAATGTTTGAAGAAAACATTAAAGAGGCAGACAGGAACTGGAATCGAAATGGAATTCTGGCAACAGTAAGAAAGGGAGAAGAGCTAAAAATGTTCCCACCGTTCTCAGGTTTGCACAAATGTCTTCGGTTTTTCTACATCTTTTACCGTTCTTGAAAACTTTCCTATTGAAGTACCACGAGCACACTTTCACTTTATCATGGGTTTCAATGAGACGGACTGTCGGCAGATACAGCGCGTGACGTCACCTGCCAGAGCGCTAAGCTGCCGTGAAAACTCTCCCAAAAAACGATTAAAATAGCGATCACGGGCTTATTCTTTGACCTACACACACCATTTTTTCACAAATGTAGTAGAGATTTTTGTCCTCCTTCCCAAAAGTGTCTGCTTTTAACACTGACAGCCTCAGAATTTGAACACTGCGCCTCCAAAGACACTGACTACTCACCGTGTGTCCCATCCGCTCCAATACAGTCTCTCACCGCTGATCGCAGGGGAAACGCTGAACTGCCTTCATGTTTAACTGCTATCATTTCTACATTTCTGCATCACAACAATCACCACACTCTCCTGGTCGTCCTCATCTATACATTTCAGTCATATTTAAACGCTGTGCTCACACAACCATGTTAAAACGTGTGTGTTGTTGGCAGCAGACTGAAGACAATGCAGTGTCACTGTGCTTTAGAGCTGTGTAGTGTGTTTCATTTAATGTACCTGTGAGGACCGATGACCGGCCCGTCCTGAACACAGCCATGTGTCAATGTTTGGGGATTCACCACCTACTAACAACAGGCAGTACATCTTTTCACACACTTTCTTTTGCTTTCCCCAACATCTACATGCTGTGGTCTGTATGTCATGCACAACCTCATGACCAGTCACTGGTGCATTTTTTTTATTACACTTTCACATGTCAGGCCTCACATTAAGTGTACCGCCACAGCACAGGAAATAGTTTATAACTCCAGCATACATGCTTCAATTTTCCCCAAACTTCACAGCATTGATAACAGTCCCCCCTGAACACATTCGTGTGTAGATGTTTGTTGAAATTACGCATAACGCCACCTACTTGTAACACAAAATGCATATGTTCAGACTACTTCACGGTGACAAACATCAGTTAGGTCGACGGCGGAAAAACACACACACGTAACCGCAAACGCACGGCCGGAGCTACGGCCCGCAACGGGCAGCGGGTTAGGGGCGACAGGCAAGGGGTCGGGGGCCGGGGGCAAGGGGAGACGGGCAAGGGGCGGCGGGCGGGGGCCGAAGGGCGTGGGGGCGAGGTCCCGTTAAACGCTGCTCGCAGCTTTAATTAGGGACCGAGCCGAAGGTAAGGGCTCCACAGGAGCCCTTGCCAAGGCAAGGAACCTATTGTTTTTGCTTCGTTTATTATTATTATTATTATTATTATTTTTCCGAACGCGAAAATCCAAATTTGACCCCCTAAACATACTCGAAAACTCACCAAAATTGGCACACCGGTCAGAAATGCGTGAAAATTTGATAAAATGACAAAATTAACCCCTTAGGTGCCAAAATGAGCTCTCTAGCGCCACCTAGAAAAATGGAAATGGCCCCTATAGCCTGTAGGATTGTCGTAGAAAGATCGAACAAAAACTGGCTTGTTTCTCTCATCAAGACCTACAAATCACGCGCTGCAACCCCTGACCTAAATCGCACAGGAAGTGAGATATTTGCACGTTCATTCTCAAACTTTCAGAACTATCTCCTCCTAGGGCGTTTATCGTACAGACTTCAACGTTGCTCACATGATATTTCTCAACATTTTGAACAAAAGTTCTGTAGGATTTTTTCATTACTGGCCCGGTTTGGATTTTATGCCCTCTGAAAGTTGGCGCAAGCCCACACTCTTCGCGCCACAAAAATGCTCACTACTCCTCGTAGGAATGTCTTAGAAAGATCAAACCAAAACTGGCTTGTTTCTATCATGAAGACCTACAAATCATACGCTGATACCCCTGACCTAAACCCAACAGGAAGTGAGATATTTACACTTTAACGATTTGTGTTCAAAACATATCTCCTCCAAGGTGGTGTATTGCCTACAGCTTAAAAGCAGCTCAAAATGTTCGCACCGCTCGTACGATTCCAGCGATGTCTTCGGATTTTTTGTAGCTTTTACCGTTCTTGAGTTTTTCCTCTAAACGCACCGCGAGTTCATTGTCACTTTCCAATGTGTGTCTGTGAGACGGGAGTAATATGAGCTGCAGCAGCGGGTGACGTCACCAGCCAGAGCGCTGAGCTCCTGTGAAAACTCTCCCAAAAAACGCTTAAAATAGCGATCACGGGCTTATTCTTTGACCTACACACACCATTTTTCCACAAATGTAGTAGAGATTTTTGTCCTCCTTCACAAAAGTGTCTGCTTTTAACACTGACAGCCTCAGAATTTAAACACTGCGCCTCCAAAGACACTGAGTACTCACCGTGTGTCCCATCCGCTCCAATACAGTCTCTCACCGCTGATCGCAGGGGAAACGCTGAACTGCCTTCATGTTTAACTGCTCTCATTTCCACATTTCTGCATCACAACGATCACCAAACTCTCCTGGTCGTCCTCATCTATCCATGTCATTCTGTTTAAACGCTGTGCTCACACAGCCATGTTAAAACGTGTGTGTTGTTGGCAGCAGACTGAAGACAATGCAGTGTCACTGTGCTTTAGAGCTGTGTGCTGTGTTTCATTTAATGTACCTGTGAACACCGATGACCGGCCCGTCCTGAACACAGCCATGTGTTTGCGGATACCGCCACCTATTGGCAAGAGGCAGTACATCTTTTCACACATTTTTTTTGCTTTCCCCAACATTTACATGCTGTGGTTTGTATGTCATGTACAACCTCATGACCAATCACTGGTGCATTTTTTTTTAATCACACTTTCACATGTCAGGAGTCACATTAAGTGTACCGCCACAGCACAGGAAATACTTTATAACTCCAGCATACATGCTTCAATTTTCCCCAAACTTCACAGCTTTGATAACAGTCCCTCCTGAACACATTCGTGTGTACATATTTGTTGGGATTACGCATAACGCCACCTACTTGTAACACAAAATGCATATGTTCAGACTATTTCACGGTGACAAACATCAGTTAGGTCGACGGCGGAGAAACACACACACGTAACCGCAAACGCACGGCCGGAGCTCCGGCCCGCAACGGGCAGCAGGTTAGTGGCGACGGGCAAGGGGCCGGGGGCCGGGGGGCAAGGGGAGACGGGCCAGGGGCGGCGGGCGGGGGCCGACGGGCGTGGAGGCGAGGTCCCGTTAAACGCTGCTCGCAGCTTTAATTAGGGACCGAGCCCGAAGGGCAAGGTCCCTATTGTTTTTGCTGCGTTTATTATTATTATTATTATTATTATTATTATTATTCTTTCTTTCTCCCGTTCCGTTGCGCTCATTTTTGACCCCCTAAACATGCTCGAAAACTCACCAAAATTGGCATGCTGGTCCAAAAAGTGACACAGATGGAGATTATTCAGAAATGAAGACGCAAAAGCTCTCTAGCGCCACCTAGAAACACAAAAAACGTCGCTACGGCCCGTAGGAATGTCGTAGAAAGATCAAACCAAAACTGGCTCGTTCGTCTCATCAAGGCCTACAAATCACGCGCTGGTACCCCTGACCTAAACCCAACAGGAAATGAGCTATTTGCCGTTTTCACAGTGAAAATGCGCCTTCTTCAAAAAATATCTTCTCCGAGGGCGTTTATCGTAGCAACCTGAACGGCGCACAGGGTGATAGTTCACACCCTGGGGAAAAAAAGTTCTGTACAACTTTTTCATTACTGGCCCGGTTCTGATTCTATAGGGTCCGAAGGGTGACAACGCACACGCATTCTAAACAGCTAAATACTTCATAAATCCAGCATACATGCTCCAATCTTCCTAAAAATTGACAGGATCGACGACAGTCACGTTCTGAACACATCCATGTGTCAATATTTGGGATTACATATAGCGCTACCTACTGGCAACAGGAAGTTCATGTTTTTACACACTTTTCCTCACAAAAACGCCCACTACTGCTCGTAGGAATGACGTAGAAGGATCAAACCAAAACTGGCTTGTTTGTCTCATCAAGACCTACAAATTAGACCTAGGGTCACAAAGCCCTAAACCCAACAGGAAGTGAGATATTTGCCCTTTAACAATAAGATTTCGCCTAAAACTTAGCCTTTTTCAGAAAATATTTCCTCCGAGGCCGTTTCTCGTAGCAACCTGAATGTCGCACAGGGTGATAGTTCACACCCTATGGAAAAAAAAGCTCTGCGTAACTTTGTCATTACTGGCCCGGTTCTGATTCTATTGGGTCCGAAAGGTGACGACGAACACACATCCTGAACAGACAAAATACTTCATAAATCCAGCATACATGCTCCAATCTTCCCAAAAATTGACAGGATCGATGACAGTCACGCCCTGAACACATCCATGTGTCAATATTTGGGATTACATATAGCGCTACCTACTGGCAACAGGAAGTTCATTTTTTTACACAGTTTTTTTCACAAAAACGCCGACTACTGCTCGTAGGAAACACGTAGAAAGATCAAACCAAAAGTGGCTTGTTTGTCTCATCAAGACCTACAAATCATACACTGATACCCCCGACCTAAACCCAACAGGAAGTGAGATATTTACACTTTAACGATCGTCTTTTCAAAACATTATCTCCGCCGAACTTGTCAATGCCTACAGTTTAAAAGCAGCTCAAAATGTTCGCACCGTTCTTAGAATTCCAGCGATGTCCTCGGTTTTTTTGTAGCTTTTACCGTTCTTGAGTTTTTCACCTAAACGCACCGCTAGTTCATTGTCACTTTCCAAGGAGTTTCTGTGAGACGGGAGTAATATGAGCTGCAGCAGCGGGTGACGTCACCAGCCAGAGCGCTGAGCTCCTGTGAAAACTCTCCCAAAAAACGCTTAAAATAGCGATCACGGGCCAATCTTTGACTTACACACACCATTTTTTCACAAATGTAGTAGAGATTTTTGTCCTCCTTCACAAAAGTGTCTGCTTTTAACACTGACAGGCTCAGAATTTGAACACTGCGCCTCCAAAGACACTGAGTACTCACCGTGTGTCCCATCCGCTCCAATACAGTCTCTCACCGCTGATCGCAGGGGAAACGCTGAACTGCCTTCATGTTTAACTGCTCTCATTTCCACGTCTGCATCACAACGGTCACCAAACTCTCCTGGTCGTCCTCATCTATACATTTCATTCTGTTTAAACGCTGTGCTCACACAGCCATGTTAAAACGTGTGTGTTGTTGGCAGCAGACTGAAGACAATGCAGTGTCACTGTGCTTTAGAGCTGTGTGCTGTGTTTCATTTAATGTACCTGTGAGGACCGAGGACAGGCCCGTCCTGAACACAGCCATGTGTTTGGGGATACCGCCACCTATTGGCAACAGGCAGTACATCTTTTCACAGACTTTTTTTGCTTTCCCCAAAATTTACATGCTGTGGTCTGTATGTCATGCACAACCTCGTGACCAATCACTGGTGCATTTTTTTTTTTTATCACACTTTCACATATCAGACCTCACATTAAGTGTACCGCCACGGCACAGGAAATAGTTTATAACTCCAGCGTACATGCTTCAATTTTCCCCAAACTTCACAGCATTGATAACAGTCCCCCCTGAACACATTCGTGTGTACATATTTGTTGAGATTACGCATAACGCCACCTACTTGTAACACAAAATGCATATGTTCAGACTATTTCACGGTGACAAACATCAGTTAGGTCGACGGCGGAGAAACACACACACGTAACCGCAAACGCACGGCCGGAGCTACGGCCCGCAACGGGCAGCGGGTCAGTGGCGACGGGCAAGGGGCCGGGGGCCGGGGGCCGGGGGGCAAGGGGAGACGGGCCAGGGGCGGCGGGCGGGGGCCGACGGGCGTGGGGGCGAGGTCCCGTTAAACGCTGCTCGCAGCTTTAATTATTATTATTCTTTCTTTCTCCCGTTCCGTTGCGCTCATTTTTGACCCCCTAAACATGCTCGAAAACTCACCAAAATTGGCATGCTGGTCCAAAAAGTGACACAGATGGAGATTATTCAGAAATGAAGACGCAAAAGCTCTCTAGCGCCACCTAGAAACACAAAAAACGTCGCTACGGCCCGTAGGAATGTCGTAGAAAGATCAAACCAAAACTGGCTCGTTCGTCTCATCAAGGCCTACAAATCACGCGCTGGTACCCCTGACCTAAACCCAACAGGAAATGAGCTATTTGCCGTTTTCACAGTGAAAATGCGCCTTCTTCAAAAAATATCTTCTCCGAGGGCGTTTATCGTAGCAACCTGAATGGCGCACAGGGTGATAGTTCACACCCTGGGGAAAAAAAGTACTGTACAACTTTTTCATTACTGGCCCGGTTCTGATTCTATTGGGTCCGAAAGGTGACAACGAACACGCATCCTGAACAGCAAAATACTTCATAAATCCAGCATACATGCTCCAATCTTCCCAAAAATTCACAGGATTGATGACAGTCACGTCCTGAACACAACCATGTCGCAATATTTGGGATTACACATAACGCCACCTACTGGCAACAGGAAGTTCATTTTTTTGCACATTTTTTCTTACAAAAATGCCCACTACTGCTCGTAGGAATGTCGTAGAAAGATCAAACCAAAACTGGCTTGTTTGTCTCATCAAGACCTACAAATTAGACCTAGGGTCACAAAGCCCTAAACCCAACAGGAAGTGAGATATTTGCCCTTTAACAATAAGATTTCGCCTAAAACTTAGCCTTTTTCAGAAAATATTTCCTCCAAGGCCGTTTCTCGTAGCAACCTGAATGTCGCACAGGGTGATAGTTCACACCCTATGGAAAAAAAAGCTCTGCGTAACTTTGTCATTACTGGCCCGGTTCTGATTCTATTGGGTCTGAAAGGTGACGACGAACACACATCCTGAACAGACAAAATACTTCATAAATCCAGCATACATGCTCCAATCTTCCCAAAAATTGACAGGATCGATGACAGTCACGCCCTGAACACATCCATGTGTCAATATTTGGGATTACATATAGCGCTACCTACTGGCAACAGGAAGTTCATTTTTTTACACAGTTTTTTTCATAAAAACGCCGACTACTGCTCGTAGGAATCACGTAGAAAGATCAAACCAAAACTGGCTTGTTTGTCTCATCAAGACCTACAAATCATACGCTGATACCCCCGACCTAAACCCAACCGGAAGTGAGATATTTACACTTTAACGATCGTCTTTTCAAAACATTATCTCCGCCGAACTCGTCAATGCCTACAGTTTAAAAGCAGCTCAAACTGTTCGCACCGTTCTTAGAATTCCAGCGATGTCTTCGGATTTTTTGTAGCTTTTACCGTTCTTGAGTTTTTCATCTAAACGCACCGCGAGTTCATTGTCACTTTCCAAGGAGTCTGTGTGAGACGGGAGTAATATGAGCTGCAGCAGCGGGTGACGTCACCAGCCAGAGCGCTGAGCTGCTGTGAAAACTCTCCCAAAAAACGATTAAAATAGCGATCACGGGCTTATTCTTTGACCTACACACACAATTTTTTCACAAATGTAGTAGAGATTTTTGTCCTCCTTCAGAAAAGTGTCTGTTTTTAACACTGACAGGTTCAGAATTTGAACACTGCGCCTCCAAAGACACTGAGTACTAACCGTGTGTCCCATCCGCTCCAATACAGTCTCTCACCGCTGATCGCAGGGGAAACGCTGAACTGCCTTCATGTTTAACTGCTCTCATTTCCACATGTCTGCATCACAACGATCACCACACTCTCCTGGTCGTCCTCATCTATCCATTTCATTCTGTTTAAACGCTGTACTCACACGTGTTTAAAACGTGTGTGTTGTTGGCAGCAGACTGAAGACAATGCAGTGTCACTGTGCTGTAGAGCTGTGTGCTGTGTTTCATTTAATGTACCTGTGAGGACCGATGACAGGCCCGTCCTGAACACAGCCATGTGTTTGGGGATACCGCCACCTATTGGCAACAGGCAGTACATCTTATCACATCCTTTTTTTCCTTTCCCTAAAATATATATGTTGTGGTGTATATGTCATGTACAATCTCATGACCAATTTCATGTGCATTTTTTTGTCACGTTTTCCCATGTCAGGTGTGACATTCTTCAGTGTTGACCAAACTGATGTTTGTGACCATGAAATAAGTGAAAAATATGCATTTTGTGTTATTAGTAGGTGGGGTTATGTGTAATCTTAAATATATACACATGAATGTGTTCAGGGGGGACTGTTATCAATGCTGTGAGGTTTTGGGAAAATTGAGTCATGTATGCTGGAGTTATAATCTATTTTGTGTGCTGTAGCAGTACACCTACTGTGACACTGACATGTGCAAGTTTTAATGTACAAGAAGTGTACACCACAGTATATAAGGTTTGGGATGCAAATGTTCCCACAGTTCTCAGGTTTTTAGAGATGTCTTAGGTTTTGTTGTATCTTTTATTGTGTGGAGATATTCCTGTTGAAGTACCATGAGCACATATTACTTTACAGTGGGTTTTTATGACAAGCAGTGCTGGCAACTGCAGCAGGTGATGTCATCAGCCAGAGCGCGGAGCTGTTGTGAAAACTGTCCAGAAAAAACTTTGAAAAGTGTTATAACAGGCGCATTCTTTGAGCTACACACACCATTTTTTATGAAAATTGTGTTAAAATTTTTGTCCTTGTTTAGAAAAATGTTTCCTTGTAACGCTGACATGAACAGAATTTTATCCCTGAGCCTGCAATGACAGTTAGTATCGTCCATATCTCCCATCCATTGGCATACAATGTCTGACTATTGAACTTAGGAGAAAAGCTGAACTGGTTTTATGTTTAACCCGCTAACATTTCAACATTGCTGCATTTATGTGGAAGATATGCTACCAGAACAATCCCCAAACTCTCCTGGTTGTACTCATGTCTTTGTTTTATTCATATTTTATACGCTGTGCTCACACAGCTGTGTTTTCAAGGTATAAGTTGTTGGTCAAAGACTGAAGACAATGCAGTGTCACTGTTTTTGAGCTGTGTGGTGTGTTCCATTTCTTGTACCTGTGATGACTGATTACAGGCTTGCCCTGAACACATCCATATGTTAATATTTGGAATTAGTGCACTTTGTAACAACAGGCAGTACATTGTTGCACACATTTTTTTTGCTGTTACAAATCACATGGTGTTGTGTATAGTTAATGTAGAATACATGACCAAGCAATGGTGCATTCTTTATCAAAGTGTCACTTGGCAAGCGTTATAGTTAGGTAATGGCGTAAAACAGTAAGTTGTTTAGAACTTTAGCATAAATGTGTCAATGTACCCACATTTCACGGTATTCATAACAGCTCTAGTGTGAACATATCCATGTGACTTCAGTCAACTATATGTCTGGCACCTTTGGTTATATTGTCACAGCTGCCAGTGCACATCAAGCATGCTTTAACTCATGTACATGATTTTACATGAATAGGTATTTTTCCTTGATCATTACATGTCAAGACTGTACCAGGTAACATGGGTTTTGTCAACACCTGAACCTTACTGAATTAAGTGGATGGTTAGAGCAAAGTAACCCATTTCAAGTAAAAGGCCATAACAAGAACAAGTACAGGTCAGTACACCTTTTTGTAATGCTTTTCACAGTGAACAAACATTAGCAAAGTATGCACATTTTTGAGAAACTGTAGTACACTAAAATGTGAAGTTCCTGTGTTTCCACACCACCTAAGTCTTTGTAGTATGTGTTGTCTTTTATAATGCATCCTCCTTTAGTAATTGTGTGTATTTATGGTTTTTTGTGTCCAGTTAATATTGATATTATGTATATATTGATGTACAGACATCATATTGTGTTACAGTACACCAGGAGCATTGTCAGCACAGACTGTTGTGGTTTACAGTACATGGGAAACAGTTTATTGTTTACCAGTATGACAGACACCATTTTGTAGTCATCATAAAATTTATTAATAAGTAGTGTATTTGTACAAGGTTTTTTTCATACCTGACATGTCACTGTAACATTTTTGTGACAACATATGTTGAACATTTAGCCAAAAAACCCATGTGGGCATGTATGTACAAAACTTATGTTTTCATTTAAAGTTTATGTACAAAAGAAATACAATTACCAGCCTACATGCTGTCCCTGTCGATGTTGTCAAACAACAATTAATATGGCAGTACTTTGTGAACTTGTTTCATGTTCCTCACATAGACTACTTAGACTACAGTCATCTTTGACAGAACACACCAAATAAATGCACATTAAAGAAAAGGTGTGGAGCTCCTGTCCAAAAACTCCACTGGCACATCATCACTTGGAAACTGAATAGGGTGGGATGCTCCAGCACAGCAGCATGCAACCACCTGCAAGAGAACAAACATTGCATTACCAAAAAAATGCCACAGATTACATATTCTCATTTACGCAGTGGCACTGAGCTATAACAAGGTGACAAGGAACAGGGAGAGAGAAAACATAGTATTTGGGGACACAAATAGGAGGATAAATCATATGAAAAAAAAACATTTGTGATAGCTGTTGTTTTCAAGTGTCCTGTTAAGCAACACAGGCATGCAGAATGAAGAGTCTGTGCCTCAATGTGCCATAACAGATTGCTGTGAGTTCATGTACGCACACATGAACATGGATCAAACAGTTCATGTATTAAAAGGTAATAAATACATTAGAAGCAAATACAAATAAATAATGCATGGATAATAATATTAATAAAAATGTCAATAACACTAACAGTTCATCCATAAATAAAGTCATTTCTGCTGTGTGTATAACACACATCAGTTATTGATAAAAAGTTTTAAACATGAGAAGAATACAGAAAACGTACAATATGAAGTGTGTGCATTGATTGTCTTTTGGATATTTTTGATTCAAATTAACCTTCCCACATTTCATGATGGAAAAGTTGCACATGGACATAGCAGAAGTGAAAGAATCACAACACATAAATAAATACATACATTCACACTTGCACCAGAGACCCATATTTCATATGTGGCAGACAACCAGTAACATATGTACAATTACTAACAGCTTTGCATTCTTGGTTATATTGACAATGTACACATTACACACTGTTGACAACAGCTACATCGCGAAGCACAATACAAACCAACCTAATCTAATCCAAAATCAAACTAGACATCCACCTCTAGATTCTGAAAGTCCTCAAACAATTAGTCTATGTCCTGTAGCTCACCCTGATCATCTTTCACAGTAAAACTACACAGAATGCCTTCATGATCACTGAAATACGTGGGCATCACTGCACATTCCACATCATACTGTGTGGTTTTAACATAAACGTGATCAATCAAAGTGCCCTTCTCTGTTGTTGCTTGTGTTACATGCTGCAGAAATCCTTTGTGCTCCATGAATGTACAAATTGATGATGTGTTCAAAATGTTTTCATTAAAATCACCAATGACTACAATTGTGTCACAGATTTGATGTAACCAATCAAGTAATTTTGTCAGATTGTCTTTAAATACAGAATTTGGATAGGATGGTGGACGATAAATTACTGCCATGACAATGTTAAATGTGCCACACAGGCACACCAAACACTCCAAATTCAAATTAGGTGCCTGCAGGATGCTACAGTCCATATTACTTAATCTATACAAACCAACTCCACCATGTTCTAGATTCTGGAGCTTTAACAATGCAGGGTTACTGCTGCTGTAAGACATACTTCTAGGACAACTGTTGAAAGTATATCCATCAATGTGGACACTGTCTAATGAGGACTGTGCAGTGAGCCACGTTTCTGTGACAGCAATAAAGGTCGGATGTAAATGCTGTGTGCACGATACCAAATCTGCAAGGTGGCAACTTAAACTTTGCACGTTCATTACATACACAGAGAAACTGTGTGCATGTAATGAAGGTTGAGGTTGCTCAATTAAAAATGGAGGCATGCTATCTAAGGCCCCCTTTATGGCGTCCTTGCAATAAATGGCCTTCTCTTTAAAATCCTTGATGATCAGTCCAGACAAACTTCTCACACGACTTAAAGCTACATACGCCTGCCCAGGTGCAAACACCTTTTTCAGAGAAACAACAGCTTTATCTACCGTTAATCCCTGAACTTTATGCACCGTACATGCCCACGCTAGCTTCAAAGGAAACTGAACTCGCACACCACCGCGTTCAGTTGCCTTGTCCTCTACAGACTGAATAGCAGTAGAATATCTGCATTCTACAGCTGCATGTGCGTGTGTCTTCCTTCTCTGTGAACCAATTTTGACATCATCAAATTTGACATAAACTGTTTGAGGAAAATTTCTATCGTTACCAAAATCTATCTGAGTTACCGTGCCACATGCGCCATTAACCAGACCGTCGGCAATGTCCACATTCTTACACAACATAACACGCGCATTTCTTGCCAAACACAAACTCTGTGGTAAACATGTGCCTGTTGCATGAGTATGATGTCCAACCATACGTTGTAATGTACCTGTTTTTCTGTTGTGAACAAAATCTTTGGCCTCTATCTCAACATAATCCGGACACATTGCAATTAACTGCTTCAAGTTATGCTCATGTACTTGCATATTTGTTGGAAAAATATGCAAAGCAGAGCTGTCTTCCCCTGTCTCACAAGCTTTCAATATTTTAACATCACCAGCTAACATAGGAGTGCCCTTTGAATGAACCCTCAACCTATTCAGCAGCTCCGAAAACACACTATCCTTCTGTCTAACTACAGTTTTCAATTCCACTATACTGAAAGTACACCACAGGTCTGCCCCAACATGACAACTATACAGAGGCTTCCCTTTAACAGGAGGCAACTGATAGAAGTCTCCAACAGCTATCACACTGACATTGCCAAATGGGGAAAAGTCACCTCTCTGCTTTACCTGTCTTAACCTTCCATGCACATATGCCAACAAATTGTGATCAACCATACTAATTTCATCAATGATTATAATTTGGACTTGACTCAATTTGGCTCTCAAAGAGTTTAGTTTATCCTCACCCAAAGGGATGTAGGGTAAACTAGCATGTGTGCCAATACTGAACGTGTGATGAATCGTTGCTGCATTTAAATTGTATGCAGCTATGCCCGTAGGTGCAGTTAACAAAACAGAAATAGCATCTGGTTGATTGCAAAGTGTGGACAACAATCTCCCTGCCTCGTATTGAATAGCCCTAATTAAATGACTTTTCCCCGTCCCTGCGCCACCTGTAACAAACACATGCAAAGGTTTTGGGTTTTTACCCATCACCTTCTGCAAACACCACTCTCTAACCTTATAAAACACAGCCATTTGTGTCTCATTCAGAGACCTAACCAAAGTTAAACCCTCACTTCTACACATCACATTCCTATTCCTCTCTAACTGTGCTATTTGCCTACTACCAACAATCAAATCTGGGACATTCTCCAAAGATTCCTGTATCTGCTCTTCTGCAATCTCAGATTCCTGCTGCTGTCTCTTCTCTTCTAAACATTCCAGACGTTCTGCTTCTTGTTCAGGACACAGCTCCCCCCAAGCATCCTCCTCATTTACGCCATGTTGCTCCACAATTTCCTGCGCTCGCTCTAAATCTGGACTATCTACTTCAAACATTGACCTGTTCTGCTTCACCACATCTTTAACAGCATGTACTGACCTGTCAGTAAAAGTCACCTCTCCATACTCATGGAACTGTTCAAACAGCTCAAAACCTCGAGGTTTAAGGTCTGAGTCAGTTCTATAAGGAAGGAACAGCTGCAGCAAACACTGAAAATGTGCCTCAGGATTTTTTTCTAAACTAAAACGCACATACCGAACAACCGCAAACTGAGTACGTGTTCTCCTCAAAATGAAGCCCAAATCATTTTTCAATTTAATCATATTGGCGGATTTTTCATTTTTGGCTAGAACACGATACTCTGATGCAAATGTTGCCATACACATATTTTCAAAAACCTCATCGTCAGGCCTGTTCCTATACCTATCCACTAAGCTCGTCATCCACATATCTTCTGTCCTAAGATCATGCGAAGACGCTTTTTCCTTTAAAACACTAAGGGGTAAACTCATCTTCACTATATTGCTCCCTGTTGGGACAAACACAACCTTTCTAGAGCACTCCTTCAAATGCATGTTAGTCAGCCTATATACTGCCTCCTGAGCACTTACGTCCCTGTTATGCAAATATACACTGCCTAATTTCTTAAATGCATCCTTAGCAGAGACATTTCCTTGTTGTTCTGCTTCTTTTTGGGCATTACTCAATAATAGGCCAATTTCTCTCTCTGCTTTTGTAATATATGATATTATATACACAACAACTGCATATGCATCTGTAACAAAACTCAGGTCAATATTGGCGTTCCAACATTTCAACAACTTCTTGCTATATTGATTGACCCAAACTTCATTTACCCCTCTCTTATAAACGACCTTGGTCTTCTTTTGCACTCTTCTATAAGCCTCTTCAAAAACATGCTGGTTAATGCCCAAACTCTGAAACAATTCTTGTACACTACCATATGACTCACTTTGTACTGCTGTCTTAACTGACTCCAAGATACACTGCGCAATATCTAGTGGCATCTTATTGCTGTCGCTGCAACACTTACAAACTGATTTGTCTTCTGACTGAGAATCCTCCTTTGTCTCCTGTGCTTTTTTCTTGTCACATTTGCATTTTTTGTCTTCTACTTTACAAATGAATGTACGCATAGTGACAGGTTTTGGAAAATTGAAACGACAGACTGTCTTCTTTTTTCTGCAAGACTTAGAATGTCGTTTGGAATGCGTTTGCACAGATGACACAATGTCCAATAATGCATCATCATCTGAGGGTAACTCACATGTTACGTATTTATCAATAAAGTCTACAACCTCCTCGTCTGTATTCTTATCAATTTTAGGAGCACCCTCAATCCAAAACAAACAGTGAACGTGAGGAGAACCACGCTGCTGAAACTCGACCCTATAGAAGTAATCTATGATTTTGCCAATTGGTTGAGAAGGAGACATGAGAACCTCTTTCAGAAAACAATGCCATCTGTAATCAAACATTCTCGCTGCTGTAACTGGGTTACGACGCAACAACTCACACCTTTCTGCCCAGTCCAAATCCTCTACTGTCTGTGTTCTGCCTTCCTGCTTCAGGATGCTAATCAACAGATTCTGCCAACGCAGATCTGCAGACGAAAATGAGCAAAACCATGTTGGAATCCCTATCTGACGCACACAGGCTAACACGTCCTTTTGGACTGACTGCCAGAATGCAGGAGTACCTCGTATTGGCTTGAGAAACCTATAACCATCATCAAACTGCAACAACTGCTTCAAAGACTCCTCATCCTTCAACATATTCTGACTAACCCTTTGAGACCTCTGACCTACTTTACCTTTACGCAACGCCACAGAAACACTTGATTTTACCTGCTCTATCTCTGACATGTATTGAGCAAAAAATATATACTCTCCATAACGCGCAAAGCGACCATCAGCAAGCATAACCCTATTATTAAAATAGCGTGACATACTCAACTGATTGGACCTAATATCATGAAAAGTCTTATCACCCAGAGGAAACAACACAGGAAAACACTTTGCTTCATTACTCTGGTCAGACAGCATCCTAACTGGACTATTTCCCTCTGCAGGCGCTATATTCACAATGTCATCAAAATACTGATCTAATGCTTCTTGACCAATATCAACAGGCATAAGACAAGTGTCCTGAAACATGCAGTGCTGCTGCCTGTCATGTAACAGTTCATCTTGTGCTATGTCTGCTGATTCTACTACAGCAACCTCAGCCTCTTCTCTAACCTGACCAGTAACCTCACTTCCTCCAGCTGCCTCATCCTCACTAGCTGACCCAGCCTCTTCCTTTTCCTCATTTTCCTGCTTACGAAACTCATTAACCCACTCCTCATTAAACTCAATGTCTCTATAATGAACATTGGTTCTCTTTAAATACTCTAGCGCCTGTCTTACATGCAATGTATCCACAAATTTGTACTCATAATGCCCTTTATAAGTCAGCTTACGCTTTAACTTCACCTGCACCAAAGACCCTTCCATACTTGAACGCGGTAACACATTGCTAGTCTCTATAATGTTGGCTGGAACACAAGTCACTGGCCCATGTACTCCATTTTGTCCTCCCTTAGGCAATGCCAACATTTTCATAAAAGGAATATGCAAAGCTATCAAATGCTGCTCCAAACTATTCAAACATTCCAGTTCTGGTGGCACAGGATCAACTTCCAAATTATTACTCCAAGCTTCAGCTGGCATCTCACCTGCACTAAGCTTACGATGACACGTATGACAAATCCACAGCTCACCTCTACACAACACCAACTGACAGGGCACAACACACTGATTAGTACATTTATGCAAATACTTTTCACTAATGCACCTGTGTGCAATACCAGCTATAGCTAAACTTGTATCATAATTTTCCCGTACACACCTCTGCACCTGATTTCTAAACAACAACCTATGACACACACAACAAACAAAATCTGGACCATCTCTGACCTTTTCTAAAAACTGCTCCATCACAAAATCAAAGTCTACCAAATTTTCCATCCTCTGATTCCTACTCAACTTGACGCTATCCATAACCCTTTTTCTATGCTCAACACTGTCTCTATATTTCTGAACACTCATTTGTCTTACCCTCTCTCTATGCTCAACACTGTTTCTATATTTCTGAACACTCATTTGTCTTACCAGCTCTCTATGCTCAACACTGTCTCTATATTTCTGAACACTCATTTGTCTTACCCTCTCTCTATGCTCAACACTGTCTCTATATTTCTGAACACTCATTTCTCTTACCCTCTCTCTATACTCAACATTGTCTCTATATTTCTGAACACTCATTTGTCTTGCCCTCTTTTTATACTCAACATTGTCTCTATATTTCTGAACACTCATTTGTCTTACCCTCTGTCTATACATGATACTGTCTCTATATTTCTGAATACTCATTTTTCTTACCCTCTCTCTATGCTCAACACTGTCTCTATATTTCTGAACACTCCTTTGTCTTATCCTCTCTCTATGCTCAACACTGTCTCTATATTTTCTAACACTCATGTCTTTAGCCCTCTCTCTATGCTCAACACTGTCTCTATATTTGGTAACACTCATCCTTTTACATTTTGCTCTGTGCTCTGTATTATCTCTATATTTTATAATACTTCTAGCTTTACTAATAGCTTTGACCCTCTCTTTATGCTCAATGCTTTCTGTATACTTTGCCATACTCTTAGCTTTACTAACTGCTTTAATCCTGTATCTGTGCTCAATGTTTTGTTTGTATTTAGAAACCTTTGACACTTTAACACTATTTCTATACAATATATTTCTCCAATACATCTTTACAAAATTCATTTGATATCTCTTCCTACGTAACCTATTAATTTTCTCCTGTCTACGTTTTCTCTCCTTTAAGTCCTTTGCTTTCAGTGACTTACTACCTACACCTTCATTAGAACCTACACATTCACTACATCCCATTGCTAACTTCTCACTATCTACATCTATTACTGTAGACCTCAACCTATAACCCTTCACTTGACTCACTTTACAATAACTATAACAAATCTGCAGTCCAGGCTTATACACACAAATAACGTTCTCAAAATGCTGTCCCATGAGATTCTCAACATAAATACACTCTGCTGTCAAACACGTACTGTTACATTTGTATTTCAACCAACGCCCTTCATGAAATGTACACACACTAACTCCTAACCAATCTGCTGTAACTTGAATTTCTACTTCTGTAGCCCAACTGTTAACATTTTTCATCCTGGACTGCTGTACATACTGTGACACAGAAGAATACTCACTTCTAAGAAGACTTATATACTTATCTGCATTAGTTTCTAACTCTTTACATACAGCTAGCCTAATCTTGCGATGATGCTTTTGTGAGCCAGTCACAGCCTGAGAAATAGCTCTAAAAAAGCAGTTACCATCACCTTCAATCCTCTCATTTAAACATGGAACCCCTAACAACCCCACCTCCGTTGACCTGTAACCATTGCCCTTTACAAAGTCTACATCTAACTTACTACACAAAGTTTTACACACAGCTACACTAAAAGGGTGGAAGAACAACTCTTCATTTGCAACAGCACTGACAAATTCAACATCTGCATTAACTTCACTAGTATCATATCTCTTTAATTTCTTCAACACACTAGGACCAGAAGAAATATCCTCTATATCATCACTAACTGAGTCTGTTGCTGATCCACTGCTAACCTGACTGGCTAAAGACACAACAGAAATAGCAGACTGTGCTGGACTTACAGCTACACCAACACCACACTCAGACACATAGTTTCCTAAAGAACTTTGCTTAACCTCAGACACACCACTCTCCTCTGCAACTGCAGCAGAACTCATTGCAGTGACACAGCTCTCTACAGACCCACAAGACAACACTGGCCTTGTCTCCCAAATGACATTAACGCCACACAACTCAAAAAGCCTCTGCCCAGAACTAAGACTGTCTGCCAAGCAACAGATGTACTGATACAGATCACCCAGACAAGCAAATTGCAACACCACACTTTTACCATTGCTCTGCAGCAAGCCAATGTCACTACGCGAATGACTATCTACCACAGCAAATCGTCCACCCTCACAAATGATGGCAGAACTATTCCCACACAGCGTCAGAAGACATGTACTATACTGACTAAAGATGTTCTCCAGTCCATTTCTCAAACTGAACATCACACCTTTGTCAAAGTATTCACCCTCACTCACACCTACTTCACCAAATGCTGCCTGACCGTAACTAAAGCTAAACATCTGCTCCTCTAACACTAATTGCTTTGGCAAATCTCCAACAGACAGATAATGTGACGCATGCGTAAAAATGTTCAAATCACGCAAACTACTGTACAACTCGTCACCTACAACCAATGCACGATCCACATCACACCTAGCCCACGAGAACACACTCGACAATGTGTGTTTGGCTAAGCTGGCCAAAGCTATAGCCATACACTGCTGACCTCCATACACAAACCGCTCATCTCCCTGGTGGAACGATCCCCTCACAACCTTATCCAGCCTAATCCCTCTACTACCCTCTGCCGCCACAACATCACTGTCTGACTGTAACACAACTGTACTAACATCAGGAACACTAACAAAAGGAACAAAAACAGCCTTAGCTTTGGTGATCTTCTGTGGCATCTCGTGGACAGCAGACTCTGTCGACACGCCAAGGCACGCTGCAGCACCCTCCTCCCCCATGGACTCCTGGACTGTGATCGCCGCCTGGCACAAAAACCAAAACACACGCTCTTACTAAATAATGCAGCCAAAATAACATGTTATTGCTTCCTAAAATCATCAAGAACTCAGATAACATGAAACATTAAACAAACCTCCTGAACAGCTGGGCCGGCCTTGGAGGCACACTCGCTCACAGGGGCAGGCGCAGGTGTTGCCGGAGCCTAATAAGACAGAATAAAAAAATAACAACCATTAAAACACATCATTCACTTTGTTGCAGCATGTTTTACGAATGTATGAAAAACTTTCACATCATTAACATCCCCCCACAAAATTCCCACTAACCTGCCGCTTTCGTCCTCTGCGTGGTTTGGCAACACCTTTCGGCCGATCCTTCACAGGGAAGGTCTGTAGGAAGAAAAACAAACCTTTGTAAGAACTGTCTTCCTGTTTTCACCTCAACAGTATTGACACAATGCGTAACTAGCTTACCTGGCCGGCAGGCGGATCAGCAGGGCAGTCAGAGCCAGAAGAAGGGGCAACCTCCTCCATGGCATCCAACATGCCACTGCTGAACCACACGGGGTTGGACGAGATGACAGACTGTCCCACCGGAGGTGTTCCAGCCTTAAAAACAAAAACAACACAGCTGCTTAGAATTCATTTTCAGACACAAAATAACTATGCACAACTTGAAGCCAAACATTGCCTTAAAAAAACACACGTTACCTTGCCCCGCCGTCCAACCACCGCCCACTCGCAGGGGTCACTGTGACGCGGCACGCGAGCATGCCCCGTCACGACCAGAGTGGGGGACACCCTACCCCGCGGCGATCTCCGGGGAGACGCCGGGGGCGTGGGCGCCGGGGGTGCCAGCTGGCGGAACGCGGAGTTCCACAGCAGCTGCACCAGGATGGGCATGCCATCGGAGTCGCTGAGGTGCACCTTAGAGAAAGTAAAACACAACCAACATGTCACTTCACATGTCAAACTGCCATGATAACATCAAACTCTTCCATGTGTTATGTCAAACAAACAAAGTTTGCTCTACTTACACCATCATTGCACCACAGCTCTTTACGATGGACTGGAAGGTGCTCCGTCACAGACACATAGGAAAGACCTACCAACCATAAAACAAATATTATCAATCCTTCTAATACTTGCACTTGCATAAATTGTTTTGCATTGCACATTACATTGAGTACAACTGTACTAACAACCACAATTGGAACTTACCCATGCGAACTGCGACACGGTGGTATTCCTGACGCAGCTGCTCTTGGAGACCAAGGTCCATGCTCAGACGAGGAGGAAAGTCCAGAACAAAGACCTTAAAAACACCATTTCTTCATTAATGCCCTTAAATATGCATATAAGTCAACACTCTACTCACAACAACCAAATATATACTGACAAAGATAACTACAATAACGACAAAACAAAAAGGGACAAAAGTAAACAAAACACACCTTGGGCCAGCAGCTGCACACTGTGGTCAGGAGAGCACCAAAGTCCAACGCCGCCTCATCGATGGTCCTGCTGGCGGTGAGGTTGTTGCTCGGGGCGAGCACACACACAGCGTCCGGGACCCATGGGACATCTCGGTGCAGCACCTCCGTCCTCAGCTCCCTGGCCTCTGCACCTGGAACAGAAAGAAAAGCAAAAGACAGGGATCCCTCGGGGATGGCCACGAACCCGTCCACCATGGAGCGCAGATGGGAATCTCCGATGACGAACACCAGCTGCAACAACAGAGACACCACTTTAGAACCCAGACATCACCCGTGACACCATGCAACCATCACTGTCTTACAAAAAAGACATCATACCTTCTGGTCCGGACGCTGGGCTGGAGTGACCAACTTGAAGCTGCGCTGGGTCAGCTCCGAAGTCGGCCATCTCCGCACACGATGGCGGTACCCGGTACCGCGGCCTGGTCAGACAGATTACAATTGAACAGTGTCAGCACAAGATTAAGACATCTTTCAGTAACATTGAAACATATCATTGAAACATGTAAAAAAAAACAACAACAACACCAAAAACAAAAAAGCTATTTAATACATACGAGCAACAAACTCGGGGACAGGCGGCAAAGGGGTCCACATCTGCGGTGTCGCCATCCTCCTCCTCAAAGCCTGGGCGCGCCGGTGGGACTTCGCACGAGGCATCTAAAAAACAGACAAAAATAATCAGTAACAAAACATTCATACATATACACTAAAACCTATACATCCATATGACTGAATTAATTATACTGAAAAGCCATACTTCACCAAGAACACTGAGATTGCAGCCATCAAATAGATAAATACTTTTTCTTACCTTGACAACACTAAAAAGACACTTCACGTGTGTGTATGTGTGTGTGTGTGTGTGTGTGTGTGTATGTGTGTGTGTGTGTCTCTATATATGTATGTACAAATTAACAAATGTGTTGGATTAGTTAGCTGTGTGTTTAAAGATTTAAAAAATGTTTGTGTTTTCACAAAATGTTCAGAATCAGCAGGTAATTGCAGATCAATCAGCAGGAGAGAACCAGATCACACACTCCAATGAGAAGATTATCTGTAAATAAAAAAAAAACACATTTCTGAAACAATACATGTAACATAAAACCTGTATAACACACATTCAGCTATTCAAATCAAAACCATTTCTTTCTACACATCCTAAATACACTTATCCACATATCCAACAACGTCTTTTTACATCTATAACATTAAAAAAAAATCTTTCCTTGTAACACAGCTCATCACAACAGCATCCACCTTAAAATATGTTCTTACTGAAAAGAAAATACCCAACACTACCTATCTCTACATAACACAATTCTGTGTCAAGCAACCTTAAACAACATATGACACACACACATACATAAACACAACACACAACTTCCCATCCAACCTCTCAACTACATGATGAATTAACTCACAAACATCCATTTCAAAGACACTTTCCCTGAAGTAACATATTTACCACAATAGCTGCCACATTACATACACTTACATACATTGTGTAAATGACTCTACACCAAAACACTATAACTATACAGTGCATACATCACCCTACAAGGATACACAAGCTAATGGACACCAGGTAAATATCGCTTACACATAGCTGTGGTCAGAAACACAACATACCAAGCACTGTAAATATGGTTTCATATTCAACATGTACTTGTTTTTTCTCTGTCTAACATATATAGCATCATAACACCTGCACCAATTCCATCCAGGTTGGTATTATTTTGTTGAGATAAATACACCACACATTTCACTGTTCTCAGCAACTCACTAAGGGCAGTAATTGGGGCAAAACTCAAAGGAATAACGAATAATGTCCTTGTAAAGTACCTTGCACCACACTTAGGGACCGTGGTAAATTTGTAATCTCTGACTTGCCAATTCAAACAATCAACAAAATCATGACATCAACACACAAATACTGTCATGACCAGAACGCTAAAAGTCTCACAGCATGTTATTATTGACTCATACTGAACAGCACCACCACATGTTCAGTTATAAAGCATTTTACCTTTTAGCTAACAAGTCATGAACCTTGAGACTTATGAAAACAATATTTGAACAATATGGCAACACAAACAAAAACTGTGTTTTGCATAAAATCCAAAATCCAACAAAGGTTTAACACAAATGGGCGTGGCCTATACCACTTGGATTGGCTTCATTCAAGGAACCTACTCTCCAAATACTGTTTCATACACCTCACAGTTCAGGACTTGCTAATCTAAAGGTAAAATGCTTCACAAACAACCATGTGGTGGTGCTGTTGAGTTCGACTGAACAATAACATGCTGTGACACTCTTGGCCTTCTAATAATAACAGTATGTGTGTGTTGTTGTCATTATTTGTTTGGTTGTCCAACTTGAAAAATTCACACATTGCAACTTTGCCACAGTCCCTAAGTGCTGCAGTCGCTGCATGATACTCATAAGAAGATTCACCGTTATTCCTTTAAATTTTCGCCACAACAACTGGTCTTACTGAGTTGATGAAAGCTGTAAAGTGTCTCACTTACTTATCTCTACAAAATAACACAACCTGGATTGAATTCATGCCATTTCATGTCGCTACTCAAGTTAGAAACAGAAACCAACACGCGCATATCAAATATAAAACCAAATTCACTTTGCTGCATACTATGCCTACCAACCAAAATCAAACCATTTCTTCACAATTTAACTATAAAAAACCCAACCCACATCCACTACACCGCCTTTTCAATGAATACCATCTGTTTAAATTACCAATTGTACATAAAACATACACTTTAGTGCATGAACATTACCTGTTGGTAAACAACAGGCTAACACACAAAAGGCTAAAGCTAACCCCCCAGCTAACACACATTAGCATACACCACGCTACTTGATCAAAATCCACCAATTCATGTTAAATATCCACCTCAGGTCAACTGCACTAAGTTTTACATTGCACAGGAAAGCCTAAAATCACCCAGAGATACTTCAGAATCCATATTTCAATCAAAAGTTCGCTGTAGCTCCCAAAGAACTAACACACAAAGGACTAGCAACAAACACACACCCCCCACACTTATCGAGTACTAGCATAACACACATCTAAAATCCTCAATAAGCATTTACAAACCACCTCGCAGAATCTGTAGTGCCTTTAACATTTCACTGAACATGTTGCAATTAAACACATTTACATTAAGCGGTCTATCACATTACAATTGCCACCACACACCACACAAAGTCGTCGAACAATAAGCTAATAGTAGCTAACGCAGCCATAACATGAACAACACGTTTCTTACCTCACAGTCGATGTGAATGGGGGGTCGCCAACGTGCATCAGGAGCTTTTGTTTAGTTGAATGACGCTTTCATGACGACTTCCGGTGACGTGTTACAAACAATGAATGGCGATAACATCGCGAGAGCGAAGCGGCCGCAGTTTCCGGTCCAACCTCTGTAGCGCCTTACAGTAAATATATCTCTCTCCTCAAATGGGCGCAATTGATTAATTTTACGTCAACGAGCTCGACCGCATAATTGTTCCAATGTCAGAAATCTTGCGAATTTCACGAAGAAATCAGTACTTCTTCACAACAACGCAAAAAATGCAAGTCTGGATCCTTCGCGGAAATACAAACCCCACAATGCATTGCACGCGATTTCACAGCGCTGACACCGCGATGTCTTCAATGTTTGAAGAAAACATTAAAGAGGCAGGCAGGAACTGGAATCGACATGGAATTCTGACAACAGTAAAAAAGGGAGAAGAGCTCAAAATGTTCCCACCATTGTCAGGTTTGCAGAAATGTCTTCGGTTTTTCTATATCTTTTACCGTTCTTGAAAACTTTCCTATTGAAGTACCAAGAGCACACCTTCACTTTATCATGGGTTTCAATCAGACGGACTGTCGGCAGATACAACGCGTGACGTCACCTGCCAGAGCGCTAAGCTGCCGTGAAAACTCTCCCAAAAAACGATTAAAATAGCGATCACGAGCTTATTCTTTAACCTACACACACCATTTTTTCACATATGTAGTAGAAATTTTTGTCATCCTTCACAAAAGTGTCTGCTTTTAACACTGACAGCCTCAGAATTTGAACACTGCGCCTCCAAAGACACTGAGTACTCACCGTGTGTCCCATCCGCTCCAATACAATCTCTCACCGCTTATCGCAGGGGAAAAGCTGAACTGCCTTCATGTTTAACTGCTATCATTTTCACATTTCTGCATCACAACAATCACCAAACTCTCCTGGTCGTCCTCATCTATATATTTCATTCTGTTTAAACGCCGTGCTCACACAGCCATGTTAAAACGTGTGTGTTGTTGGCAGCAGACTGAAGACAATGCAGTGTCACTGTGCTTTAAAGCTGTGTAATGTGTTTCATTTAATGTACCTGTGAATAGTGATGACAGGCCCGCCCTGAACACATCCATGTGTCAATGTTTGAGGATACACCACCTACTAACAATAGGCAGTACATCTTTTCACACACTTTCTTTTGCTTTCCCCAACATTTACATGCTGTGGTCTGTATGTCATACACAATCTCATGACCAGTCACTGGTGCATTTTTTTTATTACACTTTCACATATCAGGCCTCACATTAAGTGTACCGCCACAACACAAGAAATACTTTATAACTCCAGCATACATGCTTCAATTTTCCCCAAACTTCACAGCATTGATAACAGTCCCCCCTGAACACATTCGTGTGTAGATATTTGTTGGAATTACACATAACGCCACCTACTTGTAACACAAAAAACATATGTTCAGACTATTTCACGGTGACAAACATCAGTTAGGTCGACGACGGAGAAACACACGCGTAACCGCAAACGCACGGCCAGAGCTGCGGCCCGCGACGTGCAGCAGGTTAGGGGCGACAAGCAAGGGGCCGGGAGCCGGGGGGCAAGGAGAGACGGGCAAGGGGCGGCGGGCGGGGGCCGACGGGCGCGGGGGCGAGGTCCCGTTAAACGCTGCTCGCAGCTTTAATTATTATTATTATTATTATTATTATTATTATTTTTCCGACCGCGAAAATCCAAATTTGACCCCCTAAACATGCTCGAAAACTCACCAAAATTGGCACACCGGTCAGAAATGCGTGAAAATTTGATAAAATGACAAAATTAACCCCTTAGGTGCCAAAATGAGCTCTCTAGCGCCACCTAGAAAAATGGAAATGGCCCCTATAGCCCGTAGGATTGTCGTAGAAAGATCGAACAAAAACTGGCTTGTTTCTCTCATCAAGACCTACAAATCACGCGCTGCAACCCCTGACCTAAATCGCACAGGAAGTGAGATATTTGCACGTTCATTCTCAAACTTTCAGAACTATCTCCTCCTAGGGCGTTTATCGTACAGACTTCAACGTTGCTCACATGATATTTCTCAACATTTTGAACAAAAGTTCTGTAGGATTTTTTCATTACTGGCCCGGTTTGGATTTTATGCCCTCTGAAAGTTGGCGCAAGCCCACACTCTTCGCGCCACAAAAATGCTCACTACTCCTCGTAGGAATGTCTTAGAAAGATCAAACCAAAACTGGCTTGTTTCTATCATGAAGACCTACAAATCATACGCTGATACCCCTGACCTAAACCCAACAGGAAGTGAGATATTTACACTTTAACGATTTGTGTTCAAAACATATCTCCTCCAAGGTGGTGTATTGCCTACAGCTTAAAAGCAGCTCAAAATGTTCGCACCGCTCGTACGATTCCAGCGATGTCTTCGGATTTTTTGTAGCTTTTACCGTTCTTGAGTTTTTCACCTAAACGCCCCGCGAGTTCATTGTCACTTTCCAATGTGTGTCTGTGAGACGGGAGTAATATGAGCTGCAGCAGCGGGTGACGTCACCAGCCAGAGCGCTGAGCTCCTGTGAAAACTCTCCCAAAAAACGATTAAAATAGCGATCACGGGCTTATTCTTTGACCTACACACACCATTTTTTCACAAATGTAGTAGAGATTTTTGTCCTCCTTCACAAAAGTGTCTGCTTTTAACACTGACAGGCTCAGAATTTGAACACTGCGCCTCCGAAGACACTGAGTACTAACCGTGTGTCCCATCCGTTCCAATACAGTCTCTCACCGCTGATCGCAGGGGAAACGCTGAACTGCCTTCATGTTTAACTGCTCTCATTTCCACATTTCTGCATCACAACGATCACCAAACTCTCCTGGTCGTCCTCATCTATCCATTTCATTCTTTTTAAACGCTGCACTCACACAGCCATGTTAAAACGTGTGTGTTGTTGGCAGCAGACTGAAGACAATGCAGTGTCACTGTGCTTTAGAGCTGTGTGTTTCATTTAATGTACCTGTGAACACCGATGACCGGCCCGTCCTGAACACAGCCATGTGTCAATGTTTGGGCATAGCGTTACCTACTAACAACAGGCAGTACATCTTTTCACACACTTTCTTTTGCTTTCCCCAACATTTACATGCTGTGGTCTGTATGTCATGCACAACCTCATGACCAATCACTGGTGCATTTTTTTTTTATCACACTTTCACATGTCAGGCCTCACATTAAGTGTACCGCCACAGCACAGGAAATAGTTTATAACTCCAGCATACATGCTTCAATTTTCCCCACACTTCACAGCATTGATAACAGTCCCCCCTGAACACATTCGTGTGTAGATATTTGTTGGAATTACGCATAACGCCACCTACTTGTAACACAAAATGCATATGTTCAGACTATTTCACGGTGACAAACATCAGTTAGGTCGACGGCGGAGAAACACACGCGTAACCGCAAACGCACGGCCGGAGCTGCGGCCCGCGACGGGCAGCGGGTTAGGGGCGACGGGCAAGGGGCCGGGGGCCCGGGGGCAAGGGGAGACGGGCAAGGGGCGGCGGGCGGGGGCCGACGGGCGTGGGGGCGAGGTCCCGTTAAACGCTGCTCGCAGCTTTAATTTATATTTTGTGATTACATATATGCCAGTTTAATCCTGTGAGCTTGTTATTCAGACAGGATGTTTTCATGCCAGTAAACTCACATCCACTGCAGCTTCGTAGGCCGGCGTGTCCTGATCGTCCTCACCTACAACCAGCAGCAGAGGACACTGGAGTCGTCCCATCTGCTCAGAGACAAACAGCATCAGCATTTCAGCTCTTATCATCGGCTACAGCTTTGATAATTAATGCATCATCTAAATTCTGTGGAGAGGCTACAAAAAATGCAGTTAACCTGTTTTGATGTGAATTGAAATTACTGCCTCACAGTTGTATTCCTCCACAATGTCACAGTGAAGTTGTCCTTTGACGTTTAGGCTATAAAATGTCATCACTTCCTGCTGCTAAGCAGCCAAGGACCCTATTGTAATCGGAAGAATTCTTTCTTTCTTTCTTTCTTTCTTTCTTCTTCCGAGGAAATCATACTTCCCATGGGCAAAAACTCACCAAACTTTACAGAAATGTCCGACCCCATGCCAGATTTACTCAACTCCAAGGACATGTGCCCCCCCCCCTCGTGGGGGGAGCACAATAAATGTTTAAATTTAAAAACTTTAAAAATTCCTACCAAACCAACGATACATGCTACAGTTTTGAAACTTCACCACAATGTAGCCCCAGTACTGCAGAAACTTTTGTCCATTTAGACTCATTACAAATTATGAAGTCCATCACTCTGTTTTTGTCAAAAACTGTAAAACTTATAAAACGTATCTCCTCCCACAATTTTTGCTCAATTGTCACCAAACTTGCTAGAGAGCATCTCCAGACTGTCCTCCACAAAACTTGTTTCTCGGATTTTTGATTTATCAAAAATTAAGCCTACAGTGCATGAAAACATTTGACTGTAAACACTACTGTAAACATATACCATCCAATTCTTGCTAAATACATTTTCGATCTTCCTGAAAAAAAAAGACAATATTTTGGAGTCGTGGTTGATGAAGTTTGGCAAATATCAGAATTTTATCTCCAAAACTGAATTTTCTAGAACATTTTGAATTCTGCTCTCATGGGAACAACTGGAGTCAATGTAAAAGTGGCATTTTTAAACATCACATTTTCTCTTGTGAAGCAAAACACTTATCATTAAAAACAAATCACCAACATGTCCATGCTGTCTAGATGCAATTTATGTATTGTCAGATTTTTGTTTAGATGATAGAATTTGTGACATTTTGACTATTTTTGAAATCTGCCACAACAACTGCAGCCCGGTCGGTGACTTCCTGAGTCTATTTGAGAAGCCACACACCAGGGCTCACTTCCAGACAATTAGCTCAGTGAGTTAGGAGCTGGATCACAATACCAAGGACTCTGGGTTCAAGACCCAACAAGGGAGATGAGTATGACACATCAAAACTACAAAGAGTCTTTGAGAAACAAATGTATAAAACTTTAGAGTCATGGTAGATGATGTTTGACAAATACATATCAGAATCAATGCAAGAATGGTCTTTTAAACAACAGTTATTTACTTATGAAGCAAATCAATCATTCTTAAAAATAAAACATGGAGGCGGTGTTTAGCTCAGTTGGTAGAGCAGCCGCTCCATGAAAGAAAATACACCCCTTAATGCAGGCGGCTGTGGATTGAACCCTGCATTGGAAGGCCCTTTCCTGTGTGTCATCCCCCTCTCTGTCTCTCCATTTCCCAACTCTCGCGACGCTCACTTTCCATTAAAGGCAAAAAAGCCCCAAAAATATATAAAAAATAATAATTACCAACATCTCAATGCTGTCTAGATGCAATATGTATATTTTCAGAACAGCTGCAGTCACTTTAAGAGTGGTATTTTTAAATCAGATTTTCTCTTGTGAAGCAAAGCACTTATTGTTAAAAACAAATCACCAACATTTATTTATTTATTTATTTATTATTGTGTAGTGATTTCCACTGATACAAAAGTGTACTTTGCAAATTTATTCCAATGTTCAACCACTTTTACTTTTCAATTGCTGCAATACAATTTCCAGATGATGCAAGCTGCAAAATGACTCAGCTGATGCTAAAAGCAAATTGTAATATCACCTTCCTTGATGTCTTCCTATTCTTCTGCTTGTTGCTCAGAACTGCCTAAAAATGCCCGGACCCGACCCATCGCTGCACAGCAGCTATAATCCTATTAGTGAGTTAAAGTTCTGTCATAATCTGTCATAGGACCTTTGACCAAATTCTAAACACTTTATGATTGAGTCCAAGTGGATGCCCAATTTAGAAAACTCCCTCAAGGTGTTCTTGAGATATTGCGTTCACAAGAATGAGACGGATGCAAGGTCAAAGTGAACTTGAACTTTGACCACAAAAACTGAGCACAGCGTTAGTTCAGGCAGGACAGGATGTCAAGCTCAGCTCATATCCCAGCTACATCAGCTGATCTTAAGAGCCAAACAACTGATGAATCAGCTGATTGATGGAAGAAAGTCAGCTGATAGATCAATGATTCCTTTAAATCTCATTCAGGGCGCCCTGTTTAAACTGCTCTGGCCTGCCTACTGTTGCTGCTTCCTCTGCAAGCCCCTTTGCAACCTGCCTCCACCCCAGCTCCTCTTTTTATGTTGTGTCTGACTTATCAATGTCATTTCTGTTTGTCATTGATGCTGCTCTTTTCTGGTCCCAGAGGGGTCTTTGCTGCTCTCTCTGCCTCAGGCTTTCCTCATTTGCACATGGAAGGGCAGAGAGGTGTGCTCTCCCTGCCTTATGGCTTTCAACACAAGTGTGTGGAAGAGGCTATCTGCATACTCCCCAGGAAAGGCAGGGAGGTTCCAGAACAGAGCCATACTGCCAAATATAATACTGCAAATGGAAATAAAGCTTTCTTTGACTAAAGTGTTCCTGACTGAAATGTAATCAGTTCATTGTTAAGTGAGTCCAAGTGACCGTGGCTCACTCAAGGCCTTTTTGAGATTGGGTTCACAACGATGAGAGGGTGTAAGGTCAACCTTCAAAACCAAACCAGTTCATCATTAAGTCCAAGTGAACATTTGCATCAAACTTAAAAAAATTCCCTGAAAGTGTTCTTCAGATTTGTTGTTCACAAGAATGAGACAGACAAGATCACAGTGACCTTTGACCATCAAAATCAAATCAATTTATCACTGAGTCAAAGTGAACATTTGTGCTAAATTTTAAGGAATTCCCTCAAGATGTTTTTGAGACATCACGTCCACAAGAGTGGGATGGACAGATGGACAAATGGACAACCCGAAAACATAAAGAGAAAGAAATTGTGGGTGGCTCTGGTATTTAAGTGGTTGAGTGGCTGCAATGTTCACGGTTTAGTTCTTGTTGGGAAATATGGTAACACTTTATAATACAGCCCGCGACTTATAGCGTACCTACCGCTCACTTTGCACGTAACTTAACAGAAGTACTGAGTAACTCTCGCTCACCTCCCCCTCCCTTTCCCCCCATGTTTTACAGCATAAGTAGGCTACATCTTAGCGCATAACTCACGTTCCCTTAACGACTACTTTACACCAACTTCCACAGAAGTACAGAGTAACTCTTGCTCACTTCCCCCACTATTTCCCCCGTGTTTTACCGTATAACTAGGCTGCGTCTTAGAGGGTAACTCCCGCACAGTTACGTGCTACTTTTCACCAACTTAGAGTTACCCTCTCTAACTTTCCCCCGTTACTTTCTCTGTGTTTTACCGTATAACTAGGCTGCGTCTTAGAGCGTAACTTCCGTACAGTTATGTGCTACTTTGCCCGGACTTACAGTGTAACTCCTCCTGGTCTTCTTTCCCATCAATCATTTTAAGCACCAGGTATATTACATTAAATAGTCTACTGTACAATATGAGCACAGCCTTTTGCTCTTTGCAATTGTTACAATCTTGTTTTTTCTAAGTGTCAGCAGCCAAATTTCACCCCAATTCCAAAGATGTATTATTTATTATGGTTTGGAAAAATAATATGTTGGGAAATGGCTATACAGTATGGAAACTGGCTAATAACAGGCTGGCTGGTAGCAAACGTACCTCTCTAAAATGCACATCTATCCAAGGGTAAAACACAAACTATACAGTAATAAATCCATTAAAATGAGTCAATCAGAGAGTTATATATTGTAACATCAGAGGGACATAGTTTGCTTGACATTGTCAACAGAGAAAGTACCGGGTTTATTTTGTTACAGTATTCCCGTATGATTCCTCAGTTGTCTTGAAGTAGCTTGAATGTTTGTTTGTTGTTAGGTGTTGCGTTGTAAACTGTCAATTACTAGATCGCTCTGGCATAGTGTCATTGATCAAACAAGGTGTCAATCACAGCCACTCTGCTTAGACCAGCAGTCATTGGTCAAACAGGGAGGTGCACATTTCCCATTGGTTAAGACAGGAAGTACCACCTCTCAGCGAGGCCGAGAGGAGATGCTTGTACTGTGCAGGCAGGGGAGTCAGAGGACGGAGGGAAACAAGTGAAACTACGCAATGTCTGCAGTGAGAAGTGTTGCTGTAAACACAACGATAACACTCCGAGATCCTCGCAGGAGCCGTGAAGGACCAAGGACCTGTGCTGTGGGAGTGTTAATGCGTTTATCAACGTCTTGGTGAGTTGATGCTAACGCAGCTAGCTTGTGCTAGCTTGCTAGCTCGTGTTAGCTTGTGCTGCAGTGGACGACCGCCATATAAGCCGGTTCCGCCGCCAGTGGTGGAAGTAATTAATTACAAATTCTTAAATTACTGTAATTAAGCGGTTTTTTTGGGGTACTTGTACCTTCAAGAGTTTTTGTCTTTTGCAAAGACTTTTGCATTTTTGTAGCCAGTAAGGTGATTTGATAGCAAACAAGCCAATGAAAAGCAGGACATGATGACGCAAAACAAAACAAAAAAAGGACGTTAATGATTGATCTCTAATTGATTTTGTGTTAAGAATTTAACCTGTTAAAAGTGTATTCATGGATATTCAATCAATCGTCATGGCAGCAACTGCACCTCATCTAATTTTGTGTTTTTGTTGGCCTGAGACATTTGCTGAATATGGAAATAAAAACTTAAAAACCAGACCAAAAAAAAAAAAAACAATCAAAATGAGGGGGAAAAAACCACTTGTTTTGTATCTTATCAATTATTAATGACTAATTGATTGTTAGCATTTTAACTATTGATAAACCAAAACACAAAATTTAGAGCCCTTGTCTGGAGAGGTTTAAAGTAACTAATACTCTGAGTAGGTTTTTTTGACGAGTACTCTGTACTTTTTTTCAAACACCGGTACTTTTACTTGTAATTGAGTAATATTTTATCAATGTAACAGTACTTGTACTTGAGTACAGATTTTCAGTACTCTTTCCACCACTGTCCGCCGCTGCCGCAGCAACTCCTCCATGACAGTTAAGAATGTTTAAAAACACAAACTTGGTAGTTCAAAATGAAATGTAATCCACTTGTTGGTTTGAAAGGCTAATGATTCATGATGTGAAATGTAAAGACAGGATAAAGTATTCCATGCCGAGAAAAACTTTACAGTTAAAAGTTTGCTCACTTGGTGTTACTGTGATGTATTTACATAATAATGATAATGACCACAAAAAGAAATTGCATGTGGTTTGGAGATTCAACCTGACGAGGGAGATGGCTAGCCACCCATGACCCTGATCTCTGCCTTGACCCAAGGAGTTGGATCAAGATCACCTTTGATCCGGAGGAGCCCATACATTCTTCCATCTCCATCACTGGGTGTCACACTCCAGTATGATAGTAGTACCACAATGATCTTTTCCACTTGACTTTTGACTTAGAAAGTACATTTGTCAACTGAAACTGACTTGACTGGCTATTTTTGACTTAGAAAACCAAAATGGATCACAATAAAGGATCAAGACTACATTGAACGGTTTATAACAGAAGGAACAAAACTGAACGTAAATAACAAAAACCAGTAGAAATGTGTTATTTTATGTTGTCAGGGACACTTAGTTTTGTCTTTGTATTATTTTCGGATCATATTATCTTGTGAAACATTGAAGTAACTGTGTTCTAACTCACCGGTTCTAATTACACAGTAGTTACAGTGGTAGTAGACTGTACTTACACAGTAAGGAGGGGATAACAGTGCCTATTCCATAATACAGCCCGCTTCTCCGTAGTTAAGGTGCACCTCCAGGAGAGCTAGGGTGTACTTACACAGTAAGGAGGGGATAACAAGTGCCTACTTCATAATACAGCCCGCTTCTCTGTAGTTAAGGTGCACCTCCAGGAGAGCTAGGGTGTACTTATACAGTAAGGAGGGGATAACAAGTGCCTACTTCATAATACAGCCCGCTTCTCCGTAGTTAAGGTGTACCTCCAGGAGAGCTAGGGTGTACTTACACACTAGTTACAGGGAAATTAAGATCTACTTAGAAACTGATTACAGTTTGATGTGTATTGTATTTACTTCATGTACCTATCTATGTGCTGTTTATGTTTTATGATGTTTTATTATTGTAATTTTGGTTTGCTGCCTTCTTGACCAGGGCTCCCATGTAAAAGAGATGTCAATTGCAATGAGACTCACCTGGTTAAATAAAGGATAAACAAAATAAATAAAAATTACTGTACTTACGGAGCATGGATGAGAGGAATAGTGCCTGTCATATTTTTTTTCTGTGTAATCACATAATAAAGACATTTTATAACTCTCTGAATGACTCATTTTAATGGATTTATTACTGTATAGTTTGTGTTTTACCCTTGGATAGATGTGCATTTTAGAGAGGTAAGTGCTACCAGCCAGCCTGTTATTAGCCAGTTTCCATACTGTATAGCCATTTCCCAACATATTATTTTTCCAAACCATAATAAATAATACATCTTTGGAATTGGGGTGAAATTTGGCTGCAGACACTTAGAAAAAACAAGATTGTAACAATTGCAAAGAGCAAAAGGCTGTGCTCATATTGTACAGTAGACTATTTAATGTAATATACCTGGTGCTTAAAATGATTGATGGGAAAGAAGACCAGGAGGAGTTACACTGTAAGTCCGGGCAAAGTAGCACATAACTGTACGGAAGTTACGCTCTAAGACGCAGCCTAGTTATACGGTAAAACACAGAGAAAGTAACAGGGGAAAGTTAGAGAGGGTAACTCTAAGTTGGTGAAAAGTAGCACGTAACTGTGCGGGAGTTACCCTCTAAGACGCAGCCTAGTTATACGGTAAAACACGGGGGAAATAGTGGGGGAAGTGAGCAAGAGTTACTCTGTACTTCTGTGGAAGTTGGTGTAAAGTAGTCGTTAAGGGAACGTGAGTTATGCGCTAAGATGTAGCCTACTTATGCTGTAAAACATGGGGGGAAAGGGAGGGGGAGGTGAGCGAGAGTTACTCAGTACTTCTGTTAAGTTACGTGCAAAGTGAGCGGTAGGTACGCTATAAGTCGCGGGCTGTATTATAAAGTGTTACCGGAAATATTTTACTATCACATCAAGGCAATATCTGGTGATACTCACATCTACTTTGAGTGAGTGGTCGGTGGTGATGGGCAGCATCACATCTCTTAAGATCACGTTGTTATCTTTGTCAAAGCGAATGTTTGCAGAGTTTCTAATATGACAAAAAAAAAGACTGAAAACTTCTTCATACACTGTAAAGTTCTAGGTTTGTCCTGAGGGTGGTGTAAGGACAGATTAAGGAATCATCCAGGTCTAAAAGGTCAAAATCAAAGGTTCATTGAGGTAGTGAACAAATATCTTAAACTGAAGGCAGATCAACTTACTTGTCAAAGTAACTTAAATTTTGTCCTAGAGATCCATCAACCTGTTGCATGTGGCTCCCACTGATACACACTGCACACCTGAGCTGAGAGACCAAACACACTCAATTCTGTAAATAGACATATATGATTTACACATGATCAGCTGTGACCGAAATCAAAATTCATTTTATTGGACAAGAAAGATCCAATGGTACCAAAAGTGAAATAACTTTCAGCTGTAGCTGTCTTACCTTCATAACTTTGGAGTAAACAGCCATTTTGAGGGTGATACTGGTGCCGAGGGAAAGACCCAACATGGCGATCCTGCTGCCAAGTATCTGAGGATGCTGCTCCAGGACTCTATAGGCCTTCTGCAGTCATCGGCATTGTTGAGAGAATTGTGATTTTAGTTGGATTTTTGGGGTATTTTCATACTCTACATTAACATGCCTATTAACTAACACTGACCTCATCATTATTGAGGATAACTCTCTGTATTTCTTTCTGCATTTCTTGCGCTCTACATCTCTCGATCTGATATTCAGTGTTAGATATCACAAAGCTTCTGATCAGCTTTAGTGACTCAAACCTGATTTTGAACTGGGTTTGCTGCTGCTGCTGCTGTTGCTGCAGCCGTGAGGGGGAGACAGGGGTGCACCAGGCCACAGAGACAGGCAGCTGGCCAACAGGCTAGCCAACAGCCTCGGCCAGGAAATCAGAGACCATGGGGCAAACACTCCTTTGCAGCAGTAGTGGCGAGAAATTCCCCCTCCCACAAAGAGAAGGAGAAAACTGGAGGTGGAGCAGAGCCCCATTCATGGTTCAGAGACCCTGGTAGTTCCAAGTTCTCCAGAGGTCCTTTCTCAGTCTCCCTCCCCTCATGTTCAAGAGAGGGAGACCCAGGAGCAGTGGTTAACACAGTGTCACCAAGCACTCACAACCAGTTGAAAAATAAAGATCCCATTTTCGCAGCCAGGCTCAAGGCTGGGGGCAAAATGTTCACCACAAAACAAAATAAGAACAAATCAATGTCATGCCCATTTAATTCCCACAGGGGGAGCTCACGCTCCTCTATTGGGAAGCAGCGCCCTCCAGGTGTGGGAGGGCCCACTGTCTGCCAGGGTCGACACATGGCGCACATGCGTAGTCCACTCGTGGGTTCTGTCCAATATTTCACAAGGGTACAGACTACAGTTCGCTATGAAACCACCCAGATTCCACTATGTGTTCGTTTCAGTGGTCAGGGGGGATTCAGCACGAGTCCTAGAGGATGAAATACAATCCCTTTTAACCAAACAAGTAATCAGAGCCGTCCCAGGCGAGGAGGCTCAACAGGGCTTTTACTCCCGTTATTTCCTCATTCCAGAAAAAGGGAGCTTGGCCCTTTGCCCCATTTTAGATCTCCGTGTGTTAAACACACACCTACAAAAATACACTTTCAGGATGTTAACACACAAAGTACTCTGTCGTTCAGTTTGCCAGGGAGATTGGTTCGTAACGATGGAGCTGTCTGACCCATATTTCCACATCGCCATTCACCTCGCACACAGGAAATTCCTCAGGTTTGCTTATCAAGGCAGAGCTTACGTATATCAAGACATCCCTTTCAGGCTGTCACTGATGGACATAGATGCACCTCTGGGTGTGGATGCTCTAGCTCACCCGTAGCCAAATGTACTGCTCTATGCGTTCCCCCCTCTCAGCCTGATCTCCCCCACCCTAGGCAGGGTGAGAGAACAGGGTTTGTCGCTAATCCTGGTAGCACCGCAGTGGCCTTCCAAACATTGGGTGGCAGAGAGAATACAGATGCTGGCGGGCAAGCCATGGCCTCTCCCAGTATGCAGGGATCTGCTCTCCAAGGCGCCTGGGGAAATCTATCACCCTCACCCAGATCATGTAGCACTCTGGTCTTGGCCCATGAGAGGTGGAACCTGAACGCTGCAGGCTTGCCGGCGCAGGTCGTTGACACCATTCAGAGTGCAAGAGCCCCCTCCACTCGCGCTCTTTATAGTGGCAAGTGGTACCAAGGTCTGCTTGAGGCCCAACCCGGCCTTTGTTCCCAAGGTGGTAGAATCAGCCTACAGATGTCCTACAGTGGAGCTTATGGCATTTCACCCACCTCTGTTCTCCTCGGTGGAGGAGCAGGAGCTTAACACATTATGCCTGGTGCGGGCTCTACATGTGTATATGAGTAGGACAGCAGGAATCAGGAGGAATGATCAGCTGTTCGTGTCCTGGGCCACTCCCCATAAGGTCAAGCCATTGTCCCACCAGAGGCTGTCCCACTGGATTGTGGGCTATGCCTCACACTTTTGTATGGTTTTACAGGCTGGAGGTCTCAAAGCCATCCCTCGCACAAGCAGTGCTAAAATCAAATACACCAGAGTCCGGGTGAGAGTATCTACCCGACTCATTGTGGGCTTTGGAAGACTCCGGGAGTAGTCTATATCTCCCATAGTGAAACACCGAACAACGTTAGAAAAAGAACAATGGGTTACTTGACGTAATTCCCAGTTCTTTGATAACAGAGTAAGGTGTTTCATCAATACTGCCCTCCTTGCATAGACATGGAAAGAAACTGGTCTGGAATGATTTGGAAAGGGCCAGTCGTCTGTGGTAATATGAGGGGGCGGGGCCCTAGCACAGTTCGACCTGTCTGTCACTGTCAGACATGGTGTCATTGGAGCTTCCATAGTTGGTCACGCCGAGGCGATTCCCATAGTGAAACACCTCACTCTGTTACAAAAGAACCGGGGATTACGTTAAGTAACCCATCGTTTTGTTTTTTCTCATCTTAATCGAGGGTCTAACGGTAAAGGGTGCTGTATGTTGTCTGTCTTGCTGCAAAATCAATTGCCCGTTGGGAACAAATAAAGTTGAAGTTGAGTTGAGTTCATGGTTTTATTGACACGCAAACACACAGATAACAGACACACATACTGGTGTATGCAGAAGAAACTTTTAACCCACATGACCCGACATGAACCTGACACAAAGTGACTTTACCTGTGTAACACCCAAATTAAATGATTATTACCAAGAAGCAGGTGACACTTCATGATCACCCCATATCGTCTGTATTATTTTTCTAAGTATTGTGGGACCTGAAGTGCAACTTATATTTTTTTATGTAAAGCTACAGACAGTTAATTTTTGTTTTTTACATTCTGTTTTTTAGCTATGCTAACTGATTATACCCACTGAGTGCATGAAAAAAAGTCTTTACCTTAAACCTGTGAAAAATGGGAGCAAACACAAGTGTTGTGTTTAAATTTATGTTCGGTATACACTATGGTTCACAAACTGTTGGAACTTGTGTTTTGGCATCACGCCTGTTCCAAAAAATGAAGACTGAGCCTAAAACGATCAGAAAAGGTTGTGAAAACCATTAAGAGTGAATATTCCATTCATCAGGTGGACAAAAACACATCTGCTATGGGATGATCATGTTGCTCTGTGTCTGCTGGGTGTGGAAGTAGGCAACTGTTTGCTGAAGTGTAAGTGTAACAACTTCTTGATAATGTTTTTTGGCCATAACATTAAGGGTTCTTACAAAATCCTCACGTTGTTTTGTTTATGAACATCAACTGAATTGCTGTCATTTAGATGCTCATCAGGTTTACCTCAAAGTACTCCTTGTCCACTATCTTCCCGGTTTCTATGGTGACTTTAGGTGTCAGCTAGTCCAGGGCCAGGGAGGCGATGCCGTGGGAATCAAGACTGCCTTCACCATTGTCGAGGATAACTCTCTGTATTTCTTTCTGCATTTCTTGCGCTCTACATCCCTCGATCTGATATTCAGTGTTAGATATCACAAAGCTTCTGATCAGCTTTAATAACTCAAACCTGTTTTTTTTGAACAATTGATCTTTGACTCTCAGCTTTCCTCTCAGTGTCAGACGACTGGAGTTGCGACATCATGTTTTAAGAGCCTGTCAGTTAGGTTATCTTTGTCTGATTTAAATCTTAAAAAAACAATCTGTCCTGGAGGAGGGATCCCTACTTTGTTGTTTGTCTTGGAGAGTTTCTTTAATTCCTATTAAAGGGTTTTATTTTTGGAGTTTATTCTCATCTTAATTGAGGGTCTAAGGATCAAGGGAGCTGTATGTTGCACAGATTATAAATCCCTCTGGGGCAAATTTGTATTAGTACCAAACAGTGAATAAAATGAACTTCACTTGACAAAGCTGGACAACAGTGCCTCCCTGTGTTTAGAGATAAAGTTAAAAACCTCTCCTGCCTGCAGCCAATCAAACGCGCTGCTGCTGCTGCCAAACCTAGTTTATAGTTATGACTTAATTACACCGTTGAGATTACATTTTATATCAAGTTACATCAACAAAAACTCAAGTTGTGCTAAAAAACTTAAGTTCATCTCTAGCTCAGTGTGTGGTTTGTAAAGATTAATGAACTTCTGAACAAGTTCTTCATGGTTTAACAGACACACACAAACATACAGATTACAGACACACATGCTGGTGTCTGCAGAGACCTTTAACCCAGATAACTCAACATAAACCTGACACAATGCAACTCTGTGTCACACCCAAAATGAATGATTACCAGGCAGTAGTTTGCACTTCATGATCACTACATGTCATCCTATTGTCTTTTTCAAAGAACTGTGGGATGGAAAGCTCAATTTATATTTCATTATTTAAGGTTACACACAGTTGATTTTTTTTTTAAGTCAGATACTCTATTTTTTGGGCTAAGACTTGATTTATATGATTATATGGGGCAGAAAAACTATACATAGCCCGCTGTCATTCAAAGACAGAAAACTGGACCTTGAAGGATGATAAAGCTCTTTAAAAACTTTAATTTTGCTTCGGCAGCAACAGCTTCTTCATAAGGTGATTGTTTAGTTTAGCCATAACATTATGGGTTCTTACAAAATTCTCAAGTTATTTTGTTCTGAATGAACATCAATTGAATTGTTGTGACTTAGATGCTCATCAGGTTTACCTCAAAGTACTCGTTGCCCACTATCTTCCCGGTTTCTATGGTGACTTTAGGTGTCAGGTAGTCCAGGGCCAGGGAGGCGATGCCATGGGAGGCCAGCAGCGCTGCCCGGTACTCCACGAACTTCCCTCCACCCTCCCAGAGGTCCAGGAGGCCGGGGAAAGGCCCCGGTCCTTCAGATGTGGTAAAACAACAAAAATAGTTTACAGTTTACACGACAATGATACTGTATATTTCTGATGTTCTCCGGGATTACATCTGATGGAAACATTTGTGAGTGTTTACCGACGTATTTTATTTATTAATTTAAACAGTCACAACTAACTTGTGCTGAACTTGGTCAACTTTCATGGTTAATGACCATCCATGTCACATGAATGGCACACATATGCTCCACCCACAGGACACCTCCCTCCAGACTCCCCTCTGGTCCTACCTGGGGAAAGGAAGAGGGTCGCGGTGAGTCCATCATCCATAATGGGGATCCTGCGGACGCCGGGCGCCATGTACCAACGCTCCACCACCACACTGGCCAGAGGCACCTGGTCCGCGAAGCCTTCAGTCTGGTGACCCTGGTACACTAAGATTGTGACCTCCATGGGAGTCTGGACATTCATCTTCCTCAGCCTTTACTTTACTCATTTTGACAGGATTTTCTCCAGCTGGAATGAACCGTACTTGCCGTGAGCATTTTTTAAGCAACATGCCAGTCAATCTGTATACAGCTTCTTGAGCACACACTTCTCTGTTGTGGAGATAGACTGTACCGAGTTCTTTCAAGGCTTGTCTTGCATCATGGTTTTCTTGATTTCTTGCCTCCTTTTGGGTAATTAAATCGACATGGTGTACCCTTTTTCCTGCATGTTTTTCAATGCCTTTTGCTGTGTTTTTGAACACTTGTGACATTCTCTTCCAAGTCTGCATCATTTGATGGTCTTTTGCAAGTGATATATTGATCTACAAACTGAACAACATCCTTGTCTTCATCTTTGTCAATCTGTGGAGCATTTTCTATCCAAAACAGGCAATGAGCATAAGGAGATCCTCTGTGTTGAAACTCAATACGATAAAAGTAGTCCTTTATTTTACCAATTGGGTTAGCATCTGAAAGGATAAGTTTGTTTAAAAATGTTTGAAAACGATGATCAAACATTCTTGCTGCAGTTACTGGATTTCGTTTCAATAAATCATTCTTTTCCAGCCAGTCCATTTCATCAGTATTTTTGTTTATGCCTTCTTGTGTCATAATTGTATTCAAGATTTCTGTCCATCTCATTTCAGCACGAGAAAGAAGTGAACCAGGTTGGTAAACCTAGCTGTCTCAGCATCGCAAATGTATCTTTTTGTACTGATTGCCAAAAAGCAGGACTACCACGGATAGGCTTGAAGAATTTGTAAGCCTGATCAAATTTTAATATCTCTTGAAGAGATTTTCGATTTGTCAACATGCTTGCAGTGACATTCCTAATGCAGTTAGATGACCCTTTCCTCAAAGCAATTGAAACATTTGATAGAATTTGTTCAAGTTCAGAAATGCATCGAGCATAGAATATATAGTGTATATTTTGAGCGAACCTTCCATTAGCATTTAAGATTCTGTGTTTCAAATAAGTGCAAGTGTAATTCTTAGTGGTCTTTTGTCAGAGAAAGTTGAACCTCCTGTTGGATATAAAGATGGAAAACATTTAGCTTCATTGGACACATCTTTTAACAAATGGTTAGGATTCCTTCCTTCAGCTGGAGCGAGGCAAAACACGTCATCAAATTGATGATCCAAAATTTCTTGGCCAATATCAACAAGTTGTAAACGTGTATCCATAAAGATTTCTTGTTGTTGCTCAGTGTAAGTCTCCTCAATGTCATCCACTCCACTGTCGTTGTTTTGAATGAATGATCTTTATTGTCATTGCACATGTTACAGAGCAACGAAATTTGTTTTGTATTCTTGAGTCTTCATTTTCATCCATATCAGTGTTCTGCAATACACCTTCAGTTGGTATGTCTTCAACTTCATCATATTCATCTTCCACTGATTCATTTTCCTCCAGAGGGTTCACCCATTGGTCATTCACATTTATATCTGCATACCATATGTTGTTTTTAATCAAATACTCCAAAGCCATTTTTACATGTTTTGTTCTAACAAACTGATATTGGTAATGTCCTTTGTATGATAATTTTCTTTTGAGCTTGACTTTAATAATCAAATTGCTTTGTTCTTCTCTTGGTAGAATACTTGTGACATCATTGATGTTACAAGACACACAAACGACAGGACCAAGAACCCCATTCTGTCCTGATTTAGGCAAAGGAACAAGTTTCAGAAATGGGATATTCAACACTACCAAGTGTTCTTCAAGAGAATTCAGGCATTTTAACTCCACCAGAATCGGTTCTAGATGAAGACCATTTACATCACTTCCTTCAGGCATTTTACCATTCTGTAGCTTTCCATGGCACGTACGACAAATCCACAATTTGTCTCTCTCCCAGCTGCAGAGGTTGCATTCGGCACCACATTCTTCATTTTATTTATGCAAGTATGTAGTTGTGATATATTTGGTGGCTAATGCAGCAGTTTCACTGTTCTTCCTATATGAACCCACTTTACACTGAACGACTTGGTTTCTGGACAACAGTCTGTGACAAACACAACATATATAACCAAGATTTTTAGCAACTGTATAATAGATGTTTTTAATTGCATTAACAATATTCTTATTATTTTCAGCTTGTTTTAAATATTGTGATTTACGACTTGCAATCTTATATTCCTTGTGTTCAGGCTTTGTGTTGTAAATTTCTCTCATTTTTTCACTTTTTTTTGTTTCCAGTAGTCAGGATCAGCATAACTTTCTCTACTTTTTTCAAGTTTCGGCTCCCGATGGCTAGGATTAGTTCTATACTTTCTTCTCATTTTCTCAAGTTTCTCCTCATAATCAGGGTCCATTTCATGTTTCCTTTTGAGTCTCTGGGATCTGGTGACTTGCAGAATCATGTTTTGTGCTGAAAACCATCATTTTCTTCTTTACAAATTCCTGCACAAATTGCTGAATCATTTTATGCTTTACACAAGTAACAACTTCATCATGATTTCTATTGTAGTGCTTCAAATATATTGCACCACAGTTGGAAGGCACATGACTAACATGCTGTTCACATGTGTACAAGTTCCACCTGTCCGCATTGGAAGTATAAATGTTGATATTGAATAAGTCAGCTGTGGCTAGAATCTGCAGTTCCATAGCCCATGAGCCAATGTTCTTCATGCGAGAAGATGCCAGATAATTATCCATTGAAGAATACTCATTTCATAAATAAGGAGTAAATGTCAAGTGATTTTGCTTCAGATGACTCACAACTGCTTTTCTGATTTTATTATGTTGATTTTCCTCTCCACAAATTGAGAAAGAGATGGCTCTAAAAAAGCAGTTTCCATCACCATTTATGGACTTGGTATCACATGGTTCACCCATGTAACTGAATGAGTTTCTGTCTTCAGAGACTATTAGATCGTTCATCTTCACTTTTGCACAGCTTTCTTCTCACTGCTGTCTAGTGATAGGAAGGAATTGCAAGTTGGGTTCTTTTTGACTAACAACAATCACTTCATCGCAGATTTCCTCACATGGTCTGACATCTGTCAGAGTTTCAACCCCATAAACCATAAGCTCCTCTGTCAAGGTTTGCTGCAGAGACATTTCTTCAATGGTCTCTTTATTCTCATCGCAATCAATGTATTTTCATTATCATTTTCCTCAAGTCGTCTTATATTCTTCAAGGTTTCAGCCTCATTACCAGTCCCTTCTGCTGTCATTTCTTTGGCAGTGCTATCTTCATTGTCATCATCTGGTCTCAGATCAGCATTCAAAAGTTCTGTCTTAGGACAGGTGGCTTGGCTGCTGATACATGGCTTTGCAGTTGATTATTCGGTGTGAGTCAACATTTCTACGTTCACTCCAGTAATCTCAAACAATTCTCCAAAAGTCAGTCCCAATGATGCTGCAGGCTCTTCAAAGTGTCTAAGAACATGAGCAATGTCTTTGCAATACACGACGACAGCTTTACCGTCTTCATCTAGTAGGCCGCTTTTGTTGCATGAATGGGGATCAAATACAGCAAACCAACTGCCATATCTAATGACCGCACATCTTGAATCCTTGAGAGTTACCAAACAAGCACTGAAATCTAAGAAGACCATTTGTAATGCCGAATCTAAAGGGTGCGTGACAGCTTCTGCATTGTCATAGTTAAACACACTAAGCTGTCCAAGTGTAGGAACACCCAAACTGAGAGAAAATGTGTCATTCTCCAGCCTGTAGATGTTGGGTAGTTCAGTCACAAGCATGTAGCCATATTTAGACTTTATCTTGCCCTTTTGCCGCAGATGGATAGGTGGAGATTATTTCCATTCTCTAAAACAGTGTCAATATCATCAGTGCTCCATGTGCGTATGCTTTTCCTGACAGTCTTAACAATTGCACTGAAACTGTTGGCAACGCACTGAGTTCCAGCGTACATACCAAATCGTTTATCACCCTGGTGGTATGAACCTTGTATAGACAGCCTTCCTTGAACAGCACATGATGTGCTAGAAACTTAAAGTAGGCTACTAGAGAGAATTGTGTACAACAGACTAACTGAGTATTTAAATGATCACAACCTTCTCTACTCTCATCAATATGGATTTAGAGAAAAACACTCTACTGCGATGGCTCTGGTTCAACTAATTGATCGATTTTCAAGGGCTCTGGATAATAATGAATTCACTATTGGGGTCTTTATAGACCTGTCCAAAGCTTTCGACACTGTTGATCATAGTCTTCTTGTTAAAAAATTGCAGATGTATGGTATAGGGGGAATTGAGCTCAAATGGTTCCATGACTACCTCAATAACTGCAAACAGTTTGTTTCTTGGAATGGTTCTGATTCTAGTTATAGGAAATTAACTTGTGGTTTACCGCAAGGTTCTATTCTTGGTCCTTTGCTTTTTATTATTTATGTAAATGATTTATACCTGGTTTCAAAAAACATGTTTTTTATAATTTTTGCTGATGATACGAATATGTTTATGTCGAATCAAAATTATGAAGACCTAATTACTCAAACAAATGATGAACTTGTTAAAGTTAATCTTTGGTTCCAAAAAAATAAATTATCTCTTAATATTAAAAAAACATCCTACATGTTAGTCACACCAAAGAATAACAAAAAAATATCTTTTGATAAAGATGTCTACATATCCAATCACTCTCTTGTTAGAGTGCAATATGCCAGGTTTTTAGGTGTCTACATAGATGAAAAATTAAATTGGAAACAACATATATCATTCATCAGTAATAAAGTTGCCAAGAACATTGGTGTCATCAGCAGGATAAGACATGTTTTGCCTAGAAAAATTCTTATATCACTTTATTATACATTAATATATCCTTTTCTTTCTTATTGCAATCTTGTATGGGCAAGCACTTACAGAACCAACCTTAAACACCTTGTTACTTTACAGAAACGATTTGTTAGAATGATTACTTACTCTGAACCACTTGCGAGCTCAGGCCCTCTGTTTCAAAAACTTGCTATTTTGAATGTTTATGACATAAATGTATATCAGATCTGTTTATTTGTGTTTCAGCATAGAATTAATTTTTTACCTTCTAGTTTCTGCCATATGTTTGTGTCCAACAACTTAATCCATAGTCATCAGACACGAAACTCTTCCGATCTCCACACTGCCTTCGATAGAACTACTCTTGGGCAATTTGCAATACGATATCAAGGTCCATATCTCTGGAATCAGCTACCTAACTATTTGAAAAAAATTATTTATTTAAAATCATTTAAAAAGGCTCTTAAAAGGTATCTCGTCAGTCAAACCATGAACCATCAAATATAAGACATTTATGCTATGTTGTTTGTTATTTGTCTTGTCTATTTCCTTTTCTTTCTTTCTTCTTATTATTGCATATGTCATTATTGTTCTACATTACTCAGTCATATATTTTTTATTCATTTATTTATTATTATTATTTTTTTTATTCTTTCTTTTTTATATTCACTGTATAATCACTCAAATGGTTGTTTAGTTTTTCCCACTTATTTTTTTGTTATTTAATTTGTTTTTTTAGTCTTAATTTGTAACAAATTTGTTTTTTTTTTATTATGTTTTTCATGGGTGAGGTTTTTATATAAGCCCCTTCGGGTTTCATACCTCCCCTTTGCACATCTCAATCACAGCAAGTGTTCATACTATTTTAAATGATATGTTTGTGCTAAAATAAAAAAAATAAAATAAAAAAAAAATGTAGCAGGGATTTGACCAACATTTCTAGGTTTCCAGGTTTCAATCATCTGTTTCAGAAGTTGCTTCTGCCCAGAGAGATTCACTTCATTATGTAGTACACACACTCACAGGCAGCGGAGCAGGAGAGGAGGGAGAGTGGGGAGGCGCGAACCTCGAGTGAGGCTGTTTGCAAATAGAGCATTTTTTATTTGGAAAATACTGCATACTCTACCTTTAGGAAGTTATGAAAGTAACAATAACATACCTTTTACTTGTATCTTGAATGGCGTTATCTGTTTCTGGATTTAAGCAAAGTTTGTTTACAAATGCAAAGGTAAATCACAAAATTCAACAGAGTTGGCTCTTCGTTATAGTTAGTCAATATTGTGAATGAAACTGATACTTATATGGATGGGTAAACCTGGAACACTATGGGTGGATTATGCTGTATCTATTGCAGGGAGTTGGGATGGGAGGTGAGACCACGGAGGAGGAGGACGTCTCCTGTTGCTGGCCTGGATAAGTGTCTAGAAAATGGATGGGTGGTTATGCATTGCATTATCCCACATGGATGTGAAACAAAATTGTAAATGTCAAAATAACATGAAGTCACCAATGACTATGCATGAATAACGACTTCAGTTGCAAACTTAAGTTGTTTGCAATGCTGTGATCCTATGAAACTTAAGCAGTGTTTTGTGGATTTAAAAACTTCAGATATTTCTAATTGAATGAAGATGAGTAGATGATGATTGAATGTTCATTTTTGGGTAAACTATCTTTAATCATCATGTTGTAGACTTCTAGAATATAAAAAATTGGATTAATGACAATTTAGTTAGTCTATCAAGAATATGCCTTGTGGTTGGACAAATATCACTCTCAAACTGAATGAGTGAGCTTGAAATAGAATGAATGGCAGTGCTGCACTAAATAAATCCAAGTCCTATAGATCTGTGAGTGGTTTACCTCTGTATGGCTCGTAAGCAGTATCTCACTGTGAGTGCACAGGCGGACCAATAGGAACCTGGGCTCCCTGACAAAGAGTCCCACACAGGGCTTCTGGCTGTTGGAGGTTGTGTGTCAGAATATCAATCTATTTAATGCTTATCTTAAAAATAAATCTCTTATGATATATTTAACTGATTAATTCTTAATATTTACAACTAAATACAGATAGCTACATTGCTTATTCCATCTTTTGAAGGGCTCATTGCATGGCTGGAAACTGGTCTTAGTTACAAAATGTAAAATGTGCATCTACTTCAAAAACAAACCAAAGCACTCTAAGGTTTGTGCAAAATTAAAAGTGCCTTTATTATACATGGTGACATATTTTAAAATAACCAATGTGTTGTGACTCACCAAATTCTTCTTTGGGCTGAGTGAGAGAATGGCTCTTCCCCAGTGTGCAAGGCTATCGTCCAAGAAACAAATATGACAGACCAATAGGAAAAGATGGGAGAGGTAAGGAAAAAAGCAGTGAATCTGAATATAAAAAAGACAAGAAAAAAAATTGCCTGCCCAGTGATGATGTGTCTTTTTTTTTTCTTTTGAAAAAAGTATTCAGGTTCAGTGTTGGCACTGGAGGCCCGGGATTGGGAAACACTGCATTAATGCAATACAAATGTGTAAACCTGAAGCCTCTCAGTTGTTTAGAAGTGATTTCACTTCTTCTTCTTCAGTTTTATGGAGGGTGGCAATCAGTATTAAAGTACATTACTGCCACCCATGTTTGGACAAGCATTACACTGCCACAAAACAAAAACAAAAAAATATATTTTTCTGTAGTACATTTTTTATTTTTTTATTTTTTTAAATTTATTTATTCGATTAGCATTTAAAATCCACCCACAACAAATACATAGTAGATTTCAACAAGCATCATTTTGATCGGCTCAGTTTCTTTCAAAAAATGGAAAAGACTTACCAACCCAATTGCACATAAATGTTTCAAATCCACTTGAAGCTTCCTGATTTCCCTCTTTAATTGTAATTCTCAAAAATATTTATTTCAAAAATAGTGGAAAAAATATGCTTCAATGAGTCTTCTATTTTACAGTATTCACATAAAAAGCACAATAAAATCAGCAAATTCTAAGAATTTTGTCTTTATAACTGAAGTTTAGGCAGCATTTTAAAGTTTGCCTTTCCATACATGGACAGCTGAAATCCTGCACCCGGCTCACTGATTCTGATTAAGTCAGTGAGGTACTGGATAGTCCTTGGTGTCAGAGAGTGTGAGTTCAAGTCTCAACTGATACAAAATGCACATTGTAATGTCAACTTTCTTGTTGTCTTCCTATTCTTTCATGTGCTGCACAAAACTGCCTGGGCCAAACCATGGCTGTAAAGCAGCTATGATGTTCCATTTGATTTAAAAACAAAACAAAAAACAAACATGCATTCACATTGAATTTCAATTCTTCTTAAAATTCACTGTAAGTCAAAGATTGCTTTTGCACTTGGAACCCACACAACTTGCATTTCATCAAGGTAAAGGTACTTTACTTGTCACACATACAGTTGTACAGTGAAATATAATCTCTGCATTTAACCCATCCATGAGGAGCAGTAGGCAGCACTGAGCAGAGCCACAGTACTGCCGCCATGCTGCATTTCCTTTTGTATATTAAACTCAAAATAGTAAAACATAAAATTAATTAAGTTTTACTTAATCATTCATTTAAAAGTCCCTTGTTTTGTATGACCTGAACAACCATTGCAGGACACGGTTTTTCTGAGCTCACATTACATTGAACTCAAGAGGTCAACCCCAGTTCATGGAATCGCATGGGCAATGCTGATGTCACACACTGGCTGTGTACTGATCAGTCAGTCACCAACTGCTGGTAGTTTACACCTGGTTGACACAGAGAAGTATTTAAAGTTCTGGAGTTTTCCACACATATATATCATGGGAGAGAACCCAAGAAAGAAGCCTAAAGCAGATCAAAGTGATGTTACCACTGTAGAGGGATATATCAGTAAAGTGAGTGCAGCTAAGATATTCAAAAATGGAAAGCATTACTTGAATGCAGTAATTCAGATTTCAAATGAAAGATTTCACGACGTTGTTTCCTACATGATGCAGCTCCATGCGCATTTTTTGAAGTTTACAGAAACAAGACAAGCCATCAAACTCTTCAACGTAAGAAAAGCATGCAGTAAGTATTTATAAAACAACTCAACTTTTTGCTTAATCATCTTTATCCTAAAATACAATTCTCCTATAATGATCAGCTGACTAATTGTTTTACTTTGGATATTCAGGTTACCGACAATACTCAGAGTATGATGTGACCTGCAAATTCAACACCACAATGGAAGCTACCCATGTCAACTTTCATCCATGACAACAGAAGACTGAAGAAAGCAGCCTGGCACAAGCAAAACTGCTACCCTCTCATCATAAGGTAAATGTGTTGACTCACTAGCTCCTCTTTCTCCACTGTTTAATCTTTAAAATTAATAACAACAGTTTAAACATTAATATTATCTTATTTCATCAGATTGACTCAATCAGATGCAAGATCACATCAGTTTCTACCAACAAATACACCGTCTCTGTCCATGGCAGTAATCAGGAGGTCACTGCAGTGGTGGGGAATGACAGAACAGCTGCTATGAAAATCCAGGTGTGGAATGAACAGTATCAGTGCATACAGGCACAAAAGTCATACATTATTACAAACTTGTCAACAAGGCATTTTGCTGGACAATGTCTTCTTACAACAACTCCACACTCAACTTTCACGAAGTGCAAAGATATTACACTGCCTATCAACCATGAAGACATTGATGTGGCTCAAAACATTAAAGCACTTCTGGGGCAAGCTGTTGCTGTGGACATTAAATTTAAATTATGTTTCATCATTTGTAAAAAGCACCAGACAGGTAATTCCAATCCCATGGACAAATATCACAGATGGAATCACTGTTAAAGAAAACTAAAGATGTCAACATAGGAGAAAACCTTAAGCGGCACTGTGACATTAAAAGAAACTGTGGGTGTAATAAGAGACTACAAAATCAACAATGCCACCATCACCCAAGTACTGCAACAACAAAACAAAACTGAATTGACTCACAATTCTGATGAAATAGAAGAAATGCTCCTAGAAATGCCGACTGTGACGTGTTTAGTGGATAATGATGACAATAGAATCATTAAGATTGACCCTTGCACATCGGTTACAGAGCCTTCTTTTAGAAATCAAAAGCAGCAGGGCAGTGAAGATGACATGTCACTGGAGCTGCTGTTCCAAGAGCCTCCAGTGTAGATGGTCCAATCCTAAAAGTGGAAACAATGTCATTTTTCTTTTAACTTTTTATGTTCAGCTAAAAAGTGTTCATGAAGAGTTTTACAAAAGGCAAATGTAGTTTCTCAATTTAATTTACTAATTTCATTTGTAAAGATGAACACATAATTTAAGTTGTTAAACTATGTAAGGATTGTATATTTTTTACTTTAGATGGGAAGTAACAAAGTACATTTGAGTACTGTACTTAATTGTGGTTAAGTATTTAAAAAAGAAAAAATCAGCCTCAAGGTCATAGACAACTTTGAGGGCTCTTTTCTTTTCCACATCCATGTTAACGAAAAAAATGTCACGCATGTAATGGCTACTTTGTTCACCCCAGCCTTTGTTTTCTCTTTTCCTCCTTTTTTTGTAAACAATCCCTGATGTTCTGCAGTCTGGTGTTATGTCACTGGAGGGCAGAGTTGCTAATACTTCTCATTTGTTGTATCTGAGAAATAAAAAAGTCAAATCTGTCTGTACATTGGGTGTATCGTGTACTGTCATCATGTGCAGAAATGCACTGATCGTTATTATGTTGTGATAAATTAAAATGTTGTATAGCCTACTTTAGCTGGGATGGGTGGAGGTGTTCTAAGCTGTGTGGTGCAATATCTGTATTTCTACCAGTGCTAACTAAATGCTCTGTGTGTAACTTGGCTTCTCTCCAATCAAGGATGGTATTTTGTAGTGGCGGCTGATGCATTTTTCTCCAGGGGGCTACAACAAAATCCAAAATATATAGGCTAGATCAAAAATAACAAACATATATAAAGGCATTTAAGCTTATTTGAAGTGTTCCCTCAAAAGACACTATTAGTTATTTAACTAAATTGTTTCTTAAGTTGTAATTACTGATAACTACAGTGGTGGAATGTGACAAAATTTTATTCAAGTACTGTAGCCTACTTAAGTACAATTTTGGGGTAACTGCACTTAAGTATTTTTATTTTGTGCAACTTGATACTTTTATTACACTACATTTCAGAGGAAAATATTGTACTTTTTACTCCAAATTTTATTTCAGTTACTTTTCAGAACAATATTTTATAGATAAAACATGTTTGATATATACACATTAGCAGTGGTTTTAAAATTAGCTTGACACCATTAAAATGCTGCTTACATGCACACATCAGTTTTCAAATATACCTACTGTAACAGTGCAGGGGTGTGTTGGCTACTCGAACCCGGGGCTCCCAGTCCAAACACAGGCATGCTGACCAGTCAGACAAAGGGATATCCCACTGGCCAAGTGGCCGGCACGCTCACCCTAGGTATTTACAATATATTAGGGCTGCACAATATGAGGAAAATCTGCATTGTGTGATCACACTGTTTAATATTGTGATGACAAGTCTTGCAATAACTACATACTGAGGTGTGTGTATAAGCTCTACAGTTCCTATGTCTTACTGTTTTAACAGGTACACTGCTAGACCCCAAACATTGAATAGTCTTAAATAAGATAACTATAATTAAAATAATTAGCCTATAAAATAAATAGGGTTGTCCCTCGATACTTTAGCTTTTGTCAGTCGAATCAGATTTGGCTGTTAAATACAAATATTTGACTATTTGTCTCTTACTTGTATCTTACGTGTTGCAACAAGCAACATTTCATTGACCTGCAAGACAATCGGGGTGACAGTGACTTTCTATAACTTAGTAAACAAGTCAAGTCAATGTGTGCCAACTATGCGAAAGCACTTTTGGCAAAGCATTTTTGTATCTGTTGTTTTTAATACATGTAGGAATAGAAAATGAGACATTTAAACAAGGAAGGATTTACAGTAACATTACTGACCTCATCCAGCAGTTAGTAGCCTCAGTGACAGACAGCACTCCAGAAGTCTATCGCCTGCGTTTCAAACACCCTCTGAACCAGCGTCAGTACTCATTGCAGGGAACCCGTGGCTAACGTTAGCATGTCGGCTAAGCTACAACACAACTTTGAAATTACTGCGAGAAAAATTTTTTTTTTCCCCGGTTCATTCATAAGTTCAATTGGGTGATGCATCACCCAATTGAACTTATGAATGAACCGCCACTGCTATTTTGTATAAATGTCCATAAATCCTTGACTTCAAATTGCAGGACACTGCATCTTTTTCTCTGCCCTGCACTGTGAGACATATTTGATGAGAAGTTTTTCAAAAAGTCACCACAGTGATATTTGTGTCCTCATGATATGGACAATCGATACATTTACTCTAGTATGAAAACAAATTGAAATTTGTTAAATTGTCTATGTAATGCAGTTCAATAAATTGTCTTGGTCATTGTTCAATATACTATTTCTAAGCTCCAGTCTTTTGTATGTCTCAAATTGTTTTAAGTATTTCTCTACAATAAATACGTGAGAGATGTTAGTCTGTTTTGTGTGTTAACATGTCATTGTGGTTGTTTGTGCTGTTTTGAGACCAACAACAGGATACACTAGTTTTATTTTAATGAGAGAATTTAAACTACACATAGGGCCTAACATTTCCCAATAATGGTACAAGTGTTTTTTTCTGCTTAGCCTAATTTTATTTTATTTGTGCAGTTTTGCTGTTGAAAAGTAATGTTGATTTACTTTTAAAATGAAGCTGTAATGGTGCATTTACAATTTTACAAATAGGCCTATCTCTGCTATGAATCATTTCATTATTGATTAGCATTCCAGTTATTTTCTACATTAAATGTTTGTCCATAAAACTATGTAAAATTCATATTACCTTTCCCCAATTCCAATCTGGCATCCACAAACATCTCACTTTGTCTGACTAAAGGTCCAAAAGCATGATAAAGCAAGATTTGAGGAAGATATCCTCAAATCTGCGTAGGTAACTCCAACACTGATGCCTGAAACAATCAATCCATCATTAAATATTGTAGATTAATTATGTGTTTGACTTATTGATTTATTGACTAATCATTGCAGCTGTAGAATTCCTACAATGAGATAGAGGAAGTTTTAAACATATATACCGCAGAGTTGTCTCTTGCTAATTAGCTCAGTGAGATAGAGCATAGTCTCTTGTGCCAGAAATTGTGAGTTCAAGCCTCAACTGATGTAAAATGCACATTAGAATGCCACCTTTTTTTCATCTTCCTATTGCCTAATTTTGCCTAAAATTGCCCGGCCCCAACCACTGCTGCGCAGCAGCTATGATTAAGAAGATAGAATGTCAAAGACTGCTTAAGTTAGATCAAGATATTAAAATACTCGTGTTACAGCATATAAAGCAATAGGGCACAGATACGTGGTGTAAGTTAAACGAACTTAAAAGTGAACTAAATTATATACTTAACAGGAAAACTGAATATGCCTTGTTCTGTACTAATCAAAACTATTATGAACAAGGAGAAAGATCTGGTAAAGTATTAGCCCATAGAGTAAAACAAATGCAATCTCAAAACATAATTCCATCCATTTTTGATACTGATAATAACCTTATTATAGACAAAATGGGTATAAATAACACATTCAGGTCTTTTTTTATCCAAATGTATATATGTCCCAGGGTAATATTGACAAAAGTAAACTTGATGGTTTTTTATTTCTTCTATCACCCTGCCTGTCTTAACACAGGATGATGAATTGTTATTAGAGGAAGATATCTCTATTGATGAAATTAAAGAAAAAAATGTTATGTCTCAGAAAAGGGAAGGCTCCAGCAAATAATGGATTCTCTGTAGATTTTTATAGGAAATTCATAGATGACCTTGCCCCAAGACTACTGTGTGTTTATCGAGATGCCTTACAAAGAGGCCGATTACCAGAAAGTATGAGGTCAGCTGTAATTACACTACTGCATAAAAAGGGGAGGGATCCACAACAGTGCGGTAATTACCGTCCAATATCTCTAATTAACGTGGATGAAAAAATTCTCGCGAAAGTTTTAGCATCCAGATTTGAAGAGGTAGCCCCTCTACTTATACATCAGGATCAGGTCAGCTTTATCAAACGCAGGAACTCTGCAGATAATCGCCCAAGAATGTTGCATATTATGTGGAAGACAAGAAATGATGACACACCGATCATTGCCTTCTCTTTAGATGCCGAGAAGGCATTTGATAGATGGGAATTCCCCTTTTTGTTTTGTACTCTTGAAAAATTTGGTTTTGGTCCAGGATTTAGAAAATGGGTGGGATTAATGTATACAGATCTAATGGCTACAGTATTAACAAATGGGATTATGTCTCCTCAAATTAAGCTGAATCACAGGATGAGGCAGGGTTCACCTCTATCACCCCTAATTTTTGCTGTATTCCTCGAACCCTTAGCTATAGCCTTACGAAATAACATTAATATAAAGGGGATAAAGGCAGGGAGAGTAGAGCATAAGCTTCTGCTTTACGTGGATGATGTTTTATTGCTGTCCAGCAACCCAGAGTCAGCCATGCCAGAAATTTGTACAGTTACATTGACTCTCTGAAATATCTGGTTATTCAGTCAACTGGTTTAAATCTGAGGCCATGCATTTGTCGAGGATGTGCCCTGCACATATCAGAAGTAACTGGAAATTTAGATGGAAACCAGATGGCTTGGTATATTTGGGTATCAAACTAACACCAGGACTTAAGAACATAATGGAAGCCAACATTTCCCCAGTTATTAAAAAAAACAAATATTGTTACAAAATTGTGATAAAATAAATATTTCCTTGATGGGCAGACTTAACTTAATAAAAATGATTGTAATGCCCAAGATCAATTATATAAACTGTATGTTACCCTTACACTTCCTTTCCTCACCACTTAAAACATGTAATGGGATGATAGAGAAGTTTATTTGGTCAGGAAGAAAACCTATGTTTAGTCAGGCAAAATTATATGCTGCAAAAGATAAAGGGGGCTTAGCATTATCAAGAATAGACTGGTATCATCTTTTATTTTCTCTACCCCAACTGACCAAAGTACATCTCCGACCAGCTAGGATCCCTTCGTGGGTTAAGATAGAAAAGCAATTAGCGCATCCTTTTTAAATGGAGGCCTTCCTTACACAGACAGACAGGTCAGTCCCACTTCAGGATCCTGTACTGGCATTTGCGAGAGAATCCTGGGGAGGGGCACACCAAATAACAAACACAGACTGTTATTTAACAAGAAGATCCTCCATATGGGATAATAATAAACTTTTAATAGGCAAGAAGAGCATATCCTGGGGAAACTGGATATGGTCTGGTATTCATACCCTGAAGGATGTTATGGGAGAAACAGGCTTTAGGTCCTTTGAGGAATTAAAAAGTAAATAGAAATTGGATAATTCAGAATTTTGGACATTTTTACAAATTCAACACTGTGTCAACACTGTGATAACTTTACGGCACTGGAAATCCTCTACTCCTTCCTCATTGAAAGAATGGATTGAGATTTTAAGTACTACGGCAAGCTATGAGCGGGTTATTTATAGAGTTCCAGGGAGGGAGGATCTATTTAATGAAGTCTGGGGCTCATTCCTCACCCATCGAAAAAATTTGAGGGGTTATAACTATACAAATGATTTTGTGAATGGATCAGGTACATTATTTACGTGCTGTATGAACTTCCTAGGGTTGTCTTTGTTTTATTTCTTTATGTATGTCAGTTAGTATTATTATTTGTATTTTTATTTTATTATTTTCATATCAATGAATTTAATTTCAATGAAAGAAAAAAGAAAAACATAGAAGCTTACACATGGATGGATGTTTCAGCAGGATTGGTTATAATTAATGTATTAAGTCATGAATATTCATACAGTCTGCATCTGTTGATTGATGTAGCATTGTGTTAAAAATATCAATTTAAAAAAAAAAAATCCACTGCTACATTTAAGTTAATGTGACCTCTGTATAACATTACTACACTGGAAAATTAAAATAATTTATTGGAACAGGACCTCTCAGGTCTGACAGTTAGCTGCAGAGTTCTAATAAAAGTTCAAAAATAATAAAATTGATAATAATAATAATACATTAAAGTTATATAGCCCAGTGTTTCCCATTAATCAATGAGACTGTGGCGGCCCGCCACAGTCTCATTTGGGCCCGCCACAGTCTACAAAAAAACTAAAAATACGATCTGTCACTCTGTCAGACCATTACACAGCTGTACTTTCCTACCGCCCGTAAACAAGCGAGAACAAGAATGCGCGCGCACTGGTCACGCTCATAGACGTCGCTCTTTACTAGATACGTTTGGCGCGAACCAGATTCCAGCGACACTGGAGCAGGACGTCTGACTCTGAGGGAAGTGCAACTTCTTTTTTGGGCAATAGCGCCCATGCTAACTGCGGCCGTGGACACAGTATCTCACCCCGCTGTCTGCTGGGAAGAGGAACGGCTGCACCGCGAACGTTTCGGTTCCAGAGTTTCAGTGACGAGAGCGGCCATGCTGCTTCATTATCACCGCGCATTCAGAGTCCGTGCAGGCACACAGTACAATCACCTGTTACCATACCAACGAGCTGACGCGGCCTATTATTTCATATTCTCCTCTCCTGGGGCCTCATTTATTACAGCGTGTAAAAGTCCTCTTAAATTTCACTTACGACGAAAAGGCAAAACGTGCGTACGACCAAAATATATACACTCTTTTCAGATCTATCAAACTCTGCGTACATACGGCTGCACGCTATTCCCCGTGATAAATCACACCGCGCCGAGAAAAGTGTGGATGTGAACACACCTCGTTTCCCGCCTTGAACACGCCCGAACATAACCATAGCCTATATGGTCAATGCAAATCAGTACCTGCATATTAAGTAGCCATGTGCGCTCTGGGATTTTGTAGAGTGACTTCAGTGTAAGACGGTGAACACAACAGATGGAGAGAGCATGGAAGAAGCTGAATTTCTCTCAAAGCGAGATACACAGCAATATCGGGAAATATCAGTCAGAAAATGATCTTGCATTGATTTAGGCTACATTTTGTGATGAATTGGGCCGCAGCAAATTTAGGAATCTTTATTTATTTAGGCTATTTTCTACAGTCACTGTAGAAAAAAAAAATAAAATGAAAACATAACACTCCCAAATCCAAATAAGGGAGCAGAGAGAAGAAGAATCGTAATCTGACCCTTTATCCCAAAAAATCTTTTTTTAAGATGTTAGAACAATATAAAGGGTTTCCACTTTGAGGGGTTAGGGTGAGTGAGTGAGTGAGTTTTTGGTTTTGTTTCTGAATTAAATTTAAAATATTTCTGATATGCCTTTGTAAGTTCTTATTTATCAACGTATGTTCATGTCCATGGTCCCAAAATGCACTTACTGTAAGGGCGATACATCGCGCTTAAAAACGTACACACACATTAAAACCGCCGAGGGTCAGAGACTCTCCCACCACAGTCTCCTAAAATCCTGTGGGAAACACTGATAGCGCTTTTCAAGACACTCAAAGATGCTTTACAAAATTCAGGGACATACACACACAAAAAAGCAAATAAGGGATAATGAGAAGAAACTTCCAGAGATTGTAAGCAGCGTTGAACAGGTGGATCTTGAGTGATTTTTTGAATATGGAGAGAGAGGGGGAGTCTCGAATGGGATTGGGGAGTGAGTTCCAGAGGGTGGGAGCAGCTAAGGAGAAGGCCCTGTCCCCCCAGGATTTGTGCTTGGTCCAGGTTGGGGAGTACAGGAGGTTTACATCGGCAGAGCCGAGTGTGCGGGTATGAGTGTCATGATGGAGGAGCTCAGACAGGTAGGGTGGGGCCTGGTTATTGAGGGCTTTGTATGTTACGAGGAGGATTTTGAAGTGGATTCTCTGGGGGGTGGTGAGCCAGTGGAGCTTATGGAGAACGGGGGTGATGTGGTCAGGGGTGTGAAAATGGGTGAGTAGCCGAGCAGCAGAGTTCTGGATATATTGGAGCTTATTGAGGGTTTTTGAAGATGAGCCAAAGAGTATACTGCTGCAGTAGTTCAGATGGGAGGTGGTGAATGCGTGGATGAGGGTTTCTGCAGCTAAGGAGGTGAGGGATGAATGAAGGCGGGCGATGTTCTTGAGGTGAAAGAAGGCTGTTTTGGTGATGAGTTTAATGTGCTGGTCAAAGGAGAGGGATTGAAATTACGCTGAGATTTCGGATGTGAGGAGAGGTAGATACTGTGGAGCCATCGATGTTGAGGGTGAAGTTATGGGTGGATCTGGTGAGTGCTTTTGGTCCAATGATGATCATTTCAGATTTGTTGCAGTTCAGTTGGAGGAAGTTGGTTTGAAGCCAGGATTTTATTTCATTTATGCAGTTTGTCAGGGTTGAGTGGGTGGAGATGAGGAGCTGCATATCATCGGCGAAGCAGTGGAACTGGAGACCATGACAGTGGATGATGTGCCCAAGGGGGAACAGGTACAAGATGAAGAGGAGGGGACCGGGAACTGAACCTTGGGTGACACCTTTGGAGAGGAGCAGTGGGGGATTTGCAGTTGTCGATGGAGATTAACTGAAGTCTGAGCTGAAGGTATGATTTGAACCAGTTGAGAGTTGTGAATGTAGACAAATGAAGTGAAACTAAAATCTGCTCAAAGAAGGGAAATCACAAACTAAAGAGCAGGGATACAAATGACTGTATATGTGATTATGATGGATTAAAACCTTCAGGAATCACTTTGAACCATCAAGACCTTCTGGTTGTGATGGTTCAGTGTGACTTGGTGTTACAGGTGCGATAATGAGGTCACAACAGGTTTTATGCCCCCGTACAGATTCTCCCTCAGGAAGGCCAGCATCTTCCTCCAGATGTCTTCCTGAGCGCGAGAGTGCGCCACCATCTCTCCACCCCATAGCATCATTACTGCAATCACAACAGGAGACAGACACAGTCAGTTAATGCTCAGTGGACACTGAATAAGAACCATCTCAGCCACTGTGTGGGACAGGCCCAGATACTTTCCATTGCAGCCCAGTCACCAGAGGAAAATGTTGTTTCTGTAAACTACAGATACGTTACATTAACATGTTTCATACGCATCGTATCAACGTTTCTAAGGGGACATATATGAGCTGACTTTGTCATTGGGAGGTGGACTCCTGCTAAGCTTCAGACCATTGTTTGAGACCAACAAACGAAAAAACATGGCAGGTCATTGCTGTTTTTCTAGCTGCTTTGTAGGCACCAAACGTGATGTTTTTTAGTGACACGTCATTGTTTTTCATGGCACAAAAAGTGGTACTTTTTACGGAGACATCGCTGCATTTTAAGTTACGCCTCAGCCAAGGAGGAAACAATTGATGCTTATGTCTCATTCTGTCACGAGCACGAGCTTCTCGTCCATGTGTAGATGCACGCTCACATCTGCTCAGTAAAATGGTTGGCGGGTGTGGTGTTATGGCCACAGGGTCTCTGCCAGGGCTGGTGTCCGTTGTCTTATTGCTGTGTTGTGTTTTGTGCTTGCAGAGTCCTAGTTCCTGGCTGGAGGTTAATCAAGGGAATGGGAGGCAGCTGGTCACTGCCTGTGTATTCCTTTAAAGTCTGTGATTTGGGCTGTCCCAGACAAAAGATGACCACTGAAAGAAACGTGGCGATATCTTTGGTCATGGCTCTAAAACGTTGCACAGTGAGTCACGGTCTTGCGATCAAAGACAGCCTGGAACAAAATTCTGACAGTGTCAGAAATTTTGGATATCCCTCTCACTGTGTGACTGCTGTTACCACCTACGTCTATTAACCAACCAATAGAAATGCAGCATGAAATGACGCACTGATCAGCACTAAACCCAAACACACAGACAGATAGCAGCTCGCCATGGAGGCAAAACACGCTAACAGAAATGTGTGTGATTCCAGCAAAGAGGAAAACCTTGTGGAGTTGTGGCAGCAGAAGCCTTGTCTGTATGATATGTCCTCCAGCTCTGACCATGATCGCGCAAAGAAGGATGAAGCATGGAAGGAAATAGAGGCGGAGCTACAGCTGCCAGGTGAGACACCTAGCAGCTAGCAAACACACACACAGACACACCACAGTATATAGTGCCTGCAGAACTTTAGGTTATTTAATAATGTGAGCCTCTATGTTGTGCTTCACAGTTGGAGAAGTAATAATCTGTGCAGCATCCTTGTGCACTCTGTATGGGAAGCTATCGTACGTCGTAGCCTGTGAATCAGTAGGCGCTGTCATCGTACAGTCTGAAGACATCAAACCTGATGTCATAGCCAAGTTTATTAGATCCATGTCGCACAGCGTAGCTGCACTAAACTTATAAGATTGCTAAAATTTCACAGTCTGTAGGAGGCTTAAAGCCCGCCTCATCCTGGTCTTCTGGTTTACTCCACGTATGCTTCCTTTAGACATTTAACAAGTCCAACATGAAACATGAAACATCTCTGGAGAGACACATTGCTGTTGAGTTGTATTTTTTTTCTTTCAGCACCACAAGCTGAGTGTCAAATAGTTCCATTACACCGGAGAGAAGACGGACGTCTCTAAGGCTGATACCTCCAACACTCGGCAGCTCACACCAAAACAATCTGTAGACTGATAAAGCACTGCAGGTAAGAGGAAAGATATGTATGCATGTTTCATTTGGGGGTGAACTGTCCCTTTAATGCTGGATGGCTTGCCATCTGCAGTTATCAGGCTGAGGTAACAAACACAAACAGCAGGAGCAGATGGATCAGTGCAGTGGCGCCGCCAGCCAGAATCCTGTACGCACAGTGCGTACAATTTTTTTTGAAGGTGTGAAAAAAATAAATATTTTAAAGGGTTTTTTTTAATTGTTTTTGGGGAGGGGGTAATAAAGATACTGGTTTGTAATAGGCTAGACATGCTGAGCCCACTTATTTTTTAAGCCAGTTAATTGAAGCCTAACATAAAGGTCAATGATTGTCATTTATGTCATCTGTCACTAAGTGATTTTGAATTCTGGCACTATATTCTTCTTCTACACTACGTAGCCTACCGCCTATGTGGTGATCGAAAAGACAGTTGAGCCTTTTCCAGGCATTTGAAAGAAAAAAAACTAGGCCTGCTACTATAACAAACACAAAGAGCAGCGAGAATGAAGGCGCTAGCAGCAGTCAGGCAGGACGGGAAGATGAGGTAGCTAGCTATGGTGCTAGCTCTTCTGCCTCTTTGGCAGTTGCAGCCACCGCCAGTGCAGACCCAAGCCCCGAGCCCGCCGAGGACACACAGCAGCAGCAAATGGTGGTGAGTGCTGCTGCATATGAAGATGACCTTGGATGTGTTAAGGCTGATGAACTCAAAACGGCATCTGACTCTGTTAAACTGAAAGCGATACAGTCAAGATTCAAGCCTCCCAGACGGTGGGTGCCCCCAGCTAGAGTCATATGTGGGAAGCAGCGGAAAATACCGGAGGAGTTTTTTGATGAGAGCATTTACCCCACTCCATGTTACAGCAAAGGCGTTGATGGCGTTTTTTGTGTAGCTTGCATGCTTTTCTCATCAGGAGACATGCTTCTGAAAACAAAGCCACTTACTGACTGGAGTAATGCAAAAAAAAAAATAGTTTCCAGACACATGTCAACTCCAGCGTACAGTAGTGCCCAAGTGCGTGCAGGTGAATTTGTTGATGTTGCTTTGGGAAAGAGCCAGTCTATCTATTTTAAGTTAGATCGCTCACATGAACAAGCAGTAGAACGCACTAAACATGGGCTGAAAGCAGCCATTGATCTAATCGCTGTTTGTGGACAGCAAAGCCTACCCATTCATGGCCACACTGAAGAGCGCAGTAATTTCCAGGTGCTTCTGAACTACCGTGCTACAGGAGATGAGAAACTGAAAGAGTATCTCAAAAATGCACCAAGCAATGCCAAATACTTCAGTCATCAGATCCAGAACAAGTTGTTTGAGCTGTGTGGGAAATAGATTCAAGACACAATTCTGAACAAATGCAGGGATGCAGAGTGGTTCTCCCTTTTGGCTAATGAGACTTCTGATATAAATAATCAGAATCAGAATCAGAATCAGAAATACTTTATTGATCCCCAGGGGAAATTGTTTTCGTTACAGGTGCTCCTTACAAGTGTAAAAAGAAGAAGATATAGTGCAAACAAGTGTAGAAAGAAGATATAGTGCAAAAAGAAGTAAAATATAAGAAATATAAGAAGATAATTTACAAAATATATATGTAGAGACCACACAACATAATTTACAATATATACAGGAACCTTATATACAGACTGAACAATACAGTCAGTTATTGCACGGATTATTTTGGAATAAATATGTAATAATTTATTATGAGTTGGTGATAGTGTTGAAACAGTCCAAGGGCAACTCAGAGGGAGGAGTTGTACAGTTTGATGGCCACAGGCAGGAATGATTTCCTGTGGCGCTCAGTGGTGCATTTTGGTGGTATGAGTCTCCCACTGAAAGAACTCTTGTGTCCAACCAGCACATAGTGGAGTGGGTGTGAGACATTGTCCAAGATAGTTCGCAGTTTAGACAGCATCCTCCTCTCTGACACCACCACCAGAGAGTCACATGCCATTCCCACAACGTCACTGGCCTTGCGGATCAGTTTGTTAAGTCTGTTGGCGTCCGCCACCCTCAGCCTGCTGCCCCAGCACACAACAGCATAGAGGATAGCACTGGCCACCACAGACTCATAAAAAATCCTGAGCATAGTCCAGCAGATGTTGAAGGACCTCAGTCGCCTCAGAAAATAGAGACGGCTCTGGCCCTTCCTGTAGAGAGCGTCAGTGTTCTTAGACCAGTCCAGTTTATTGTCAATGTGGACCCCCAGGTACTTATAGTCCTCCACAATGTCCACACTGACCCCATGGATGGAGATTGGGGTCACCGGTGTCTTGGTTCTCTTCAAATCCACCACCAGTTCCTTTGTCTTTGCCACGTTGAGCTGCAGATGGTTCTGCTCACACCATGTGACAAAGTTATCCACAGCAGCCCTGTACTCATCCTCATCACCCTTGCTGATACATCCAACTATGGCAGAGTCATCAGAAAACTTCTGAAGATGGCAGGTCTCAGTGCAATAGCTGAAGTCCGTGGTGTAGAGGGTGAAGAGGAGGGGAGAGAGGACAGTCCCCTGCGGTATTGCTGACCACTCTGTCTGACACACAGTGTTGCAAGCGCACGTACTGTGGTCTACCAGTCAAGTAGTCCACAATCCAGGACACCAGAGAGGCATCCACCTGCATAGCTGTCAGCTTGTCACCCAGTAGAGCTGGACGGATGGTGTTGAACGCACTGGAGAAGTCAAAAAACATGACTCTCACAGTGCTCGCTGGCTTGTCCAGTTGGGCATAGACGCGGTTGAGCAGGTAGATGATGGCGTCCTCCACTCCAAGTCGGGGCTGGTAGGCGAACTGGAGGGGGTCCAAGAGTGGCTTGACCATGGGCCGGAGCTGCTCCAGGACAAGTCTCTCCAGTGTCTTCATGATGTGAGAGGTCAATGCCACGGGTCTGTAGTCCTTGGAGCCACTGGGACGCGGCGTCTTTGGCACAGGAACGAGGCAGGATGTCTTCCACAGCATGGGGACCCTCCGGAGACTCAGGCTCATGTTGAAGACATGCTGAAGTACTCCACATAGCTGGGGGGCACAGGCTTTGAGCACCCTGGGGCTGACACCATCAGGGCCTGCAGCCTTGCTTGAGTGGAGTCTCATCAGCTGTCTCCTCACATGATCGGTGGTGAAGCACATTGTGGAGGTGTCAGGCGGAGGAGAGGTGTAGTCCTCATGAGGAGGAGTGTGGTCAGTCTGGCTACTGGGGGAGGAGGTGTGAAGGGGGCTCACACTGGAGGGTAGAGGGGTGTAAGCAGGAGGGGTGGGGGAAGGTGGAGTGGCTGTTGGTTGCACAAGACAGTCAGCAGAAGAGTCAGTGGGGGGGTGGGCGGGACCAGCAGTGTCAAATCTGTTAAAAAACTGATTCAGTTCATTGGCCCTGTCCACGCTGCCTTCAACTCCTCTATTGTTGTTGGTCCTGAAGCCAGTGATGGTCCTCATGCCACTCCAGACCTCCCTCATATTGTTCTGCTGGAGTTTCCACTCCAGCTTTCTCCTGTACCTCTCCTTAGCCTCTCTGATCTTCACCTTCAGTTCCCCCTGTATTGTTCTCACCTCCTCCCTGTCACCAGCTCTGAAGGCCCTCTTCTTGGCGTTGAGGATGGCTTTGATGTCCTTTGTTACCCATGGTTTGTTATTTGGGTAACAATGGACGGTCCTGGCTGGGACAGTGGTGTCCACACAGAAGGTGATGTAGTCTGTGATGCACTCTGTGAGCCCGTCAATGTCCTCCCCATGTGGCTCACAGAGTGCCTGCCAGTCGGTCACCTCAAAACAGCCCTGCAGTGTCTCATAAGCCTCCTCTGACCACCTCCTCACTGTCCTCATGGTCGCAGGCTGGCTCCTTACTAGAGGCACATAGCAGGGGTTGAGATGCACCAGGTTGTGGTCTGATCTACCCAGAGGGGGGAGGGGGGAGGGGGGAGCAGCTGTATGCGTCCTTAGCGTTTGCATACAGCAAGTCCAGGGTTCTCCCTCCTCTAGTGGGACAGCTCACATACTGTGTAAAGTTCGAAAGTGTTGTTGCCATGGTGAGCAATGTTGAGCAAGTAACTCTTGTAGTGAGATATGTGGACTGTGTTAGATTTTTTTTCTACTGCTGACACTACAGGCGAGACCTTAACCCAACACCTGCTGGACCGTTTAAGAAAATTGGATCTGGACCCCGCTCATATTGTTGGACAGGGGTATGACGGGGCTGGGAATGTCAGTGGAAAGGTGCAAGGCGTCCAGGCGCGCATCAGAGAACAGTATCCCACGGCAGTGTATGTGCACTGCAGAAATCATGCGCTAAACCTAGCCATTGTGCACTCTACAAAAATCCCTGTTGTCCGCAACACTCTGAATACAGCTCAAGAGTTAGTGAGCTTCATTACAGCCTCCCCAAAGCACCTGCAATGTTTGCTGAGCAACAGTAACAGTAAAAAAACGCCTTCAGAAGTTTTCAGACACACACTGGTCTCAGCATGATATGTGCCTGTCTACAGTAATCTAAAACTACGAGGACGTGTTAACCACACAGGCTGAGCTGAAAATGGACTCTGACACCAAGTGCAGCTCCACCGCATCCTTGCTCACTCGGGCCATGGAGACATTTGAGTTCATCGTCTGCCTCATCAGCACTGAGGAGCTTCTTCACTGCCTAACACCACTGAGCAATGGGCTACAGAACCCAAAATGTGAACTGCCTATGGCTGTGCAAATGGCCACAGATCTCGTGACAGTGCTTGAGAGAAAAAGAGATGACTCCACATACAGCAAAATATGGGAAAAAGCATGCTCGCGCTTGTTGAAGTCGTCCCATCATTGCCTCACATCGCCAAAAAACAAGCTCAAAGGTCTAACACACCTGCAGAAAACCCACAAGAGTACTGGAAACTGACCATTTTCTTGCCGTTCATCGACCACCTGACCACAGAAGTGAGAGACAGAGTATGCCTTGCACTACCACGTCTTAAAGCCCAGTACCTTCTCCCCGACAAATTGCTACTTTTGACAGACAATTTATGAATGGAGATAAAGGAGGAGTATGGTGCATTGATGCCCAGTGTTGACACTGCAGACATGGAGCTGAATCTATGGAGGCAGCACAACAGGCCGAAGGATGATACACCTATCGCCAGTGACATTCTCCAAGTTCTGAGACTAACCGCAGACTTTTATCCCAACGTGCATACTGTTGTGAAGGTTCTCCTAACAATGCCCATGTCCACTGCCAGTGCTGGGCGTTCATTCAGCTGTTTACGTCGCTTGAAAACATACCGCCAGAACACCATGACAGACAAGAGACTGAGTGGACTTGCCCTGATGAACATTCATCATGATATTCCTATCGATTCTGACGCCATTCTACTGGAGTTTGACGCGACGGGGAGGCGTAGACTTCATTTCAAGTAGGTAGGAACATTATTAGCCTATTATTATTATTATTATTATTATTATCATAAAGTGTGTTTTTGTGTGTTTTTATCATGTGTCTGCCTGGTGCGCCATCACCATAACGTTTTGCTGGGCTGTGTTTTTGTGTCTCTGGTCTGGTTTTGAGCTGCTGCTCAGGGACTGGCGGGCCGCATATCTGGGGGGGGGGGGGGGGGGGGGAATCTGTGCGTACTATGAAATTGAATCCTGGCGGCGCCACTGGATCAGAGTGTGGACTCTTCTGCTCTGTGTGTGCTGGAACAGACTGTTAAACTGGACATCTGTGCTCTACAGAACTGAAGCACTTTCTACCCACAGGATGAACACTTTTTTTGTTTTGTTTTTCAAATATGCATGATGGTGTGCACATCTCCTATCACTCTTCCTCATCTGTCTTGTAGATGAATCAATAAATACTGTTAATATTACCCATGAATCATTCCTTTCTTATTTGCAGCTGTTCACATCTTCCCACTTTAAATGTGAACTTACTCTTTTTTTTTGCGACAACCGATCTGTGCTGGCTGGCTCTGGCGTGCGGTGTGTATGGAGGCTCGATCAGGTGGCCTGCATTCTGGTATGACAGGATGGTCAGCAGGTGGCTGTTCCCCGCGCGCTCCATCATCTCCTTCATCTGGGACAAAAGTTCAAAGCAAAACATATACTCTTAATATTGTTGGATTTTCTTTTTGTAGACGTTTGCGTCCAAGATCAGCAAAACAGCGAAGCACCTTGTGGTGACACTGTTTTATCAACTACATGCTTTGGTTGGCGAAACATAGAAAACACCGCCAAACAACCTGCTTTGCTCTGATCCTTCTGAAAGAGACAGCTCAGATCTTTTGAGGTGGGGTTGTCTGGGGTACCTACCCTTTGTTACTGTATTAAATAAAGAAGATGTTGGTTGGTACGCCTCCAGTCTGAAAAATTGGCAGCAACGTAGTGCTGTGGAGGGGGCACCCGCAAAATGTACCTAAAAATGTCAATGATTAGTTTAAGTGTATGCTGTTCTGAGAATATTTTCACCACTTTATCTTGCCATCAGAACATGGGCGAATTATGAGACAATGGGCCCCTACGTACATAGAAGCAAAGGCCCCAACTACCTCTCCTACACAGGAGCAAGACACACAGACTCTGTGGTGGTTTGAATCTCTTTATTTCTAATTTCCAGGGCTGGTACCTGCAGTTATTCCACAAGCTAGTTAATAACATGTCGGGCAGGAAATTCAAAGTGTGGGATCATTTTGAGAAGGAGAAGGACCAACCCAAGGTGATATGTAAACTCATCTTCATTGGTCCACTACAAACATGACGTATCATGTGAAACATGGAAGTAGCTACATGCCCATTAGCCCACAGCGTCATTAACAGGCGGCTCGCTCAGTGTGTGACGTGCACTTGGAGATGAAATATAGGCCTATAATAATGAAGGTTCATTAGTGCGGTTTTGTCTTTCTCTGTAATGTAGCACAGTGTTAACAATGTTACCGAGACTATTCTTTCTCACACCTTCAACTCAAACCACCAAAATATATCATTTCATCATTACATTCCTATCGTAAACATGCAGGTGACTAGTCGACTAATGGACCTAAATGACAACTGTTGGTCGATGAGGAAAATTCTTAGTCGGGGGCAGCCCTATTAAGTTTCATCTTAAGTTCTCTCCTCCCACTTTCTACCATGACTTGCAACCTCTGGACTTCGGTGGTTTATTCACACAGGATGTCATCATGTCAGGAAACTTACATCCATTGCAGCCTCATAGGCCGGCAAGCTCTGATCGTCCTCACCTACAACCAACAACAGAGGACACTGGAGTTGTCCCACCTGCTCAGAGACAAAGGACAACTGGTGAGTCCTGCCACCAACAGGGGAGCAGCGTGAGCCTGAATTGTTCTGACCACAAATCTTAACTTTTTATGACATCTTAACTTTTTATGACTCATGTAATAATGATGTTATTTTCAGAGGTGTCACTTACATCAACTTTGAACGCAGGGTCGGTGGGGATGGGCAGCATCAGATCACGGCAGATCACCTCATTCGCCTCGTTGTAGCGAAATTTTGCAGCGTTTCTACATCAACAGACACTAAAGTCAATGTTTGATCCAGGAGAGGAGCTGTTACTAACTTCGATGGCAAAAGGAATCGTGCCTTTCATACAGAACGGTGACGCAGAAAAATCACATTAAATTCCTGCTTTGAAAAAGCAGTGTAGACAGGCTAATGATAGGTCTAATGCACAGTGGAAAGGCAGAGCTATTGATATGCAAACAGATGTTTCAGGGCATTTCTACACCCATTTATAGTGACGTGGGGCAGTGGAAATGAGGCTTGTGCACATGCGCCCAACGACACAATGTTCCAGGTTTATAAAACAGAATCAGGCAGAGCTTCGTAACTCTGATGGAAGACTGAGATTGGTGCTGGGCGATAAATCGATTTTATCGATTAATTCGAATTTGTAGTTTAGGTCGATTTGTTTTAATGAAAATCAAGTTTCTCTTTAACATCCACCACCGACGCTCCCCGCTGGGCTCCCGTAGTTCAGAATGCGCTCCCCCCTCCCCCCGTGCGCTTGATACACAAACAACATGGCAGCAAGTGGGTGTCTTCAGTCATTAGGAATTAGTTCGGTTTTGTGGCGTCAGACACAGAACAAACAGCACCCCGCTGCAAAGTGTGTTTAAAGGCTGTTGCAACCAACGGTAGCAGTACTAGCAATTTACTGCAGCACCTCAAACAGAGGCATGCTGCCGAGTGGGAGAGGTGTTGCTCCCTATGAAATAAGCAAGACCTCAGCAGCCACAGCACCGCCATCTTGGAAACATTTACAAACTGTATCCCGTATGATAAGAATGGGGCCCGGTGGAAAGCGATCACAGATGCAGCCGCGATGTATTTTGCTAGAGATATGGTGCCCAATCAAAACAGGGTCTTCTCTTTGTCTTCTTTTTGGCGTTTTTCTGATTGCACTTTAACCCCAGAGGGGGAAATCAAAACAAAAGAAAGTTAAAACTTGTTTTGAACAGTTTCTTTGAGGGGGGGGGGGTTCATTTAAATCGTGAATCGGATTTGTTTTGAAAAAATCAGAGATTCACATCTGATTCATCGAGCTAAAGTGGAGTCTGTGTGTGTAACATCATGGACAAAGTAACTGAAAACAGAACAACTTACTTGTGATAGTAAGCTAATATGTCTGCTACCGTCCCGTCCAACGGCTGCTCATGAATCCCACTAATAGCCACCACACACCTGACCTGAGAGACCACACACACACACACACACACACACACACACACACACTTTCAAGAAAAAGAAATTACTGCTGCAAATCAACATAAAAACACAAAAAAACAAAGCAAAACACAGTCTCTAAAGCTCAAAAGCTGAAACCAAAAGAACTGAGCTAAAATGCTGCTGAAAACAGGAAGTACCAGTTACACCAGTAACAGCCCACTGAAGTGAAAAAGTGGAAGAATCTCTACAAAGATGAAGGCACTGAAAATCATTGTATTAGGGGAGGTATTCATCACTCACCATGCTTGTAACATATGGTTAGCTAACAAGGGTCAGTGTTCAACCTACCCTAGTCTCAGTTCTAATCTCCTTCAAAACCAAACTTACTGTAATAACAGGCACACTGAGTTCCTATAAGCTATGTTTTAGTCACATATTCCTTACCTTTATAACTTGGGAGTAAACAGCAAATTTGAAGACTAAACTTGCGCCGAGGGAAATACCCAAAATGGCGATTCTATCGCTGAGGACTTGAGGATGCTGCTCCAGAACTCTGTAAGCCCTCTGCAGCAGGAAAACATGTCAGAAAACACATTTTATGGTGCTTTGGTGGCCCGAAACTGTGAATGACATTTCCTCTAGTTAGTTTTCATATGCAGACACACCTCCTCGAAACAAATTTTTCACGGGTTTATTAATTTTCGGTGTATTTACTAGTGTTTTATGGTGCACTGAAACTAGGTAAGATAACAAAATACTCTGCTTTTAAAATGGGTACAATACCTCATTTTAATAGTACCGGTACTTTGAGAACGGCTTGGCTTTACTAAGGGTGCTTTCACACCTGCCCTGTTCCGTTCAATCAAACTCAAGTTTGTTTACCTCCTAAGTGCAGTTTGTTTGGGCAGGGGTGAACACAACAATCACATTCAGGTGTGCACCAAAACAACTCAGTTCTCTGTAACCGGACTGAGACCACCTCTTCAAGAAGGTCTCGGTCCGGTTACAGAGAACTCTGGTGCGGTTTGTTTGCCAACTGCAGTCACATTACACATCAGGGGTTGGAGGCAGTACCTCCTCAACACAGACCTTAAAATTCTGTGTTCTATAATCTATTCGTCCACCGGGGTATCTTTTCAATATTGATATTGAGATATTCAGTTAGGTATCATGTCAAAGTCATAATTTTGGTATCGTGACAACATTAACACATAGCTCTACGGACAGGGGCCAATATTGATAAAAATTTTATTAAATCAAATCAAGGTCAAGGCGTTCAGGATTTTCTTTTGCTCTCTATCCAAATGGGAACATGTTACAGTGTGGTACAATTTAAAACAGCTACTCAGCCAGTTGGTTTTCTTTAAGCAGCTCTCAATACACTTGTTAATACACATCAAAATATTTTAATAGGAGTCAAAGTGCCAACTATAATTTAGACTTGCTGAGACATTGACATTCCAGAGTGAAAACAAAGTTTATATCTCTCAGTTTTGAGGTTAGCAACTCACTGGGAAAGAAAGTGGAACATTTGGCAGCCAAAGATTTGGTGGAGACCAAACCAGAACTAAGATAAGTGTGAACTGGACTTGGGTTTACCTCAAAGTACTCGTTGTCCACCAACTTCCCTGTTTCTATGGTGACTTTAGGTGTCACAAAGTCAAGAGCCAGGGAGGCGATGCCATGGGAGGCCAGCAGCGCTGCACGATACTCCATCAACTTTCCTCCGACCCCCCACAGGTCCAGGATGCCGGGGAAAGGTCCTGATCCTTCAGTGTAAAAAAAATACCAAAAAGATTCAGCTGATATTCTGATATGTGCATGCTCTGCTCTCTAACCTTCAGGGTGTAAGGAGCTTTTTGGTGGATGTTTGCAGATTGATGAGAGACAAGGTCATCAATCCCAGGACCTGGTCACTGCAGGACATGCTCTTTAAGATCATTACAGTGCTTTTACACATTGTTCATTGGAGGCAGTACCTCCTCAAGGCGGGAATTTTATGCCATTCTCTCGCCTCGCCATTCTATATAAAAGGTACGACTGCGAAATGGCAGGATTTTCGTATTTAATCTGGCTTTGGAGGTAGTCACGGCACAGAAACAATGTCTGTATTAACGGAACAGCCAGCAGGACGGGATCATGGGCAGCACGGATGTGACATTTTGACAACATGTTATAAGAGCGACCCACCGACCGCCAGGAGATTTAAAAAGTAGCTGAAAGCAGTCAGCACTGCAGCTTACTCAAAAAAGAACAACAGCTGCCAGAAATGTCCGCAACTTGGCGAGACAGTGAGGTTTGGGAGCTCCTTACCCTCCGAGCAGAGGAAGAGATTAGCTGTCATATAACAGGAACAGTAGGTGACTGTTAATACCATGTTAGCACCATTGTTATTATTTATAAAGCGTTGCCTGTTATGCCACACTAGAGGCCAGTGCCGTTGTGTTACAAGTCAAGCCCATCATGCCTCTTTTGATAGCGTGATGTCAGCATACTGTCTAAAATCACACAATGGAGCAGCATGATGTCATCATTGGCGGTCACTCGTAGTCGAGTATGACTGTCCTCCTTCTGGGTCCTTGTGGTTCTTCAGGTGGGCATGGAGACCAAGTCTGGACCCGATTACTCTTGTGCAGTGTGGGCAGGGGAACGCAGTGGTGGTGGGTTTGGGTTGGGCCTGTTCGATGGTTGCTCTTTCCTTTCTGAGTCTGCGCTTGTCTTGTGCAGAATGGCGGAGGTCATCATTATACTGTGCAGCACCCTCACGGACAAGGCTTCTCCAGGTGGCCCCTCTTTTGCCATGTCTTCCCAGGCTTTAAGGTCTATGTGGCACTTCTTTATGTTGGTTTTAATGCTATCCTTGTACCTCTTCTTTTGGCCTCCTAGGGCACGTTTCCCTTCAACTAGCTGGGAATAAAAGGACTTGTTTTGGGAGGCAAGAGTCAGGCATGCGGATAACATGACCAGTCCATCTGAGCTGGTTTTGGGCAATGATGGCAGTGATGGTGGGAATGTCAGCCTCCTCCAAGACGCTGGTGTTGGTGCGTCGATCCTCCCAGCTGATCCTAAGGATTTTTTGTGGGCATCTCTGATGGTACGCCTCAAGTGCTTTTAAGTGCCTGCTGTATGTGGTCCAGGCTTCTGATCCATACAGAAGGGTGGGGAGCACCACTGCTTTATAGACCAGGATTTTGGTCTTTGCTTGGTGGTCGCGGTTCTCAAAGACTCCCTTTCTTAGCCTTGAGAAAGCCCCACTGGCACAGCTGAGGCGGTGGTGTATTTCATCATCATTGACAGCTTTTGAGGATAGGAGGCTGCCAAGATATGGGAAGTGGCCCACATTTTCCAATCTGGTGTTGTCAATGGAGATGTCTGGGGGCAGGACAGGCGTACTGCTGTTTGGTGGTGGTTGATGGAGGATTTGGGTCTATTTTAAGTTAATGGCTCGACCAGGCTGTTTGTAAGCTTTTGCAAAGGCAGTCAGGGTACAATGTAGGTCCTCTTCTGAGAGGGCTACAAGGGCATTGTCGTCCGCATACTGCAGCATTGTGTCTAACGCAGAGGCAGCATGAGGAAGGGACATCGTAGTGTCTCTGTAACATGATCTCTGTATAAAACGGGCGAAAGCAGTTCAGACTCACTTACTGAGTAGCGGTTTTGATTTGGAGGTTTGGGGATTGAAGTAGAGGTAGTTAGGTAGAGGCTTAGATACAGAAACACAGATGCCTAATTAGCTGCTTGATCGTACATCAATGTCGCCGCCATATTGGAAAGGTTAAGACTTGCCTGTGATCAAGTGCAATTAAACGGGGGAGCTGCATTTTTTCCCCATTAACATTTATATTCTTCAAACGATTTAAATGAGTCATTTTTATATTCAAAAGTTCTTGATCTGCATGTAGTAAAAAAAAATTTGTTAGGCTATAACCACTGCTGGATGCTCAGTAGAGGAGTGTGTGTTGAGTTTACATGAACTGATTTATGTGGTGTAAAATAATTCATTGTCATAAGAAACTGTAAAAACTTATTTGTCATGCATAAATTTGGCTCATTTTCCTTGGTTAATACTTATGAAGACGTTTCTGTATAGACCCTTTTAGAGCCGACGTCACCCACAGGACACCTCCCTCCAGACTCCCCTCTGGTCCTACCTGGGGGCAGGAGGAGGGCAGCAGTGAGTCTGCCCTCTGTGATTGGGATCCTGCGGATGCCGGGCGCCATGAACCAACGTTCCACCACCACACTGGCCAGCGGCACCTGGTCCGAGAAGCCTTCAGTCTGGTGACCCTGGTACACTGAGATTGTGACCTCCATGGGAGTCTGGACGTTCATCTTCCTCAGCCTGAGGGATGATGGGACAGAGTTGAATCTGATACTGATAATTGTTGATTAGTATCATCTGAACAGCTCTACCATTGTTGGTCTACCTGAGCCCAGGTTTGCTGCCTGGAACTGGTCTGAGGCTCCACAGTAGACCCATCTGTTCAACCCCAGAATATGTCCCGCCCAGACTGGGATCCTCTGAAACTGTAAAATAAAAGAACAGGTATAAACAACTATTTCATTTTTCTAAACTTAAACTTCAGTGACCAGTTTGAATCTGTTTTGCATTTATCAGTGTGTTAAATTACAAAACTGACCATCTTCCTTCAAACTTACAGTTTTTGTGGTTAATGGATTTGGTGATTTAGGTTCAGTCTGTAGCTGGACATTAATTTGATTAAACTGCAGCACTACCACCACTGATAAAATATATATTTTGAAATAATAACAGAATGTTTGAATTCCTGGAGTATTTTCTAGTTCTTTTTTAGTATAACAAACACTTGTATTTTTGATCCTACATTATTTACATTTTTTAAATTTCAAACCAAGACGCCTACAAATACTCCAATAAACTTACCATTCTTGGAACACATTTACCAGATTTAACAGCCCCCCCTCGAGTCTAGATAGTGAACCACGTACCGTTCACGGTCCCAGTGGCATTAGCGGTGTAGTGAGCGAACGCTTCCCAGCTGTCTCCATTTTCACACTGGTGGATGGCGCGGATGGTCAGGTGAGAACCAGGAAAGACTTTCTGGACCAAGATGATGAACTTCTCATCCACAAGTCCTCTGGATGGCTGGACTGTCAGCCTCACACAACGCTGTTTCACGTCCATCCTGAACTAAGCACAAACATAAACCCAGAGTCACTTGCTGCCCCAAGTGAAGGAGTTAGGAGTGAGCAGTGAGGGATTGATGTTTGTTTGGAGAGTTGTATGAACTGATCAGACTATGAATGATTCACAAAGACCAGGCATATGCACACACAGAGCCCAGCACCTGCCCTTTTGTCCCCTGTCTGGATAAGTGCCCTTTTTTGCAAGACATTTCTTTTTCTAATTTAATATTTCAGTTTTGTAATTTGGCCCATGGCATCAATTCTCCATTATAAGCGTGTTGTCATGCCTGACAACCACATCAGAGTTTTAATTTTGCCAGACCGCAAGAGCCCCTGCCCCTCCCTCCTCGGCATCCCTTGTCAGAGTCACCACAGTTTAGACCAGGGGTACTCAAATAGAAATCTTAAAGGCATGGTATGGAATTCTTTTCTGAGGCCATTGTTGCTAAATTACTTGAAATCCACAATCCACGACTGTCACTGTGCACACAGTTCTGCGATGTCTGGCTCAATCATGGTCAGCTTCAATCTCAGGTCTGGCTCAGCATCCATCCTGCCTCTGTATTTTGTCTTAATGACAGCAAGTGACAAGAAGCCTTTCTCGCACAAATATGTTGTCGCAAAAGGAAGGAGAAAGCGCACGGCCTTATCTGACAGTGCAGCGCATTCCTTGTGTTGCCGTAGGCCTGTAGTTGACTGAGTCATAAAGTATCTTCAGAAACGTTTGATATGGGGAAGGTTTTGTCCTGTAAGAACACCTGGACCTCTCTGTGCAACTCAAAAAGCCTTGAAAGCACCTTCCCTCCTGATAACCACCTGACTTCTGTATAAAGCAGGACTTGGACATGCTCGCTGTCCATTTAATCACAGAGCATGTGAAACAGTCGAGAATTCATTGGTTGGGCCTTAATAAAGTGAACTGTTTTTACAGCTGAGTCAAGCACTGACTTCAACTCATCGGGCATCTTCTTCACCGGTGCCACGTCCCGAATGCGGGCTGCTACTCCACTGTGGCGGCCCATCATTGCCCTGGTGCCGTCGGTGCAGACCCCGACACACTTTTTCCAATTGAGCCCATTCTCTTGGATGAAGGTGTTCAGTAGCTGAAATACGTGCTTGGCTGTAGTTCTACTTTCCAGTGGGTGACAGAAAAGAGAATCCTCCTGAGCTGCACCATCAGGCTCATATCTGACGTACACAAGCAAATTAGCCAAATCTGCAACATCGGTTGTCTCATCCAGCTGGAAGGAATAATAGCAACTTCTTTTAATGCGCTCAGTCAGTGTCTTTTTAACATTATCTGCCATGGTGCGTATTCTCCGTGACACTGTGTCATTTGAAAGCAGCACCAAGTTAAAGTGTTTGGCAGCTTCAGACACAGTTGCTCGCCAATCGTGTGTGGTTTACTGGCTTTCGTTATTCGGAGGCTGGCACGGTACAAAACCTCCAGTGCTTTGGCTGTGGGTGTAGGACTGAATTGTGGACTTGGCCTGCTTCAGTCCATCCCGCTTTCTTAAAAAAAAAAAACAATGGTTTATCTTTCAGCGCAGAGTGTTTGGTTAAAAGGTGCCATCTGAGATGCGCTGGTTTCATGGATTGATTGCTGAGGACTTTACCCCATACCACATACTGTGTCCTTGGCTCTGTCTTGGTCCCGTGCCAACTAAATCCAAATTTGAGACAATTATTTCCTTGCTGCTTTGTGCCGCTTGCTGTTAGTGGGTGCTGTGGACATTTTACTGGCACCTCTTGAGTAGCTGCTAGCACCTGTGCTCGGTTCACTGTCGTCCTCCACTTCATTTTCAACATGGCTGCTCCAATACTTTCCTCCTGAACAGCAGTCCACTTCATAAGAGTTCCAGTTTGGAGCCACGATTGTAGTGTCCTTGAACCACTCATCTTCAGTCTCTACATTTTCACCTCTGTTTATATATCCAGCACACTTCAAAACGAATCGTGTCTCAAGTACACATGCGCAAAGTGCGTGAATGTGACTATGTAGCAGAGATAAAAATAAAGGAAAGACAAAACTTATTTTAAATATGAATTCATTGTGTTTTATGTATTTTCATTCTAAGGTTTGTAGTATTTGATAATATTGTATGTTTTCAAAATCATTTAATTTAAAAATTATATATTTATGACCTTACTCCATGTACCACTAGAGGGAACTCACGTACCACAGTTTGAGAGTCTAGGTCAGGGGTTGGCAACCGGCGGCTCTTCAGCCTCCTTGTAGTGGCTCCCTCTGGCTTTGACCAAAAAAAAGGCAAAAAAAGAAAATGAATAACAGTTACTTCTTAATTTAATTTTTATTTATTTATTTATTTTTTATTTTGCTGCAGTTATCTTTGAGTTTGAGGTGATACTAATTTTAAAAAGTTTTAACAATTTGTCAACTAAAATATGTGTCACATCCACGTCTACAGCCCTCGCCTTTACCTGCAGGCGGCTTCTTGAGTGTGCAACCCCTGCCCTCGGTAAACTAACCATGAATAAATCCAAAAATAGTCTCAGAGGAAAATAGAGAGTTAATTCTGCGTGGACAGATTCCTTTGCCTTCACCACCAGCGATGCTGGCTTACCTATGTGCTTGATATGTGGCGAGAAATTAGCAAACAACAAAAAATGTAATGTTGAAAGACTTTTTTCAGAACAAGCAAGCAAGAAAAAGTACCAAACTGGAGATGAGCAAAAGAGAGCGATTTCGGAAATGCAATGGAAAGTTGTGCAGAGTAAACATACTTTCAAGAAGTGGATTCAGTCTCCAAACTCAACTACAGCTGCTAGTTTTGTGGCAGCTCAGGAGATCGTAAGGCAGGGAAAGCCGTTCACAGATGGAGAATACATGAAAGAATCGTTCATAAAAATATCAGAGCATCTATTCTCAGACTTCAAAAACAAAGAGGAAATTGTTCAGAAAATTAAAGAAATGCCTCTCTCTGCAAAGACATCAAACATCAGCAGTAAGCAAATTGATGACATCAATTCAGCTCAGGCATATTCAATTGCCTGTGATGAGTCAAGTGATGTAAACAATATTGAGGAGACAGCACTGTTATGCAGATATGTAAACTTCCACAGGAGGAACTGATTGAAGTCATACTGATAAAAAGCCAAACACAGGGGGAGGACATTATGAGGCTGTTGTGAGTTGCGTAAAAGCCAAAGGAATAAACACCACTCACCTGGTGTCAGTGTTAACTGATGGGACACCTAGTATGAGAGGAGCACAGAAGGGCTTTGTGAATTTATTTAAAAAGTCACTGGATCGAAAGCTGCTGACGTTTCACTGCATCTTGCACCAAGAAGCACTGTGCGCTCAAACATTCCCCCCCGAATTGTATGGAAGTGATGAACCTTGTTATTCAGATAGTGAACAAAATAATGGCAAAGGGGTTAAACCACCGACAGTTCTGTTCATCGTTGGATGAAGTCAACAGCGCATACTCGGATCTCCTGCTGTACAACAAAGTCCGGTGGCTGTGCTGGGGAGAGGTGCTGAAACGCTTTGCTGCTTGTCTGGAACATGTGAAAACCTTCTTGCAAAGCAAAGGCCTCAGCTATCCCGAACTGAGAGATCTAGGTTGGCTGGAAAAGTTGCACTTCATGGTGGCAAGTATGACAAGTAACTTTAACACGCTGAACAAAAATCTCCAGGGAAAGGGAAGCATGGCCCTGCAGATGCTGGAGGATTTTTGGCGTTTGAGCGCAAGATGACAGTGTTCGCCAGAGATGTACAGAGAGGTACGAGAGAGTTCAAAGAAGAACACAATCACATAAATTGTGATTATTTACAGCATGCAATTATGGCAATGCAAGCTGCATTTGGGGAAAGATTCAGTGAGTTCAGAAAGGAAAAAAACACTCCCTGTCACACCCCTGGACATTGACCAATCCCTGCTGAACATTTCCGCATTCATAGGAGTAAGTCAGCCCGATCTTGAAATTGAACTGGCCAACATAGCGGATAAAGACTTATGGGTGTCCAAGTTCAAAAGCCTGACAGCAGATGTTGAAGAAGTCGCCCGTCAGAGGGCCATTCTCACTAAAGAGCACAAATGGAGTGATATTGAAAACCTCCCCAAACCCGACAAACTTGTTTTTGAAACATGGAATGCCATTCCCAACACGTATATGAACATGAAAAAGTATGCATTTGGAGTCCTGTCCATCTTTGGCTCAACATACTAATGCAAGCAGGTTTTCTCGAGCATGAACTTCATAAAGTCCAAATATTGCTCCCGCCTCACAGATAACAGCCTGCAGTCCTGTGTGAAGATCAAAGTCACGTCTTACAGCCCTGACATAGAGAAGATCTGCAGCGATCTTCAGAAACAGAAGTCACATTAAACAGGTGAGAACATTAGCATTTAACAGGCTATTATTTTTCAGAAAAACATTTATTTTAGACCCAGAGCTGATGTAGTTTTGTTTGTATGTTCAGGTGCTTCGGCTGATTGCAGTACGTGGCTGAGGAAAAAAAAAAAAACAAGAGGATGGCAGCACACTGAAATGGACTTTAGTCACAAACATTCCTGATTTTATGTTTACTCTTTTTAAGCTGCTAAGCTGCTGCTCTATGTTTTATTTATATTAAAGTGGGTTAGTTTTTATTTTATTAATTTCACACAAATATGGGAAGGACTCAAATAGGCATAGTTCAGTGTTTAATTCATTTTAATGTAGGCCTGCACATGCACACTACACTTCTGTTTGGGATTTTCCTTCGTTACAACAGGTAAAAATAGAAAATGAATAAAACTTTATAAGCTGTGTCATGTTTTGCGCCTCCAGACTATTTTATTTTTTATCTAAATGGCTCTTTTGATAGTAAAGGTTGCAGACCCCTGGTCGAGGTCTTAGACAGTTAAACAAAACATGTTTACTGAGATTGAACAATTTTGAACATGGCAATGTGACAAGGACAGAGTGAAACACTGTGTGATACTGGGGCAGAACGAGCTGTGGCATAATGCCAAGTATCAAGATAAAACAACACAAGTTTTGCAAACAGCAGGAAATCATGATGGTTGTCTGAGGAGGAGTATAAGAATGTTTGGTGAACTGTTCTGCAGTGCGGTCTCATTGTGGCATTTGAAGTTGTAAGTTGTGTCTTCAATAAAATGTCCCACAGAAGGCTGAGATTGACCCAGTCTCATAAAGAGTCTTTTTACACACCGTCTTCCTCCAGCTTTTGGGCAGTTTCTGGCAGACTATTAAATGAAATCATAGTAGTTTTCTCGTTAACTTTATTGGTCTCTAAACAGTCTTGGAATTACATAAATTGGGTTTGACTGGAAAACTGAGAACTGGCAGATATATACTCTTCACACTATTTCAGTTCTGCACACAATTTGACCAGTATTTGATTAAAGTAGCCCCAAGATTTAATTAATAAATGATGAAAAAAAAGTATTTAATTGTTGTCATATTCTACAGATTGTCAAGTCCTCAGGCAAATCTGTTATTTGTGATATTGGACTATATTAGAAAATGAGTTGAACTCCTTTACAACATCAGAGTAGGTGACTATATTTGAAGACAAACATCTATAAACAGTTTTAAACATTCAGGAATCTCTGCACAAAGGCCTGAATATTAACTCAAAGTCCAGTGAAATTATTAATTTCATCCCAAAGCTTCCTGAGAATCACTCATTTACTCCTTAAATTGCTTCATTTCAAACACTTACTGTACAGCAGATTGATAGCCGATGCAGATCTCACAGCTTTCTACTTCAGGTTTGGAGAAACACTGAATGACAGCTGAGATTTATTTAACCATCAGAGGTTATGCCTCCCAGTCTGGAGGTTCAGCCTCCTCTCACAGCGCAACATCACTCTGTGTGGACACAAGATGGCAGCGTCAAGTCACTGATTTGTTCACCGTGCAGAATGGGAGAACCATCAGCTTTCTTGAATCTTCTCCCCTTCCATGCAGCGCCAAAAAGATGACACAAACTGTGCGCATACGCAGAATCAGTGTACACATTGACTCCCTTGCCCTCGGCAAACTCACATGCGTAAGTTAAAGCTTTCAACTCAGCTAGCTGTGCTGAGCATGGCTGGGGACACTCCTGTCCACACACTATCTCCATCCTTCCATCTTTTTCCTCCACTACAGCAAACCCTGCTGTAGTGGGTTCATGGAGCCGTCCATGAACAATATCATGTCAGCGGCTTCCAAGACAGTGGCACTCAAATCAGAGTGTAGTTTTGCATCTGCTTCAGCCACACAATCATGTGGCTCTCCCTCAAATGGCAGTGGAATAGAATCTGCAGGATTCTTTGCTTTACACACAAGCACTGTCACATCTGGATATTCAGGAAGTCTGTGATAGTCAGTGAGGCGCTGTGCAGTTAACACAAATTTTCCTTTTTCAATCAGATTTACCAACTTGTGGTGAGACAAGATCTCCATGGGATAACCCATGGTTAATGCTGACGCTTTCTCATACATCAGGTGCGCTGCAGCCAAATGGCGATAACAAACTGGCAGTCCAAGCTCCACTGGTGTTAACGCCACAGAGTAATATGCTATAGGCTGCGCATGTGAACCAACACCTGTCTTTTTAGCTAACATTCCACAGGTGTGGTTTTGTCTGCACGACACAAGCAACTGAAAGGGTTTCTCATAGTCAGGAAGTGCTAATGCTGGTGCCTGTTACAACAAAGTTTTTATTTTTTCAAACACTATGACTGTGGTCGGTCTGGATCCTTGCAGTGTTGCCGTTTTTTCAAGGAAACCTTGTGACCTCGCTCAGCTAGCATAGTCAGCAAGGCCATAGAATCCTTATGACACGTTTCCAAGTCGGTGCACAGAGAATGAGACCAATATTCCAACAAGGTTCATTATGTCTTTATGAATGATATCTTGTGCTTTTTTAATACCCTTGTCTGACTAAAAGAAAAAAGCACAGAATGAGACCAGTTCGAGCCGAATCCACTGCAGACTCACGCGGAACAACCACATACGTTGGCAGTCTATATTAAGAGTTTTAAGATCAGGACTAGATCAGGAGCCGAAAGTCCGAACAGTTTCGAGTAATCAAACCAATCTCCTGTCTAAAACATCACACAACAATTTACATGGCCAACAGACTGCACTCAAATCTCCTCACTCCTCCAAACAAACATATGCTAATGACACTCACAGGCATGCTGTTAGTAAAACCAGACATGTTAAAAGCATTGTACCCTTCTCCAACAAAAACAACAGTTTTCCCCCACAAGTAATTTGAGGAGAGCCAAATTTGAATCTGAATTTGGACAATTTTATTTCAGAATGACTTTACCAGCATCTCCCAGCATCCCCCTCCATCACAGACAGTGTTTGAATGTTTCTTTAACAAAAAGCAAAAAAATTCTCTTACCTCAGTACACTGTTGAAAACTGTCTGCGAAGACTGAGCGCAGAGAGCTGCCAGGCCAACCCAGTCCCAATGGCTCCTACTGAATCATGACACCATAATTCTGTGGTGGCAAATAATAATGACAAATCAATACATTTCAATGGTGCATTTATTATGTATTCAATGATGGTTCAATAATTGAGACAATAGTTGGAACAAAGTACATCTCACCTGCTGCAGGTTTAAGGATTAGAGTAAGGTTAGATGATCTGATGTAGAGATCAAGAGCAGACCAGACGAAAAAGAGTCTTCGGCCAGTCTCCGCCTATGTCCCTATCCTGTCCCTATCTTCAGTGGGGACATTCTTCCCTAATAAGGTAACATTCAGTGGTAAGTATCTAGCATCATCCAATCAACTATCAAATTCCAGCCAACCATTGCACTTAAGATACAATGTCAGTGACCCAGACATCACCTTTTGCTACTTAAAAATTAGACACGTATCAGAGGGAAATATTGTACCTTTTTAAGATTATTTTTTTATTTGACAGGACAGATTAAGCGAGAAAGGGGGAGAGTGAATTGATCTTTTGTTCTATGATTCAATCTGGAAAATGTCATGACCATCAAAGTTGTAATCAACTGTGAGTCACGTAACATTATGTATGAGGTAAAATCAATGGGACTTCCAGTTCCTGAACCAGGTGACCACAAAGTAGCATAGCCACTCTATAACCCTCAGTTGTTGCCATGGTTACAGGCGGGAATGCATAGCTGCACCAGGGTTTGTGCCGCCATACAGATTCTTCTTCAGGAAGGCCAGCGTCTTCCTCCAGGCGTCTTCCTGAGCACGAGAATGTGCCACCATCTCTCCGCCCCACAGAACCATCACTGCGAAGACAACAGGGAACAGACAATGACGTCAAAGCTCTACGCTCCTTTACGTTGGGTGATTCAGAGACAGAGCTTCCTAATCAGAAGGTGAACCTACGCTTCTGACGGGTGCTCAATGATCTGAGGGTGCTGGCTCGGAAGAATGGCGTGAACGGAGGTTCAATCAGGTGACCGGCTTTTGGGTATGATAGGATAGTCAAAAGGTGGCTGTTCCCCGCCCGCTCCATCATCTCCTTCATCTAAAAAACACAAAGTGAAACACACAATCTTGTATGTCTAACATATTTGAATGTTTTAATGCTGTATTGTGTTGTGTGTGTTGTATGTAGCTTTGCTGGATATATATATACAGTATATCTATCTATCTATCTATCTATCTATGTCTATATATATATATATATATATATATATATATATATATATATATATATATATATATATATATATATATATACATATACATACATATACATATACACATACATACATACATACTTATTTATATGTACATCTCTTTCTAAATTAAGTTCAATTTCATTTAAGTGAAAGTCACTACATAAAAGGGCTGGATGAACCTGCAGGCAGCAGGTACCGGCAGAAATTTAAAACTCATGTTGGAGGTGATCCATACAAACCGTAGAGAAGTGATTCATCCCACAATTTTACAATTTGCTCGGTGTGGACATGATCGTCGTAACAAATGACCTCGTCAGCTAGACCTCCCAATGTTACCTCCCATTGTTATACAGCAAGTCGATGAAGACGTGTAAGAGTCTCGTGGACTATAAGTTGGGTCCACGACTGAAACGACTGCTGTCATGTTTTTGGCCAGATGAGTAAATGTGCTTGAGTGTAACTGTCCTCTATATTTTATCTGTACATGGATGCACCGCTGTGAGCCTAATAAAAATAATGAAACAGTTTAGTTTTAAGATGTTAATGAAGTATTTCAGAAAGTGTTGGTTAATTTACACGTTATTTATTCATATGATTAATTTATGTTATACTCTTTTCTCTTTATTTATATTTTGTGATTACATATATGCCATGTTTACTCTCAGTGAACAGTAGAGTTTAATCCTGTGACTTCAAACATTAAGATCGAGCTTGTTATTCAGACAGGATGTTTTCATGCCAATAAACTCACATCCATTGCAGCTTCGTAGGCCGGCGTGTCCTGATCGTCCTCACCTACAACCAGCAGCAGAGGACACTGGAGTCGTCCCATCTGCTCAGAGACAAACAGCATCAGCATTTCAGCTCTTATCATCGGCTACAGCTTTGATAATTAATGCATCATCTAAATTCTGTGGAGAGGCTACAAAAAATGCAGTTAACCTGTTTTGATGTGAATTGAAATTACTGCCTCACAGTTGTATTCCTCCACAATGTCACAGTGAAGTTGTTCTTTGACGTTTCGGCTATAAAATGTCATCACTTCCTCATTTTATCCTATTAGTGAATTAAAGTTCTGTCATAATTTGTCATAGGACCTTTGACCACCAAATTCTAAACACTTTATGATTGAGTCCAAGTGGATGTTTATGCCCAATTTAGAAAACTTCCTCAAGGTGTTCTTGAGATATTGCGTTCACGAGAATGAGACGGATGCAAGGTCAAAGTGAACTTGACCTTTGACCACAAAACTTGAGCATAGCGTTAGTTCAGGCAGAACAGGATGTCAAGCTCAGCTCATATCCCAGCTACATCAGCTGATCTCAAGAGCCAAACAACTGATGGATCAGCTGATTGATGGAAGAAAGTCAGCTGATAGATTAATGATTCCTTTAAATCTCATTCAGGGTGCCCTGTTTAAACTGCTCTGGCCTGCCTACTGTTGCTGCTTCCTCTGCAAGCCCCTTTGCAACCTGACTCCACCCCAGCTCCTCTTTTTATGTTGTGTCTGACTTATCAATGTCATTTCTGTTTGTCATTGATGCTGCTCTTTTCTGGTCCCAGAGGGGTCTTTGCTGCTCTCTCTGCCTCAGGCTTTCCTCATTTGCATATGGAAGGGCAGAGAGGTGTGCTCTCCCTGCCTTATGGCTTTCAACACAAGTGTGTGGAAGAGGTTATCTGCATACTCCCAAGGAAAGGCAGGGAGGTTCCAGAACAGAGCCATACTGCCAAATATAATACTGCAAATGGAAATAAAGCTTTCTTTGACTAAAGTGTTCCTGACTGAAATGTAATCAGTTCATTGTTAAGTGAGTCGAAGTGACCGTGGCTCACTCAAGGCCTTTTTGAGATTGGGTTCACAACGATGAGAGGGTGTAAGGTCAACCTTCAAAACCAAACCAGTTCATCATTAAGTCCAAGTGAACATTTGCATCAAACTTAAAAAAATTCCCTCAAGGTGTTCTTGAGATTTGTTGTTCACAAGAATGAGACAGACAAGATCACAGTGACCTCTGACCATCAAAATCAAATCAATTTATCACTGAGTCAAAGTGAACATTTGTGCTAAATTTTAAGGAATTCCCTCAAGATGTTTTTGAGACATCACGTCCACAACAGTGGGATGGACAGATGGACAAATGGATAACCCGAAAACATAAAGAGAAAGAAATTGTGGGTGGCTCTGGTATTTAAGTGGTTGAGTGGCTGCAATGTTCACGGTTTAGTTCTTGTTGGGAAATATTTTACTATCACATCAAGGCAATATCTGGTGATACTCACATCTACTTTGAGTGAGGGGTCGGTGGTGATGGGCAGCATCATATCTCTTAAGATCACGTTGTTATCTTTGTCAAAGCGAATCTTTGAAGAGTTTCTAATATGACAAAAAAAAAGACTGAAAACTTCTTCATACACTGAAAGGTTCTAAGTTTGTCCTGAGGGTGGTGTAAGGACAGATTAAGGAATCATCCAGGTCTAAAAGGTCAAAATCAAAGGTTCATTGAGGTAGTGAACAAATATCTTAAACTGAAGGCAGATCAACTTACTTGTCAAAGTAACTTAAATTTTGTCCTAGAGATCCATCAACCTGTTGCATGTGGCTCCCACTGATACACACTGCACACCTGAGCTGAGAGACCAAACACACTCAATTCTGTAAATAGACATATATGATTTACACATGATCAGCTGTGACCGAAATCAAAATTCATTTTATTGGACAAGAAAGAGCCAATGGTACCAAAAGTGAAATAACTTTCAGCTGTAGCTGTCTTACCTTCATAACTTTGGAGTAAACAGCCATTTTGAGGGTGATACTGGTGCCGAGGGAAAGACCCAACATGGCGATCCTGCTGCCAAGGATCTGAGGATGCTGCTCCAGGACTCTATGGGCCTTCTGCAGTCGTCAGCATTGTTGAGAGAATTGTGATTTTAGTTGGATTTTGGGGGTATTTTCATACTCTTCATTAACATGCCTATTAACTAACACTGACGTCATCATTATCAAGGATAACTCTCTGTATTTCTTTCTGCATTTCTTGCGTTCTACATCCCTCGATCTGATATTCAGTGTTAGATATCACAAAGCTTCTGATCAGCTGTAGTGACTCAAACCTGATTTTTTTTAAATTGCTAACACTTTTGATCTTTGACTCTCAGCTTTCCTCTCAGTGTCAGACGACTGGATCTGTCCTGGAGGAGGGTCCCTCCTCTGTTGTTTGTCTTTAAGGTTCTCGTTTTTTTCATCTTAAAGGGTTCTTTTTCTAACGTCGTTTGGTTTTTCACTGTGGGAATCGCCTTGGCGTGACCAACTACGGAAGCTCCAATGACACCACGTCTGTCAGTGACAGACAGGTCGAACTGTGCTAGGGGCACGCCTCCTCATATTACCACAGGGGTATAGACTACAGTTCGAGATGAAACCACCCAGATTCCACTATGTGTTCGTTTCAGTGGTCAGGGGGGATTCAGCACGAGTCCTAGGGGACAAAATACAATCCCTTTTAACCAAACAAGCGATCAGAGCCGTCCCAGGCGAGGAGGCTCAACAGGGCTTTTACTAAGATGGCGCCAGGGTGCTCGGCTGGCCGTCTGTCTCTCTGCTCTGTGTTTGCTGTGTGTTTAGTGATTTACCTGTTCTGTCATGAGGTGTCGTCTCTCCTCACCTATGATCGTCAGACTCTGCTTGAAATTGGATGCCTCTTCGATCAGCTCAAATACGAGCCATTGGTGAACTTTTCTCCATGCCTCGAGGAAATCCCAGCGTTCCTGAGGTGTCCTCCACTCCATCTTGCCCGTCAGAGACGCCGGAGAAGACGGGGTAAACGCGGAGGCCTCCGGGTCAGGATCGTGGCTCACCTGAGGTCCGTTCGTGTGTCTGATCGCTGCATTAATCTGCACTTTCTGGACGTTTCCCCCGCCCTGCACTCGATGAGGATTAGAGACCGATGGATCCGGCCGGTGCTCCCTAACGTTAGCAGCTCTGACAGCGTCAGCTGTTCGGCGGACCCCGATCAGCTGTTGCTGCCTCCTACCAGCTGGTGTGTTTGGACCGGGAGACGTGGCGTGGACCGTTGGAACCTCCGCACACTGAAGCGTGCTTCTCCATCTGACACTTTTAATCTCCGTTTGGCCTTGCTGAATGTGAGATCCGTCACCAACAAACCTTTTTAACTTAATGACTTTTTTACCTCACGCAAACTGGATTTTATGTTCTTAACTGAAACCTGGCTCCGTGAAGGTGATCTTGCTCCTTTTTTGGAGCTCCTTCCCCCTGGATGTAGTTTCTTCAGCTCCCCTCGCACCACCGGCAAAGGTGGAGGACTGGCATCCGTATTCAAATCCTCCTTCCACGTCCAGCAGTCTCCAGCTGTCAACTGCTCCTCCGGAAAACCAGAGGAGATCGAGCCTTTGCAGTTGCGGCTCCCACGCTGTGGAACGCTTTGCCCCTTTCTGTGCGGTCTGCGAATAGCCTCTCCACTTTTAAAACACGTCTCAAGACCCACTTGTTCACCCTGGCCTTTGGCTGAGCAGAGTCACCTCTATTGGATCTTTCATCTGTTTTATTTCACTGTGTTATTGCTTTGCTTTTATTGTCAGTTACTGTTGATGATTATTTTACTGTAAAGCACTTTGGTTGGCCACAGGCTTTTAAATGTGCTATATAAATAAAGTTGACATTGACATTGACTCCCGTTATTTCCTCACTCCAGAGAAAGGGAGCTTGGCCCTTCACCCCATTTTAGATCTCCGTGTGTTAAAGACACACCTACAAAAATACACTTTCAGGATGTTAACACACAAAGTACTCTGTCGTTCAGTTCGCCCGAGGTTCGTAACGATCGATCTCTCGGACCCATATTTCCACATCGCCACTCACCCCGCACACAGAAAATTCCTCAAGTTTGCTTATCAAGGCAGAGCTTACGTATATCAAGACATCCCTTTCGGGCTGTCACTGATGGACATAGATGCACCTCTGGGTGTGGACGCTCTAGCTCACCCGTGGCCAAACATACTGCTCTATGCGTTCCCCCCTCTCAGCCTGATCTCCCCCACCCTGGACAGGGTGAGAGAACAGGGTTTGTCGCTAATCCTGGTAGCACCACGGTGGCCGTCCAAACATTGGGTGGCAGAGAGAATACAGATGCTGGCGGGCAAGCCATGGCCTCTCCCAGTACGCAGGGATCTGCTCTCCAAGGCGCCTGGGGAAATCTATCACCCTCACCCAGATCGCGTAGCACTCTGGTCTTGGCCCGTGAGAGGTGGAACCTGAACGCTGCAGGCTTGCCAGCACAGGTCATTGACACCATTCAGAGTGCAAGAGCCCCCTCCACTCCCGCTCTTTATAGTGGCAAGTGGCGGGTTTTTGAGGAGTGGTGCGACTCAAGGCACACCATCCCCTTTCAGTGTTCATGGTTGACCTATTGTGTTTCCTGCAGGAAAAAGTAGAAAAGCGGCAGCTTGTCATGTGGGCATCCAGGATAAGCCTGTGGGGCAGCATCCTTTAGTGTGCCACTTCATGAAGGATGCACGCCGCAAGCTCACAGTTTCCAGGCCCCTGGTCCCACTGTGGGATCTGTCTGTGGTGCTGGACGCCCTCTCTCGTCATCCTTTTGAGCCTTTAGAGACTGTGGGTATAAAGTTTGTTTCGCTGAAAACTGTACTGCTTTTGGCCCTGACGATGGCAAAGCGTGTAAGTGATTTACAAGCTTTGTCCATTCGCCCTTCCTGCTTGCAGTTCGCGCCGGGTCTCACCAAGGTCTGCTTGAGGCCCAACCCGGCCTTTGTTCCCAAGGTGGTAGAATCAGCCTACAGATGTCCTACAGTGGAGCTTATGGCATTTCACCCACCTCCGTTCTCCTTGGTGGAGGAGTGGGAGCTTAACACATTATGCTTGGTGCGGGCTCTACATGTGTATATGAGTAGGACAGCAGGATTCAGGAGGGATGATCAGCTGTTCGTGTCCTGGGCCACTCCCCATAAGGGCAAGCCATTGTCCCACCAGAGGCTTTTCCACTGGATTGTGGGCTATGCCTCACACTTCTGTGCAGTTTTACAGGCTGGATGTCTCAAAGCCATCCCTAGCACAAGCGGTGCTAGAATCAAATACGTCAGAGTCCGGGTGAGAGTATCTACCCGACTCATTGTGGGCTTCGGGAGACTCAGGGAGTAGTCTATATCTCCCATAGTGAAACACCGAATGACGTTAGAAAAAGAACAATGGGTTACTTGACGTAATTCCCGGTTCTTCGATAACAGAGTAAGGTGTTTCATCAATACTGCCCTCCTTGCATAGACACGGAAAGAAACTGGTCTGGAATGATTTGGAAAGGGCCGGTCAACTGTGGTAATATGAGGGGACGGGCCCCTAGCACAGTTCGACCTGTCTGTCACTGTCAGACATGGTGTCATTGGAGCTTCCATAGTTGGTCACGCCGAGGCGATTCCCATAGTGAAACACCTCACTCTGTTATCAAAGAACCGGGGATTACGTTAAGTAACCCATCGTTTTGTTTTTTCTCATCTTAATCGAGGGTCTAACGGTAAAGGGTGCTGTATGTTGTCTGTCTTGCTGCAAAATCAACTGCCCGTTGGGGCAAGTTGAAGTTGAGTTGAGTTCATGGTTTTATTGACACACAAACACACAGATAACAGACACACATACTGGTGTATGCAGAAGAGACTTTTAACCCACATGACCCGACATGAACCTGACACAAAGTGACTTTACCTGTGTAACACCCAAATTAAATGATTATTACCAAGAAGCAGGTTACACTTCATGATCACCTCATATCGTCTGTATTGTTTTTCTAAGTATTGTGGGACCTGAAAAGCAACTTAAAATTTTTTATGTACAGCTACAGTTATTTTTTGTTTTTTACATTCTGTTTTTTAGCTATGCTAACTGATTATATCCACTGAGTGCATGAAAAAAAGTCTTTACCTTAAACCTGTGAAAAATGGGAGCAAACACAAGTGTTGTGTTTAAATTTATGTTCAGTTATGGCTCACAAACTGTTGGAACTTGTGTTTTGGCATCACACCTGTTCCAAAAAATGAAGACTGAGCCTAAAAGGATGAGAAAAGGTTGTGAAAGCCATTAAGAGTGAATATTCCATTCATCAGGTGGACAAAAACACATCTGCTATGGGATGATCATGTTGCTCTGTGTCTGCTGGGTGTGGAAGTAGGCAGCTGTTTGCTGAAGTGTAAGTGTAACAACTTCTTGATAATGTTTTTTGGCCATAACATTAAGGGTTCTTACAAAATCCTCACGTTGTTTTGTTTATGAACATCAACTGAATTGCTGTCATTTAGATGCTCATCAGGTTTACCTCAAAGTACTCCTTGTCCACTATCTTCCTGGTTTCTATGGTGACTTTAGGTGTCAGCTAGTCCAGGGCCAGGGAGGCGATGCCGTGGGAATCAAGACTGGCTTCACCATTGTCGAGGATAACTCTCTGTATTTCTTTCTGCATTTCTTGCGCTCTACATCCCCCGATCTGATATTCAGTGTTAGATATCACAAAGCTTCTGATCAGCTTTAATAACTCAAACCTGATTTTTTTATATTGCCAGAACATTTGATCTTTGACTCTCAGCTTTCCTCTCAGTGTCAGACGACTGGAGTTGCGACATCATGTTTTAAGAGCCTGTCAGTCAGGTTATCTTTGTCTGATTTAAATCTTAAAAAAAACAATCTGTCCTGGAGGAGGGATCCCTACTTTGTTGTTTGTCTTGAAGAGTTTCTTTAATTCCTATTAAAGGGTTTTATTTTTGGAGTTTTTTCTCATCTTAATTGAGGGTCTAAGGATCAAGGGAGCTGTATGTTGCACAGATTATAAATCCCTCTGAGGCAAATTTGTATTAGTGCCAAATAGTGAATAAAATGAACTTCACTTGACAAAGCTGGACAATAGTGCCTCCCTGTGTTTAGAGATAAAGTTAAAAACCTCTCCTGCCTGCAGCCAATCAAACGCGCTGCTGCTGCTGCCAAACCTAGTTTATTGTTATGACTTAATTACACCGTTGAGATTACATTTTATATCAAGTTACATCAACAAAAACTCAAGTTGTGCTAAAAAACTTAAGTTCATCTCTAGCTCAGTGTGTGGTTTGTAAAGATTAATGAACTTCTGAACAAGTTCTTCATGGTTTAACAGACACACAAACATACAGATTACAGACACACGTGCTGGTGTCTGCAGAGACCTTTAACCCAGATAACTCAACATAAACCTGACACAATGCAACTCTGTGTCACACCCAAAATGAATGATTACCAGGCAGTAGTTTGCACTTCATGATCACTACATGTCATCCGATTGTCTTTTTCAAAGAACTGTGGGACGGAAAGCTCAATTTATATTTCATTATTTAAGATTACACACAGTTGATTTTTTTTAAAGTCAGATACTCTATTTTTTGGGCTAAGACTTGATTTATATGATTATATGGGGCAGAAAAACTATGCATAGCCCGCTGTCATTCAAAGACAGAAAACTGGACCTTGAAGGATGATAAAGCTCTTTAAAAACTTTAATTTTGCTTCGGCAGCAACAGCTTCTTCATAAGGTGATTGTTCAGTTTAGCCAAAACATTAAGGGTTCTTACAAAATCCTCAAGTTATTTTGTTCTGAATGAACATCAATTGAATTGTTGTGACTTAGATGCTCATCAGGTTTACCTCAAAGTACTCGTTGCCCACTATCTTCCCGGTTTCTATGGTGACTTTAGGTGTCAGGTAGTCCAGGGCCAGGGAGGCGATGCCGTGGGAGGCCAGCAGCGCTGCCCGGTACTCCACCAACTTCCCTCCACCCCCCCAGAGGTCCAGGAGGCCAGGGAAAGGCCCTGGTCCTTCAGATGTGGCAAAACAACAAAAATTGTTTACAGTTTACAAGACAATGATACTGTATATTTCTGATGTTCTCTGGAATCACATCTGAGGGAAACATTTGTGAGTGTTTAGCGACGTATTTTACTTATTAATTTAAACAGTCACAACTAACTTGTGCTGAAGTTGGTCAACTTTCATCGTTAATGACCATCCATGTCACATGAATGGCACACATAAGCTCCACCCACAGGACACCTCCCTCCAGACTCCCCTCTGGTCCTACCTGGGGGAAGGAAGAGGGTCGCGGTGAGTCCATCTTCCGTAATGGGGATCCTGCGGACGCCAGGCGCCATGTACCAACGCTCCACCACCACACTGGCCAGAGGCACCTGGTCCGCAAAGCCTTCAGTCTGGTGACCCTGGTACACTGAGATTGTGACCTCCATGGGAGTCTGGACGTTCATCTTCCTCAGCCTGAGGGATGATGGGACAGAGTTGAATCTGATACTGATAATTGTTGATTGGTATCATGTGAACAGCTCTACCATTGTTGGTCTACCTGAGCCCGCGTTTGCTGCCTGGAACTGGTCTGAGGCTCCACAGTAGACCCATCTGTTCAACCCCAGAATATGTCCCGCCCAGACTGGGATCCTCTGCAACTGTAAAATAAAAGTCATGGGAAAAGTCTTTCTCATTTCTTTCCAAACAATTCCACAATTTCATAACAAAATGTATTTTCAGAAATTCAAACTTTATGATATCTGCAAACATTTCTAACATTGTTTTTCTTATATTTTCTAGGTGTTACCATTCACTTCCCCAGTGGCGCTGGCGATGTAGTGAGCGAATGCATCCCAGGTGTGTCCATCTTCACACTGGTGGAGGGCGCGGACAGTCAGCTGGAAACCGGGAAAGACGTTCTGGACCAGGACAATAAACTTTTCATCCACAAGCCCCCTGGACGGCTGGACCGACAGCTTCACACAACACTGTTTTATGTCCATCTTTAACAGAGCAGGCAGATAAAATAACAAGAGTCAGATATGACACTTCAAACATATTTAACAGTCCTATAATGTTATCCCTACCACTCGCAGTCAGCTCAACTGCGTGTTGCACCAGAATGACCTCTGGTGGCACATGACATGCACCACATACAAGACATCCTCAGTACAACCTCTCCAGTATGAGGATGATAGAAAGATACGTCATACCATCAGAATCATACCGTCTACATGCAGTGTGGCAATGTTGGTGGCCTTGTTCGGCAGGGTGAGTGTCGAGGACACATACAGCAGCATCGTGGTCTATGCCCTGTCCGTTCATGTGATTCTTTCTCCTGGACAAGTTGGGCCCTGTTTATAGGGTCTGTGCTTGCTGAACGACACAGGACTAGTAGAAAGGGTTGGGTGTGCATCACTTGTGTTGCACCTGACTCCCCTCTGGGCATGATATACCTGCATGTTATCGTGCTCCTTGATCACCCGTGTGGTGTGCAGAATACTGTCTGTCGACCCCTGTAAGCTTAGGTCATGGCACTACCCGGTTCAGTTGCATACTACCTGGGTTGGCTGGGGCCCCTGATATTAATGCTGCAGCAACCCCCCGCCAGTAACCACTAATCCTTCGCCGTATTTTAAGTGTAACCCTTCACCATAACATACCACTAGTGTTTCTATCAGTAAAAATCGAACATTTTTCACACATAAAAGCACAAAAACGTTGAAATCTAGGCATATTCTGCCATCATAACTTGGCTCTCAGAATTCACCAGATTGATGCCTTTAAATCAAATATATACAAATACTGTAATGAATGATCTTTATTGTCATTGCACATGTTACAGAGCAACAAAATACTGTAATATACTGTTAAACCTCCTCAAAATTTTGGAAGTGATTCAACCACCCACATTTGTTTTTATATAACTTTATCATCCATATATTCTTAAGGGACCTGATACCAGATCCTGCAGGGTCAATCCACCCATCCTCGATCTAAAGTAGAAATACTCGTTGGGCAGAGTAGCCCTGTTTTATCATAGCTGTATCATATGATGGGAGAATTTTTACTGACGCCCTGACACATATGTAGTATTTTAATATCACAGATTGTTGAGGTGGAGCTAATTCTTACTAAATTATATGTTGTTGGGTAGTTCACTCTATAACAGGGCTGCACTGATTTTGATAGTTGGTTAATCTGTTGATTATTTTCTCGATTAATTGATTAGTTGTTCGGTCTATAGAGTATTTAATGGATGATGTTTTTCTGTAGACCGACACAAAGTTAGCATCACGCTGGTTCCCTCATCAAAAGTTTGTTCAGTAAAATAATCTTCACAGACACCACTTTTATGTATTTTAAAGCCTAAATGGAATTGACAGAGGTAAAAAGCTGACGTTAAGCCATAAAAATTACACTACGGTTGCATGATTTAACATCCCTACCACAATGAGGCGGTAGAGCTGTGGTTGGCGTGATGATGTTCTGTAGTCTCAATTAGCCACGTTTAGTCTTTTTTAAGACACATAAAGTTTCTGAAGTCACAGTGGGGTATTTACTGACGCATTTTATGTTGTAGAACAAAAGGTGAAAGTCTCTTAAGCTTATGTTAACCATAGACCTTATAGAGTCCACCAGGGATGACATTTTTCTGTTGGCCAACACAGATGTTAGCTTTGCCCTGGTTGTCTTGTCAAAAAACTAATGTTAGGCTCGAAGCAACCTACACTGCAGTCACATGACGTCACCACCATAACAAGACTATCAAGCCGTGTTCGGCGCTGCTTGGCATGATGACATTCGGTAGGCTCATTTAGTCACTTGTTAGCAACTGTGGTTTTTAAGACACATTGAGGCTTTAAAATTCACAGTTGGGTATTTACTGATGTACTTTATGTTGCAGAATAAAACATCAAACTCCCTTAAGCTTGTGTTAACGACAGATCGTATTTCATGCATCTAACCAAAAACACATAAAAAAAAAAAAACACTGAGTTTAAAACTTGGGAGCTGGAAGCTGTAAAACACGAACGCATTTCCCAGTTAAAGGACTCATTCCTGGCGGACTCTTGGGGCATTCTGAATTGCAGGCTTTTCAGTTGAGTTTTAGTAGGTACTGCAGCCGCCCTTAAAATGTACGTACTATTCAATGCAGTATGCTGACAGTTGGGACATACTACTGTCTCATGACGTTACGCCCTGAACTTTGACCCTCTTGTTTTTATCTCGGTTACCTTGGAGATAAACAAACGCCTCTTAGTGAGTTCACCAGGGACAGAGATCACCTGGAGAGCTCTACTGTTGAAGTTTAACTTTAAAGTCAGAACTGCAAAGATTGTAGATCATCACATATTATATTTGTGACACTGAATTACATCTGCAGTTCCCTGTCATTGTCATTTCTATAGTCATGTCCAATTGTTTGTAATATTTCTGTTAGTTGTGTTTACTTAAACAATAAATATTCCTAGTTATTTAGTCAAGTAGACATGGTGAAGACGACCTGCTGAAGTTCAAACTGAGCATCAGAATGATGAAGAAAGGTGATTGAAGTGACTTTGAATGTAGCATGGTTGTTGGTGCCAGACGGGCTGGTCTGAGTATTCACTGGGATTTTCACCACAACCATCTCTAGGGTTTACAGAGGATGGTCCCAAAAAGAGAAAATATCCACTGTTGATGCCAGAGGTCAGAGGTCAGAGGAGAATGGCCAGACTGGTTCAAGATGATAGAAAGGCAACAGGAAGTCAAATAAGCACTGGTTCCAAACAAGGTCTGCAGAAGAGCATCTCTGAAGCAACAACACGTCCAACCTTGAAGCAGATGGGCTACAGCAGCAGAAGACCACACCAGGTGCCACTCCTGTCAGCTAACAACAGGAAACTGAGGCTACAATTCACACAGGCTCACCAAAACTGGACAATAGAAGATTGGAAAAACCACATTCAGATGGTAGGCTCACAATTTGGAAGCATGGATCCATCCTGCCTTGTATCAACGCTTCAGGCTGCTGCTGCTGGTGTCATGGTGTGGGGGAGATTTTCTTAGTACCAGCTGAGCATGGTTTAAACACCACAGCCTACCTGAGTATTGTTGCTGACCGTGTCCATCCCTTTATGACCACAGTGTACCCATCTTCTGATGGCTACTTCCTGCAGGATAACGCACCATGTCACAAAGCTCAGATCATCTCAAACATGACGATGAGTTCACTGTACTCCAATGGCCTCCACAGTCACCAGATCTCAGTCCAATAGAGCACCCTTGGGATGTGGTGGAACGGGAGATTCTCATCATGAATGTGCAGCTGACAAATCTGCAGCAACTGTGTGATGTCATCATGTCAATATCCATATTTATTTATATTATAAATTAAATATATAATATAAATATTATTATTCTTATTATTATAAATATTATATATTATAAATATTAAATATATATTATATATATTTAATATTTTGGTCCATGGACCAAAATCTCTGAGGAATGTTTCCAGCACCTTGTTGAACCTATGACACGGAGAATTAAGTCAGGTCTGAAGACAAAAGGGATCCAATCCGGTACTAGCAAGCTGTACCTAATAAAGTGGCCGGTGAGTGGCACCACACTTGGCAGGGCGCACCTGGCAGTCTGTGCAGAGTAACTACTGCCAGCTGCTGATGCTGAGGACTGACTTGATGGATGTTTAAAACATGATGCATTATTAATAACTTTTTGAAAAAAAAGTACCACAAAGTAAGTGTGATAATCAGTCTGTACTGTCTCTAAACACTGTCTGTGCAGATGGGCCTAGTGATCCGGTGTGAAAATGGACGTGTGGCGTGCAACATGTTGACAGTGTCAATAATTAGTGAGTCTCACGGTGAAAGCGTGACCGCTGGCAGCCCTGCAGGTAAAAACGGGGACACTTAAGGGGACAGGTCACTATAAGGGGGAGTGTCCCCAAACGGGAACGTCTGGTTACCTTAATACTCATACTTTACTTTTTTATTTTCTCATGTTATAATTATGTGTTTACTGTCGGAGCAGAGAGTGAACTGACCTCTGAGCAGTTGTCTTCAGGTTTGTCGTCTTGTCAGTTGGTTTATCTCCTGATGTTAAACTGGTCTCAGTTTATGGAAACAAAACTGTGACTCAATCTGTGTAAATCAAACTCTTCCACAGCAGGTTGACCGACAAGCTGAGAGCTATTTCACCGTCTGAAGTTCAGTCTCACCGTGTGGAGCTCCGGTCTCCTCCCACTGTAACATCACTGCGTCCCGACACAAGATGGCGCCGTCGACTCACTGAGACTCCGGTCAGTTGCTTATATGTCCTGGTACGGTTAGTTACGTGAGAAAAGTTAAGGTTTCTTTTAGCTGTGCGTTGTGGACTTAAAACTACAAGTTTAAAATGAAAAAATAAATACATAAATTAGTTTACCATGCCTCTCTTCTTTCAACAACACTGACATCAGAACAAACCGGAACTTCTCCACAAACTGCCAGCCGTCGAGTTGCATCATGGGTAATGTAGGCGACAGTTTCTGACATATGAATTTAAAAACTGATATCTCTGGCTCTGGAGCACCGATTTGAATGATTTGTAGTGTGTTTATGAAAATTACTTCATGTATGATCTAAAAAAAAAGACAAAATAAGAAAACAAATAAGTTTTTCATATGTTGTGTGGATTTCTGTCTATTTTTGTTTTGACAAAGAATCTAAATCAGAACCTGAAACAGCTTTTTTGGCAAAGTATGTGAGCACATACAAAGAATTTGATCCCAGTCTCAATGTACATACACAGAGAGAGAGAGTTCCAGCTAAAAACAAGGACAAGGTAAATAAAAACATTTGACAACTATTTGCAGATTTGTACAAAAAGTACACATATAAAACACAATAGAATTTATAAAACTGTGACAATAGTGCAGTGGTGCAGAGTGCAAAGAGAGCTTTCTAAGAATGACTGTAACCTTTAATATCCAGCTCTCCAGTGTTGTCAGACCCATCTGTAGTCTGTCTAATATTCATATTATAGCTGTGATAATGAAAGTAAATTACATCAGAAATAATCTGTGGATGTTATCAGTGTCACTGTGTATTTGACCCCTTTCACCTGCTGAAGGAGAGGATGACCAGTACTGGAGTTTTGGGGTTGTGATGAAGGACTCTAAGTGTCAAAAGTTTTTCTCATTTCCAGAATTTTAATAGTTTTTACCCAAACAGTTTCTTGTCTGTTTACATGACTGCACTAATTTTAGTGGTATTTCACTGATTAAAAAACAAACTACTTAAAAACACTAACAAGTGAAAAGTGTGGAGAAGGAATGGATAAAAATGATCACTGTTTACTCACATAAGTAACCGAAAAGAAATCAATATAATAATAAATCCACACAGATGTATATGATGCTGATAGAGGGGGGGTTAGTTGCTGTTACTCAACTGAGCGCACTACGACATATAACAGGGTTCATCAGGTTACATTCCATTTGATTTATTAAACCCAATATCACAAAGCACAGTTTGCCCATCACAGTCAGGAGCATGTTCCAGGACACCACCATCAACACTACTGATGACATCACTTAAGTCACTGAGTCTGTGGTGGATTTAATTTGTAAAACAACAGAAGCAACTGGACCCAAAACTCCAGTTAAATCATTCCAGAGACCATGGGTTATAAATCGGCAGCCAACGATGTAAGGAGACGCAAAAAAGGACTAAATTAAAGTGCACAAATTGAAGGAGCTGACAGGATCACGTCACTGGAGTCGTACCTTGACTTATTTCATGTGACAAAGGATTGATTGAGGAACAAATTAATGAGACTTTTACTTCCTGAACCTGTGCAAGGAAACTATAAAAGGAGGAAAGGTCATGATGTCAGTGACAGCGGTCAAATTTTGCCGCCTTTGTTGAAGTCAATGGGCAGGTATGACAAGTCCAACTATAACCCATCATATGTTTGTTGTTTCACTTTAGAATGAAAAATGCTTCCACAGGTTAAAAACCACACGTTACGTGATGTTTACTGACGTTTTATATCTAAATGTGTGTGTTCCTTTTCCTTGTTAGTGATCTCCAAACAGATCATGTTTCTGTCCAGCAGCTGCATATAATGTTAGCTCATCCAAGTCCGTTTGGTCACATGATTACAGACTGCATATAATGAAGGACAATATGGCCAATCAGCCATTTAGGACCACTCACATCTTACGTTCGTACCCATGCCAGAAATCTTGGTGTCATTTTTGATTCTGCACTCAAATTTGACAAAAAATCAACACTGCGCTGAAGGGCTGTTATTTTCAGTTACGAAACATCTCAAAACTCCAGTCCATCATCACACACAGTGACATGAAGACTGTAATCACTGTGTTGATCTCCTTAAGGCTGGACTATTGTAACTCTATGTACCTGAGTGTCTGCCAGTCATCTTTGTCTCGTTTGCAGCTGGTGCAGAACGCTGCTGCGAGACTCCTAACCAGTGCCAGAAAAAGAGACATTACACCAGTGCTAGCGTCCCTGCACTGGTTACCCTCAAATACAGGATTGATTTGAAGGTTCTTTTATTTGTCAGATCCTCCGAACACTGTCTTTTAACCGTTCGGCAATCAAGGCTAGTGGGTAAGGGAGACCGTGCCTTTACAGTCGCTGCTCCAAAGCTCTGGAACGGCCTTCCACTCTCAATCAAATGCTCGCCCTCGATTGATACTCTTGAGACAAATCTTAAAACGTACTTGTTCTCAATGGCCTTTGGTTGTCTGTAGTGATTTTAATATTTTATAATCTTCTCATGTTTGTAATTGTTTTCACGGGTTTTTATTTTGTTTTATATTTGTGTACATTTTATATTGCTATATATTTGTGTGCCATTCTTTTTTTCTGTACAGCACTTTGGTCAACTGCTGCTGTTTTTAAATGTGCTGTATAAATAAACTTGACGTGATTTGGTTTGGGGAAAAAATTATTAGACGCCACCAGGGGGTGATAGAGATGTTTTGGCTTCACCTGTAGGGAGCTGTCATGACATCCACCTTTATATACAGTCTATGATCATGATACATTACCAAACAGGGTCAGTCTAACCTATTCTCACTGACCACAAAAAAAGTTTTTGGCTTCATTTCTCGGCCTCTGAGGTTGCCGCTTGGACAAAACAGGCTTGACTTGAGTTACATGGAGCTGCTGTACAGAGCCATGATCTGTTTGATGACCAATAACAAGAAAAACAAACATGCACATTTAGATATAAAACGTCAGTCAACATCACATCATGTGTGTGTTTTGATCTTGTGGAAGCATTTTTCAGTCCAAGGTGAAACAGTAAAGACATGATGTGTAACAGGTGGGCTTGTCATGCCTGCCCCATTAACTATAATAGAAGTGGCCCCCAAATCTGGCTCCAACGCAAAACTCCAATGGCGTCACTGACATAATGACCCTTCATTCTGTTATAGTGCTCTTAAACCAGGGGTACCCAAAGTAGCTCTTCCCACTTAGCGATTCTATGAGCACCAGTTGTTGGTTAAAGGTGGGAAGATGAAGCTGCACTGGGGTTTGCGCTGCTGTACAAATTCTCCCTCAGAAAGACCAGCATCTTCTTCCAGGCGTCTTCCTGAGCACGAGAATGTCCCACCGTGTCTCCGCCCCACAGAGCCGTCACTGCAAAGACAACAGGAGACAGACACTGACATCAAAGCTCTAAACTGAAGTCTTGATTTTGGCACCTGAATTTCTAAAGATTCAGAGATAAAAACTTCCCAGTCTGAAAGTGACTGTACCCTTCTGACTTGAGCCGACTGATTTGAAGGCGCTCTTTCGGACAAATGGCGTGAACGGAGGTTCGATGAGATGACCGGCGTTCGGGTACGACAGGACAGTTAGCAGGTGGCTGTTCCCCGCCTGTTCCATCATCTCCTTCATCTAAAAACCAGGGAGTGAACACACAATCTTTTATTTTCAGACAGTTACAGGACGTGTTTCCTTTTTTTGGTGCTTCTTGGATATGATTTGTAAATTTGTACATCACCGTTCAAAAGTCTGTTATCTGCCATAAAAGCTTGACTGGGTCCAGTCAGATGTCTGAGAGGACGACTTTATCTGTTTGAATGGTCTTTGACACTTCAGGTTGTACAAAGCCCTCTTCACACATGTATTATTTTTTATGAAGGGTTTGTTTTGTACACAGAGAGATCATCAATACACATCAATATAATTAACTTTTGATCAGGAGTGTTTTTCTAATACTATTTTGCTTGTCTGAACTGTGAGGAATCTTTGCAGAACAGACACTAAGTTTCTAGTCCTAAAAACTAAGTTAGCATGACATTTAAAAAAAAACATCTTTTGAATCACAGAAGTAAATTCACACCTTTAATCTGTAAATTGGAAATCATCCTCTGAGGATTGATCGAGTTTAACAGCAAGAAGCCAGAAAACGCAGAGAACTATTGGAAATGATGATGTGATTGTGACACTGCTAAACTCCAGAAGCTCATGAGCTCACAAATTAAATACATTTTGTTGATTAAAATGAAGTGGGACACCAGCTTGAAAAAATAAAATTGAGCATTTTTGTAAAATCTAATAAGGGCTGCATGATTATGGCCAAAATGAGAATCATGATCTTTCTGATCAATATTGAGATCACAATTATTTCTCACAATTATTACTTGCATTTACAGACAAAATATTCACATTTAAATAAACAGAACACTGCTTCCAATTCCATGTTGTGCTAAATTCCTGCTAATGTAAAAATATTTGCATTAAAATAAGACTTACCCCGGATGTCCATTAGATCCGTTGCGTGCGCGATTCAGCCGCGGTGCGGGTGCTGGAGTTGATTGCGGCTAATTAAAGTCAATGTAAGCTGCTCCACCAGAAGCAGCGCTCCGCTCCGCTAAACATACGCGCCGGGTCTATTTTTTGACGGATGCCGCACGACCAAATGAATCAAACAGGAAGTCAGGTGCAGAAAAGACGAGAGTATCCAGTCAATTTTCAAAATAAAATCACCCATGAAAACTCCGGAGCGTATTTCACATCGCTACAACAAAATGACGTCAAAGTGGGTGGCCCCTGACAGGTAGAGAAATCTTTTCTTTGTTTGTTGATGTCTTTATACCTCCAGTGTTTCCACAAATTATCGCGTGACATTATGATCTCGCGATCCGTCAATCACCAGCCGCTCGCGTGCGTGCCGCTATAGATACGCTTCCAGTGGACATTGACGCCCGGCACAGGACGGAGCGAGTCTGCGCCACCCGGGGGTTAGGGTTCTTTTTTTTATCTGAATTCAGTGCATTCCCTACAGATACGTATCTGTACAGCAGTACCGTGACACGCTGCAGCGTCTCTGTCAAGATTAAGTGGATGCTGGACAAGGATTAATGTTACGGTAACATCAGCGACGTTATTCGTCTTGGCCCTAATTCATTCATCATACTGCAGATTGTGGGTTTTTTCCATGGAGTTCAACAAGCTAGTTGTGTTGCTTTGTGGCACAGACACAAGTCACGTGCACTCTTAATCCAGCCTGGTAAGACCATCCTGATGACATGAGCTTTCACGTCATCAGTTTCACAGTTTCACTCTCTGTATCAGTCTGGTCTTGCTGCCGCCCTAAATATTTCCAGTGGCTTCCAAGACAAACTCCTTCAACTTATCAGTGTAACAAAACACCAGGGAACATCTTCTTCACCAATGGACTCAGTTGATAAATCAAGCTTTTGCCAAATCCACTCATGAGAACGCCGAAAAACGTCTTACCCTCCGAAAAACTCTCTTGCAGTAACTTCACTTATTGCTGTGTGTACTCTACTTGGGAGCAGAAGCCGCCATAACTGTTCTGCAAGCTGCCAACTGCATTTTACTTCATCAACTACAACAGAGTCCCTGATTGGCTGCTTATGTTGCTCACTACAGTGCAGATCCATATTTAGCCCCAATTGGATTTTAATTTCTGCAAAGTGTCATCAGCATGATCTTAACAGGCTGCTCTAAATCCAAAATACTTCCAAACATGGGATGATGAAGGTTGATCGGGAAAGTTTTTCACGTGCTGCTGCGGGGTGCACGCGTAGTCGTGAAGTCTAACTTTTTCCGCCTCTCGTTTTTAATGGGAAAACAGATAAATAATCAGGACATTCAGTGCATGTCACAGTAACTGTTTCCTCTCATCAAACAGCACAATTTAATCCTGTGACTTTAAACATCAGGACGGAGCTAATTATTCACACAGGATGTCGTCATGTCAGTAAACTCACGTCCATTGCAGACTCATAGGCCGGCCAGTTCTGATCGTCCTCACCTACAACCAGCAGCAGAGGACACTGGAGTCGTCCCACCTGCTCAGAGACAAACAGTGTTTCAGCTTTTATCACCTGCTGCAGCTTACAGTATTTATGCATCACCTAAATTCTGCAGAGAGGCTACAAGAAATATTTGTTCACCTGATCTGTTGTAAGATACCAAAAAACAAATGATGGGGCACCCTGATAGTTGAGTGATTAAGAGGGAGCTTCAGTGTTCACACATTACATCTTGCGTGGAAATACTGTACTCTCAACTGAAGGCAAAAATACCATAAAGAAACAAAGCACTCTTGCTCGAGACCAAAACCTCGCATACAAAACAGAAAAATGAACTGTACAAAGAGAGACTCTGTCCGGTGGTACTCACGTCTGCTTTGTGTGAGGTGTCAGTGGGGATGGGCAGCAGCAGATCTCGACAGATCATGTTGTTCTCCTTGTCAAAGCGAGTGTTCCCAGAGTTTCTGATTGGACAGAAAAAAAGAAGACTGAAAACTCTGTCCTGAGGTCGGTGCTAGAGGACAAATTATAGGGTCATTAAAATCTAAAGGTTCATTCTGATCAGCAGTAGTTGAGTTAGTGAACAAATATCTTAACTGAAGGCACTTCAACTTACTCATCAAAATAAGCCATCATTTCTTTCACAGATCCTTCAACCGGCTGCACATGACTCCCACTAATACACACTGCACACCTAAGCTGGGGACCACAAACACACACACACACACACACACACACACACACACAAACACACACGAGTATCTTTTAAAAAAACAGAATACAAATGCCCCTAAAGGGATAGCTCAGATTGTTTTTATGGGGCTATCTGAGGTTCTTCTATAGACAGTTTATTACATACAGTGATCAACCCAAACATTAAAGCCAGTGGTGGCTGACGTGAGTAACATTGATCATTTTGCTACAATGCAAAGTTTTGCAAGGAAACCTTTGGTCATGGCATTTATGTGGATGCCACTTGACGCCCTCCACCCACCCAAACACCACTGTGGGCTAAGTAACCCCCCACCCAAGGCAACGGTACTCCCTTATGGCAGTGGCCCCCCCAGCAGAAAAATTAGCCATGCCACATGGCTCCACATAGCCATAAAAAACACCACATCCTTGTGCACTTCAAACCCAGTAACACACTGAGACAGAAGCTTGTCCACCCCAAGGACAAAACACCCAGACAGGAGCAGAGTAATGTAGTGTGGATAGTTCAGTGCAGCCAGGATTGCACAGATTTGTACATTGGTGAAACAAAACAACCACTCCACAAGCGCATGGCACAGCACAGGAGAGCCAGCTCCTCAGGACAAGACTCAGCTGTCCACTTACACCTACAGGAGAAGGGACACTCTTTCGAGGACCGTAATGTGCACATCTTGGCCAGGGAAGACAGATGGATTGAAAGAGGTGTAAAAGAAGCCATCTACATCAACCTGGAATGACCATCATTAAACAGAGGAGGTGGACTCCAGCACCACTTATCACCCACCTACAATGCAGTCCTGGGATCCCTCCCCAGATGACTTCACACCCATTCACACCTGGTCCCACCTGACCCTAACGACACACATGATGGTCAGGTGGGTCAACAACTTACACTGTGACCCTTACAACTCTGTAAGGGTTCACACCCACACAGAGCTTAAAGCCTACCTCCGCACCAGTCAGTAAGAACTGAAGAAGCTTCTTGGATGAGAGCCGACATGTCTTCAAGAAACACAAGCAAGTCCATTTGCCTACTATACAGCACTTATGATTACCATGACCTGGATGACTGAGAATCTTCACCGACATTAGCCATGCCACACCACAAAAACTGCTCAGGAATGGCCCAAGGAAAGTGACAAAAAGCTAAAGGCATCGACCTGGTCTCCAAATTCCCTAAATCCAAATCTGATCGAGCATCCAAGAGACGTGCTGGTACCACAGAGGTACCCCTAATCCATGATGGGGCCTTCCTGGATCGGACTTGTCTCTAACATGTCAAGGCATGGAAACATGACCTCTGGAAGGTGTCCTGTGGTGTCTGGCACCAGGGGTGCTGGCTTTGGATCATTTAAGACCTGTCAGTTGTGAGATGGGGTACCAGCACTTCTCAAAAAAGTGAACGCTACATTGAAAATATTTTCATTGCTCTGCCGTGCTGTCAGACAGCCCTTTCCTTTGGCGCAACATTTTCTCAATTGTAAACAGGAAACTTCCATATTCCTATGCAAAAGCCCAACTGTGCTGTGAACTGTGTTACACCGCCGGTTTAACAACAGAGACTGTTTAACAGCTAGGTGTTGGATGTTGGCCGTTGCTGCTGCTGTTAGCTTGTGCTAACTGGGAGCAACAGGAGACAGCAGCAACGGAGAGTTTGCTGATCTAGCAGGAAGTTGGGGAAGTCTGGGATCAGACCCCCAGCACAAAAAGTTTGAATGCATGGCATCCTCCATGCGGTGGTCTGTTGAAACTGTGGTAACAGGGAGAGGGACAGGAAAGACTGAACAAGCTGGTCAGGAGTGCCAGCTCGGTCCTGGACTGTCCCCTGGAGGCCACTGAGGAGGTGGGCGAGAGGAGGATGTTAGCCAAGCTGATATCCATCATGGACAACACCTGTCACCCCCTGCATGAGACTGTCCTCACACTGAGCAGCTCATTCAGCAGCAGACTGCTGCACCCACAGTGCAAAAAGGAGTGGTACCGCAGGTCATTCATCCCATCAATTGTCAGTTGCTGTTTTATTTTTTCTTAGAATACATTGTCACTCCTCACTTTCTGTCTGCGCTTTAAGTTGCTGTGACGTGAATTTTCCCAGTGTGGGATCAATAAAGTTTTACCTCATCTCATCTCATGTATCATTTGACTGGAGACGTTCCGATACTACTTGGTACAGGGTTATTTCGGTACCAAAATCCAGCCCTAAACATGATCAGCTGAGACAAAACCCAGACATCAGAATTCCCATTCAAGTCCCAATAGTACAAAAAGCAAAATAACTTTCAGCTGTAGCTGTCTTACCTTCATAACTTTGGAGTAAACAGCCATTTTGAGGGTGATACTGGTGCCGAGGGAAAGACCCAACATGGCGATCCTGCTGCCCAGGATCTGAGGATGCTGCTCCAGAAGTTTATAGGCCTTCTGCAGTCATCGGCATTGTTGAGAGAATTGTGATTTTAGTTGGATTTTTGGGGTATTTTCATACTCTACATTAACATGCCTATTAACTAACACTGACCTCATCATTATCGAGGATAACTCTCTGTATTTCTTTCTGCATTTCTTGCGCTCTACATCCCTCGATCTGATATTCAGTGCACCTCTGAGGCAAATTTGTATTAGTGCCAAATAGTGATAAAATGAACTTACCTTGACACAGCTGGACAACAGTGGCTCCCTGTGTTTAGAGATAAAGTTAAAAACCTCTCCTGCCTGCAGCCAATCAAACCTGCTGCTGCTGCTGCCAAACCTAGTTTATAGTTATGACTAAATTACACCGTTGAGGTTAATCTTTGATTTTAAGATTTTATGGATTAAAATCAAAGCCTTAAAGGGTCAGGCCCTGCTACATTTTTATAGTAATCTCATATCTGGAGCAGGCCCTGGTCTGTAAAGGTCAATGAAATCTCGAACAAGTTCTTTATGGTTTTACTGATACACAGACACACAGATAACAGAAACACATACTGGTGTATGCAGAAGAGACTTTTAACCCACATGACCCGACATGAACCTGACACAAAGTGACTTTACCTGTGTAACACCAAATTAAATGATTATTACCAGGGAGCAGGTTACACTTCATGATCACCCCATATCGTCTGTATTCTTTTTCTAAGTATTGTTGGACCTGAAGAACAACTTTTTATTTTTTTATGTAAAGCTACACCATAGTTAATGTTTTCCATTCATCAAGTGGACAAAAACACATCTGCTATGGGATGATCATGTTGCTCTGTGTCTGCTGGGTGTGGAAATAGGCAGCTGTTTGCTGAAGTGTAAGCAACAACTTCTTGATAATGTTTTTTGGCCATGACATTAAGGGTTCTTACAAAATCCTCCAGTTGTTTTGTTTATGAACGTCAGTTGAATTGTTGTCATTTAGATGCTCATCAGGTTTACCTCAAAGTACTCGTTGCCCACCATCTTCCTGGTTTCTATGGTGACTTTAGGTGTCAGGTAGTCCAGGGCCAGGGAGGCGATGCCGTGGGAGGCCAGCAGCGCTGCCCGGTACTCCACCAACCTCCCTCCACCCCCCCAGAGGTCCAGGAGGCCGGGGAAAGGCCCCGGTCCTTCAGATGTGGCAAAACAACAAAAATAGTCTACAATTTACACGACAATGATACTGTATATTTCTGATGTTCTCTGGGATTACATCTAATGGAAACAACTAACTTGTGCTGAACTTGGTTAACTTTCATGGTTAATGACCATCCATGTCACATGAATGGCACACATAAGCTCCACCCACAGGACACCTCCCTCCAGACTCCCCTCTGGTCTTACCTGGGGGAAGGAAGAGGGTCGCAGTGAGTCCATCCTCCGTAATGGGGATCCTGCGGACGCCGGGCGCCATGTACCAACGCTCCACCACCACACTGATCAGCGGCACCTGGTCCGCAAAGCCTTCAGTCTGGTGACCCTGGTACACTGAGATTGTGACCTCCATGGGAGTCTGGATGTTCATCTTCCTCAGCCTGAGGGATGATGGGACAGAGTTGAATCTGATACTGATAATTGTTGATTAGTATCATCTGAGCAGCTCTACCATTGTTGGTCTACCTGAGCCCAGGTTTGCTGCCTGGAACTGGTCTGAGGCTCCACAGTAGACCCATCTGTTCAACCCCAGAATATGTCCCGCCCAGACTGGGATCCTCTGAAACTGTAAAATAAAAGTCATGGGGAAAAAAATCAATTCTATCATTTTATAACAAAATGTGTTTTCTTCCATTCTCAAACTTTATGATACCTGATACAATTTCTAAATTATTTCTCCTATATTTTCTAGGTCTTACCATTCACGGTCCCAGTGGCGTCAGCCGTGTAGTGAGCAAACGCCTCCCAGCTGTGTCCATCGTCACACTGGTGGAGGGCGCGAACAGTCAGCTGGAAACCAGGAAACACATTCTGGACCAGCACAATAAATTTTTCATCCATGAGCCCTCTGGACGGCTGGACCGTCAGCTTCACACAACACTGTTTTATGTCCATCCTTAACGGAGCAGGCAGATAAAATAGTTAGAGCTACATACGACATACAATTAAACTGGACAGATAACTTAAGAATGGAAAATGAATTCTTGTATTTTCTCGAAATGTATCATTTGAAGAAGTTCAGCATATTCCTGCAATTTTTAAGTTGTGCACACATGAAAATAGACACTGAGTGCAGCGCTCTCCTCACCAGGAACAGCTGCCTAAAGATGCTCCAAAAAGCATAATCAGCCTAATTTAACAAATATTGACAGGTGTTTTTTTATCTACCTCTGAAATGTCCTCGTTGGAGCATTATGTTGGTAACTCTTTTAGTTACCACTCCTTTTTGATTGCAGTTTTAATTTAGTTTTTGTGCACTGCTAACCCTACCGTTACCATGCTGCTGACACAACATTCTAAGAAAATGGTAGTTTCCTGTTTGGCTAATCTCTCTATACAGATATCCACATATGTGTGCAGAATCTATAGGCAACTGGATAAAACGTTGGCATCTAAGTGTTCTAATTTCCATTAATACATTTGTAGTAAATTGTAGTCTGAGTATTCATTCATTCATTTTCATAACCACTTATCCTGTTGGGGGTATCGGGGGGGGTGGAGCCTATCCTAGCAGACACTGGGCGAGAGGCAGGGTATGCACTGGACAGGTCACCAGGGCTGACACATAGAGACAGACAATCATTACTACAAGTCCCAAATGAACCTGCATGTCTTTGGACTGTGGGAGGACGTCGGAGTACCTGGAGAAAACACTCGCTAACACGGGGAGAACATGCAAACTCCACACAGAAGGGCTCCCCCACCCCGGGATTCAAACCAGGAACCCTCTTGCTGTGAGTCTACAATGCTAACCACTGTATCGCTGTCTCAGAAGTACTGACCAGTTCGTTTGAATGGCAGATTAACAGCCCGTGTGCGGAGCAGAGGAGGCGGAAAGCGCTGGCCAAAATACCTTTCATATGCAGCTATCTGTTTAAAGAGATGCACATGGAGGAGAAAGTTGACCTGGCTATCCGCTGGCTACACCAGAACACCCAGAATATCAGCCATTGTCCCCCATTGGCTTACTGTTGTCAGACCAATGGGCTCCATTGCTGTTGGGCTAGCTGTTGTGTATTTTACTCTTCTTCTGACGTGGCATGTCAATTCTGGTGTCCGAGGCATGTTTATAATGTTAAAAATATATAAAAAATTTAAAACACTACATTTTGTTACTCAACTCTGGTCACTTTACTTACTCATATGAGTATTTACTATAAGAAATGAAAATTTAAGGAGCTATTTAGCTCAAAAGTACAAAACTGTCCTTCCTGGATAACGTCCAGGGTAAAAATCTAAGCATAAATATATGCTAAAAATGTCAAAAATCTTAATAAAAGCATAAATGATGTACTGGGGCATAATTGTGTCGATGTTTGTAATGACACCTACAAATATAGTAACAACACTAAGGTCATTTACATTTTTATTAAAGAAATACTTTTGTCCCCATTTTTGGATTCTCAAATGTCCTTCCTGGGTAACAGACATAAAGTGGCCATATTTGGATTTTGATAGTCATGTGACAGGGTGTTGCATCAGCCAACAGATTCTGAAGGACCCCCAAAATATACCACAAGATCAGTAAGTCTCTCTTAAAATGCTGATAATTTGACCTTTTCGCTCAGTGGTACATGATGTACCACCATGATGTGTCTTTCTGGATAACGCTAAAAAAACATTTATAATTTTTTTACATTTTAAAATGACCTATTTCATGTGAAATATGACATTGATGTATTGAAGATTAAGCTAATATTTTACACAGTAGACCCAGTTAGTGCCTGATAATAAAGGAAAAATAGTTATTTTGTCCTTCCTGGATAACAATATGTCCTCCCTGGATAACAAAGATATTCTGTTACCCAGGACATGTCCTCTGTTATCCAGAATGGACATGTTAATCAATTCAGATTTGTATTGGTATCTGTAGCTTTTTAGGCATTGATTTGATGTTGTATTGTTAAACTTTTATTATTATTAATAACAGCAATTGATTAATTCAGTCAAAGAAGCAGTATTATGTATTTTTTAAACTTCTGTGGTATTCTTTCTTTTATCTTTTTCAATGATAGCAACACAGGACATTATCATAGATATTGTATAGTTATTGCCCAAAAATGAGTATAGTTTTAGATGTTTAAGAGTCAGTTTTGTTCTTGCAGATGCCAGTGTCTAATAAAGAAAGGCAGAGACTTTTCAGGGCCAGGAAGAATGCTGACCCACAAGCTAGGGCAGAGTATCTTGAGAAAAAGAGAGCAAGGTATTGTGATTTAGTAATAAAGTGATTATACGGATCAGTTAAAAAGGATTTAAAAAATAGGTCTACACTTGTTTGCAAAAGGTTTAGATATGTAAGTTAAGCAATATGATAGCTTATGCTAGGTTCTTCAGTTACAGTTACTGAACTTTTTGCAAGATTTGTTGCTTTTAGTTCATTTTATTGTGTAATCAATCATTGTGTCATCATTGCATTTTAAGTGTTTACTCGTCTTTGCGTTGTGTTTTTAATATTCTAACACTGAAAATGACTTGGTCACACATAGTGACTTTAACTCTGACATTGTTGAAAAAAAAATAGATTTTTTTTGTGTTTTGATAAAAAAAAAAAAATGAAATGCCACTAAACCTGTTTACTTCCAGTTACATTGCTCTGTTGCACAGTTACATTGTTGCATGAAAAAGATGAAAAGATTAAAGAATTTTAAAAATAAATCAACTCTTCAAATCTTTAACAGTTGTCAGTTTCTTTGCAATATGTTTGTTAAAAATTATGATCCTTAAACAGCCTTTCATGAAATACTTGATTACACTGAAATCTTGCAGTGGTCATTCCTGGCTAACAGCATGTCATTCTGGGTAACAATGACACAGTCAAATAATTTAACCCAAATTTCATATTATACTACAGTATCGTGTTTTTTGAGTTGAGGATACAATAACAACCCTTTTACTTATAATGTAAAAAAAAATTAAGACATTTTCTATCATTTTTCTCTTTTTGGCATTAACTATAGTGTGACAAACACTTGATCTTCCTCTGGTGATGCTTTGTTTCTTCCTGATATGAGGGACAATATGAATAACTTGACATAAATCCAGATTTGTTGTTATCAGCTACTTTCACAGTACCTTTGATTTAACTGTCGTTTATGGTTTCTCATCTTTCTAAAGACTTTACAGCAGTGTCATACACAGACATTTTGCAGGGCAGGTATCCAAGTAGAAAAAAGGGAATGCCTTCCACATTTTTTGTCATGCACAAAAATCATGGACACACATGGTGTGTCATGCCGGAGAGTTTCTATCTGCCAGCACCAGTGGGTTCCTGAGCTTGAGGCCACCACAGCACATTTGTGCACAGTAATCAGCAGGGAATTTTTTTGTCAAGCTGATGTATGAGGTGTCTAAATATCCATATTATACACACCTGGCAGCTGCTACACACACGCTCACCTTCTACATCTATCATTTATTGATAACAGTAAACAACAAAGAAAACAATGCCAAAAACTTTAAGACTAATACAGTAAATAACCATCACAACCAACAAATCTTTAACTAAACTGAAAAAATGGCTGTTCTCTAAATAAATAAAATAATAAACCAACCAATCTATCCTCCAAACTACTACTATAATTTGAAATTTCCCCTCACGGGACTATTAAGGGTATATAAAATTAAAAATTAAATTAAATTAAATTAAATTAAAATGCATGAGCAACACTGTAAAAATCTAATGAATACATGTTAGTATAAAATCACTGGGAACATCTGCAATGAGTACATGAAGTACACTTTCTATGGTAGCTTTACTACTTTTACTTGATTAAAGGAACTCAATACTTCCTCCACTACTACAGCATTTGAGTAAATGTACTTAGTTACTTTACACCACTGGAATTAACGTTTGCACCTTCAACACGACCACGGAAGAAACGGTCACTAACAGGGTCACGGAAGTTTCTTATACTGGACGACTAACGACAAAAATACGTTAATTCCCTGGGTCTATTTACTCACCTGTAAATATGAGCTGAAAGTCCACAAAAAACGTGTCATTACACAGCTTTAAAATTGCACAACTATAGATTAATGTCGGAGCAGAGAGTGAACTGACCTCTGAGCAGTTGTCTTCAGGTTTGTCGTCTTGTCAGTTGGTTTATCTCCTGGTGTTAAACTGGTCTCAGTTTATAGAAACAAAACTGTGACTGAATCTGTGTAAATCAAACTCTTCCACAGCAGGTTGACCGACAAGCTGAGAGCTATTTCACCGTCTGAAGTTCAGTCTCACCGTGTGGAGCTCCGGTCTCCTCCCACTGTAACACCACTGCGTCCCGACACAAGATGGCGCCGTCGACTCACTGAGACTCCGGTCAGTTGCTTATATGTCCTGGTACGGTTAGTTACGTGAGAAGAGTCGAGGCTATTTAAGCGACACCATTTTGACTGAAGACCACAGAATTGAAAAATAAAACAATAACAAAGAAATTAACGTAGTCTACCATGCTTCTGTCACCTGCTCCTCTTCTCTCTCCTGGCCGCCGCTACCATCAAATCACACCGGAAGTTCCTGACAACACAGCAGTCGAGGTGCATCATGGGTAATGTAGGAGGCAGGTTTTTACACAGAAGAGGAAGGCATGAACTTAAAAGCATCAAAATATGGCAAAAATACCAAAAGTAAAAGTACTATTTTTGTATGTTTGCCCATTTCTGAATCATATCAACATGATTCTTATATCATTAAGAATTAATATATTATAACACTGGATTATTATGGATGCATTAATGTGTAGTACATCACTTTAAAGGGGAACACCATCTGAATTAAGAATTTCAATATCTTATTTTTGTAGCAGGGGAAAGTTCACTCAGTATTTGTCAACATGAGCCACTCTCTCTCAACGCCAGAAACCAAGGAAGGAAGTCTCAAACTTGTGATGTCATAGGGTATAAAGTCTGTAGCTGCTCCACAGACTGTTTTTTTTTTTTTTTTATATCCAAATTAGCTTTATTCTATTGTAGTGTTCTCAATTGTGAAACAGAAAATGCAGAACATTCCCCTGGCTGCTCTCAGTGTCATCTACAACAACACTGTCTATGGAGCAGCTCCTGATTTATACCCTATGACATCACAAATTTGAGTTTTAGCACTCTAGTTTTTTTTAATTTGAGAGAGATTTGTTCATGTTTGTGTATTTCTGTACCGTCTCAGACCATAGAAATAACACAAAGAAAATGGGAGTAGTGACACAAGTAAAAAATACTCATTATTATATGTATGTGCAGAATGGCCCATTTCAGGATTATATCAATACGATTATTATAATATTAAGAATCAATACATTATATTATAGGATCATAATTAATGATGCATTTAAGTGTCTATCATTGTAACATTACAGCTGGTAAATGTGCACTGCATTGTTGCTTGTGAATTTTCCCCTGGGTTTAAAGAGCTTTGCTCAGTGTAAAATAATGGTTCATCATTTGTTTGAAAAGCTCAAAAAAACTAACAAGTAAAAAATGCGGAGAATAAACTGATAAAATCAGTGGGCAGGCTCAATGTTTAACGCCATAAACAACAAAAAACAAATGAATAAAATCATAAATCCAAACAGATGATATTTGAAGGAATATATGAATAAATGATAAGTCAGTCTCATGACTGCAGACGAACCCACATACCCTCTGACCTTTGACCTCTGAAGAGACCGGAGGTGTAGGGGGGAGGGTTGCTGTAACACAACTGAGTGCACAACAACAAAGTGTCGCCGGCTGGTTGTCATCCATCTGTCCCTTAGAGGCCCCGCTGACCTTGTCAGGGGCCCAAAACATGCAACATGTAGGCTACTTCTGGTTTGTTTGGCTTTTGTCTAGTGGTGCATTTGCTTTTTAGTTTCATAAAGGAACACTCAGGCATTTTAGGAAAGTCAATCTGACATGTAAAGGCCTTTTAAAGCACCGTAACTCTTATAACTCTGTAACTTATTGGTCAATAAATGAGGTTTGTTGTGTGAGGACATTTATTAGGCCGATTCCAAATTCTTGTCAAAAGCACAAAATTACGTGTCACGACTATTTTATTATTTTAGTGGCATATTTACTAAAACTAAGGTCGTAAAGGATCCATGCTGCAGATTATCTGCTAAATAAGATTTGATGCTGGGCTGTCAAAAACACAAGAGAAAAACCACTGCTGAACATGCAGTATCAGATAAAGGGGAACTGCAGTGAAATCATCCGAAAGAGGGAAGTTATTTGTGTATAAAAATTAAATAGTCAAGAATTATTAAACTACAAAGGTGCGGTGGAGTTATGAGAAATCAGCAAGAGAGCTTTTGGTTAAACTTTGAAACTCCTGTGACTGGATTTTTGCTGTAAACTAAAAAATAACAGCAGACCTGTCACCTTGTCTCAGACATTAAATTTCACACAGTGTCCTCTGATGCAGCAGCCTGTCAGCAGTGGTGCATCATATGCAGAAGTTATTTGCATACATTTCCATTTCCTCCTCTCATATTTTCTGCTGCTTTTCTTCCATTTTACCTGTGCAAAACATGCTGTGGTTTTGAAGTGAATAAGGAAAAAGTTTAAAACAGGACAAAGACTGTTAACGAGGACGGCTGCTTTTTTTAAAATTTCCAATTTTCCATGTTGGCCCTTCGCTAACTTGAATGGGAATAAAACGATTTATTGTGGGACTCTTCTACACTCAAGTAATGTTATCAGACTGAATGGATCAAATCCTGGTGGTGAGACGAGTCCCTTCAAGGGGGCTGGTAACGGCAAAAAAATGTATCCACCTTCACAATGGAAGTCAACGGGAAAAAGTCTGTGTGGACCCCATGGCATCACGCGACAGATCGGAAGTTGGCATCAAAGCCTAGCACTGGGAGCTTGGGGTAAACGGCTGGGCTAGCTCCATCCAGAGGAAAACACACACCTTCCAACCACTGCGTCAAACTAAGTTCTGCAACATTTCCTCAGATAATTAGCAGCAATGGGAGGATTTACTGTTCTGACATGGTCACTAGTTAGCTGCATGTTCCCCAGCCCTCTGACCAGTCGCTCCATGACAGCAGAGATATCTGTCTGTAGAGCCTCCTGATTTATTTCTGCAGTTTGTCTTTAAACACAACACGCTCCGATGATGAACGACCCTCAGCTACCCGCAGCCGCCCACATGCTACGACGCTAATCGTGCTAATAACAACTCAATGTGAAAAAAACATATTGAGGCAAGTTAAAAGGTTAAAGGTCGGCTGTCTCCGGGCATGGTGAGAAATGTGTTGAGTCACGCCTCCCCGGCTGTCCACAGACGAGCACACACACACACACACACACACACATTAAATCACTGGGACTGGTTAAGGGAAGCAGACGTAAACGCTCAACTGCTTTAAAATATATTCATGTGCTTAATATTCATGGGAGTCACACATCATTGTCTGCTTATTCTGATTCACAACAAAGAGACACCTGTTTCCAACAGGACTGAGGTCGTCTCGGTGTTATGACTGAAATTTGAGTCATCTGCAGAAAATTTAAATAGTAAAACTAAACATTACAAGACCACATTGAACAACACTGTTTGTACGGCTGCACCTTAAAAGTCGCATATTCGAATTGTCAGTCGGAGACTCCTCAGTCGACAAAGATCGCTTCAAGTCGAACAGTCTGTTTTTCTATTGTTTGCTCGTCAGTGTGCTGTGCAGTGTACTTCTGGGGATGTTTTGGTCCCCAGATTTTGCCGCGGTGTGAGCTCCCTTGACTGCCACGTTACTCTTTGGTACAGACAGCTGTGGACGTGACGCAGCAGCACCAGAGGTGGACAGAGTACACAACTTTACTACTTGAGTAAAAGTACAGATACTCCTTGTCAAATATTACTCCAATACAAGTAAAAGTAGCTTAGTCAAAATATTACTTAAGTAAAAGTACTAAAGTATTTGCTTAAAAAATTACTTAAGTAAAAGTACAGAAAAAATCTCAGGAAATACAGGAAAGGAAAGTAGCTTTATTGTCATTCTGACATGGTTCAGCTACAGAAATGTTTACAGCTCAAAAAAATAAACAAATCAAGGCAAGAAGCCTCAGAACACAAACTAAGCTGCATTCATCAACAAATGAAATTGCTTCATATTGCCAAGAAAAAAATTTCACCCAACAACTGTATTTTTCTCACAAAAAAACAAATTTCCTTTTCTTGTAGCTACATTTGAACACAACATGAAGTATAGACTGCAAAAACTCAAAATCTTACCAAGAATATTTGTCTTATTTCTAGTCAAAATGTCTCATTCCACCTGTTTCAAGCAAATTTTCACTTGAAATAACTACAATAACTTTTATTGGCATTTACGGATAAACAACTTATTGGCTACTTTATTTTACTTATGTCATGCATCACTGCCAAAAATGAGCTGGATAACCCACATCAACGACAGCCCCCACCTCACTAATGCGCACGCACGCACGCACGTACACACACACACACACACACACACACATATACCTATGATACTACAAGTGCAGACAATTCCGTTTAACATGTTCGTCTGCAATTAAACAAACATTAAGCTAGCTAGTAGCTAAGTTATATACCGCGACTTGCTTTTTCAGGTTGGAAGATGAGTTTTTGTGGGCCGTGATATAATTTGTTCGTGGTAAACACAGCAAACACTTGAACTGATATGAATCATTCTTCGTATCAAAAACCTCGAACATGGGCTTGAGTTTCTCCGTCGGTTTCTTCCTCCATCGCTGCTGAAGCCATTGACACCGCTATCGCATGATGTGGACGTGAACCGCCAAAAGTAAGTTTCATTTTAAGCATGACGTAGTAGAGGTAAGGCAATGAGGCTAAGACAAACCATCAGCAGAAACAGTTTATTTTCTTTGGTATCAGAGTTTAGCAAAAATAAAAAAAAAAAAAAAAAAAGAAACTTCATCAACTGATGTAAGAGCAAAAGTAGTGAGTAACATGAGCATCAATAGAAATGTAGTGGAGTAAAAGTAAAAGTATCCCCCAAAAACAATACTCAAGTAAAGTACAGATTCTCAAAAAAATGTACTTAAGTACAGTACTCAAGTAAATTTACTTCGTTATTGTCCACCACTGAGCAGCACAGAGGAGTAGAAACTTTCCAACGTAAGGCTTGAAATAACATTATCTTCTCTTGTCTGCTTGGAAGTGGTGAATTTACAGCTCACAGATACTTAATACAACACAGTTTCCGGCTTTTGTTTGACATCGAGTAGCAGCAGAAAATGTTGCACAGCACCGTTAGCTTGTTTACTACACTGCATGATGTGCACTGTAACACTGAACGTCCCAGTGAGCCCTGTTCAAACATTAAAGCTCTATATGAAAACAAACACAAAAAGAATCATCAAATCTGAATCTGATTCGAATGACATCATCTGGTACAGGACTAATTATTTTATTACACCTTTGCATGTTTTAGAAGCAGTCCTGATTACTTTGCATACTTTTTAATATGATCAATTTATAGATTGAGCACATTTGTTTTTGATGATTCAACAGTCTTTAAGGCAGTGAATGCAGTCATTGGAATAAACAAGATTACATTACATAAGATCAAACAATGTCATAAACTTTGTGTGTTGTAGTAGTAAGTAGCTATGTGACACATCTACGAAACAATTTACCAAAGGAAAGGAAAAACCACATTGATCAGAATCTAAAAAATCAACAATGTATTCACAGTACATCACCAATAATATACATTTATTACATTAAATGAGAGTCAATCTTTCTGCAGGAAATCACATGGTTGTTCTACTTTCTGTGACTGACGCTACTGGTTTTAGTTGAAATAAAATATCTCAATGTAAACTTCTCTTACGTGCTCGATTGACAGGAGAGATGATCAGAGGGGCAGAGTTTTTACCACCATCAGTATTACAAGGACTGAAGATTGGGTAGAGTTTCTCAGTGAAGGAGCAGCCAGTAAAGGAGTAGATAAGAGCTGCAGCATCAACATCATAAAAGGAGACCAGACCCTCCTCATAATCCACAAACACCCCCACCTTCTCAGGCCGAGACTTCAGAGAGAGACTGACTGGAGGGTCAGCAACAGCATAGTGCTCCTTTTCATTCCTCAAACATATCGTCCAGTAACCATTCTGAGGAGCTGCTGTGATTCTACCCTTCCTGTTGATGGACTCTCTGGCCACTCCTAAATCCCACTCAGTCTTCCCTTTAACCTGAACCTCATAATAAAATCTTCCTGAAGAGAAACTCTGCTTTGATAAGACTTCAGCACAATAATCAAATCTCTCTGGATTGTTTGGGAGTTTCTTCTCTACATCACCATGTTTAACTTGTTTTCCATCATCAGACAGGATGAGCTCAGGATATGCTGTATCAGGATCGAGTGTCACATCCACTGCAGACTGCTGGACCCTCCTCAGCTCGGCCTTGAGTAACTTCTTCATCTGTTGACTGAGTGTCTCCTCCAGCTGATTCACAGCTCTCCTCACAGTCCCCTCATATGAAGGTGGACGGACGCTGACCTCTGTCCAGTCCTTGGTGGGTGGAGCAGTGTTCAGGGACGTGAAGCTTTGGAGGAGGTGGAGGTGGTCTTCAGAGCGTGAGAGCTGCTCCACCTCAGTGCTTCTCTTCTTTAGCTCAGAGATTTCCTGTTCCAGCTCTTTGATGAAGCCTTTAGCCTGTTTCTCTGTCTTTCTCTGCTTCTCTTTGATCGTGTCCGTGAACTCGGCCTGGCTTCTCTCAACAGACTCCTTCAGAGCGGTGAAGACCTGAACACCATCTGCTATCTCTCTGTCTGCATCTTCCTTACTGAGCTTCACTGAGTGTTTGATCTCCTTAATCTTCAGTCGTCTCTTCTGGATCATCTGCTGAATTTCAGCCTCTGTCTTCCCCAGCTCGGCCTTCTTTCCTTCATATTCTTCTCTCAGAGGAACAACATCATGTGTCTCGTGGTCCATATAGGAGCAGAACACGCAGACACACATCTGGTCGGTCTTACAGAACAGCTCCAGCAGTTCATCGTGCTTCAGACACATCCTGCCTTCCAGGTTCTCCACAGGGTCGATCAAACGATGTTTTATTAGACGTGAATTTGTCAGATGACGCTCCAGGTGAGTCTCACAGTAGGAGACCTGACACACCAGGCAGGACTTCAGGGCCTTCAGTTTGGTTCCAGTGCAGACGTCACAGGGAACTTCTCCTGGTTTGGCAACTTGTTGCTCTGAGCTGCTGCTGCTGGCTTTCTGTTGAGCTGACTGTCTGAACTGAGCAGCCATCTCAGAGATGAACGTGTTGACCCGCAGCTCAGGTGTGATGTAGAAATCCGTTTTACAGTTTGGACACTGATGGGGATAATTAATATTCCAGTGTGTAGTGATGCAGCTTTTACAGAAGTTGTGTCCACATGGTGTGCTGACTGGATCAGTGAACACATCCAGACAGATGGTGCACAGAAGCTGATGTTCAGTCAGCAGACAGCTGGCAGCAGCCATATCGACACTCTGAGGACAAAAAGTGAGAAAACAACAAAACTGTGATTACATATTGTTTTTTATTTGTTTAACATAATCAAACTATGATCAATGTGATAGAAGGATCCTGAATTCTGTTGATATATGAATTTGCTGTGAATGAAGGAGAGCTCAGATGTGCAGTTCAGCGGTGGTATTTCTATGAGATGAGACTGATGTAAACTCACACTTAAACATTGTTGCAGCCTGAAGTGATTTTAATCGATGGTACGTTCAAGTTTCATGAACACAAAGCAAAACTCTTCATCCACTGTTTGTTTGTGTTTCACTCATCAGATATTGTGTTCATTAATAACAGCCTAATTGCTCCATTCTCCTTCATAGTAATCATTTTTCAGTTATATAAAGGCCTTTATTTCATTCATCTTTATTGCTCCCACCACAACGTTGCATGTGTCTCCTGTAAATCCCATCTGCACTATGTTTACACCTGGTCTGCACACCTGCCTGGGATGCTGTCAGTGACACAGGAAGGTTGGAAGAGATAACATCAATATGAGTAACATCAGACATTCATCTGAAATCTGATAAATATGCTGTTTGTGCAGGTCTGCATAGTATATGAATATGAAGGATAACTGCATTTCCTCAGGGATTATTTGGGCTGGCATTAGTTGGTCGCCACGGTGACAAGCAACCAATGAAATGTACCAGCATATGAAAACATGTGGAGAAACAAGTCTGACTGGTCTGCAGTGGGGAGTGTTAGCTCGTGTTCTTTCACAGTAGAAACAGAGTTCACTGTCAAAGTCAAAGTCAAGGTCAAGGTCAAAGTAAACTTTACTGTCCCACCAGGTGGGAAATTTTTTGAAATAAATAAATAAAACAACATGAGTAATGGGAAACATCATGACATAAATTAGAGTGAAAATATTTGAAAGCAGGCTAAACATTTTTCATATGAACCTTTCAAACCTCTGTAGGACAGTGAACTCACCAGTGTTTGTTGTTGAGGAAAACCTGCTGGATTCAGTTGAATGTTTCTTTAGAGAGAAACAGAGAGACTCGTCTCCACTGCAGCTCTGCTGTCGCTCACACTAACTTTCACTTTGATTTCAGGACTTTAAAGCTCTCCTCTTTCACTGTTGCTCCACCTCTCAGTGGGCCGTCACCAAGAGGGAGAGGTGGAGGAAGTATTCACATCCTTTACTGAAGTCAAAGTACTAATACCACACTGTGACAATACTCCACTACAGGTAAACATCCTGTGTTCAAATCCTTCCCTCAGTAAAGGTTTCATCAGTCTCATCACTTCTGCTTTGAGTTGAAGTTTTGTCATCTCGAGGACTTCAGAGCACTCTGACAAAAACACCAGGTGCCTAGAGCACAGAAACACAAGGTGCATCACAAAGCAAGAACTGCGAGCAAAAAACTTCATTCTCATTAAAAACAATTACAATAGATTATCTTAACATTTATCAGAGGTTTTAAAGAGGACCTATTATGCTCATTTTCGGGCCTTTGTATTTGATTATTGGACTCCTGTAGAGCAGCTACACACGATTACCCGCACAGAGAGCTTTGTAGATCTTCGGGACGCTGTGCCTCTTGCTGCATTGCCTCCTTGTATTTCCCGCATCCCACGAAAACAGTCTGTTTCGTTTACTCCACCCCCCGGCCCTCCTCCATGTACGCCTCCCGCTGAGCCCACTCCGTTGTGATTGGTCACACTCCCGAGGACTTCCGAGGGGCTGGCGAGTGCTGCCAAACCCCACCTCCTCATTTTGCTGGTGCGGGAGTTGAGAGTAAACAGCACACAACACAAATGCAGTCATTACACGATTTTTTGATGGTCTACCCGCATTTAAAAAACTCGGGTAGACCCACTGATTGTGGTGGAAAAAGGCTATTAGCAGCTCCAGACATCAGAGAGCTTGTAATTTGCATGCATGCAGGTAACACGTTGGGGGGATGGTCACATTATATTGAAGACAGACAACACCGCTACAATTTTTTTTTTCAGACACGGTTGAAAATAAACTTCATAGCATATCTCACTGCATGTTGCACATCTGTGTTATTGTGCGCATGCCACGGTTAGATGAAAAGAATATTTTATCCACATCTATATTTATGTGGTGAGCCTAACACAGCGTGATTGAATACTTTACATTAGCTCCCTGTATGCACACTCTATAATGTTACGCAGACAACTGCTTTTGTCCGATTACTTACACAAAATAAACACAGTTAGGACACTGATAAATTGTGACTTACAGCTTGCTCTTCTGACTCTTCAACATGACCAAGTAACGTCGGAAAGGCGTCGTCCTTCTGCAGCAGTTTACCGTCTAATCCAGCTTCGTACTGGCCCATGTTGACAAAACAGTCCCCTGTGAAGTGCCATAGACAGACAAACATGAAGGTATTTTTCTTTTGCTGGCCAGGAAAAAGCAACTCTATCCACCTCTGCCTGGTGCTTACCTCTTTAGGAAAGTTAAACAATGTTGACTTTCCCTCACACCCAAACAAACATTTTCTTAACACTGTGAAATCGTTGTAGACAGCAGAGCAGTGCACAGCGATATAACCTCGAAGCAGAGTGGGGGAGGGGGCAGGCCTAGAGCATATACCTGGGCATGCCCATATAAGTAAGTCCGGCACGCATTGACGTCAATGGGACTACACTGTTAAAAAAAGACATGCAGAGCCACCCAAGACAGCTCGCAGGGCTCACTTCCAAATGCATAAACCTCATTATTTGATGCTTTGGCATCGTTTAACACCAGTATCCGACATTGTAACAACATTTATAGGTCAGAAAAGAGGAAAAGAAAAACTTAAATGGGTTTTATCTTATAAACACAGGTGAAACCTCAGAGATGGCTTTTTTTAAACCCCTTAAATCCCACAGATGATCTGCAAAAATAAAACCGCAATGTATGTTTTTATAGTCAGTTTATTTATCCGTTAATTAATGGGCTGTACTGGTGTTGCAGCAGATTTTATGACAGAGAATAAACAGAGAAGAAATGTTTGTGTACCACTTAAAAATCTAATTTGATAATTAAGAGCTCAAATATGAATTTTTTAAAAAGGTTTTGCAAATCCGCTGTAGGTCTAAAACATCTACAATACCTTAAATAGTTGATAGTTCTAATTTGTTAATTTCAAATGAATGTATAAATTAAGGGGAAAAGTCATTTTATTTTCTATTTTACTTAATTTGTAAATAAGGGACCTTTCAAATTAAGATGTTTTTAAGGGATCTGTTTATTACCTTTTTGAATTAATAGACAAATTATATAATAAAATAAACAATAAAAGGGATATGTGGTATTTTCAGGGGTAAATAAAGGAAAAATTAATGTTATTTTAATGGATTATTGTTTCACAGTGACAGCAGCTCAGTGTGTGAAGGGTGCATTGATACTGACCTAGTTCCTGCTGGCTGGATAAAGACACTCCTGCGTGTAGTAAACACAGAGATCATGAAGCACACGTCACCTCGCTGACCTGCCCTCGCCTGTTGTCATGCCAGCTGAATGGTTTTTTAAAGCGGTTATCTGCCGGTCTGGTAATACACGGACAGCTAGCATAGCGTCAGCCATGAGAAGCTAAATAACACTAAACAACAGCTAAAAACACTGGTTGAGCATTGGTAGGGTTGGTTGACACTGCACCCTGTCACTGGAGCTCTGAAAAAAGTTGACACCAGCTCAACTTCTGTTTGTAGCTCGTCACGTCCATCAGCAGCGGCAGGTGTGGGCGGTCAGTTTGTAGCTTCACGTCACCTGCTTCCATTGGCTTCCATTGATCATGACTTGTTGCCTGTTGTGTCGCATGTAGTGTGAACACAGCACACGATTAAGGGAGATTTAGAGGTATCAAGCAGTGAGGACTGCAGATTGTAACCAGCCGAAACTTCTTCCAGTTAGAATTCCTTCAGTGTTCATTATTCAGGAGGTTTTCTATTAGGGATGGTCTGATCCGATACTCAGGATTGGTATCAGTCCCACACCGGCCAAAATTACTGGATCAGACATCGAAGAAAAAAAAAAGATAACCCGTTTGATCCGATTCATAAGCCTAAACTATCACATAAGTAGTTAGCTTTGCGCAACATGCCGTAAACAGAGATGCAGTTATGAGTGACAGGCATTAGCCTAGTGCTGTTGTCTTGTCAGTTGTATGAAGTTATTTTACACGCAAAGAAGAGACAGAAGCATCATGGACAGAAGTATGAAGACTCTTTAAAGTCAACCAGTGCTAAGAAGAAAAGTGAGGTGCGACAACAGTCATAACAGGAAACAATTCTGAAGCGTGTGAAGCTCCCTCCAGAGGGCAACAAAGCAAAGATAATAACAGAGAAAGTCATTGAATTTATTTTGCTGGATAACCAGCCACTTTTTGTTGTTGAAAATGCAGGTTTTCAACATTTGGTGGACATTTGGAGCCTCGCTATCAGCTGCTAAACCTTTCATCTTTCATCGCCACATTTCATCTCTGACCCAGCTATCTCACTAAAGTACAAACAGGCAGGTGTGTGACTTCATTTCGAAATGTTTGGAAAACGTTGACATGGTTCATTTGACAACTGACACCTGGAGCTCAGACGTGTGTCCAATGCCTCCACAAAGTTTCACAGCACAGTGGATAGACTCAAGTTTTACGTTGCAATGGGCCGTTTGGCCGTGCTGCAGGCTGAGCAGTTTGGTGGCTCACACACAAGAGAGTCAATCGTCACAGCAATCAAGGAGATGCTAGATGCACGGAAAATTGAGAGCAGCAAAGTCCATGTCATTTTACGGGACAATGCTAGTAACGTGATAAAAGCAATGGATCGTCTTGGAGTTGCCAGTTTAGGATGCTCTGCGCATACACTGCAACTTATTGTGAACGACGGACTGCTGTCTCAGTGCAGAAAAATGTAGGGTCCCTTGGAGCACTCGCTACTTGTGTATTCATGCTTGGAGGATGTTTAAGTGGAGCTGAATGTGCCACCCAAGCACCGAGCAATATGTACGAACGAGGTGGAACAGTGCATGTTACATGATCCAGAGTCTCATTGCATGGCTGTTAAGTTATAATTATTTAAGTTATGGTCAAAGGTCAAAGGTCAAAGAAAACTTTATCATCCCCGAGGGGGCAATTTGTTATACAGCCAGCAGTCTCACACACATAAAACAAAACACATGTAATAAAGGCAGAAGTACAACAACATTCAAAGTTAAAGTGCTTTATTTAGGAGGCCAGTGGCAGTCGGAACAAAAGAGTTCCTTAGCCTATTGGTCCTGCAGGTAACTTGGCTGCACCTGCGACCAGACGGAAGCAACCTGAACAGAGGGTGGCTGCGATCAGCCAGGACTGACTGGAGTGATTTGCCGGTCGCTGTGGAGTCTCTGTCAAGACGAAATCATTCTCCAAATCCCTCAATATCCAGATCGGACTGCAGATCGTGTTCTTTGAGCCATGTTTCAATCAGGGCAAGGAGACAGGCGCTGTTATACTCAGTCAGGAACTTGACATTTGCCCATAGCTCATCAACTTTGCTGCGAAGTGACTGAACATTGGCGAGGATCACAGTGGGAAGAGGTATCCTGCGATGTCCTTGTCTCCTTAGCCTCTGGCGCAAGCCTCCACATCTGCCCCTTTTCCTCAAGCCCGTCAGTTTGGACGCCCAGCTCCAGCCCCCCACCGAAGGATCCAGCAGGATGATCTCAGCAGGAAGGGCTGCTGAGGAATCCACGGTGCAGGAGGAACTCGCAGCTATACTGGAGAGGCTCCCGATATTCACAGTCCACACAAAAAGTTACATAAAAGCATTAAAATGACGAGGAGTCCTCTCAGATTTAGATGAGCCATAGTTGCTTCTGTCACACGCAGGTCAGGTTAAAAAAGTGCGAGATAAGATAAGAAATAAGATTTTCCAGTCTGCTTGCAACTTGTCCGCTTAAAAGTTTAAATAAAAAGCAACAGTATTTCATAATGTTGTGGGCCATTTTATTTCTTCCTTTAAGGGAGCAGAATATTTGTTGCACAGTTTGAACATGGTGTTTTTTTTTTATGTCTATATTAAGATAAATACATCAATACAAATGTATTATTAACAGCGTAAGAGCGCAGAAAAGAAGGTATCGGATTGCTATCAGAATCTGCAGATACTCAAGACTACAGTATCTGTATCGGACATGAAACAGTGGTATCGAGCCATCCCTAGTTTCTACCATGAGCCGAATTATCTGCAGAGGTCTCTTCCTCTTCAGAACAAACAGACCAGGTGATTAAAACTGATATAAAAAAACACAGAATAAAGAAGTTTCATGTCACAAATCAGAGTTTCTTCTACGCTCTGTGGCGTGTTGCAGTCGGGCTGCTCACCCAGCACCTGCTAATGTGTGCTCCCCTTTTGTTTCTTGACAAACAGGCCCAAACGAATCGGCCGATTTTTGTTGTTGTTTTGTTTTCAGCAGTGATCCAAACTGAAAATCTGCAGAACTCTACAAAACAGTTGTTCTGATCTAATTCTTCCAAACTGGCAGAAGCATTAAACAGCCTGCTTCACAAGACACTCTTGGCTGAAGGAACACCTGGACTTACTAAACATGGACTGGCTGGCCTGCCTGTTGGGCTAAAAGACTACCAGGACACTGTCTGTACATTTTTAAAACAGTAGCCTCCAGTTTAAAAGGCTTGTATACAATGAATGTATGTTACATATGCTACATTAACCCTTTCACGCATAGTGGTCACTGCAGTGGACAGTTACTGTATGTAAGAGACATTTTCGTGTACATCCACGGATTTTGATGGACCCTAGTACGTCGTGCCATGCACTACCACCCACTGGCCAGGTGTTGTCAGGGCAAAACAAATCTTTCAAAACCAAGATGGCCGACGGAAAGCAACGTTAAAGAAATGTAGTGCTGCTCAAGAATATCTCGCCAATCCTCCTGGTTTAGGGAGCACAGTGTCACTCCGAAGTTGTTGAAATCCGGCCCTTGGGCAGTGAGTCACAGCGTCAGAAACCAATGAAAAAGGCGTCCTTTAACGTTGGCATGACACGCGGTCGGTTGCTGTTATAGTTTAACGAGACCAGGCTCTTTAAACACTCAATTCATACATACACTTCCATTTAAAGACGTGAACAGAGTCAGCTGATCTGATGCTCAGTGGGAGGCTGTTCCAAAGCCGAGAGGCAAGAACTGAAAAGGCTCGATCACCCTTTGTCCTTAACCTGGACTCTGGAACAGTTGGAGGACCTAGACTAGTGACAGTGACGGCGATCAAGGCGGGAGGATGTAAGAGCATGAATGATTTTGTCTGTGTCATTGAATGACAGAAGTGACCCACATTTGGAGATACTCCTCAGTGGTAAAACCAAGACTGGACTACATTCTTTACATGTTGCTCCACAATAACACCCAGGCACTTTTTTTTACACCTGATCTTATGTTTGGAGTGACGAGGCTGACAAGTGGCTGAAATTGTTTTGAGATTTGTTCAGAGCCAATGATGAGAACGTCTGTCTTTTTAGAGTTACATTTTACCTTTACCTTTTTATGTCATACAGGCAACTATAAAGAGAGGCTTATTTAATGGTGTTGAAAGACAGGTAGAGCTGTGTAGCTTTGGAAAGAGATGACGTATTATCTGTCCCAGGGGTAGCATGTATAGGGGAAACATGGTGGCGCAACATGGTGAGCTGCATCGACGAGGATCTGCTCCCTATAGATAAGCTCATTCTTATTTGTCAGGGGATTTTACACTAAAGAAAACATTATATAATATTCCATTTCAGTTGGTATGTCCCGCTAAATCCAACACACTGGACCTTTAAGGAATTATCTATGCCCTCCATCATCATCAGGATCTGTGATATAAATGTAAATCTGATTCACCTCATAGAGTGTGTGTCTCTCAGTGCTGCTGGCCCTGTGTGAACTGCAGTGCTTTGTCCTCACACAGAGCTTCTGTTTCCTGCAGCGGCCTCTGTTTCCTGTTGGCACAGAGCAGCGATGATGATGATGATGATGGAGGTTAACGGCAGGCAGAGCCAGGCACCACGGACAGCAGCCGGGCTGGACGCCAGCAGCAGGCAGCAGCGATGCTGAATCTGACCCAGAATAAAGACAGAGGCCGGGGTCAGGCCGGGACACGGCGCTCGGGCCGATGCCCCCCCACAACCTCCGAGCTTGAGTCCGTCTGGGAGCGAAGCCAGGAAGCAGAGCTCTGAATCAGGGATGGATGAGCTTCTATCTGTGGACATTAATCAGGTTATCAGAGTCTGACCACATGATGTGAGGGGCTGCTGTCTGCTTCACTGTCTGTACAACCAGTGGTGGAATGTAACCAGGTACATTTACTCAAGTACTGTAAAATTTAAAGTACTTGTGCTTTACATGAGTCTTTTCTCCTTCCAGGTCACTTTATACTTCTACTCCACTACATCTTACAGGAGACATAGTACTTTTTATTTCACTACCTTCAGGTACTTTACAAATCAAGATTTTTGCAACAAATAAATGACAATGTGCAGCTGAAACATAACTGGCAATAATTTAATGGTTGAAGTCATTTTTCATGTCAAAACATTTACAGCTTCTCAAATGTCAAGATTTGCTGCTTTTTCTTTTAATGTTAATAACTGTAATAATTTAGTAATAATGTTGAGGCTTTATGCCGTTGGATGGACAAAATAAACATTGTGAAGGTGTCACTTTGGGCTCTGGGTCATTGTGCCACCATTTTTCACCATTTTTAAAGAATTTTTTGATCAATGAAGGAAACAATCAGCAGATTAAAGCTGAGGGCATCTTCTGCTTTGCGTCTCCTTAGTGCTGCTAGATACTCATTCCTGCTATCAGCTGTTTCCTGGTTTGAAGTCCACGCCAGTGGGTCAAACGTGCGGCGTCATCAACAGCCCCTCCCACAAGTCATCAACTGACCCTCCCGAGGCAGAAAGCCACCTCGCTCTGTTTAGACCAAAACCGTTCCGCCAATATGACTACCCTATGAGGCGGAAAACTGGGCACCTCGGATCAACTTGCCATTCCGGCTCTGTGTGTCTAAACACTCACAGCTTGCCGGAAAAACGGTCCAACATTCATGGAAAATCTGACAGTGTAAAAGGGGCTAATGACTGCCTTCACTGCAGAGCAACACAAAAAAGTAGCACGGACTTATCAAAAAGAGAGTCTGACAATTAACAGACGGAGAGAAAATGTTGCTGATAGTTTGAGACAGAGGCTCACAGCTAGTGCTTAAAGTTTATCTTCATGCAGCTAACGTTAGCTAGAGCCTCAAATCGCAGTGTGTCCTCCGCCTCACTCCCCGCCGCTACAGACCATCTCGCCGAGCAAGGTCTCACTCCAAAGTCATCGAAATTCGGCACTTGTGCAGTGACATGCAGCGACAGAAACCGACGAAAAAAGGCATATTTTAACATCAGCATGATACGCGGCTGGTTGCCGTTATAGTTTAACGGCACCTGGTGGTGTCAGGGGGAAACACGACGGGAAAAGGATGAACGTTAAAGGTGAACCGACTCTCACCGACTTTCACCTGGGAGAGCAGTGTTCACATCCCATAATATTCTAAAGTCAAACCCTGTTTTTTCCCCTAACCCTAACCACATGTGTTTGTTGTTTGAGGAATTAACAATTTGCCGTGTTGTATCAATGTAGTGGGTTTATTTTGAAAGAGACTGTATGTAAACGTTGAATTTCCTGTGAAAACTGAAGTGTTTTTTGAAAACAGACAATGCATGTAACAGGCAGAAATTGACACAGCATCCCAGAACATCGCGAGCGAGGCGGAGCAATCATATTGATGGTGTGATGAACAGAGCAGGGTGAGAAGGGCTGAGTGTATGAGCTGTGTGCAACTCTATATTGAAATAAGATTATATAAATCAATGTATGGGAAACACTGGGTTACTGTATGAAGCACAGACATATGCCCATGGTCGTCTAGGGGGAGGGGCTTAGGAGAGAGAGGGCAGAGCTGTAGGAGGAGGTTGTTTTTTCAAATTATGCGTTTTTTTTTGTTGTTTTTTTTTAAATTCAGCCTTTTTCAGATTTTCCCTAAATAGCTAATAGTTCAAACTGAGCTCCACCTAAACCAACCAGCACTGTAAGATCCTGCTGTCACATCAGTGCACGAGGAGATAACTTCATTGTCCATCACAGTGGATAGGTACAAACAGACACATAATAACATACGCCATTAAAAACGTACAATTTTTTAAATATATATGATACAACAGTTCAGATTGGCAGGTAGGACCAATAAGTTGTATAAAACATAAAAGACAGCACATTCACATTCATTCTGTGATCACTGCCTGTATGACATCGGGAATAAAAGACTTCTTATATATGCTCTGATCTTAAACCAATGTCCAGACGGGAGCAGCCATTCTGTATACAGTATAAGGCACAGGTGCAGAACGGGGGGACAGAGTGGTCTCGCCTTTCAGCCACCATGGGAGGTAGTGACAGCACCTGAACGATGTGTGTATAAACAGGACAGCCAGAAGGATGAGTGTGACACTTTGACGACATGTTATGTGTGCGACCCATCGCGGGAGATTTAAAAAGTAGCTGTTAGCAGTTAGCGGCTATTTCAACGAAGAACAGAAGCTGAAAATGTCTGCAAACTGGCAAAACGATGAGAGTCGGGAGCTCCTTACCCTCCGAGCCGAGGACGAGATCAGCCCGCACATAACCGAGATGGTAAATGATTGTTATTGCCATGTTATTGTTTATAAAGCCCTGCTGATGCGTATGTTATATGTCACACCAGAGGCTGATGCTGTTGTTGTTTGCTTCTGTGTAAAACTGCAAAGGAGGCATAAAGAAGGGACTTTGCAGTGGCCCTACAGCGCCATCTCTGTGTACATTTTCCTGATTATACTTACATACTTTAACCTCAGTGACATTTTCAGAGCAGGACTTTTACTTGTAACAGGTATTTTTTTTTACAGTGTGGTGTAAATACTTTAACTAATGGATCTGAAAGCTTCCTCCACCACTGCCTGTGATGATTGCAGCTGAAGATACACTGAAGTTAGCCGCCTGGGTCAGATCAGAGAGTGGTGGTGAAGTGCTGACCCTGATTTACATGTAGCCTTGGAACCAAGACATGTTGCAAATAGATATGCAAACTGGCCAGTGGAAATGTGTATACTGTATGTGGCTGATGCCCGAGTCTGTTTCCCCACTGATTTGTGTTTCCCTTTACCCTAACCTTAACCCCACCTTGCCTTAACCCAAATCCAGAGAGGCAGCACTGCAGGAAACAATATTTGTAGGGGAAACAGGCTTTGATACAAAAGCTGACTTATTTTTGCCACCGTGACCCCAGAGCCCAGCAAATAGTTTTGTAGGTACAACGTTGTGACCACTGAGAGAAATGATGGACAAAACTACAAAGACCCAAATAAGTAATAAAACGGGAAATGTTATTAAATTTATTGAAGCACAGGTGTGAGTGTAAAAAGATGTTAACCGTCCAGTAAATCCCAGATCAAATGAAGCATTACTGCAGCACGAGAGTGTCAGGCAGCTGGAGTAGAAATGTCCACACAGATCCACTTCTGGGGAAACCCTTCATCTGCCGCCGCGGCTTCCAGGTTTTACCATCGATGGCAAACTCCAGAGTCATGCTCCTGTTGAGCGTGAGCACGGAGTCGCCTCTCACTACTGCCGTGAACAGCGAACCTTTGCTGTTGGCGAAGTGCCCGGGCAGCGACGACCACTGGCCCGAGCTCAGACTGTAACAGTCCATCAGGCATCGAAGGAAGTCGTCTGACGGTCCGTTTCTCATGACGTACAGGTTGTCCCTGTGGCCGACCATGCAGTGGCCGTAGCTCTGCCGCCTGATCAGTGTGGTAACCAGCTGCCACTCGTCTTTCCCTGAGAGGTACTCGTAGATCTCTGTGGTCTCCATTGGCTTCCATAAACACACAAATATCCTGCCCATGGCTTTGGTGCACGCCGCTCCTGCCGCTGGTCGGGGTAAATGTGCGGCAAACTCCCACCTTCCAGTCTTTACATCGTAAGTCTCCACAGATGACATCACTGTTCGCTCATACTCTCCTCCGATAGCGTAAAGACGACCGTCCATGCCCACGAGGCTGAAATTGTATCGCAGCTGTGCTGGACTGGAGATCTGACTCCAGCTGTTGTTTTCGACGCTGAAGCAGAAACAAGAATCCACGACTTGTTTGTGAAGTCCGTGAACTCCTCCGATGATGTAAAGCTTGTTGTCTAAAACAGTCACTCCAGCCATGGAGGTGCTGGCCTCCAGTGGAAGATCCGTCAGCACTCTCCAATTGTTGCTAGTTTCATCCAGGTAGCACACCGTCCTGGAGGCGGCGTGCACAGTTTGATCCACGCCGCAGGTCACGTGAGCCCCGACGGCCACAAAAACACTCGGCGTCAAAGACTCCACATAAGAGATCAGCTCTGATGGTAAAGATTTCTTCACCTCCGCCTCCAGGTCGGCGTACATGTTTCGGATGAACAGCGCAGCGGCGTGGTAAAGGTCCATGAGGCCGAAGGTCGCAGCCGTGTGATACATCAGCAAACAGTTGTCAGAATCAATGAGGTTGATGAGATGCTTAGTGAGCGACGCCACCTGCAAGAAAGCAGCACATTCGATGGCTTCAACGATGTCGTCGCCATCCAGGTCGGGCATCTCACCTCGTAAGACTGCCAAGGCGATGAGGAAGCCTCGAGCGCGCAGAGACTTGAGGTGGATTTCTTCCTGCCGACACTCCTTCATCCCAGAGCGATACAGAGCTCGGAAATAGTCAGAACTCTGAACAAGAAACATCTTCTCCTCAGAGAAATGAGTGTCTCCGACCACGACGGTTAATTTAGCTGAAGCACAACATGACAGATACCTTTCATCTGCGCCGTCACAGCTGCTGCCGTCTTCGGATTCACTGCTGTGCGCTGACATTACAACTCTCTGACAAAGAAATATCCGCCATGAAAATGAAACCAGAAGCTGAAGCGTTTCCAAAAGTGCTGAGGACCAACCGGGGAGAGGCAGCTCAGTACGAAGCAGCTCCACTCTCACTTCTTCCACAGGTTTCAAAATAGACGCAGATAAAAATAGAAGAGAACAAATGACCTGAGTCACGTTCATGTTACAGGCAACATGTGAACACAGGCTCTGTGAAGCTGCTGCTGCAAACTTAAAGGATCAGTTCAACCAAAACACAACAACACAGTCTCTCACTATCCCACAGCCGCACCTGTTTTTAATTATAGTTTGCAGTTTTCTGTTTGCAGAGAGTTTTGAGAGTTTGCTTTTACTGAAATACAATGAAGGTGACAAGAACTTTAGAATTTTAAGCACCAAAATCTCAAAAAATCTCTTTTGAGAAACAATATCCACGACTTTATGGCGCACAGTTTTTACTGGAGGTAGATTTTTAGAAGATAATCCCAACGAAAATGCCGCAGGACACTGAGATCTCAGTATTCAGTATTCCAAGAAGTTCAGACCTTCATACTGGGAAATAAAGCTTGCCAAAAATATTTGAGCATGTCCTAAACTCTTACACTTTTACATGTAGGGAAGGTGGACTTGACTAGGACGCTGTTTTGAGGCATTAATTCAACATGATCACTTGTCGTCTACCTCTATACCATTTTTCCATTGTCACCCTTGGCCGCGCCGTGTCAAGCTGTGGTCAAATTTGTTGCAGTATCAAACTACAAACATTGTTAATCATAAATAAACAACTTTAATCGTAACATGTGATCAAGTTTTGGACCTTGTCCACTTTGTGTCTGGATCTGCAGACTGACTTGGCAGAGATGGCAGCCATCTTGTTTTTACATTAGATGGCACAAAGCAGAGTCCATGGACGAGGACAACAGGTCTAAATTAAGCAGAATGAAGTATAAGGTCCAGTAAACCCCAAATATGATGTCCTCACGCTGAGTCTCAGGAGGACATATTTTAAGTAATATCAGTCACTCTGTGAAAGTCAGTCTATGAGATGGTTTATTTTGAAAGCAATGTTAAATAATTGAATTTTTGATAAAAATCATGATGATCCTGCTTTTTCTTTTTGTCCTTATTGTTTAATCTCAGTCTGTCTTTTGTCTTTTTCACAATGTGCAGTTTCTATGATGTCTGACTCTGTAACATTTACCTTTCTTCTATTTAAAAAAAAATGCATGTTACATGTGCTCTAAATCTATATATGAAGAAATGAACCATTTCCACTGACCATTATTCTTCTTTATTTATTGATAGCTTTTTTAATCCTCTTCATTAGTCATTACTATTATAATTTCATCTTGTCTTTGCTGTCTGTGTTCTTGTTCAAAGCTGTTTGTAAAATTTTAAAAACAAATAAATAAATGACTGAAAAAAAATGTACATTTTGCAATGATGAACCTGAAACGTCGAAACATTTGTTTTTTGGTGTTAACATTGCGATTTGGAAATATGTATTTGAACGAATAACAGTCACTCTGTGAAAGTCTGTCTCAAAGATGTTGAAAGCCATGTTAATTCATTGAATTTTATGATAAACCTCATGATGATCCTGCTCGGTGAATTTCATACACACAATTCTACATTTGACAGATCATCCCCCCGTTTAAAAGTTTTTTTTTTAATTAATTTTTTTTCTAAATATATTTTTAAATATTTTTCTGCTGAATTATTTTAAAATAATGTCTGTTTTTTTCCTTAAAAGAAAAAACCCTGTTTGTCCTCATTGTTTAATCTGTCTGTCTTTTGTCTTTTTGACAACATGCAGTTTCTCTGATGTCTGACTGTAACATTTACCTTTGTTCAATACAATTAAATTTTAAAAAACATGTTATTACCACAGTTAATTTTATTTTTTTAAATCGTGTTTTAACGGTGTAATAATTAGATAATATTTCTTTGAGGTGATTTCAGCATTTTGTAACCTCTCCTCTCTGATGAGCCGCAGCACGGCACTGTCGGAGTGAAACTCTGTGTATCCTTGCGCCTGTCCTACTACGTAAAACTAGTCCTTTATTCTTATTGGTTTAGAGCTTCCGTTTTACCGTCACCGACTTATAATTCACGGTGAACCGGTTCTAGTCGTTACACCGCTGTTTGTCCGTGAGTCAGTCTGAATACAGAGCGGCTGGTCCTGTGGTGTTATTTAAGGTTCAGCTGGGGGCAGGCGGAAGGATCTATGTGATGTTTGTAAATATTGGCAGCGGCGGGGCGCGCGAGACACACCGGCTCGCTCCTCAGGATGCTGTTACCGTGACTGACCTCTCTCACCGGGACTACCGATGGATTTTCACCGCGTGACGGTCTCATTTCGCCCGTGATAAGGACTTAATACGCCGCTTTTCTCCGGGGTTCATCGCGCGAACATCTTCCGGGTGTGTTTTCGTTACTTTGGGGCAGAAGTCACGCGCAGCATGCTGCTGTCCAAACTGGGCTCCCACATCTCCTCCAGCAGGGACCTGCCGGCCAAGCTCCCGCCAGGTAACGCTCACTGAGTGCCGGTGTTACACCGTGTCCCGCCACCCGGTAGAGTCTGTGACCTCATTCTCCTTTACCTCACCCCACCGGTCATCACCGAAACACTGACCTCAAGTGATCTAACGTTACCGAAATAGAAGCGGGTCCAATGAGGTCACGGAGTGACGGGTCACACGATGCGGCGTAACTTATCAAATAACCGCCATTTTATATATCCACGTTATTATTCCATTAACACGTATATTTGCTACTTTATCTAAAACTATAATGAAGTTATTATTATTACAGCCTTTATTTACACAGGGGAAACCACTGAAAACAACCTGTCTTTTTCAAGGACTGTAGTTACAGTAGAAAACAATAAAAACACACACAAGTTAAAGTCTACATCAAAAGTTATAAAACAAAACAACCCACATGTTAGAACATGTAAAGACAAAGACATCAGCACGGGATAAACGTCCCTAACAACATGCACTCACGCTGCTCTTATCAAACGGGATTTGAATCAATTTAATGGGATTAGTTTGTCTAATTTTACAATCTTCTGCAGATTGTTCCACTTGTGTGGTGCGGAGTGTTTAACAGAGGCAGCCGATGGCTTCAGCGCATCATATATTAACATTTAAGAGGTTAAGAGCAGCTAATCGTCGGTGTTTTTACAGAATAAATTAAAAATATATTTTAATTCGCTCATTTTCGGTGCAGTATTCGGCTGGTGGGTGCGTGCGACTGTGACCTTTAAATCAAACAGTCGGGGGCCATTTTAAAAGACACGAGTTGAGCCGAAATGTGTGGTTATGTCGTAATAACAAGTATTTACACCTGGTTTCTTTTCACTTGAGTCACGTTGCTGACGATAAGTCGTTTAAATGTTGAAGATGATGATGATGATGATGGTGGTGGAGACAGGCCACCATTTTTAACGTCTGTCAGGAGGACAGGGGTCATGTGAGGACGTGCTGGGATTTCTCTGTGTCTTCTTGTCTAAGTGATTATTTAGAGCAAACACTGTGGGGGGAGGAAACGGGGACACACCGGCACCGAGACGGTTGTTCGGGAGGTGGTGTTGGGGGGGGGGTGTTACAGCCAGAGGCTCCGTTACTTTAAATGTCTCTTTGTTTTTCAGCCAAAGCGGAGAAGCAGCCGTTTGAGAAGCTGTACCGGCTGGGGTCGGTGCTCGGCAGCGGGGGGTTCGGCACGGTCTACTCGGCTGTCCGCCTCGCCGACGGGCTGCCGGTAAGAGCGGGGAGCCGCTTTGTTTTGGTCCCGGCACATGGCCGCGGCTCGCTGCGTCAAGCTGCACGCTGCGAGCAGCCGCGTTTCCGGTTCGGGGCTTCAAAATAAAAGCCGCACTGAAAGTCTTAAAAATATAGCAACAATGAGAAAGTCCATCCTTGACACTGATAAGATATGATTTACTTATCCAGAGTTAGAGTGCAGATACAGAGCACACAGTATACAAGGTCTAAAGTGATTGAGTAGAAATTACAATGTAAAGCAAATATAAATATATAATATATATAATATGTTCTATTATTTATGTTTATTTCCACAGTTCGATTGATTTCTGGGCTTCACTAGTGTTTCCTTATTATTGCTCTTCTCTTAAGTAAGAAAAAAATTAGATGATATATTTAAAAAAAAATCTAAAACATAACAACTAGCTAACTATAAGGTAGAAAATATAAAAGTTAGGCAACGATAAGGTAGAAAATAAAAAGCCAGCTAACAGTAAGGAAGAAAGTGTGAAAATTAGCTAAAAGTGAGGTAGAAAATATAAAAATTAGGTAACAGTAAGTCAGAAAATACAAAAATTAGCTAAAAATAAGGTAGAAATAATAAAAGAAAGCTAATAATAAGGTAGAAAATAAAAAACTAGCTAACAGTGAGACGGAAAATATAAACATGAGCTAATAATAAGGCAGAAAATATAAAAAAAACAACTAACAATGAGGTATAAAATATAAAAACAAGCTAACAGTAAGTCAGAAAATACAAAAATTAGCTAAAAATAAGTGAGAAATTGAAAAAAAAAAACTAATAATAAGGTAGAAAATAAAAACCAAGCTGACAGTAAGGCAGATAATATAAACATGAGCTAACAATAAGGTAGAAAATATAAAAACAAGGTAACAGTAAGGTATGTAATATATAAAACTAGTCAACAGAATATATAAAATTATCTAATGGTAAGGTAATAAATGAAAAAAATAAGCTGACCATAAGGTAGGAAATATGAAAACCAGCTAACAGTGAGATGGAAAATATGAAAATAAGCTAAAAGTGAGAAAGAAAAAAATAAAAACTAACAGTTAGGTAGCGAAAAAAAATCTAACATTAAGATGGAAAATATAAAAACTGGCCAACAGCAAAGTGCAAAATCTAGTAACTGGAAACAGTCTAGCCTCTTTATTTTCAGTGATATTTATATTACAACTGTTTTCTTTACTGATAAAAGCGGCAGGCTTGATATTGAAGAGCTGCACCCAAGATTTAAAGTAGTTTTGTTTCCCTAAAATACATGTTGGGAAATCAGTTTAAGTGTTCAGACACAGCGTGTGATGTTTGGTTAAACTCACTGGGAGCTTCTCTCTCAGCTTATAATTTGGTTTTATCTATGATTCACCTCAGCTATTAAACAACATCCAGTCATCTTCATCACCTTTGATAAAGGATATTTAATCTGTACTTTGATATATTTCACACATAATGTACCTGACAGCCAATCATCGGTTTCACTGTTGTGATGATACATCTGATCTAAATATCTTTTAGTTTCCCTCTGTAAAGTAACAGCTTTTTTCTGTCTTTAATTCGTGTTTTAATATTTAAAGCATTTCCAAATTAACAGCTGCATTACATTAAATTTTGACTCTGTGCTTTTATTTGTGAGGCCCTGTACTTCCTGTTTCACTCTCATTAGCTGCGCAGCTTGACTCACTGCAGTCCTGCCTGGCATGTGCTCTTTGTTTTCACAAAGGAAAGGGGCCTTTGAAGCTTTACTCTCTCTTTATATGGGAAAATTAATCTTGCTTTGTGCTTTATACTCTTTGGTCACAGGAAATGGTTTAATATTTAATGTCACCGCCCAAAACAGGGATTAAAAATTTGGAAATTCATTATCAAAGAAAAACAAAAAGCTTAATGTTTCTGTTAACAGTCTGGTTTTTATTATGGCTGCTTTTTGTGATGTGTTATAATACAGAAACATAATTTGTTCTATCATTATGTTGTAAATTATATAACTGTACAGAGGCTGTGTGTTAATGGTGTTGTTTTGTTTCTATGCAGGTGGCGGTGAAGCATGTGTGCAGGGACAGAGTGACTGAGTGGGGCTCTCTGGTGAGAAAACCTGCAGATTAATTCCTTCATAACTTCCTGTCAGATTGTTTACCACTACAGCTGCTATATTAGTTATTTAATCCTTCTTATTAAAAAGCCAACGTCATCCAGATTTTAAAGTCCATGTTCTTTGGGAATATTTAAAGACACAGTTTGGTTTCAGAGCTCAGTTTAAACTTGTGTTACAGCCACAGTAAACTGAAAATGTACCTGACATGACTTAATAAATACTGTATTAAGAGGCAATCAGAGAGAGGTCGCATTGGTGTTTCTCATAAAGTGTTATTAAAGACACATTTATCATTTACATTTAAGAAAAATGTGGAAACAGTATGAGTAAAAAAAATGTATTGCAGGAAAGTTTTCATGTTTGGCTGAGGTGTATCAAATAAAAACGTGACAAAGTGCATTGTTTTAATACAGAAATCTGAATTTGATGCAGTCAGGTGTTCCACATGGGTCTTTGAGGTGAGCCAGATGACCAAATATTTGGCATTTGCAATCCGAGAGCATTGGAGAGTTCAGAAATGAGCAGTAGGATTCTCTTCAACAGACTTTTACCCCCTTTACACCTGGCATTAACATGCGTATTTTGTGATCGGATTGCTCTTGACCACATGAAAGTACGGGTGTAAATACACTCGAAACGCATTGATGACGTATTGTTATCCGACCAGCCAAACCACCTCTGAAGGTGGTCAGGGACGCATTGTGACCACATTCAACACAAGTGTAAATGCATCTCCAATCCACTTGCAACAACTCTGTGGGCGAAAATACGTAAGCGAGGTGCGCCAGCTGGACACAGGAAGAAGGAGGAAGAAGACCACAACAACACTCACCGGGTAGCGACTGCCAAGAAAAAGAAAACACGGACGCTAGCCGAAGATGGAGACTAAGTGTCTGCTCTCCATTTGGTCCGACAAAAGTGTCCACACGATGACCCGCCTCCACGGCGGCTAACATCTTGTTGTTGTTGTAATTGCAACGCACAGGATATGACATTGTAGTCTGCTCCTGGAAATGTTTGCAGAAGAACAGGAGGATGTGACATCAGTGGGACGGAGCGTGATCGGATAGCAAACAGATCTGGATGTGGGCACCAGAGACGCATGTTAATACCAGGTATAAATGTATGTGGTCAAATGCTATCCAGTCGCAATCCGATCACAAAAAAACGCATGACAGTAAATTTTGCTTCGTCAAGTTTCAACAAGCTTCTGTTTATTCGGTGTGGGTGATACCAAGGGCTGGGTGATATGGATCAATATTCATATCTCTGTATTACAGGCTGACTGGTGATACACGATACACGTCTGGGTATTTTCTGTGAAACGAGCTGCATGTTTTCAGCTGCAAGTCAAAGTCTCTGTGTCTCTCTGAGTGTTGATGGAGAACTTGTGAGTGAGGGGGCGGAGCTGTGCGGAGAGTGTGAGAGAGGAAACCTGGTACGCGTTATGTGACCCAACTTGACCCCACATCAATATAAACTGTGTTGTCTAAATGTGTATCTTGCTTGAAAATATATCAATATATCGCACATAGTCGTTACATCACCAGGCCTAGCGATGCTACAAAATTTGGCTTTGATTTGATACCAAGTATCAGTGGGCCATCATTGCTAATATCTGTATAGATATTGATACGATACTATTTATTATTAAAAGCGGCATTTTCTTATGCAGGGGAACGCAGTGTGTCATGATTTATGGGGTGAATAATCAGTCTGCTTAAGTAACAGCCAATGATGATCAATTACAGCTTGAAAATGTCACATTAACGCTAGGATCGATCCTCAAAATGAAATCGTAATGTAGAGAGTAACAGTATTTTAGGATCGATCCTCCTGTTGATGCTGTTTATGAACAGCTGAAACACAAAAAAAGTAGATTTGACCTAACAGAGTGTGGAGGCAGACAGGATGTTACTTACTGTGAATATGATAGGACCCAGTATAGACCCTTGTGGGACACCGTACTAACTTTAGGAGCATTGATTTAACGGTTTTCATCTTTTATCTTGGTGTTATTCTTATCTGTCATTTTTATCATTTTAATTTTATTCTAATTTGGTGGTCAGTGAGTTTACGATATGTTTCCTCCTCAGTGCGGCGCAGTTGTTCCTCTGGAGATCGTGCTGTTGAAGAAGGTGGACGGGGCGTTTGGCGGCGTGGTGCGGCTCTTGGACTGGTGGGAGTGGGCAGACGGCTGGCTCATGGTGATGGAGTGCCCCGAGCCGGGGCAGGACCTGTTTGATTACATCACAGAGCGCGGCGCGCTGGACGAGGAGGCGGCACGCGGCTTCTTCCTGCAGGTGCTGGAGGCGGTGCGTCACTGCTACACCTGCGGCGTCGTCCACCGAGACATCAAGGACGAGAACCTGCTGGTGGACCTGAGGACCGGACAGATCAAACTCATCGACTTCGGATCGGGGGCCCTCCTCAAAGACACCGCCTACACAGAGTTCGATGGTGAGTCTCAACGACAGTAACTGTTTTTGCCGGGGCAGTCGTCACGACAACGGCAAACTGACAGAGCAAGACAATTTCTTCTTTGTTGGTTTGTTGTTTTTATAGGAAACAATCTTTTAGAAAACGTGATGTGAATCATAAATGTCAGTTTCAGGTTTAGCAACATGTTTGTGAACGTGATCAAACACCTTACGCCTCCTTCCTCCAGGTACACGGGTGTACAGTCCTCCAGAGTGGATCCGGTTCCGCCGGTACCACGGCCGCTCGGCCACCGTCTGGTCTCTCGGCGTGCTGCTGTACGACATGGTGTGCGGGGACATCCCCTTCGAACAGGACGAGGAAATCCTGAGAGGACGGGTCTACTTCAGACGCCAGCTCTCCTCAGGTCAGTCCGAGTGTGACAAGTCCACTCTCCTCGGATCGCAGGATCAGGTTCAGACGTGTTAATGTTCTTCCTCTCTTTGTGTTTCTGTCGCAGAGTGCCAGCAGCTGATTGGCTGGTGTCTGAGCCAGCAGCCGTCTGACCGGCCGACCCTGGAGCAGATCCTCCTCCACCCCTGGGTGACAGGCAGCGACGGGCAGCAGACGGACACCGAAGGCATCACGCTTCACGCCATCACGGTGGACTCTTCCTCCTCGTCATCCTCCTCCAGCCAGCAGAGTGTCTGATTGGTTCATGACAGGCTGCCAGGGGGCGTGGCTTGGACTTGACTGACAGCGGCCTCCTGGTGGTGGTTGAATTCTCTCGTGCTTGTGGCGTTTGTCGCCATAAGGAAATGTTTCCAGCCGACGGGAGCGGGAGTGGTGGTCACAGGTCAGGATGATGTCGACCCTGTGCTGCTCCACAGCGCCCCTCCTGTTCACTGTGGTGCAGCTCTAATGGAGCCTCCACACCTGTGTCAGAGTGCCTTGAATTTGACAGCTGCTGTGAGCGGAGCGTTGCCACGGTGACCACCTGCAGTTCAGGAGTCAGTGTGGAGGGTTCGTCAGAGGCTCCTGTAGTTTACATAACGACGTTGTCACAGATGATCCCAGGCTGGTTCTCCTGCGGTTCCTGTAAAACGGTGAACTGACATTTACGCTTTGTTTTTTGTACAGATGAAACAAACGAGACACGACGTGGTGTTCAGTTTTACAAGCAGATGTTTTTACCTTTGGACAGAGCTGTTTAACCCTGTTTGAAATCTTTGTGCTAAGCGAAGCTCATCAAAGGAGAGTGATCTCGATCTTCTCATCTGACACTGCAAGACAGTGAATAAGAGGATTTCCTAATTATCAAAAGTCTTAATGAGTTTAACCCTTTGGTTCTCACGGCTGAAACGATGAATTTCCTCTCGAGGATGTGTTCCCTGGGGCTCCACGAGCACAAGAAGTACTTGGTGTCTTTAAAATGATCCATCCATTTTCTTCCAGCTCCTCCTGGAGGACCCAGAGGTGTTCCCAGGCCAGATGAGATATATAATCCCTCCAGTGTGTCCTGGGTCTGCCCCGGGGCCTCCTACCAGATAAACGTACCCAAAAAAGAAACTAATGGGAGGCACCCAGGAGGATCCTGATCAGATGCCTGAACCACCTCAACTGACCCCTTTCGAGGAGCAGCGGCTCTACTCCGAGCTCCTCCCCCTATCTGTAAGGCTGAGCCCAGACACCCCACGGAGGAAACTCATTTGGTCCGCTTGTATCCTCGACCTCATTCCTGAAGTCACTACCCAGACCACAGGTGAGGGTTGGGACGTAGACGGACCAGTAAATTGAAAGCTTCGCCTTCTGGCTCAGCCCTTGCATCACTGCGGACGTGGCTCCATTAAAGATGTGCACTCACATGCAGTATAAAAGATGTTCCTGTTGAAGACATTAAAACACAATGTTGGTGTTTTTCCTCATTTTTCAAGGTGTGATTTTTTCACGTGATGTAAAAAGTCGGAGTCGTACTGTTACCGTTAGTTTTCCCTCACATCCTGAGCACAGGGTTTGGGCACAAGAAAGTCTTCCTGTCCTATAAAGAACCGCCCTCCACCCCCAAACAAACCCCACCCACCACAAAGACCCTCACCTCCTGACATTGTGGGATACTTGAAACACACTCAACAGCACACCTCTGTAGAGCAGAGTCTCAGCACTGACACCAAAACATGACTCTGTAATACTGTCTCCTGTTTACTGTCTGAACTCAAGCAGCTGAGGACTGTTCCTGATAAAAACAAAGGTCAGTACGAGCAAAATTAAGATTTTAAATTAGGAAATATCCGACGGTCATCTCTGATCACTGGTGCTACTGACGTCCTGACCCTCTGCAGGTTTACTCCTCACTCAAAAAAAATAAATCTGTCCTTGTTCATTGTTTCTTTGTTGGAGCAGGGCTGGTTGTTGTTTGAGATTTTTTGGATATATATAATATCTCCCTCCTCCGTCTCCCTCAGTCTCTGTGTAGAAAATGCACCGTCAATGCAAACATTCACCTTTGTATTTTAAATATACTGTATGTATGTTTTTAAATGTGTAAAAATATTTTGTACATTCAGTTTTTTATTTATTCAGTAAAGAGACATTCCTCATCCTGTGATTATTTATTTAAGCTGTCTAACTTTTCTGTAATGTTTTTCATTCATGTTTTTTTCTTTCTTTCTTAAAAATAAAATCAGGTTCAGATTTGAGTGTTCTCACATCAGAGTTTTAACAAAATTTGCAGATTCTCATTTGTTTTTTTTAGTGTTTTAAATGTACAGCTCTGACAGGGATGTATATACAAATGTATTTTTTCAAGGGAAAATTTCAAAATAAATCTGTTTGTATATAAACTGATTTTCTGTGTGAAGTGTTTGCTTCTTTAAGACTTTTAACATTTCCTTGTACAAAACACGTAACCTGAAACTAACCTCACATATTCTCTCCTTAAATAACACCAAAGTTTGAACAACTGCTTAATTTTGTGACATTAACCTTATAATATTAATGAAATGAAAAATCTAGGGAGACAAAATTGCCATTAAATTTATTTGTCTGAACTCTTCATGGGTTTATTAACAAATGTAATGACCAAGTTACTTCAGTGTAAATTGGAAAAATAAATAAGTTTAAAATTAAATGGTTGAATTGAACATTGAAGTGTTTATGTAATAGACTTTGGCTGAATATGTAGGGTCATTTGACATTTATTGTCACTTATTTATCCTGTAAACAGAGCACAAAATCATCAAGTAAATCACTTCAAGAGCACTGAGCTTTAATTAAAAGAAAATAACCTGCAGTTTTCATTGTTAATTTTGATCTAAGAAACTGTTGTCAAGTTTTTAAGCACTAAGGAGGGACTGAAGTTTTATCTTGACTGAGGAGAGGGGCGTACAAATTGAAATCATTGTATTCTTGACTGAACTGAGTAAACACTTGATTTGTGGATTTCCAAGTTTGTCCAACATGGTTTGAATCATTTCCCTGAGAGTAAAGGCTGGAACGAAAGGTATGTCATTAGGGCTGTCAGCGTTAACTCTAATCGTGATGCTAATATGGTTCAAATATAACGTTTTGTTTTGTTTTTATTACACGCTGCTATTTTGTCTCTTCAGGGCACCTGTACTTGTAGTCCAGCTCCTGCAGCGGCTTTCCACTGCTACAGCGATGGAAAGAAAGACACAGAATTTTTGATTGGCTCCTTTGACAATTCCCAGTTGACAAGTCAAAAGTAATCTGAAATAAAATATCACTGAAGTACCACAAGTTTAAGCTACTACCTACAAGCTAAGCATACAGACGCGGCTAATCAGACTGATGTCAGCGGGCAACCACAACGCCAAACCTGGCAAAGTACTATATTGGAGTGAGTGAATCACCACAGACCTGTAGGTGAAACTAAATTGACGTAGTTAACTGCAATACCTGATAAATGAGTGGAAACTGACTCCAGACCTGCATTTTAAGTCCTGTGTGTGATTTATCCTGGCTTCATATGAGTAGAGGAAAACTCTGCTAGCCACTAGGCTAATTTATACAATGTAAAATGCCATAGGCTTGTGCTAATAACATTAGCATGTTGTATTTGTGGGGAAAATGTGTCCAGATAAAGACAAGTGTTTGTCTGTGAATGCTGAGAGTTATAGTGAAGCTGATTTGTGTACTTGTGTTTGAAATTGTCTCTATTAAGCCATGTTTAATGTGTGTTTAATGTGTGTTTTGAATCAGCTGTTATGTTCACTTATTTTATTATTATTATTTTTAAATTACACCATTTCTGACCGCTTTTGTCAGAAAAAAAAAACAGAGCTTAAAAAGTAAACAGTTTGCTCAAACTAAACAAGTTTTTTTCCCCAACTCCAGGATTCTGTCTTCAACTTTTAGCTGTATGTAACAACTAATTTATAGTGGAGGGAGAGGGTCAGAAAATTCAACAAAACAAAACACAAAACAAAACAAAAAAAAAAACCAGAGGAAAAAAAATATATATTATATATATATTATAATTTTTTTTCTTTTTGTTTGTTCGTTTCTCCTTTCATACATAACAATAAAAATGTAATTTTACTTTATCCTCTGAAGTAACAGTGATGTGTTCCGTGATATTCCTTCAAGGTGTTTACGTGTTGTTTCTATAGAAACCAGGTTCGTGTGTCTGCAGCGACACCGCGTGGCCGCTGCCGAGAAGACAGACACCTGGAAACACTTGAAAGAACCACACGGGAAAATCATTCATAAGTTCGTAATCATTAAAGATTAAAGTAGAGGTATGATTAAAAAATATACAAATATAAATACCGGTATTTTTCATTTCGCAGTGATGGTGGGTAATCACGTCATTTTGAACAGGCGCTTCGGGGACAGCTATCGGCAGGGGTCCTTCCATCGGCAACACCGGAACTACACGTGAACAGACGGTAAAAACACAAGTTAATGTTTTATAAAGTGTTTTACATTCGATGTCTTGTTATTGTTTTGCGTGTATTGTTTAAAATAAAGGTGTATTTATGTAACTCAGAGGCCTGCACTGACCTAACACGAGTCAATAAGCTCAGACAGCCAGGAAATACGCCGCTTGTCCCGCACTCTACGCAAAAGTCCGTTTAAAAAATGAGTAAGACTAGGTTTAACGGTCTTAAGCAGCATAATGGTGTCACTTAAATTATATTAAAAAACATTTTTATACTCACTAAGAGGCGCTGTTCAGTTCGGCTAACGTAGAATAAATCATACACCACTCATATTTGTAAAAACTTGATTTGTAGTTGGTATACAGTCGTTAATTACGGTGTAACTTGGTTATAACAGGCGAACTGATAGTGATAGTAGTGATAGTGGACCCAGGTGATGCTTTAAAATGTTTGATAAGGTTAAACTACCAGTTGCATTGACCAATAAACTATAAATATAACAATAATTTACATTAATATGATTAAAATGATTATATATAAAGTGAGTAATCCAGCAGAGTTATCACAGCATGATTCCACTGAAAGAAACCAGTGTCAGTGTGGCCGGTGTGTTACTGGATCTGTGTGTGTGTTTTCCATCAGAGGGGTCAGAGGTCAGGATGGGTCGCTCCTCTAAAGACAAGCGGGACATTTACTACCGTCTGGCCAAAGAGGAGGGCTGGAGAGCGAGGAGCGCCTTCAAGCTGCTGCAGCTCGACCAGGAGTTCAACCTGTTCACAGGTGAGACACACAGGACACCTGAGACAGTAGACTCCAACAGGGCCCCAGTTACACTAGAGCCCCAGAGGAGGGTGTACCTGAGACTGGTCCTGGATTTACTCTCCTGTTGTGCTTATTAAATGTCTGATTTCTCAGGTGTGAACAGAGCAGTCGATCTGTGTGCAGCTCCTGGCAGCTGGAGTCAAGTTCTCAGTCGGAAACTCAGGTCTCGTTTTGCTTTGTTGCTTTTTGACGTCCACTCACCTGGCCAGAAATTAAATGGGTTTTAATTACAAGATTTAACTATTTCACTGTCATGTTTTTCCACTCAGAGGGCAGGAGGAGAAGGGAGAGAGGGCTGAGGGGGGTGAGGAGGTGAAGATCGTGGCGGTGGACCTGCAGGCCATGGCTCCTCTGCCGGGAGTCACTCAGATCCAGGGCGACATCACCAAGGTGAGGACACAACATTAAACATGTAAACATGTTCTTCTTTTATTCCACGCTTGAGTTTCACGATCCTGGAACTCAAGTTGGGCACTGCCCAGGAGCCGATACTGAATTCAAGATCTAGTTATCCTTGAAAATGTATTATTTATTTATCCACTGAAAATTTCTTTTGTCCGAGAGGAGGTTCTGTGGGTTACTGAGGAGGTTCTAGTTATGTTTGAAAACATATAAGTGGTCCTTCAGGTGGATCTTTGGGTTCCTTTGGAGGTTCTGTGGGGCCTTGAGGAGTATATATAAGTCCTTAAAGAAGTTTTATGGGCATTAGATTAAGGTCTAGTAATTGTTGTAAAAGTTCTAGTGGCCCCCGATGAGGTTCTGTTGGTTTTTATATCCAAGAGGAGGTTCTAGTTATCCTTGAAAAGGTCTTTTAGGAGGTTCTGTTGGTTTTTAGGAGTTTCTATGAGTCATTGAAGAAGCTCTCTTGAGTCTTGATAAGGCTCAAGTTATCCTTGAAAAGGCTTTTGAGGAGGTTCTGTTAGTTTTTAGAAGGTTCTGTGGGTCCTTAATGAGGTTGAAATGGTCCTTTAGGAGGTTCTGTTAGGCTTTGAGGAGTTTCTATGAGTCCTTGAAGAAGCTCTATGAGTCTTTAAGGCTCAAGTTATCCTTGTAAATATCCCAGTAGTCCTTGAGGAGGTTCTGTTGTTCTTTAGATCCTTGAGGAGGTCCAAGTTATCACTGAAAAGGTTCCAGTGGTCCTTGTAATAGTTTCAGTGGTCTTAGAGGAGGTTCTCTTGGTTTTTGGGAGGTTCTGTGAGGCCTTGAGGAGTTTCTATGAGTCCTTGAAGAAGCTTTATGAGCCTGACAAGGCTCTAGTTATCCTTGTAAATATCCCAGTGGTCCTTGAGCAGGTTCTGTTGTTCTTTAGATCCCTGAGGAGTTTCTAGTTATCACTGAAAAGGTTCCAGTGGTCCTTGTAATAGTTTCAGTGGTCTTAGAGGAGGTTCTCTTGGTTTTAATGAGGTTCTGTGAAGCCTTGAGGAGTTTCTGTGATTCCTTGAAGAAGCTCTATGAGTCTTGACAAGGTTCTTATTATGCTTGTAAAGGTTTCAGTGGTCCTTGTAAATGTTCTGGTGGTCCTTAAGGAGGTTCTGTTGTTTTTCAGATCTGTTTAAAGTTTCTAGTTATTATTGAAAAGGTTCTAGTGGCTCTCGAAACAGTTTTCAGTGTCTCTGAGGAGGATCTATTGGTTTTTATAGGTTCTGTGGGTCCTTGAGGAGGTCCCAGTGGCCCTTGAGGAGTTTCTATGAGTTCTTGACAAGGTTCCAGTTATCCTTGCAAATGTTCCTGTGGTCCTTGATGAGGTTCTGTTGGTTTTTAGATCCTTGTGAAGTTTTTAGTCAGCCTTGAAAAGGTTTTAGTGGTCCTTAAGGAAGTTCAAGGACCCATAGAACCCAGAGAACAAATACAACAACAGTAACCATCACCGTGTTGCACCTGTGTCGTCTTCTTCTTCCTCTCAGGTGTCGACAGCTCAGGAGATCATCCGTCACTTTGAGGGTCAGCCGGCCGACCTGGTGGTGTGTGACGGAGCTCCAGACGGTGAGACGCTCACTTCCTGTCCAGCCTCACCTGTTCTTTAATGTTATTCAGCTCTCTGGAGTTATTTCCTGTCTGTTTCCATAGTAACCGGCCTCCATGACGTGGACGAGTACATCCAGGCTCAGCTTCTCTTGGCCGTGAGTACAGAGGTGTGTTTGTCTTCACCTGTCGGTCTGTGATGTCATTCTGACACCTGTTTGTCTCTCAGGCTCTGAACATCACGACCCACGTCCTCAAACCTGGAGGGACGTTTGTCGCCAAGGTGAGCTCAACTTTTACTCACATGATTTTAGTAACTCACCTCTGGCTGAGAGATAAACGTGAAGCTGCAGCCTGTTAGCGTAGCTTAGCACAAAGACTGGAAACAAAGGGAAACAGCTAGCCTGTTTGACTGAGACAAAGTTATGTCTTTGTTTCCCAAAGACTGAAATCATTTGCCTAAAAACACATTGTGGATACTTCCCACAGTGTAAATAATCACACGCTGTGATGCATTGTGGGGCGTGGACACTGTTTGGGACTGTATTTAACCCTTCATTGTTGTATGTGTCTCAGATCTTCAGAGGCAAAGACGTGACCCTGCTGTACTCTCAGCTGAAGATCTTCTTCAGTGGTGTGACCTGCGCCAAGCCTCGCAGCAGCAGGAACTCCAGCATCGGTGAGGCCCCTCACTGTCCAATCATGCAGCTCAAATGGAAGCCAAACCCCGCCCCCAGCTACTGTAGTGATTGTTTATACACCTGAGACTTTTGTGCTCAGGATGTTTGATAAAATAATCTTAAAGCTGATTTAATGGTGTTGATTTTTCCAGATTCATTTAGATCTGAACTCTGCTGACAGACAGGACTTACTGTATCTGTGTGTGTGTGTGTGTGTGTGTGTGTGTGCAGAGGCCTTCGTGGTGTGTCAGAATTACTCTCCTCCTGAAGGTTACGTCCCCAACATGTCCAACCCTCTGCTGGATCATTCCTACGGTAACTCGGAGTCCTTTTCCTCATGTGACCTGTGTCTGGAAAAACTCAACAGTGCATAATTGTAATGGACCATAGAAGCAGCACCACTTCCCTTCACCTGAGCTGTATCATGTTTACTGAAACTGAGACGGTTCTGCTTAACTAATATCTCTGTTTCAAAGCTCCTGTTGTATCAATCAGTCCCTCCAGGATCTCGCGGCAAAATAACCTTGAATTTTCGGCCAATTTTGTCAAAAATCACATAAAAATTGCGGCATTTTTATGTGATTTTCTGGGAAATTGTGGTTAATGACAAAAATTGCAAGTCAGAATTTTTTCTTTTTTTTTTTTTTTAAACTACTGTCTCCAAAAAATAAGTGATGTAATGACTTGCTATAATAATCGTAGTGAATATTCCAAAAACAGCTGCAAATGTTTCAGTTCTCTTCTTTAGTTTTATTGAATTAGTTTCAAAACATGGACTCCAATAATGTTTTCCAAAAATCCTGAGTGAATATTGTAGCTCTCAAAGCAGACAATGTGACTGTAAAACAACATGTAAGCTACATCTGCTGTAAACATAACATTTGAATCAATTCAACACATATTGTATGCATTTAAACAAAGGGACAATTCTTATGTCAATACAGAGCCTTTCTCCATACTGCAGTGACATTAGCGCCATTTGATGATGCGTCTGATGACGTTTCAAATGACGTTGCCCATGCCGGCGGTCAGATGGAAAATGCGGAAAAAATGCGGGACTTTTGAAAAATTGCAAGCCCCACAAATATCGCCGACTTTTGTTGAATTTGCGTTAATTGTTGCGATCGCAATTTTCTGGAGGAACTGAATAATGCAAACAAGTGTGTCATGTTTTAGAAAAGCTGTGAGAGAGGCATAAACTAAAAATACCACCTCGCGGCTGTACGCCTCTGCAAACCAGTCAAGTTACAGTTTACATCCATGTCTGTCCAGACTCATATGTAGACGTTACAGCTGACAATGCTTCAAACATGGATGTCGCTGCAAAGAAGCTACAAATTTTAAAACATGGCTGCTTCACACACAGAAGATCTATACAATCAGCACAGTTTCAAGATTAGAGTCACCACTTCAGTATCTGACCAAATGTCTCCCCTTCTGTTCCTGAGATATGACGCTGATGAATAATGGCCAGAAAAATGTTTTATGCAGAACATGATGATGTCACAGTGAAGCTGACCTTTGACCTTTTGGATATAAAATTTCATCACTTCATTATTTTATCCTGTTAGACATTTGTGATATTTTGTTATAGTAATTAATCGTAGACAGTCTTGAGTTATGGCCAAAAACATGTTCGTCGAGGTCACACTGACCTTGACTTTTTATCACCAAATTCTAATCAGATCCTCGTTGAGTCAACACGGACGTTTGTGCCAAATTTAAGGAAAATCTCTTAAGGCCTTATTGAGATATTTTGTTCATGAGAATAAAATGGATGCAAGGTCACATATGACCTTTACCTTTGATCACCAAATTCTAATCAGATCATCGTTGGGTCAGTTTGTGCCAGATTTTAAGAAATTTCCTGAAGGCGCTCTTGAGACATCATGTTCATGACGATAAGAGGGACGCAAGGTCACAAACGACCTTGACCTTTGATCACCAAAGTCTAATCAGATCATCGTTGAGTCAGAGTGGACGTTTGTGCTAAATTTGAAGACACTCCCTCAAGGCACTTCTGAGACGTCATGTTCATGATAATGAGACGAACAGACGGAGAATCTGAAAACATAACGCCTCAGGTCATGGCTGTCGCTGGCGTGGAGGCATAAAAATATCTATATTCTTTCTGATTTGTAATCCTTAAGTTAAGACGTAATATCAGCGTGTATATTGCTTTTACCAAAGTAACCTTGCTGATCAGGGGCCCCTGTGGCCACGTGTGGTATTACTGGTTAATGATAAATGCTACAACAAAGTAAGGAATCATAAAGTCGATAATGTCAGAGACACAGCGCTGTCTGCATAATGTTTCTCAGCATCAAATACCGTGTTTTATATCTTCTGAATCTCATCTGTAAGACGAAGAACGTGTTATATCTTATTTCATAGGTTATGTACCGGCAGTCTCTGTTGGATCAGTCTTCAATGTCCTTGCACGTCCTGTTCCTCGTCTCAGTCTGTTGTGGTCTTTGTCCTTCAGATGTGGACTTTAACCAGTTAGAAGGTCCAAACCGCGTCATCGTTCCATTCCTGGCGTGCGGTGACCTCAGCGCCTTCGACTCTGACAGGACCTACCCTCTGCAGGTGACGAGACACACGTTTATCTTTACTGAGTTAATCTGACCAACACATTTTTTTTTAAGTAAACAGATTCTCTGAATTTAATTAATGATATAATTAAGGAATTCAGTGGGATTCTAAGGGGATAATTAATTAATAAAAAAGTTATTGTAATATGTTAAGGTATTTTTGATGGATTATCAGTACACTTTATTTATCAAAGGGGAGAAACCCCTTAAACTGTACAAATAACACAAATACCATCGTTAATTAGTACTTAAGATTCACCTTAATTTTTCAGTCAAGGTAAAAACACGGGAAGGGTTTCCATGTGATTTAATAATTTTGAATTAAAAAAAAAACAAAACGTAAAGTTGTGCAGATAGCCTATTAAAGAAATGTAGTATAATTCATAGTCTAAATAATTATAATAATAATTTATCAGTTATAATAATTAATCATTATGTATAATAATTTATCTGCTAATTAACCCCAAATGCTGCAGCCATGTCTGAAATGGACTTAAGAATCCCTTAAATATGTTTTTAAGTACTTCTAATTAATGTGTAAATTAAGGGAAAAGTTAAAATCTACTTTTTTAAATTAAGGGTTTTTGTCCCTTAAATTTATGGTCACATTAAGGGATTTCTGACTTCCAAACCCCTTGGTATAGATTAAGGTGTTTGGTGTGTTTTCAGGGGTAAATTATGGATTAATTAAGGGATTTTTGTTCTTGTGCACGATATTTTTTTCTTGTCCTCACACAAACACGATCTCACACCTGTCGACGGTTTCCTTCCTGCAGCTGGACGCTGGTAAACAGTACCAGTACACGCCCCCCACGCAGCCACCTATACGCCCCCCCTACCAGCAAGCCTGCCACCTCCGCAAGAACAACCTGCTGTCCAGAGAGGACGCTCTGTCCAACCGTCCCAACCAGAGTGAAGAGGAGACGGATCCACCGGCAGAGTCCACCTGATCTGTGTGACTGCTGCTGATTGGTGGAAAAGGAAAAGAATTATCATTAAAGGAACAGTGCGGCATTTTTCTTTTCAGTCTGATGAGAAGGTGGAAATAAGTTTAGTTTCTGTGTGTACAGAGCAGAGATCAGACCGCCTGTCTCTGGTCTGTGTGCTAAACTAGACTGACCATGCTCTGGACGGCCGCTGTACTGGATGTTTTCCGATCGAAAGAGTGTGTTTTCACAGTTTTTCCTTATTTTATGAGGAATATTTTGTATCAGATCCTTCATCCATCAGGCTGAGGAACTGCAAACATTTTTATATTTTAAAAATAAAAGTCATTTCTTGGAGGTGAGCGAACATCGTGGTTGAATTGTTTTATGGAAGTGATTGAACTCTTAGTTTTGTCTTTCTGTAAACTGTGTCAAGTTTTATGTAAATAATAAAAAAAAACAGATAAAAACACACATTGTGCTGCCCTCTGGTGTTTAAAGGAATAGTGTGTAAGATTTAGGGAGACTGTGGCGTCCAGCAGATTATGACCAGCTGAAACTTCTCCTGGTTAGAATTTCTGAGGTGTGAATTGTTGGGGAGGTTATAATTTAACCAACCTATTCTAAGATTACGAAAACCCAATCATTTTTATTTTCAGGAATTACACACCAAAGAGAATGTATGTATTATATTATGTCTGTCAATATATCCCCTGAAACCCTACACACTGGACCTTTAATGCTACTGACTTTGGCTCCTGATCACGTGTACATTTTCTTTCTTACTAGAATTTATCTGCCTGGATTAAGCCGAATAGAAACGAGCCTCTTGTGTTCTGCAGGAAGGTGCCTCTGCTTAGCTTTAGTGTGTACGGACCCCGCCTGCCTGTATGACCTCCTGACAACATCTGGGCATGCTCCTGATGAGTTGATGGATGGTGTCCTGGGGGATCTCCTCCCAGACCTGGATCAGGGCATCAGTGAGCTCCTGGACAGTCTGTGGCGGTACTTGGTGGCATCAGATGCACCGATACATAACGTCCCATAGATGCTCAGTGGGTTTTAAGTCAGGGGAGCAAGAGGGCCAGTCAATGGCATCAATGCCTTCGTCATCCAGGAACTGCCTACACACTCTGGACACATGAGGCCGGGCATTGTCCTGCACCAGGAGGAACCCAGGGCCCGCTGCACCAGGAGGAACCCAGGGCCCTCTGCACCAGTGTAAGGTCTGACAGTCACTCTGAGGATTTTATCCCGGTACCTAACAGCAGTCAGGGTACTGTTGGCTATGACATGGAGGTCTGTGTGACCATCCAAGGATCTGCCTCCCCAGATCATCACTGACCCACTGCCGAACTGCTCATGCTTGATGATGTCACAGGCAGCATAACGTTCACCACAGCGTGTCCAGACTCTTTCACTCCTGTCACGTGTGCTCAGTGTGAACCTGTTCTCATCTGTGAAGAAAGCAGGGCGCCAATGGAGGACCTGCCAATTCCGGTGTTCTCTGGTGAATGATGGAGCTGCACGGTGCTGGGCTGTGAGCTCAGGTCCCACTCGGGGACATGGGACCCTCATGGAGTCTGTTTCTGACAGTGTGGTCAGAAACATGCACACCAGTAGCCTGCTGGAGGTCATGCTGCAGGGCTCTGGCAGTGCTCCTCCTGTTCCTCCTCACACAAAGGAGCAGATACCGGTCCTGCTGCTGGGTTGATGCTCTTCTACGGCCCTGTCCAGCTCTCCTCATGTAACGGCCGGTCCCCTGGTGTCTCCTCTATGCTCTTGAGACTGTGCTGGGAGACACAGCAAACCTTCTTGTGCCATCCTGGAGGAGCTGGACTACCTGTGCAACCTGATTGGGCTGCAGGTACTGCCTCAAGAATCAGTCAGGGAGGATAAGGGGAGAGCAACTGTCTGTGGACACCACGTCAAACCATTCCCTTTTTGGGGGTTGTCTTGTTTTTGCCTCTCCATTGCTCCTGTTGTCACTTTGATTTGCACCAAAGCAGCTGAAACTGATTTACAAACACTTGTGCTTCCTGAATGGACACATTGATATCCCTGAAGTTTAACTGACTCGGTGTTATACTGTGATTATAAACTGTTCCCTGAGTGTTTTGAGCACTGAGCTCAAGCACTTCCTCCTCCACTGTTTGTACTGTCAATGCACCCCCCACCCGTTCGTGCGCGGTGACGTCACGACGCAAGGACTCACACAACCGCATTGTTGTTGGGGGAAGAGAAGCTCGGGCAGCCGCTGAGCTCTGCCGCTTCTAACTGCTAATAAACAGTCCTTATTGATCAGTTATTACCCTGATCAACTCAATAACACTCAGAAACCGGCTCCGTCGCCCTGGATACCTGTCGGTCACTATCAGGTTTGACTCGGTTCAGCGCGAGCCGCGGCCGCCGTTGGATGAGCGGACTGAATGTGGATTTAACTGCCGCTTCGCTCCGCAGGCCGCGCCGCCATTGCTGCCGTTTTTACAAGCTGAATCCGTGAAAATACCGAGGTAAGTTCAACCCCACTCTGTCCTCCCCTCTTTAATATCAGCCCCCTTCAGTTTGGGCTCGTTGAAATCCAAAACCAGGCGACGCTGCCATCAAGAAAAGCCACCTTCTCCAATCGAGGCAGTTTCTTGTTGTGTTGGTCGCCATATTTCCTCCCCCCTTCAGTTAGGTGTAATGCTAGCAGGCTAACGTTAGCCCGGTTTGTGGACGGAGTGTCCTAATGCGTTTAACCGGCCCCTGAAGAGTCCGCCGTGGGATGGGTATACACCAGCGGGTCGTCTTTTGTTGTAACAGACCCGTGTTTGGTAAACCACGCCAAAGCTGGGTCGATTAATAACACAAGTCGACGTTGTGGTTCGGCGAAGAGAAGCTAACGTTAGCTGGTGGCTAGCAGACACCGTTGAACAGAGAGAACCCGAACGAGCCGCAGCTGCTGTCGGCCAACGAGACCCAACAACAAGCAGCTCTCTGCAGCTGCAGTCAGGCCAGCTGAGCCCACCGTAGGCTGGTTGTGGTCGGTGTGGAGGTGTGCTGCTCACCGTACATTGTCTCATTCATCCAGTGAACGTTTTCACAGTCGGTCTGTTTCCGCCCCCTTTACTGGAACTTCATTCAGCAGCCAACTGAAAACAGGATCTCATGAATGAGAGCTGCACAAACAGACACCGGAGACTCACTTAAAGCTGCAAGCTGAACTTCAGGTTACAGCTGGAGTTGCATTTTGTTTTCGTGTTAGTGTTGATCAACAGAGCAGGGTTGAAACAACTTAGGAATATGAACACTTACTGTGGAAATTTTCCTTTGTTTTCACCAAAACATGTCATAGAGACACAAAAATATGCATTCACCACAGCACACCCTGTAAGACAGCACACACATGACAAAATATAGGCCATAAAAGTGGAAATACAAAACCATTTAAGAAGTTTTGGTAGTGCACATTAATGAAAAATACTACTTACAACGGTAGTAATCTACAATATGTATGTGTCCATGAAATGAAATGGACCTACTGTTCAGAGAGCTGCAGCAAAGTATCAGGAGCATCACCCTGTGTCATAGTCCTACGTGCGCATCCTAGTTTCATATATTTCCTTAACATCACTGCCAAGCAGGATTTATACTTTGCAGCAGAGCCTACGCTGTTGTGAGCATTGTCTGTGTCTGTGTCTGTGTTGCTCTGCAGTTACACCTCCAAAACACTAGTCGGCAGCAGGGTTTCTGTAAAGTGCTGTAAAGTTAAGTTGATTCAAAACACACATTAAACACACATTAAACATGGCTTAATAGAGACAATTTAAAACACAAGTACACAAATCAGCTTCACTATAACTGGCAGCATTCACAGACAAACACTTGTCTTTATCTGGACACATTTTCCCCACAAATATAACATGCTAATGTTATTAGCACAAGCCTATGGCATTTTACATTGTATTAATTAGCCTAGCGGCTAACAGAATTTCCTCTCCAGGGACAACAGCAACATTTAACAAAGGTAACGTTACAAAATTTGACTCCTTTACAGCTCACAAGGTTCACCAACAAAACAACTGTCTTATACTACACAGTTTTTAATACACATTTTCCAAACAAATATAACATGCTAATGTTATTAGCACAAGCCTATGGCATTTTACATTGTATAAATTAGCCTAGCAGCTGGCTGAGATTTCTTCTACTCATATGAAGCCAGGATAAATCACACACAAGACTTAATATGCTATTTTTGTGGAGGCTTTATTGTCTTCACAATTTATTGTTTCTTATCTGTGAAATTAAAGTAAATAAAAGCTTTGTTTCCACTGAGGGAAATGGTTTCAGCTTACAGAAACAGACAGGAGGTCTGCGTTGCCACAACGTGTCGTTAAATTCCTGGGGAGGTGCATGTCAGGCAACAACGTAGCTTATGGAGTAGGCTCTGCATCGACACAGAGCCTATGTTGTCAGTTCAACACAGAAGTATAAATCGGCCTTAGGGATGCAGGATAATATTGGCACGTGATTGGTATTGGTCGATATTGGCTTTAAAAGGAACTATCAGAATCCACCATCATGCTTTTTCTTCATTTTCAAAATGAATGAATATTATATACACTGAAAAGTATTATATTTCCTGTCTCCATCTGCAGGTGGGCCGTTAGGATAAGAGTATGCATGTATAATATGATGTTAATTCCACAGCAGAAGAGACCTGATGACCGTTGACATTAGGTAGGGAAGAAGTGGATATATTGATTTGGTAATCAGTCAAATTAGCTGTTACATATCGGCAAAAAATCCAATATCCTGCATTGCTAATCATTATGGACAAAGGAGTTCTAGTAGATATTTCTATTAGCCATCGGTAATCTGTAACGCTTCCCTGTGGGTAAAAGTCCAGATTCACTACGCAGCAGGTGAGAGGGTTTGTTTATAATTCTATTTACTTTACTCGTTAAGAGTTTGTCATACATACCCTGAGCTGCCTTTCTTGCTACCCTATGATTCTCGAGGCCTTGTTCACGCCTCTCCTCTCGATGTTGAGATTATCCTACCCCGTGATAGTCTTAAAAGTTAGGTTGCTTTCCACTAGGCTCTCAGCTACATTTTTCAGGAAACCCTTTGTTTATGTGATTATGTTATCCTCCCTGACTGATTCTGGCATTTTTATGTGATTTTTTTGTTTTTTGCGGGAAATGGCGGCCAATGACGAAATTTGCAAGTCCAGAGAAATTTTTTTTCAATTTTTTTTTCAACTACTGGCTCCAAAAAATAAGTGATGTAATGACTTGCTATAATAATCATAGTGAATATTCCAAAAACAGCTGCAAAGGTTTCAGTTCTCTTCTTTGGTTTTATTGAATTAGTTTCAAAACATGGACTCCAATAATGTTTTCAAAAAATCCTGAGTGAATATTGTAGCTCTCAAAGCAGACAATGTGACTGTGAAACAACATGTAAGCTACATCTGCTGTAAACATAACATTTGAATCAATTCAACACATATTGTATGCATTTAAACAAAGGGACAATTCTTATGTCAATACAGAGCCTTTCTCCATACTGCAGTGACATTAGCGCCATTTGAGGAGGCGTCTGATGACGTTTCAAATGACGTCGCATGCTGAAACAATTAATAGATTACTTGAAAAGCAAACTGACCAAAAAAAAATTGTCTGCTTTAATGATAATTGAATAAACATGTCAGAATCATATTAAGGCAAAAATGCCAAACATTGGATATTGTAAGCTTCTCAAATTCAAGGGTTTTGATACTTGAGGCGACACTCAAACGTTATTGACTTGTTGGTGTTTTAATACAAATCGCTCAACAAAGATGAGAGCCCTTTTGTCGAGTGATTTGTGGAAACCCTCAGATATAAAGGTGCTGTTGGTAAACTGTTGTGAAGGATATTAGTCATTTCTCATGTATGGTTTCTTTAGAGGTGGATATGGAACCTCAAAACTTTTTTGAATACTGACTAAAAATTGTCTTCATCCTCTCATATTGAAAAATATGAAGTATCGAGATCTTGGTCTGATTTTGATTATTTTCTTTAAACCTGGAATTTCTGATTTAAATAAGTAAACTCCTAAGTGCTGAAAATAGTTTGAAAATCTGGTATCACAGTGGCACAGACATTAAACAGGGTCAAACATTACCCAGCCCCAATACAGTCAGCTTATGATGAAGAGTCATATGTAAGACTTAGGTTAAACATGTGAGACACACTGTATTGGTAATACATTTAGAGTTTGACAGACGTACAGAAGAAGTATAAAATACAGGAAGTAAAATGTTTCACTCACTGATAGAAAGATGTGTATTTTGTATTTTCATGTTTCTGGTCCTCTGTGATTGAGGTCTGGAGGAGGTGATGACATACTTGTGTAAACACATTAACTGCCCATCATTGTTCCTGCGGTGCCTCATTGAGGGTTAAGGCTGTTAATCATTACTGCACACACTGCTCTGTGTGCAGGTTGTTGATTCACAGAGTTAGTGACATGAAAAATTGTAGTTGTTGCTGCTTCAGCATCACACAAGTGAGTCATTAACACCATTGTTTGATTTGTGTGGTTTTCAGGGTCCATACGGCTTCAAGATGAAAAAGAAAAGTCGACATCACCGACCTGCGGCGTTGAAGAGGGATTCATCTCCCATTAAGCCTTCGCCCAACCGGGAGACTCTGACTTATGCGCAGGCTCAGCGGATAGTGGAGCTGGAGGTGGACGGCCGCGTGCATCGGCTCAGCATCTACGACAAGCTGGACGTCATCACCGACGATGACCCCACGGCGCAGGAGATTATGGAGTGCAACAGCAACAAGGAGAACAATGAGAAGCCCCAGCAGGTCCTGGTGCGCTCTGTGCGCCTCAAAAACAACCAGCAGAAGAAGAATGCGGCGCTCATGGCCTCACACGGCAGCAGCGGCACACACGGCAGTACCGGCGGCCTGTTGGAGCCAAAGGTTAGAACGGTTGAATACAACTTGCCGGTGGTGCCGAAGAGGCCGGTGGCGTATTACAAATACACAGAGAGGACGGCAGAGGAGCTGGACGAGGAGGTGGAGTATGACATGGACGAGGAGGACTACGCCTGGCTGGAGCTAATCAATGAGAAGAGGAAGAGCGAGGGCATCAGCCAGGTATCGCACAACCTGTTTGAGTTCCTCATGGACCGCTTCGAGAAGGAATCATACTCAGCCACGCAGGGTCAGAGCGACCTGCAGTCATTGGTGGATGAGGATGCCGTCTGCTGCATCTGCATGGATGGAGACGGCGCCGACAGTAATGTCATCCTCTTCTGCGACTCTTGCAACATCGCCGTGCACCAGGAGTGCTACGGCGTGCCGTACATCCCTGAGGGCCAGTGGCTATGCCGCCACTGCCTGCAGTGTCCGTCACGGCCCGCTCAGTGTGTCTTCTGCCCCAACCGAGGCGGAGCCCTGAAGAAGACTGACGACGACCGCTGGGGGCATGTAGCGTGTGCTCTGTGGGTGCCTGAGGTCGGCTTCTCGGACACGGTTTTCATCGAGCCCATCGACGGCGTCCGCAATATCCCACCCGCACGCTGGAAGCTCACTTGCTATCTGTGTAAAGAGAAGGGTGCAGGAGCGTGCATCCAGTGTGACAAGATCAACTGTTACACCGCCTTCCATGTCAGCTGCGCCCAGAAGGCCGGCCTCTACATGAAGATGGAGCCCGTCAAAGAGGTGACAGCGTCCGGCGCCACCACCTTTTCTGTGAAAAAGACCGCCTTCTGTTGCAGCCACACGCCTGAAGGCTGCGACCGCCGGCCGCTCAACATCTATGAGGAGCCGCATCCGAAAAATGGAGCTTGCCACAAGAGGGCCGAAAAGAGGGGGAAGTCCAGGGCCAAAGGCTGGCACAAGAAGAAGAGTAAGAGAGGCGAGCCCGAACCAGAACCAGAGCCTGAGACCCCCACCAACTCTGGGCCTAGTATCACAGCTTCAAGGTAGGCAGGCAAACAGGACTTCCAGAATGCATCGCTGACATTAATTATTAGCCGATACTCAGGTGACTCAGGTCTGGTTATCTCTCTCAGTTTGTCTTCAGCTGAATATACTGTCTGATTGTTGGTGGTCCTCACAGGTCCCCTCAGGTCTTAGTCATTTAGGCCTAATTCTAGATCCACATGTAATTAATTAATTTATTTTTTATTAATTTATCTGTGGTATGTCAGTTAAGTACAGTCTAGTTTAGGTAAGAAAACCTTGACAGTTGAATAACTTCGAATTAATAAGTTGCAGTTAAGGTTAATTCTTGGTATTTGTGTCCACTGTTCCATCAGTCATAATAACATCGTACTCACCACGTTAATGTCTGTTGGATCAGGAAACACGAGCAGTCAGATGCTCTGAGAAATTAAACTACCTGTTACAAATACAAAGACACGGACTGAAAAAATACAAAGCTTGTTGGATAGAGGATTGTGTTTCTGATGCTATTTATTGATTAACACCTCCTTTGATTTCCCTGTACATCAGCTTTGACACCATCCTGAACCAGGTGGCAGTTCAGAGGAAGCGTGCGTTCGTTGAGCGGGTGCTGAGCTACTGGGTGCAGAAGAGGCAGTCGAGGAATAACGTGCCGCTGATCCGCCGGCTGCAAGCCAACCCTCAGCCGCCCAAAGTCAAGCAAAAGGTCAGAGCTGCTGACGCTCACAGCAGAGTGGCATCTTTTAATTTCATTCTTAGCACCGAGTTGAAGTTTGTGATTTCTGCAGGATCGCATGGAGACAAACCAGGCGCTGAAGGAGCAGCTGAAGGAGTGGCACCGCCTCCGCCATGACCTGGAGCGAGCTCGCCTGCTCCTGGAGCTCATCAGGAAGAGAGAGAAGCTGAAGAGAGAGGAGGTAGTAGAGTCACTTCATCATAAACACTGACTGCAAAACAGCAGTCAGCTAGCGCAAACACAAATCTGTCTGTTATGTCTTATCCTGTTCACACGTATTGAAACTTTGGGTTAGAGTCAACACAGAGTTGTCTGACTGTGTTTTCTCCCGTCAGATGAAGCTGCAGCAGTCGGTGCTGGAGGTCCAGCTGACCCCCTTCAACATCCTGCTGAGAGCCGTGCTCAGTCAGCTGCAGGAGAAGGACCAGTACAGTATCTTCGCTCAGCCCGTCTGCGTCAAAGAGGTCGGCAACGATATTTCACTCTGATGAAAAACAATCTGCGACAGTACACTAAATATCTTTGGGTTGTGAACTAAACAAGACATTTGAGGACATCCTCTGAGGCTCTTGGAAACACTGGGCGACATTTTTCGCCATTTTCTGGCTTTTTCTTGACCAAACAACTAATTGATTCATCGACAATGAGAGTAATTGTTAGTTGCAGCCCTAAGTAAAAGAGAATCAGAAAATCTGTGGCCTCAAATGTGTCCCCTCTGTCACCTGCAGGTTCCAGACTACCTGGACCACATCAAGAACCCCATGGATTTCTCCACCATGAGGAAACGCATCGACGCTCACGAATACAGGAGCCTGGAGGATTTCGAGGCAGACTTCAACCTCATCATCTTCAACTGCATGAAGTACAACGCCAAGGACACGTTTTTCTACAAGGCAGGCCAGCGGATGCAGGACCACGGAGGAGCCATCCTCCGCAGGGCCCGAAGGGAGGCTGAGAGAATCGGCTTTGACTTCCCCGGTGGGATTCATCTTCCCGAAGCCCCCAAACTGGAGCCGCCGCCCCCCTTCACGTGGGAGGAAGGTAAGTCGAAAGAAAATCTATCAGTGTTTGTGTCGCACATTGTCAAATGAATCTCTGTGTTTGTGGACTACCGGTCGGAGTTCTGTCAACTTGTTTTGGGTGTATGTCATTGTGTTGGCTCTTTTATTGACCAAACAACTAACGGATGGTCAAGTTAGTTTACGCCCCCACCTAGAGGCTTGTGTAGTCCCTCCACCATGTTTGTAGTCTTCTTTTAACCTAATTATATCATCTGTAAAAGTGCTGGAGTGATGTTATGGAGATAATACTGATGATGTCATGTGCTCTTCTGTCTCTCTCAGTGGACCGGCTGCTGACCCCCACCTATCGCCAGCTGACCCCTCTGGAGGATCAGCTGAAGGAGCTGCTGGAGAAGCTGGACCTGAGCACGGCCATGAAGCACAGCCCGTCCCGCAGCAAGAGGCTCAAACTGCTCAAGAAGACCATCATGGAGGTCCGTAGTGAGATTAGCCTGAAGAAGTCCCTCCAATCGCAGCCGCCTGTGGCGACCGAGCCCAGCCCGACCCCCGCGGAGTCAGAGGAGCAAGCACTACCTGAACCCCCAGCAGAGCCCTGCACGCCACAGGAGGAGAAGCCTTTACCCCCGCCAACGTTAGAGCTGTTAACCTCACTGTCACAGCTTGAAACCTCGCACGGCGACTCAGAGCCGCCCCCTCTGAAAGCCGTCAAACCCAGCACGGACCATACTCCCATGGAGCTCGATGGCGACACTGACACATCTACCTCAGCGCCCACAGACGCACCCAACGGGCACCTCCCAGACCCCCTGCTCCCCAACGGCGACCTCCACACAGAAGCCTCTGGCGCCTGCAACCGAAGGAACAGCGTCCTCTTCCGCAAGTCCAAGAGCACCAGCCCCCAGAAACCACTCAAGACCAAGACCCAAGAGGCACCGGCTGTGACGCTGCCACCCTTGGGCACCAAAACCTTCCTGTCAGTGGTGATCCCTCGACTAGAGACACTACTCCTGCCGAAGAAGAGAAGACGCAGCAGCAGCGCCGACGGTGAGGAGGATGACGAGGAGTCACCGATAAAACGCCTCGGTACAGGTACTGACTCTGTTGTCATGTTTCAAAATCACAGCAAAAAAAGAAACCATGAACTTAGATGTTGAAGAACTGACACTAATGTACTATAACCTGACACTACGCTGTGACAAGTTTCCTGTGGTGTTTTTTCCCCTTTCAGGAATAGCGAATGGTTTTGTGGTGGAGGAGGAAGAAATCTCACCTTCTCCCCGCCTGCTGGAACCTCGTCGCCGCTGTGCCTCTGAGTCAAGCATCTCCTCCAGCGGGAGCGTCCTCTGCAGCTCGAGGTGAGTTCAGGAGGAAACACCCAGAGCCAGTTTATTCCAGACTTTGAATTTATATGAATAGTTTTGTCCGTCATATCTGCCAGCAGTGATTATGTACCACGGATCCAGTTAATAGCTGAGATCTGATCTGAGGTCAGTTTGACATGATGGAGGAAACTGTGAACTGTTAATATGTTGCTCTAGAGTCGAAGGTCTTTACCTTTGGACCTCATGTGCTTTATTAGATTGATTTGATGATTTGTCTGTACACTGCAGAGCCTTTGACTTTGATTCCAGTGCAGTTAAAGAAGCCCCACCTTTCATCTCGTCTCTTTCAGCACCGTCATCGTGTCTAAAAGCGGTAAAGGGCGGCTGCCGGCGGCTCGACGGAGCACCGTGGATGACAAAAGCACTCTGATGACCTGCATCGAGAACGGAGAGTTCACCAAAGCTGCCAAGATCTCTTCAGGTAAGCAAAGCCACGTCCGTCTGCTCAGATCTGATGAATGTGCATGAATCAGCATGGCACGCTTCGATTGGTCAGCTCTTCTCTGTCCGCTGATTTACTAAACTTAATAAAAACTCTTTTATTATACTAATACTGTTTATGAGCAAGCATACATTGGTTTTATTTATCCATTCCTTCCTGTACTGCTGTTCCACCTGTGTTACCAAAAGAGCGGTGACGTAAAACAAAATCTTAAACTGGGAGCAGCTCCTCCCACCCCACTGCTTCTCAATCCGACATCCAGGGGCCTCTGAGCTCCTCCATGAAGTCAGCAGAGACTCAAAGCTGCGGGTGTCAGCCGTGAAGGAAGTGATAAATGAACCAGAAACAGGAAACCTGTGATGGACAAGGTGGAAGTGAAGTCCGTTATTTTCTCTGTGTGTGTTCAGTGAATTATAGACTCATGTCATGGCCTCTTAACCAACAGTATCCAGTCCATTTGTCTCTTAGATGAAGTGGCAGTTTAACTTAAAACAATATTCATAATAAAATCTGACTGGTGTACAGCCGGTCTCTCTTTAGATTCAACAGCTTCATCTGCAGGAATGTTAAAATACAAAATACGTATCAGCAGAACATCTGCAACAATGATAGAAATAACCTACTTAATCTGACACACTCAGGAGCTACTGAAACCAAACACCAAAGATCTACTGTTTCGTTTATATGCTTTAATTATTGATACATGAATGAAAGTTTAACAAATCCTGACACGAACGTGAGGTGATCCACTGGAGAGAGGACGTCTCACTCTGTTGGATTTGTTGGAACGACAAAAACACTCAGTCCACTGAGAGGACACAAGTTAATTTTGGCCTGCCAGCAAGTTGCTCACTGAATTAACATTAATTAGTGTCAGCTGATCTGCTGTCAGTGATGTTTGTCATTTTAAACCAGTGAAACCGACGGCGGCAGCTAAAAACAAGAAGCTGCTAGCTGAATGTGTCGGACACTGATCTTGGCTATAATAAGGAGGGAGGGAGTCAGAGCTTACTGAATCTGTGTATTTTCCCCTCTCTGTCTAAACTCTTCACACACTAATTTTCACATAAGCACTGAAAGACTCGCACCGTCATTACAGAGTAACTAAACCCCAGAATTTTGGCTTAAGTGCCTCTTTCCCTGAAAGTGAAAAATGTATCAGCATGGCCAGGGCATGGATGTATAAAGAGACCTCGTTCACTCCTATGAAAGTTGCTCAGCAGCGCATAAAGCCAAAAAAAAAGCTAATTTTCCACGGTATGAAATTATGCAGATGATCAGCACTGTGTCTGCATCATTGGGCCTACAGAGCAGGCGCACTAGAGGCCGACCGAGTGGACAACTTCTGGTTTAGCTCTCTGCTAACTTGAATGGGGATAAAATGATTTCATCTTTCGGCTCCTCCAGACTTTCCAAATGTTAACAGATCGAATGAATTACATCCTGATAGAGTTGTTTCACGAGGGTTGTGACACTCAAAAATATGTAACCACTGAATTTAAGCGTATATGAAAAAAACTTTTTGGGCCCAGTGGCATCACATGACGGACTGAGGTGTTATGATTTCACTGTTTGGCTACAAAAAGTGGCTTCAAAGCTCGGCGCACTTAGTGGCGGTCGGGGTCAGGGACAGGACGAGGGTTACAAAATGCCCAGCCACTCCTTACTGGCTGAAAAATTCAACTGCAGTAGCTGGGTTTCAACCAGTAGAACGCAGTCGCATATTTATAAAGCAGTACGTAGAATTAAAATACTTCAGTCCCTCCAGAAAATTGCAATCTTGCGATTGCAATAATTAACGCAAATTATTTGCGGGGGCTTGCAATGTTTCAAAAGTACCACGATTTTTCCACATTTTCCGGCTGACTGGAAGTCAGCATGCATGCGACGTCATTTGAAACGTCATCAGACACGTCATCAAATGGCGCTAATGTCACTGCAGTATGGAGAAAGGCTCTGTATTGACATAAGAATTGTCCCTTTGTTTAAATGCATACAATATGTGTTGAATTGATTCAAATGTTATGTTTACAGCAGATGTAGCTTACATGTTGTTTTACAGTCACATTGTCTGCTTTGAGAGCTACAATATTCACTCAGTACTGTTCGTCCGTATACAATACCATATACATGGGTTTTCAACTTAAAAAAAGGGGTTTGGGGTTTAGTTACTCTTTAAGTGGAGCCGCTCTGCAACACCAGTAAGCTGATGTTAACCTGCCTCCTTTATGTTAACAAATACAGTCCATTAAATTATACTCTTACCAGAGCGCCTGTCGCCAAGTGGTGACAGCACATGCAACATAACTGAGGTTTAGGGTTCAGTTCCAGCGTTAGAAGCGTTGTTGCATGTTGTACCTCACTATCTCCTGAGTCTGCCTCTTCTCTCAAATAAAAGGAAAAAATACCCAGAAATAATCAATAAAAATATACCCAGAGGTTCAGTCAGGACATTTTTACTTTAACATTTTGTTCTTGGCATTAAAAGAACTATGTAAACCCTGCATCAGTCTGAATAGCCTAAAATCTATTTATGACTCATCAGGAATCTCTTCAACTGTTTTTTTAAAGGTGATCTTTAAAAAACGTGTGTGTGTGTGTGTGTCCTTGGTTGTGTTCAGACTGCTTGTGCTCTGTGTCTGTTGCATTGAATACTTCATAACTTGCTTATCGTTGTTCCTGTAGAGGTGTGGAAGCCCTCCGCTGCTTCTCCATTTGTTCTGGAGCCTCTTAAACTAGTTTGGGCTAAATGTAGTGGATATCCCTCCTACCCCGCCCTGGTGAGTGCGTGTTGGTCCCCTCTGTGTCTCATTACCCATCTGCCCCTCTGCCATCGTGCGTGCTGTAGCTCGTGATTTGTGCTCACAGCCATGCGGGAGCTTCCGGCTGGCCGATCATGGACTGCTTGGTGTGTGTGGAGTCGGCCGCTTCGCTCAGAGCGTTTCCGGCCTCGACTCGGCCTTGCATGCTTGTGTCTCTGACTGCGGGCTTCTTCTGTGCGGCTGCCAGGAAATACTCCACCCTGTTACTGTGAGGAGGCAGCTTCACTCAGTCTCAGTCTTTTTTTTTTTTGTTCGGCCATCGCAGATCATGGACCCCAGAGCGCGGAAGACGGGGTGTCAGCACAACGGGGTGGAGCTTCCCCAGCCGCCACCGGACGTTCTCAGAGCCGGAGAGCGGATGCAGTTCAGGTCCGCAGAGAAACTCTTCCTCGTCCACTTCTTCGACAGCAAGCGCAGCTGGTGAGCAACTCACCGACTCACTAAAAGAAAAAGAGGAATAAAAAAGTATTAAAAGTAGGATGTCAACAGTAAAACGTTAATCGGTTAATCTTAGATAATATTTTTGACTAGTAAGGCATGTCGGTCTACAGGTTAATTTTGACTATTAAGTTTATTGCACTGTGTACCACCTGGGTCTGGTGGGAGTTAGCAAGCAGGGCCATTCATTCGGCAGGTACTGCTAATAACGCCGTCCCAACCCAACAGTGTTGCTGCGGAAACATTGTGCCCAGCCTCCGATTTCTTCCCAGGCTGTCCCAGTGAATAAGTGGCTTCATTGTGAGCTGCAAATCGTTTTTAGCACTGTTAGCACAGTTAGCAGTGTCAGCTAGGCTAGTGGTGCTAAAGGGTTTTTTGTGGCTCAAAATAAAGCCGTGTACTCACTAGGGCGACACATAGGGAGACCAGAGGTTGGCCACCCTGTTACCAGCTGTAATTGTGAATAAGCAGCGCCGCATGCTGGCGGCCACCTGACAGAGGGAGTGCGCAGTGCAGAGCGTCCAAGGTTAGCAAAACAGTGGAGACTGGAGGGCGGTGGGCACTGTGTTTCTGCATGTTAACACAGCGAGCCGCCTGTCTGTCAGCAAAGCCAACATAAAATAAAATAAAAAGCAAAACACTAAAATCACAAAACCTAAAAATTTCACCACCTTTGAATGGATAGTACTTTGAAGTGCGGCACAAAAGCTCAACGAGTCAGTAGAGCAACGGACTTAAAGGTGTGTTTTTTCTAAAGAAAAACGAAGCGGTTCCTGGTTAATGAGCGTCAGGCTTTCTAGACCAAAAATGACCGAAACTGACACCCCTAGGTGAAAACCTGTCAGCTGCATTTGGGAGATATTTGATTTAACAAAGATAACTGCTGGGGATGAATGTATGAATCCTGCTTTTACATCCATCCTCTGACTAGAACTGACTAGTTGTATAATTACCTAGAGTTGGTTGGTGTTCTCACGGCAGCATTTACAAGCGGACCAGATCAAATGCCTTGTGTGAGAAAGCTGCTCTTGATTGGTCAGAATTTCCATGTGGGAAAAATCCAGGAAGTAAAGCAAACGTTGAAGAAGAGTACACTGTCAAGATAAATGTGACACTTTCTAATGGTGGTTTTTGATGCATTGTATGTGCTGAATGTGCATATTAAGGCAGTATAGGAGGAGGTGCACATTAATAATCCTCCAGGACTGTAACATGCTCATGTTTAACCCAAACAATGTGTCATGTGACTGCAGTTGGTTCAGATCCAGGTCGGAACACGTTCTCACCACAAACCAACCGCACCAGAGTTCCTTTGGAACCAGACTGAGACCACCTCTTCAAGAAGGTCTCACTCCGGTTGTTTTGGTGCACACCTGAGTGTTATTGCTGTGTTCACACCTGCCCAAACGAACCACACTGAGGGGGCAAACGAACTGAGTTTGATTGAACCGACTCACACACGTCAGGTGTGAAAGCACCCTCAGATGATAAAGGCTGACAGTGATTGATTGAGTACGGCTGGGTGTTTGTCTCAGGTCATCAGGTCGACTCTATTTTTACACGAGACGGTTAAATGTGCGAAAAAAATATTGTCTTTTTTTAAAGCCAACAAAGATAATCCTCAGTTTTGTCTTTTATTTAGAAAGAGATATTTCTGGAACTTAAGTCACTGTTGAATGCTCTGAACACAGGACCATATTCATTCACGGAACAGCAAATGTACCATTATCATAAACATGGTAATTAATGTTAAGTTTACATTATATTTTTTAACATGAGCTTTCAAATATGCCCCGTCTTAAAAAACAATAAAAAACACTTCATGAAGAACATTTCAAATAAAAAGATGCCTCACAAAAGGTGTAAAAACGTAACAGGGATTAATAGGGACTAGTAAAACATGCCAGTACATTCTGTAGGTAAAATGAAAATACAGCAAACGGAGCCGGTAACATGAGTCAGCAGAACGTAGTAATTCATCAGGAACACAAACTGTGAGGTCATCGATGTAGTCCGCAGCGAGAAGCAGTTTCGTCTTCGTCCAGTTCCACCCTGACCTCTCGTCTCCTCTCTCCTCAGGCAATGGCTTCCTAGATCCAAGATGGCTCCCTTCGGAGTCAACCAGACGCTCGACAAAATCAAGCTGATGGAGGCTCGCTCCTCCTGCATCCGAAAAGCTGTGCAGCTCGCCTTCGACCGAGCCATGAACCACCTGGACCGTGTGAGCGGCAAGCTGGAGCCGAGCGCCGCCACGGACTGAACCTCCTCCTCCTCCTCCTCCTCCTTCTCCTCCTCCTCCTCTCACCACCTCTCCCATCATCCATCTCTCCTCTTTCTTTTTGTTTCGAGCACCGTCATCACAGCAGAGACGTACAGTTTCTGCCTCATACGCACAACAAACACACACTTTATTGTCATGTTTACCAATTCCTGCAAACTGGAACCGAATCGTTTTCACCTCTCCCCGCACATCTGCCCCCACCCCCACCCCGTCCGAATACTGTAGCTTGTGACGGCCATCTTGTTTTGTCAAAGAGCTATGCAACGAAGACGACTCGGTTAGCGGGTGCAAAAAGTTGAAAGAAAAAAAAACAAGTCAAACCTGGGCTGTGAGGACTGAAAAAAATCACGGGTCTAAACCTGTTGAATGTGTCAGATTTGACCTCTGACCTCCTTAAATGTGCTGCAAGACTGCTGCAACAATCTCACTGCCATGAAAATGTCCATCAGTGTGTGTGTGACTGCAGCAGCTCCTGTAAATATCCTGTACAAGGCCTGACACTAATTTATTCACTCCCTCAGTTTGTTTTGGTACATTTGGTGTTCAGATATTTATACAGTCGGAGGTGACGATCCACTGACGGTGTCGGTGTTTCTGCTGGTGCTATCTCTACACAGAGAAAACAAACAAACATGCATACTGTAATGAACGTTTTTATTTCAGCTCCTTTTTTTTACGGTTTTTGTAAGTTATTGAGTTCTCAAGCTTCAAGTTCTCTCGTCTTTGGCATTAACTTTTTGTGTGTTTGCATCTTTTTTTTTTTTTTTACCTGAATGTTTTTACTGGACTACTTTTATTTTGTTTGTACATATTTATATAAAATCTATATAGATGCTCTCAAAGTTTAAAATGCCTGAAGTGCATCATTCACACCGAAACCAAAAAAATCTGCTGCCCACACGTTTCCCACTAAATGTGTTTTTTTTTTTTTTTTACAGTTTGTTTTTCAGGTTTTCAGCCTCTTTGTTTGTGTGCTGTGATGAGTTCAAGTCTTCTGTAAAATGTCACAAAATCATCTTTTCCACCTGAACTGAACTACAGTCGGCTGTAGGAGAGAAGAGAATGTGCCTGTACTAATTTATTGTAAAGCAGAAAATGTATATGCATTACTTTATAGAGAGAGTATTGTAAGAAAAATACTACGGGCACACGAGGAGCCAGATGTAGAGGCCCCTCCTCTTCTGTTGTTGTTACGTGAGGTTTTTTTTTTTTTTTTTTTTTACTTTTATTTTTTTGGATTGATAGCATTAAATCTGAGAGGTGAGGTGATAGTGTTTGATGTTTTATTTTGGCAGGGTAGCGATGGGTAGACTTCCTGTTTTGTTTGGCCCTTGGATGTGGATGTTGTGTGTAAATAGATTTGGTACTTTAGCTGATTCTCTGGGAAAAACCACAGTTATAGCCAACGGGAGTGGAAACCAGCCGTCAGCAGGCCGGTGGGATTTTTATACTAAAACACTGAAAAATTAAAATATGTTATTGAATCACTGATTTAACGTCTCCTGGTTTTTATTGTTATTTTTAATAATTTTTTTTTTATCCTGGTTTGATCTTTTAATTTATATTAATATTTAATTTTTATGCCTTTTTGTCCAGTTTCGGTTCATCTAAATATATTTATATTTTATTAATTATTGAGGTTTCTTAATATTAGCATTATGACCTTATTTAGTTTTTTTTATGTTTATTATCATGATTTAATCTCTAAATTTCTTATTAAGTTTTTGGTTAATTTTCTTTACCTTCATTTTTATCATTCCGGTTAAATTTTAATCTACCTTGGTTCCAATTTTTATTACTGAAACCTATTTTGGTAATTTTAATTACACCTTTCAGTTTGACACGGTTTTATCATAATTATGAAACGTGTTTCTATTAGATATTATTTGCGAAGGTATCATTATTCTTTGTAACGCATTGCATTAACAAAAGAAAAAAGGTCAGGTTAAGTAAAAATGACAGAAAAATTTAAATGGAAAGAAATCCTTGTTTAATAGCTCTTTCTATTAATATTATTTTTATTATCCTGCTTAAATTTTATTCTGCCTTGGTTTTATTTATTTTTATTAGTTATTAATTTTTTTGTCATTTTAATTCGAATTTACAGTTTGATACATTTTTTTTAAATTATAATTATGAAACGTTTTAAAATGTTATGTGCACAGGCACAATTATATTTTGTAACACAGTATGCACTAATAAAAGAAAGAAAAAAGACTAATATTATAAAAAAAATATTTAATTCAAAGAAATCCTCTTTTAATACATTTATTTTATTTTTACTTTTTTTTCATTATCAGATTTTTTTCTGTCTTGGTTTCACTTACATTTCTGACAATGTCTGGTAAATTCAAATTCATTTTTTAATTTGACACTTTTTTTATAATTATGAGACATGCTACTTTTAGATCTTATATGCTCAGGCATAATTATAACATACTACGCACTAATAAACTGCAAAAACAGAAGCAAAAGTAAAACTACAATTACAAAAGTTTAAATGTAAAGAAACCCTCCTCTTTAGCCACAATGAGATGTACCCACTAAAACACCTGAAAATAAACCCATAATAATAATAATAAACAGTTCACCCAATTCAGGAAGGTCTTGGCTTCACATGAGGATAACAATAGATGAATGGAAATTAATTAAAAAATAGTTCTCTCCACAAAGATCTAAATCTCAACATAAAGCCCTAAAACAAATGCACACATTAAATAAAACACTAAACAACAATAAACTGATGAACAACTCACCCTCATATCTAGCTGACCACAAGGTGGCGCTGTTGTTCTGTCTGTGAAACTGCTGATGCTGCAGAAATGGAGAGAAAACACTGCAGTGTTAAAACTCAGGAGGACAGAGCCTATGTGCTTTAAATGTGACAACAAATAAACGATCTGATTCAGGTGTTTCCAAAGTTCGACGCTGTGCCCCCTTTTGTCTTTGCTGCTCTGGACTGAAGCTGCAACTGCACAGGATGAGGAGCTCAGACATCCAGGAGGAACTCTGGCTATAATACTGGCGTCTTCGTGTTCATATTGAGGCAGTTTAGCAGCCGATCAAATCTCCTCCTGGACGTCTCCCGTCAGAGATAAATCTACAGCTGTCGTCCAGCACTTGTGTCCTCTTCTTTGTCATACTTCCTTGTTCTTGTTGTCTTTATAAATTCATGGTTATCTGGTTGCTGCCGTGTTCTGCTAGTGTCCTTGTCACTACTGGTAGCATGAGGCAGTACCTGCAGCCCAATCAGGTTGCACAGGTAGTCCAGCTCCTCCAGGATGGCACAAGAAGGTTTGCTGTGTCTCCCAGCACAGTCTCAAGAGCATGGAGGAGATACCAGGAGACCGGCCGTTACACCAGCAAAGCTGGACAGAGCCGTAGAAGGTCATCAACCCAGCAGCAGGACCAGTATCTCTCCCTTTGTGTGAGGAGGAACAGGAGGAGCACAGAGCCCTACACAATGACCTCCAGCAGGCTACTGGTGTGCATGTTTCTGACCACACTGTCAGAAACAGACTCCATGAGGGTGGCATGAGGGCCCCAAGTCCTCTAGTGGGACCTGTGCTCACAGCCCAGCACTGTGCAGTTCCATCATTCACCAGAGAACACCAGAACTGGCAGATCCTTCACTGGCGCCATGAGAGCAGGTTCACACTGAGCACACGAGGCAGGGGTGAAAGAGTCTGGAGACGCTGTGGTGAACGTTATGCTGCCTGTGACATCATCCTGCAGACCTCCACATCATAGCCAACGGTACCCTGACTGCTGTTAGGTACCAGGATAAATCCTTAGTGACTGTCAGACCTTACACTGGTGCAGCGGGCCCTGGGTTCCTCCTGGTGCAGGACAATGCCCGGCCTCTTGTGTCCAGAGTGTGTAGGCAGTCGCTGGGTGACGAAGGCATTGATGCCATTAACTGGCCCTCTTGTTCCCCTGACCTAAATCTAACTGAGCTCCTATGGGACGTTCAAGTACCACCACAGACTACTTATCTCAGCGAACCAACTCTAAATAATCACATAACAGTACTGGATAGAAACGTATATTAATCTGTATTTTATTTGCTGATTTTCTGCTGGAAGTTAACCTGGATGAACATCAGAGAATACATTGACGGGCGATTATTGGCTGTGGCGTGTTACCAGTCTCATCTAAGGAGCGTTTGTACGAGTTTCATTCATTTAAAATCTGTAGCTGCTGTTGGTTCCAGTCTCCCTGCAGGTCCACTCTCCTCCGTCGTGTTTCTTGTGAATTTCTCTGAATATTTTGCTGATGACTCAACATTTCCTTCTAATTAGCAGGAGATATTTTGAGCGTCGCGAGCTTGTCGTCCGGCTCAGTCACACGCACGCACCCGCACACACAAGCACTTGAGCACGCACAGACTCTCCGGGTCTCTGGGGGTTAAAATGTCTTTGAAGTCGGGAGATAATTATCCAAGCATACAGGGGTAATTAACAGTGTCCAGCTCATAAATAAACACATTTCCTCTGCACACACACCATTAATGAAGCAGACGCCGCTGGTACAGAGTCTGTCTTCTGCAAAAAAAAAAAAGGAAAGCTCAACAAAAACCACCAGAAAAGTTAAGCAGTCTGTTTGGTTAAAAAAAATAAACTGAAAATACGTAATACTCAAGTTTAAATACAACAAGTCAAATTCTGATTATAAAATTTCAGTCAATCTGTTAAGTTGCCCAAATTTGAAATTCGCCAAAATTCAAGATTAAAACCTCAAACTTGAACCTTCACCTTGACTGAAATCCTGCCCAATCAGCCTACGATCTGTCAGTCACATGATCCAAGAAGTTCAGATGAGTGACTGCAAATTCATTAATCAATTAATAATTAATATCTGTCTCACACTGGAGTGAATCATCTTCTGGAAAGATGCAGCAGCAGTCCTGTATAGAAGCGTCTTTGTACTATATTATGGGGACACAATGGTCTAAACTTGTTCACACATTCACATTATGGGGACGCTCCTGCAGTGTGGGGACATACAGCAGGTCCCCACAAGGCAAAGTGTTCAATTTTAGAGTTAAGACTTAGTTGTGTGACGGAAACAATCTAATAAACATAATTCTGTGCACACCTGCAGCCAGACATAGAAACAAAACGTCCTCTGGCTGAAAACAAAACATGTGGTCGCTGTTCGTGTGAACGCCTCAGCTCACTGCCATCTGCGTCCTTGTGAATATTAATGCATGATGGCTGCGGCTTCACACCTTTGAAGTTTTGATGCTATTAGCAGCAGAGCTCTCTGTGCTGAAAACACGACAATGGAGGAGTAATTACACAGCAATTATGGCTTTACAATGAAAAAGAACACGGGTGTTCTCGGGCCTCATTCAGCTGCTGTTAATATTTCATTACAATTATTAATATATGTAAAATTATCCTAAAACACCGATCCAAGGTATATCCAAAGTGAATTGAAAGCTGCTCTTGTTCCACAAAATGAAAACACAAGTGTTTTTTCCTAAACAATCAGAATCACTGCGAGAGCTTCTGTCATTGAGTCACAGAAGTTTAAACACACTGAAATTAAATGTTTTGTTTTTATCTTTGAATATTTTCTTGAAAAGAAGATGCTGCAGATGACCTGAACTGGGAGGTTTTAGCTGGATAAAATATTGGGGCCATATCATGAAGCCTCACATGGTCAGAATTCGAAGAAGATAACAGTCCATCCATCCATTTTCAACCGCCTGTCTGAAGCCGGGTCGCAGGGGCAGCAGGCTGAGCCAAGCACTCCAGACCTCCCTCTCCCCAGCAACCCTTTCCAGCTCCTCCTGTGGATATCGTGGTGTTCCCAGGCCAGATAAGTTATGTAATCCCTCCAGTGTGTTCTGGGTCTGCCCCGGGGCCTCCTACCAGTGGGACGTGCCTCTAAAAGGAGGCGCCCAGGAGGATCCTGATCAAATGTTGAACCACCTCAGCTGACCCCTTTCAAAGCGAAGGAGCAGCGGCTCTACTCCGAGCTCCCTCCAGATGTCCGAGCTCCTCCCCCTATCTCTAAGGCTTGTGCAACCGTAAATGTTTCCGTCGGCATCGGCATTTTACCGGCAGTTTACAAGCTGCAACATCTTCCTCCGGTTTCCAGCAGATCTTCTTCTTTGTTTGTTTTTGGACATGGCAGTGCTGTTTTATTTCACATGATTGATGGACACGGATTGATGGAATATCTGGTCAAAGGCGGGGAAGCGTTGTGTCATAAATAATGAAAAATATCATCAACGGCGGGGAAAGAGTGAAGAAGATCAGCAGCGAATCTTCACATTTGAGACGCTGGAATGACCTCAACCATCAAAAAGTTAGGAATTAACTTTCTGTAAATCGACTGATTGTTTCAGCTGTACTTGTGTAAACTGTTGGGTTGTTAAATTATAACATGACATCTTATTTTATAAACCATTATTAGTTCGTCTAGTGTGCAAACATTAGAATCTGTAAAGTTGTTAGATAAATGTAGTTGAGTATAAAGCACAATACTTATGTTTAAGATGTTGTAGAGTAGAAGAAGAAAATAATCAAGTAAAGTACAAGTACATCCAGTTTGTTCTTCACAGTACGTGAGTAAATGCACTTATTACATGCTTATTATTTACACTTAGTACACTTATTTATTGTTGTTATTATTTACATTTATGAGACTTATTAAATGCACTTAGTTACATCCTGTAACTTCAGCACAGTTAATGCTGAAGCTTGTTTGTGTGTTGCTCCTGCATCTGGTCGACGTGTTATTTTAATTGCAGCCATAATGAGCTGGAAGAGAAGAAGTTTCAGGCTTCATTAGAAACGCTCTCACCTTTTAAGTGCTGTGAGAGCGAGCTGCTGGAGGGGGCTGATTGACAACACGCTAATTAACCAATCAAGGAGCGCGTGGCGAGCAGTCACCTGTGTGGTCACTCCGAGTGCAATTACCTTCTGCCTGCTCCCCTGCTTCCTGTTCAGCCAATCTGTCGGCCTCCGAGAGCCTAATGACCCGCTAATAAGACAAGCGCTCTGGAGTCCATCTTAATGAAAATCAGCCGACCCCCCTCCCTCCTCGATCTCCTCTTGATGCCACCGTGGATCATTGAAGCCGGTCCTCGACCCTTCGCCACCTCGGCGAGCTGAGAAGGCACACGGCGTTGGAGATCATTAAAGAGGAGAGATGATTTCCTGAAGAGGCCGCTGGACTTAATTCTCTCCTCTGAGAAGAGAAATGAGGCGATGGAGGACAGCGGCCTCTCAGCACGAAATGAAAAACCTGCTCTTTGATTTTTCCCCCTCTTATCTCTCGATCCCCAGGTCATTATTGGACGTGATTGGATGAAGCTGCCAGATCTGCCTGTCTGTCCTGCTGCCTGGAGACGCTTCACACCAGGGAAAAACCCTGTCGCTCCAAAACTTCCAAATCTGGACTGTTCAGGTTGACGTAAGAAAATAAGTTAGTGAATATCTGAGCTTTGTGAAACATCTGATGTGAATTCAACATGTGGTATTGCTTTTCCTGGAGAATAGAAAAACTCTCAAACTCTAGCTGGATGAGAAAGCTGGATCACTAGAAAGTCTGTCGGGTCACAAAGTTTCTCATTTTATGGCTAAACCGTCACTAAAATATTTTTCTGAATGGCATCAGCAAAAAAGGGTGATCCAGATCAATGAGAAGACTTGCCAGTTGTGTTCCTTAATAAGGTTTAAAACCGCTTTTTTCTTCTCAGGTTATTCAACTGCGCACGCGTGAAGCTTCACGACACTGTTTCAATATACGGCTCCAACAACGTAAGACGTCGCCGGTGCGTGAGCTTTGTTTTGAGGGGTGGGGAACCCTGGAGCGCAGCGTATTTAATAATCATGAGGAAGCAAGCGAGCGCACACCTGACCAGATACCTGTGGCTTCTACAGGTGGTGCAAAGGATCTTTGCAGCAGAGCGGCCGAGATGTAAACAGAGGAAAACAACTTATATTTTCAACTGTGTCTGTTTGTAATTTCATCCCGACTATAACCAAGAACGTTTGTTGTCTGGAATAAATAAAGTTGATGGATTAAGTCTGTTCTCTTATTATCTCTGGTCGCAGACTGAGAGAGCTGTGACTGACAGACGACTCAGCTCTGATTGGTTGCCTTCGTTCACTTGCGGTACAGCCATTAGAAGCACTGCGAGGAGGCAAAGGAACACGCAGATCACCTGTCTCATGTACTGCTGTGTGAACATAGTGACAGCCCACGTCATCTCTTTTTTCATCATCTTTTTCTCAATCATATGATTTGAGAGGCGGGGCTTCTGTGGTGGTCACGACAACAAGTTTACAGCTGGTAAACAATGGAGGAGAAACTGGTGGTAGTGGTTGCTGGATACCCAGAGCTATACGGCCCGACGATAGACAGCAGGTTGGCAAACTGCCCCTGAGTCATCCTAAAATATGTCTGGAAACGTCCATCATGGAGGTGAAGCTCCTGGACCAACTGGTGGTACTCCCCATCATGGAGGAGAAGCTCCTGGACCAACTGGTGGTACTCCCCATCATGGAGGAGAAGCTCCTGGACCAACTGGTGGTACTCCCCATGATCCAGCCTCTTTTTTAGGGTCTCATGTACCCACACAGATCTCTGTTTATCTGCTGACAGCCTCTCACCCTCAACCAGAGCTACAGACAGTACCCTCTGCTGAAACATGTCAGGAACTACACACTGATTACTGTCAAATAAATAAACAGTAGATTGATCACATGGGAAGGTTAGGGTAAGGTGTTGATGGTTTGGTTGCCTGGCAACAATAAAAACGCTCAGGAAGCGATTTTTTAGTGGCATGTAATAAAAAAAAAGCCAGTGAGCTTTCTGTTCGATCAGGGCCTCATTCTACTTCACTGCATTTTGGAAGCCAACAGTGTTAAAGTGCAGTACAAAGGCTACAAACTCTTTTCTCTGAAATGCAGTGGACTGTTTTTCTGCGGAGGTTTGGATAAAAGTGAGGATAACAAAACTGAGGACGAGTCCAAGTCATGTGACTGACGCCAGCGCCACGCCGAGGCATGTAGACAAGGGAAGTACTTACATATGACATCACAAACAATTCTACTAATTGCGGCATCGCTATTGGCTTTTCTTGGCAAGACCCGGCCTACTCTGCCTCTGATTGGATACATTGCACGTCTTGATGTGTCTCTCATGCTCCTCGCCCATAGACTGTATATATTTAGTGGATTTGCAGTAGACACCAGGGACATAGACGCAACAAGGGCCGAGAAAAGAGCCGAGACACAGAGGACAGTATGAAGAAGGAAGAGAGACAGAGACATACTGATGTCACGTGTTATCTGCAGGACATATTCGTGTTCTAATGTCCCAAAACGAAAAGCTTTAATTTAGCCCTGTTGTTTTTATTGTTTACATTACTGTCTTTTATTTATTATGGTTTTATTGAGTGACAAATAGATTTTGGAATTCTGTTTTTGAGTTAGTGACAGACCCAGAGAGCCGCCTGAAAGAGGCCGAGACAGAGAAATGCAGAGAGTACTAGGCTGGCTGATGACATCATGCCATTGGAGGACATGTTTAAATGTCACAGAGTCTTCTGTTTTATAATTAACAGTTCACCGAACATTTTTTGCTGTTTATTTCTTTGCCTGACAGTTTTTATGATCACTGAGAAAACGCTGATTTGACAAGAAAAAAAAAAAAAAGGAGCTGCTACCTTTGCCGTTTTCTCGTAGCTTAGCTTGCTACATTTCTTTGGAGATAGCTTCAATGTTGTGAAACTGCTCCTCTGTTTCATCTGTGTGTTAATTAGTTGCATTACATGCTACGCTAAATCAGTTAGTGAGACGATGATCGACGTGTTCTCAAAGGACGGTTCGTATGATACAACAAATCTGCACCCCACGAGGAGGAGGCTGAGCAGTGTGATATCCCGATAGTTTGTGCCAAGTTTGAGAAAACCCCGTCAAGGTGTTCTTGAGATATCACATATCACGAGATGGATGACCTTACAGTGACCTTGACCTTTGCATTGTATTCTCATAGAATGGTCCATATGATATACCACAAATTTGTGCCCCACGAACGATGTTACGTCCTTAACGTACAGTTACGTAATTTAAGTAAATTTACGGAGGTTAGGTTTAAGTGAAGCATGGTGTTATTGGGCTTTATAAATAAAACTGATCGGCTCCTCCAGTCTGCATGTCGAAGTATCCTTGAGCATACTGAACTCCAAATTACTCCTGATGATGCTTCCATCGGTGAAATAAAAAAAAAATGGGTAGCAGGTGGCACCTTGTATGGTAGCCTCGGCCACTAGTGTATGAATGTGTGTGTGTGATTGGGTGAATGTGACTCGTAGCATAAAAAATGCTTTGAGTGGTCAGACGACTAGAAAGGGGCTATACATACAAATGCAGGTCCATTCCATTCAAACAGTTGAGTCCAGAGGAAAGACCTCAGAGACATTACCACCTGAAACACAAGAAAATAAGCCTGAACGACACCTGGTGCATCATGGGTAAGGAGTCGCCTTATTACAGCAAGTCACACAGTGAGAGAGGCTGCAGTGTTTTAGGGTGACAGTGATCAACGGGCAGTTACGGCCGTACAACCTGCTATTAAATCTAATGGGATGTTGGACTATTGTGTGTGTGTGTGTGTGTGTGTGTGTGTGTGTTGCGGGGAAAGTGACAGTATATTTTGCAGAGGTATGAATATTTTATGGAGTCAACTCATTAGACGCTCGGCCTCTTGGGAGCTCAGAGGAGTTTGTTTTGTTCCAGATTATTTGCGTGATGAATTATACATCTCTGGGATTCAACAATATGAAAACAACACAGCTACAATTAGACGGAGGGTGGAGGGCTATATTTACACTCCACACATCAAAAAGCCGCCTGGCCCACTTTACTGTCCACCAGCTCACTTCCTGTCTGTGAAGGACGCTTTACATCTGCTTTTAAATAATAATTATTATTAGTATAATAAATCATATTCAGAATGAAACTCGTGTATTTCTGTACAAAGTGCTTCATGTTTATTTTTTCTATTTTTAGACAGTTTGTTGTGTTTTCACAGCGGCTCACATCAATCCACACACACTCTGACCTTTTTTAATGAACAGGGCATGTGTACGGCCCCCAAATTTATTCTGTTCATCTTGATGTTGTGTGTTGAGAAAGGAGTTTTAAAGTTACAGTAGATCACCCTCAGTGTTCTGAATTGTCAAAGTGTTGATGTCATTGTTAAAACAAAATCAGTCAGTGACTAAAAACATTCGGTTAACTTGACCTCTGATGTCATGTTCACATTACTGCTGATGGGAGCCAATAAATACCTGAGAGAGTCATTTTTTTATTACTGGGATTCCTGAATATCAATTTGATCTTTTCCCAGTGAAGACAAAAGCCAGATGTTAGTGGGTTTGTTTTGTCTAGTGACAATAGGTTTAAATGTGATTTGGTTTTTGAAGAACACAGAAAAGAATCCACTGAACAGATGTTTATGCTGCAGCAGGAAAAAAAAAAACAATTTCAGTTGGACCTCATCAGATGAAGTAAAGCTCGAACACTGTCTACAACACACCGAAGAAACTCAGTGTTCACTTTTCACTAGTTTTTCTGTCTTTATGGTTGACTGTACCTTTAACAGTGTGATGGGGGGGTTCGTCTCCAATCTCCGCCGGCTCCATTAGAGAGCTGACAGGGCTGTGAATGGGCTGGAGGCCTCGTGGCCTCGGAGCAATCACCACGGCCATTTCACACCCTGCTGATCCCCTCATCTGCTGCAGAGACGAGAGAGGGGCTGCGAGGGCCCCGGAGGCCCCTGATGAAGTCCTGACCTCGCTCTCCAGAGCCCACGGGATTAAAAAAATACTCCTCCTGCTCACAGTGAAGACGGCTGCTCAAGTTAGTCGACGGACAAATTGGAAAGTTTTATAGCGAGATGAGAAAAGTGACTGTGGAGTGAGTGGACTTCACAAAATGAGGAGAAACTTAGAATACATTTAAATACTACATGTTTTATGTCATAGAAAAACTCAAAGAAGAGAAAATGAATTATTGTTTACATTTAAAGCCGACAAGTTCACAGATTAAGTTCCTAGTTTAAAAACATTTAACACTGAATGTTCACAGTGTCTGGCTTTAAATGTCCACCTGTTCAACTGGACCTGTTAAAACCACGGATGATTCACTGGGACACTGCTCTCTGTCGATATGCCCTTCTCCCAGCATTCTTTTGTGCTCAGGATGCTGCGATCCTTGAGCTGAGTTGTTTTGGGATGTAGTTCCAGTCTCCCAGTTTCGTTTGTTGCAATGAGGACGCCATTCTGCTGCTGACTTCTTCAGAATACACTGAAACTTAAATGTGAAACTGGTCACAGTTGGCACGGTGGTGTGGTGCTTAGCACTGTCGTCTCACAGCAAGAGGGTTCCTGGTTTGATCTCAGGTGCGAGAGCCCTTCTGTGCAAAGTTTGCATGTTCTCTCCGTGTCAGCGTGGGTTCTCTCCGGGTACTCCGGCTTCCTCCCACAGTCCAGAGATTAGATTGGGGATAGGAATGTGAGTGTGAATGGTTGTCTGTCTCTATGTGTCAGCCCTGTGATAGTCTGGTGACCTGTCCAGGGTGAACCCTGCCTCTCACCCTATGTCAGCTGGGATAGGCTCCAGCCCCCCCGCAACTCTCAAGAGGATAAGCGGTTAGAAAATGGATGGATGGTCAACAGTCAGGTCAAAATTGTCTTGTCAGCCTTGAGTGCAGTTTGGTCGTCTCTAGCAATGTATAATTCCATGATTTTAAAAGTTCAGCTGCACAAAGCCATCAGAAACTTGTGTGAAGTGGAACGGAGCGGTACATTAGTTGTAGTGGTTAAAAGATGTGGCAAATCAAGTCCAACTGGCCATGTCAGAAAACCTATCAACATCAACAGTCCTGCAAGACTGATTCTGGGCTTTTCCGAGATGCGTTCACAAGTTGTTTTATTTGTTGTAGATCTTTACAACAATTCACAAAAGGAACCAAGCAGGCACGATCCTAATCTTTGTCAAAGCTTGTTATTTTCCGTGCGTAGGTTTATCAGGTCGGAGGTTGTTTCACGAAGTGAAGGGGATTTTCAGAACAGTAACATGAAGATGGGGGAAGGAAGGGAGAATATCGGCCTAAATCAGCCAAACAATGGAAGGTTTACAGCCACATCCAGACTGATCGTCAACACTGGTTTCTTTTAACCATGACCACCATCTTTCCCTCACTGTAAACTCAAACTTTAACTACAGAGGTGATAAAATTTCACATTACACCTTGAACTTGTGAAATATTTTGCTCTACAAGTTCATTTGCTTCTCTGTTCCCTTAAAGGTCGACAATGTCGAGGAGGTTTGCTATTTTGAATTTGCATGTCGACATTTACCAAAGCTGAACTTGATGTGTAAAAATTCACAAACTTGCAGATTTCTGCTTTCAGCGCTGAAAAATGAAGCCAGTGCCAAACACTGCAGTTCCTCTGATATCCACTTGAGGCTGGCCCCAAGAGCGAGTCAATCCATAAACCCCCATGTTAAAATGTCCAACGTTACAGCAGAAATAAAAATGTTTACAGCCTGGTACAAGAGACATTTTTGCGTTCTTGACTAACTTTAACATTCATGACAACTGTACAGGGACACATTCTTATTTAACTCACCTGTTTACATTTTATTAAGGGTTAAAATTACGCATAATTAAGAGCGGGATGATTTAAGTTTCAGGCTGTGTGCTGATAGTGTCCTTCAGATCCACACCTCGCTCCTCCACAGCTCCAGCCTCTCATCCAAAAAAGGTTATTTTGGCTCTGAAAACCAAGATGGTGACAGCTGAAATGCCGAACTACACTCTATAGGCCCTTCTACACTGCCTGTTCAGGAAAGAAATATTGCGCCACGGTTCCACCTTGCCATTCTGTGTATAAAGTACGATCGCAGAATGTGGGGACAGAGCTGTCTCACCTTCAATTTACCACAAGCGGTAGTAAAAGCTCTGTATGAACAGGACAGCCAGCAGGATGGGATCAGGGGTGGCATGGGTGTAATGTTTTGACAACGTGTTATGCATACGACGCACTGCAGGAGATTTAAAAAGTAGCTGATAGCAGTTAGCGGCTAACTCAAAGAAGAAGGACAGCCGCCGTAAATGTCCGCAATTTAGGAAAACAATGAGCTCCTTGCCCTCCGAGCAGAGGACGAGATGATCCGTCATATAACAGAGATGGTACAGGGTTGTTAAAGTCATGTTATGCCATTTTTATTGTTTATAGAGCGCTGCAGAGGTGTTTGTTTCATGTCACACAAGAGGCCGACGCTGACGTTATCTTTTGATTGCGGGATGCCAGAATGCAGTCTGTAATCACACACTGGAGCTGCGTGATGCTGCTGTTGTTTGGTTCTGTGTAAGAATGCAAAGGAGGCATCAAGAAGGGACGTCGCAGCAGCTCTATAGCGCCATCTCTGTGTAAAAAGTGCTCATGTTTTCACCCCTGCAAGCTAATCCACTGATCACAATGATTCCATTTTCCCATGTTCAGTGTTGACCAGGCAATAGTGAAATTTAATGCGCTTGTAAACTTTAGTTTTTATGTTTCTGTCTCTTCAGTTGTTAGTCACAGCTCTGTCTTGGTTCTTTGGATTTGCACATTTTATTATATGATGCTAATAAAATTCATTAAAAATGTTCAGCCTCACAGATTTGGAAACTTTGTGAACTTCACTAGAATTCAAATTTCTGTGTGTTTTTCTAAAACACTGTTAAAGATGGATCCAGCAGAGTCGAGGCGTCTCCATGTTCTGCAGGTTCAGTATGTTGGTTGATAAACAGCATTAACAGCAGCCTGCACATGCGGATGCAGACTTTGATGAAAGGCCTCTTCGCTGAGAGCAGAAACACACAATCAGAGCTGTAAATGACAATCTGCTGCCCGACAAAACCAGGAATGAGACGGCAGGAGAGAGAAAAAAAAAGAAATGCCACGTTCAGGGGCCGACGCAGTCCCGCTCATGTAATGATCTCGAATCAGAGGCCACTAAAAGGACAATTTTCCTCCCCAGGCTTTAATGTGTGATACTCATCAGCCTCTCTGCCTCAAATAGAAACTGATGTGCCGGGTCTCTGCCTGTTTCTGGGGAAAGTGAGAATTTCAATTACCTCGCCTCAGCGGCGGCCAATCTTAATAACTTCTTTCTTAATTCGTGTTCACGTCGGCGTCGAGGCGTTGCATCCAGGCGTTTCCCCTCACAACGGGCTGCCGAATACGAGACTGGCACCACTTAGCTCCATCAGGACCCCCCCTCCCTCCCCGCTAACCGCCCAGCTCCTGTGGAATAAAGGTCAAGTAATCAGGCATCTGGAAGGACAGCTCATTTGTCATCCCTTGATAAATGCGTCAGCGGCTAATCTGCAGAGCAGGACCCCGCCGCGCCGCCCCGAACAGAAAGGTTAACCGATTCAAAACAGGAAGCGATGGAGGACGATGGTACGGAGAGCAGCAGCAGAAAAAAAAAGAATAAAACTCCATTTTGATTCAATTGTTTGGTGGCTATTTCTGGACCAGTGGATTGTGGGAAGGCTCCGACAATAACCTCCACCCCGCCGCTAAATGACAGCAGACTGCAGCGAACATTAACTGTGACAAGACATTACCAGCGATGAGGCGATAGGTTTCACTGCAGGAAAGAAAAGCTGCTGCCTCCATCTCCCCTCTCACTTTCACTTCTTCTCCTGCCTCCCAACAGATTTTCCTCCCGTCTGCTGAAAGTCAACTTGACAACACTTAAAAAAAAAAAGTGGTTTCACTGTTTCCGCTGACAAGGAAGCCAGCAGAGATTTGATTAGAAAAATATTATACACATACAGATAGAGGGGAAATGTATGAAGAGCCTCGTACTGAAGAAGTTCAGGTTAAAGTTCTGCACTCGAAAACAGCTGATGGTGAAAACATGTGCAGCCCACATTAGAGGCCTCTCCACACTGCAGGTGTGACAAATAAATGCTTATTATTTGTCTGCACATATTTTCCATCAAAACAATTTGCACCTCTTTCTAACTGGATGTGATGTGACCGAGCGAGTGAGCGAACGTCAGATTGTTTCATTTCCCAATGAAGACATCCTAACCTGCTCTGTGTCATCAGCGAACACGCTAAGCGACGTATTGCTTGCTTAAAAAACTGCTCAATCTGGCTCTATTTTTGCGAAGCTTCACCCACCTCCAACCTATTCACAGAGCAACAGCAAGCAGCTCCTTTCGCTCGATGAGCTCCCTAATGTTGGTACAGTTTGTCGTGTATCTGGGAAAGTTTTTGCGCTCCATCCACCAGAGCTCGCTCGTTGGTTATATATTAGGAGGAGGTGTCATACAGGCAGCGATGCAGATTTGCAACAGCAACCAGGATTCTTTTGAACCAGAGCAGCATCTGTCTGAGGTCAACTGTTGTATAGCCAAAGCTACTGTTAGCTATTTTATAGAGTTTCCCTTTAGTGAAATGCTCTGACTGAATTTGAGTTCCCTCTGGTTGGTGATGTGAAAGCTCAGAAAAACTGAGTGAGTTACATCGATAAGAAGGAAGCAAGTTATGATTAGCCTTATAAATAAGGACATGACACTTATTAGGTCTACAGACGGACAATGCAGGCCAGGCAACTGGAGCACGTAGGGAGCACTGGTGAGTTAGGGCCTTGAGGTTTGTGATCAACCTCAGTGCTTCATGGTATACAGTATCTGACGCCTGGTTTGTGACTGATGTTGGTAGATATAAATATGCCTCTAGAGTCCAATGCAAGGAAGTGCATTTCTTTACAGATGGATAGAAACCAGACAGAAACTACCTTCAGTCATGGGGGAGGGGCTAATTTGGTCCATTTTTCACCATCTGGTATTTTGAAATATGCACTTGGAGCATTACCGGGACAAATGCAGGACCAAAATTGCAACAAATAAGTGAAGATGTTGGCCTGCCAGGTGCGCCATATTATAGCAGAATAATACTCAGATTCCTAATGTGTTAAAACTAGATAAACAAGTTATTTTTAATCACTTGACAATTAACACAAGAAACTGAATTGTAGGAAATAGCCTGTTAGCTAGTTATCAGCCTGTTAGCTAAGCTAGCACACTGTCATACGGTCTCTCCAAAATTCACTGCAAAAGTTCAATTTTTTTAACGCACCCAGGGCAAACTCTGGACCAAAATATTACGGAGGGGAGGAGTTTCACAGGCACATCAGATATCGGAGATTCAAACAGGAGTGAATGGACTTCCAGTTGACTCGTGTCTGTACACATACGTAAGTGGAAATCAGGTGTAATGCTGTGTTGACATGGACTCAGGCATGTGGTACATGGGAGACGGACAACAGCGTCTGGATGGCATGAGAAAAACAAACAGTCCAGGACGGTAAAACCAACAGCTTCTCATCCCAACTCATTAAATATCGCCGCTTTGTCTGAACCTGTCACAGTGGGCACTTTTCACCTGCCATACATGCCATCTCCTCAGCCCATTCAATGATTTCCCATTTACCCCGTCTCGTCACCTCACCTACCTGCCAGCCTATCGCCTGTCCACACATTTCTTACTCCTGCCGATCTACCACGCCCACTTCATCAGGCTAACGCAGCTCACCTGTGGATCATTACCCCCTGTCATTATAAAGACGCCAGCGTCACAGACTCTCCTTGCCAGATTGTTCTTTGCCTACATGCAAGACTTTCCAGCGGTTTGTTTCCAGACTGCTTCCTTGGTATCGACCCTGCTCTTCCCTGACCCTCCTGCTTCGTCTGCTCCCTGGTAAACCACTCTGCCCTCTGTGTTCGGCAACAAGCTCTGCCTCTGCCCTCCTGGTTCCTGTTCGCCTGTTTCCTGCGGCTGTCTGGAAAGAACGTCACCCAGCTCTCCAAAGTCTTTTTAAATTACACTTCAGTTTTCACAGGAAATGTACGGTTTCTGCTCCGTAGATGCAAATGATCTTTTTCAAAATAAACTCGCAATGATGGTAAAACACTTCGTATTTATGTTTATTTCCTTGTGCAATAAAAGCACTAGCCTGGTAAGACCATCCTGATGAGAGAAGCTCAACATCCAGTTTCACTCTCTGCATCAGTCTGGACTCTGTGCCGCACCAAACACAGAGCCAATAATGACTCCGCACTGTGGGTGACAATGTAAGCAGCCAATCAGGGACTGCGTTGTAGCTGATGATATAAAATGCAGGCCACAGCTTGCAGAACAGTAATGGCAGCTCTTGAAGCAACAAGCACTAACGATGACTGAGGACGAGATACATTCATGTGGACTGATTCATCTGAACATATTAACATCACCGCTGCCTCATAACGACCTCTCTGATATCGCTCAGAATTTTTTTCCCTCACTTGTAGAAGTGTTCAGGAAATGTACGAATGAACCGTGAAATTGTCAAAACCAAAGTGAATCACAGACCGACTCAGTGACATGGAGTTCAACATGAGCAGTGATGCGTTTACATGCTGATGTATACTGAAGTTCATTTGACCAGTGATTCATTTCTTTATCTTACAAAAAAGTGAACAAACACGGTCAGTCACATCTTTGAACCAAACAAAATTATTGTATGAGTAATTTTGTAATTTTCATCTATACTCACCTGCAGTTATGAGAGAAAGATCATGACAGAGCATGCTCAGAATCTCAAGCCGCTGGCTGTTTGGCTTGCAGACTCTTTCAGAGAGTCTGCTGAGGTTTTTATCTGCAAACCAAATCACCTCGTAGCCCCTCACACCGATGATTTATGAGACATGATTTGCATCATTAGTGAGCAGGCAAGACCTAATTCCTGGAGAAACACCAGCCGTATTATTATCCCCATAACAATCATCTCTCTGCTCATTTATGATGAGAAAAAAAAAAACACAGCAACATAATTAAATTTGTCCTGATTGAAATGTGATTGGATGGAATTATTTTCTCCTGTCTTTGAAGCTTTGAAACACCTGGAATGTTTTTCTCATAGTGACTTTTTTTTTTAGCTTTAATGTCCAAAAAAAGAAGATGAAAAAAAGAAGCCCCAAAGTTTTAAGCTAGTAAGTGGAGGAGTTGAAATGAGCACAAGCTGAAACATCTACAGCAGTAAAATGACACGTACACATGAATGCAGCAGGAATATGAATCCAAAACCATCAGATAGAATAAAAGACTGACAGCAGGGAAGACTTTACTGCACTATCAGTCATTTGACACATACTTATAATAAATGTTCCTGATGAAACTTTGACTGAGGGAAGGATTTGAACACAGGATGTTTACCTGTAGTGGAGTATCGTCACAGTGTGGTATTAGTACTTTGACTTCAGTAAAGGATGTGAATACTTCCTCCACCTCTCCCTCTTGGTGACGGCCCACTGAGAGGTGGAGCAACAGTGAAAGAGGAGAGCTTCACGGTCACATGACCTGAAGTGAAAGTGAAAGTTAGTGTGAGCGACAGCAGAGCTGCAGTGGAGACGAGTCTGTCTGTTTCTCTCTAAAGAAACATTCAACTGAATCCAGCAGGTTTTCCTCAACAACAAACACTGGTGAGTTCACTGTCCTACAGAAACTAAATACACTAAATATTTGGTCAAAGTTTAGTTCAAACCACAATCTGACTGTTTTACATCTGTTTTACCATATAAAGAATATTATACCATAGAAATGTGTCAGTTTAGATAAAAACAACATGTGAATTTAGCCAGAAATACAAAACAGAGGTAAAAACCAAACCACAGTGACTGAACTACAGTCACAGCTAGCATTAGCTTAAAGCTAATTTACAGGCCTGTTTCCTGTATGAACTGAAAACCTGAGCTCGACTCAAACAGGAAGTTGCACTCGGGTGGTTATACACTGCTGGGTGGTTTGTAAATTCCCCCCGAGGTCAATAATATCTTAACTGATAATAATACATCAGGATTTATTTGTTGATTCTATTTTTGATTCTTAATCTGAATCTGTAAAGTCATTAATGGGATGAAATGCATGTAGTGGAGGAATAAGTAGAATGTGTCTCTCTGAGATGTTTTTACCAAAGTAGAAGTATAAAGTAGCAAAAAATAGAAATACTCAACTAAAGTACCTCAAAATAGTACCTTAGTACAGTACTGTAATAAATGTACTTAGTTACTTTCCATCTCTCTCTCTCATGTTTTTTGTGTCTTATTATATCTCCTCTGTGTTTCTGATGAATGTGTGCAGGTTAATGTTTGCTAATGTATTAATAATTAGATTTAGGTTGAAGATTATAATGTCATATTGATGCCTCCATGCTGGTGACAGCCGTGCTCCATCTGTCTGGATGTGTTCACTGATCCAGTCAGCACACCATGTGGACACAACTTCTGTAAAAGCTGCATCACTACACACTGGGATACTAATGTCCCCTATCAGTGTCCAAACTGTAATAAGCTTTTCTACACCAGACCTGAGCTGCAGGTCAACACGTTCATCTCTGAGATGGCTGCTCAGTTCAGAGAGTCAGCTCAACAGAAAGCCAGCAGCAGCAGCTCAGAGCAACAAGTTTCCAAACCAGGAGAAGTTCCCTGTGACATCTGCACTGGAACCAAACTGAAGGCCCTGAAGTCCTGCCTGGTGTGTCTGGAATCCTACTGTGAGACTCACCTGGAGCCTCATCTGACAAGATCAGGCCTGAAGAGACATCAGCTGATCGACCCTGTGGAGAACCTGGAAGACAGGATGTGTACAAAGCACGATAAACTGCTGGAGCTGTTCTGTAAGACTGACCAGATGTGTGTCTGCATGCTCTGCACTGTTTCAGACCACAAGACACATGATGTTGTTCCTCTGAGGGAAGAATATGAAGGAAAGAAGGCCGAGCTGGGGAAGACAGAGGCTGAAATTCAGCAGATGATCCAGAAGAGACGAGTGAAGATTGAGGAGATCAAACACTCAGTGGAGCTCAGTAAGGAAGATGCAGACAGAGAGATAGCAGATGGTGTTCAGGTCTTCACCGCTCTGAAGGAGTCTGTTGAGAGAAGCCAGGCCGAGCTCATGGACATGATCAAAGAGAAGCAGAGAAAGACAGAGACACAGGCTGAAGGCTTCATCAAAGAGCTGGAACAGGAAATCTCTGAGCTGAAGGAGAGAAGCACTGAGGTGGAGCAGCTCTTACGCTCTGAAGACCACCTCCACCTACTCCAAAGCTTCATGACCCTGAACACTGCTCCACCCACCAAGGACTGGACAGAGGTCAGCGTCCGTCCACCTTCATATGAGGGGACTGTGAGGAGAGCTGTGAATCAGCTGGAGGAGACGCTCAGTAAACAGATGAAGAAGCTGTTTGAGGCTGAGCTGAAGAGGGTCCAGAAGTCTGCAGAGGATGTGTCTCTCGATCCTGATACAGCACATCCCAACCTCATCCTGTCTGATGATGGAAAACAAGTTAAAACTGGTGATGTAAAGAAGAATCTCCCAAACAATCCAGAGAGATTTGATTCTTGTGTTTGTGTCTTATCAAAGCAGAGTTTCTCTTCAGGAAGATTTTATTACGAGGTTCAGGTTAAAGGGAAGACTGAGTGGGATTTAGGAGTGGTCAGAGAGTCCATCAACAGGAAGGGAAACATCACACCGAGACCTCAGAATGGTTACTGGACGATATGTTTGAGGAATGAAAATGAGTACAAAGCTTGGGCTGACCCCCCAGTCAGTCTCTCTCTGAAGTCTCGGCCTGAGAAGGTGGGGGTGTTTGTGGATTATGAGGAGGGTCTGGTCTCCTTTTATGATGTTGATGCTGCAGCTCTTATCTACTCCTTTACTGGCTGCTCCTTCACTGAGAAACTCTTCCCATACTTCTGTTCATGTCTTAATGATGGTGGTAAAAACTCTGCCTCTCTGATCATCTCTTCTGTCAATCAAGCACGTTTGTCTAGAGATACTGAATTTTAACTAAAACTAACAGCGTCAGTCACACAAAGTAGAACAGCCATGTGATTTTCTACAGAAAGATTCACTCTCATTTAATGTAATAAATGTATATTATTGGTGATGTTGATTTTTTTAGATTCTGATCAATGTGTTTTTTTCTTATTTTCTGTAAATGTTTTTATTTGATGTGTCACGTTGCTACTTACTACTACAACACAAAGATTTCATCACACTGCTGATATTATCTCATGTATAGTCTTTTTAAATATACTCTTTATTTGTCAAAATGATAGTCCCTTAAAGGAGTTGGGCTACTTCTCATGGAAAGAAAAGAAGAAAGGAAGTGTCATCTTTACAATAGCTACTGTTGGTCCCTCCCACCCCATCTCATGTATAGTCTGATTTATTGTAATGACTTCATTACCTGCCTTCAAGACTGTTGAATCATCAAAAACAAATGTGCTCAGAAATAAGAAGCATTTGCACCTTTCTTAAACGTCACTGTGCCAAATTCAGAACTTTATATTGTCTGATAATTGTATATAGATAAGAAGTGTTGTCATGCACACTTTATTTGTTAAGAGCTTTTAAAATAAGATGTTTTAAGCTTTCAAGTTTTGTGCTACTTTATTCTTCTACTTCACCACATTTAAAACTAAAATATTGTATTTTTCACTTCACAATATTTTTTTTTTCTAATAAACATTTTACAAATAAAACATGATCAGTTTATAAAATATGATCCATCGTTGTCTGTTCATTGTATAAAGATAAAAGTGTTGTCATGCACACTGTATTTGTTAAGAGCTTTTCAAAATAAGATGTTTTAAGCATTTCAGTTTTGACCTTTGCAGAGTGCGATCAGTTTGTAAAATATGATCCATTGTTACAGATTAAACTACTAAAAGTATATTAAGCAGTTAAAATGAGCTCCACCATGACCAACAACAACATTAAAGTACTGCTTACAAATGGATTCATTAAAATGATGCAGTAATACAATAACAGAATCAGAATCAGAATCAGCAATACTTTATTGATCCCCAGGGGAAATTGTTTTCGTTACAGGTGCTCCTTACAAGTGTAGAAAGAAGAAGATATAGTGCAAACAAGTGTAGAAGAAGATATAGTGCAAAAAGAAGTAAAAATATAAGAAATATAAGAAGATAATTTAAAAAATATATATGTAGAGACCACACAACATAATTTACAATATATACAGGAACCTTATGGAGTTAGATTAGTCTCAATATTAATAAATGCACACAGAAGGATTCACAAATGCATGTTAAGATTTATATATAAATGACTCTCTCCACACAAATATTTTCAATGCACACACATATATTTGGCATTTTATATAAATGTAAAAAAAATCCACAAATAACCAAAAAAGTTTCACAAATGTATTTCTGATGCACACACAAATATTTATTGTTTTAAATATATGCAGTTTTCATCAAAACATTTGTGGATGTTGATACATTCATATACAAATGCTTTTATTTTGTGAACCTCAGCGCATTCGTGTGTGAATCTTTTTGAGACTCCCCTGACGTGACCCGATGCACAAATGCATTTTTTCTACCAAGGGGATATAGGTAGCCAATCAGATGTCTCCTTCCTCTTCAGCCAATCACATGAGCGTCTCGCTACCACCCCCACGTGGGATATGTTTTAACGTCGTAGTGTCAGAGGGTGGCAGTAATGCACAACTACATTGTTTGCCGACCGCCAAATTAATAAGGACGAGAAGAAGAAGAAGCAGCAGCAGAAAGCGGTCAATGCAGAGCCCCGGGTCAATGGTCCGTTATCCGGTAATTACCGGACTTTGACCGGTAAAATCTGCCGAAGTCCGACATTTTTTAACACCGCCGGTCCAAATGTCCGGTGAAAATATTCCCTCCAAGCACAATTTGAATTAAACATGTCAAAGGATTTTTTCATTTTGTTTATCTAGAGTTTTTATTGCATATATATTTCAATAGCGAACTGACTTTTTTATTTCAAGTTGGCAGCACGCCACGTTATTAACACTAGGACCGCCAACATTCTAGCAGCGGTCAGCCAGACCGTCACACACAATTCGACTGTTTTTGCTCAGAAGCACATCAAGAAGTTGTTGGGTTTTTTTTTAAATAAACGTACCAGCAATTAAATTTAATGAACAAAATGTCACAGTCAAGAGGATCAGCAAACCTTTCAACGCCTCATGTCAATATACAAGTCAGCTTTTTAAAATGTATTTAATTTTTTTACCGTGCGCATTTTTTTAGCTGCTTCACGTCTCCATTGATAATGACAATTAGCACTCTTAGTACACTCTTAAATAACAAATAGTATATAACTTTTAGTCTGCTATATTGTTGACTATATAGTGAATTTTTATAAAATATTGCAGAAGAAAAGACATAAAGACCGAAATAATGAGAGGATTTTTAAAATTATTTTTATGCTGCTGCTCCCCTCCTCTCTGCAACTCGGGAAATTCGTTTCACTGAGAAACACACACACACACACACACACACACACACACACACACGGACATATACGAATGGATGAATGGATGACGGATGTACAGTGAGGTTATTGCTACAATACAGATTAATACACAAAGCAAAAACACTTAAACCAGACAGGCTAGCTATGGGCACGAACAAATGCAAAAATAACTGCAGAAAATAACATGAAAAGAGGACCCAACAAACAAATGAACAAGGGCACGATCAACACGTCGGAAAGCCGATCACGTTGTCCGGTGCCAATTTTTTCTAGGGGAAACCCTGCTCTTGATCATTGACCCGGGGCTCTGTATTGATCGCTGTCTGCTGCTGCTTCTTCTTCTTCTTCTCGTCCTTATTAACTTGGCGGTCAGCAAACAATGTAGTTGTGCATTACTGCCACCCTCTGACACTACGACGTTAAAACATACCCCACGTGGGGGTGGTAGCGGGACGCTCATGTGATTGGCTGAAGAGGAAGGAGACATCTGATTGGCTACCTATATCCCCTTGGTAGAAAAAATGCATTTGTGCATCGGGTCACGTCAGGGGAGTCTCAAAAAGATTCACACACGAATGCGCAGAGGTTCACAAAATAAAAGCATCTGTATATGAATGTATCAACATCCACAAATGTTTTGATGAAAACTGCATATATTTAAAACAATAAATATTTGTGTGTGCATCAGAAATACATTTGTGAAACTTTTTTGGTTATTTGTGGATTTTTTTTACATTTATATAAAATGCCAAATATATGTGTGTGCATTGAAAATATTTGTGTGGAGAGAGTCATTTATATATAAATCTTAACATGCATTTGTGAATCCTTCTGTGTGCATTTATTAATATTGAGACTAATCTAACTCCATAGAACCTTATATACAGACTGAACAATACAGTCAGTTATTGCACGGATTATTTAGGAATAAATATGTAATAATTTATTATGAGTTGGTGACAGTGGTGAAACAGTCCAAGGGCAACTCAGAGGGAGGAGTTGTACAGTTTGATGGCCACAGGCAGGAATGATTTCCTGTGGTGCTCAGTGGTGCATTTTGGTGGTATGAGTCTCCCACTGAAAGAACTCTTGTGCCCGACCAGCACATGGTGGAGCGGGTGTGAGATATTGTCCAAGATAGTTCGCAGTTTAGACAGCATCCTCCTCTCTGACACCACCACCAGAGAGTCACACGCCATTCCCACAACGTCACTGGCCTTGCGGATCAGTTTGTTAAGTCTGTTGGCGTCCGCCACCCTCAGCCTGCTGCCCCAGCACACAACAGCATAGAGGATAGCACTGGCCACCACAGACTCATAAAAAATCCTGAGCATAGTCCAGCAGATGTCGAAGGACCTCAGTCGCCTCGGAAAATAGAGACGGCTCTGGCCCTTCCTGTAGAGAGCGTCAGTGTTCTTAGACCAGTCCAGTTTATTGTCAGTGTGGACCCCCAGGTACTTATAGTCCTCCACAATGTCCACACTGACCCCATGGATGGAAATCGGGGTCACCGGTGTCTTGGTCCTCTTCAAATCCACCACCAGTTCCTTTGTCTTTGCCACGTTGAGCTGCAGATGGTTCTGCTCACACCATGTGACAAAGCTATCCACAGCAGCCCTGTACTCATCCTCATCACCCTTGCTGATATATCCAACTATGCCAGAGTCATCAGAAAACTTCTGAAGATGGCAGGTCTCAGTGCAATAGCTGAAGTCCGTGGTGTAGAGGGTGAAGAGGAAGGGAGAGAGGACAGTCTCCTGCGGGGCCCCGGTATTGCTGACCACTCTGTCTGACACACAGTGTTGCAAGCGCACGTACTGTGGTCTGTCAGTCAAGTAGTCCACAATCCAGGACACCAGAGAGGCATCCACCTGCATAGCTGTCAGCTTGTCACCCAGTAGAGCTGGACGGATGGTGTTGAACGCACTGGAGAAGTCAAAAAACATGACTCTCACAGTGCTCGCCGGCTTGTCCAGTTGGGCGTAGATGCGGTTGAGCAGGTAGATGATGGCGTCCTCCGCTCCAAGTCGGGGCTGGTAGGCAAACTGGAGGGGGTCCAAGAGTGGCTGGACCATGGGCTGGAGCTGCTCCAGGACAAGTCTCTCCAGGGTCTTCATGGTGTGGGAGGTCAATGCCACGGGTCTGTAGTCCTTGGAGCCACTGGGACGCGGCGTCTTTGGCACAGGAACGAGGTAGGATATCTTCCACAGCACGGGGACCCTCCGGAGACTCAGGCTCATGTTGAAGACATGCTGATGTACTCCACATAGCTGGGGGGCACAGGCTTTGAGCACCCTGGGGCTGACACCATCAGGGCCTGCAGCCTTGACAGTATTCACTCTGCATCATGTGTACTTTTACTTTTCATACTCTAAGTACATTTTGTTGCCGATACTTCTGCACTTTTACTGAGGGAAGGATTTGAACACAGGATGTTTACCTGTAGTGGAGTATTGTCACAGTGTGGTATTAGTACTTTGACTTCAGTAAAGGATGTGAATACTTCCTCCACCTCTCCCTCTTGGTGACGGCCCACTGAGAGGTGGAGCAACAGTGAAAGAGGAGAGCTTTAAAGTCCTGAAATCAAAGTGAAAGTTAGTGTGAGCGACAGCAGAGCTGCAGTGGAGACGAGTGTCTCTGTTTCTCTCTAAAGAAACATTCAACTGAATCCAGCAGGTTTTCCTCAACAACAAACACTGGTGAGTTCACTGTCCTACAGAGGTTTCAAAGGTTCATATGAAAAATGTTTAGCCTGCTTTCAAATATTTTCACTCTAATAACAATATAAGCAGCAGTGTAGCAGTATTGTTATATTATTTGATGTTTGATGTGACAGTAATGGAGAGTTAGTTTAACAGAGTTTGATTATTTTTGAAGCTTTTATTTGAATAACTAAAGTTTTCAGGTGGACTTTAACAGTGAACTCTGTTTTTATCTGTGAAACAACACGAGCTAACACTCCCCACTGCAGACCAGTCAGACTTGTTTCCCCATGTTTGCACATGCTGGCACATTTAATTGGTTGCTTGTTACCGTTGCAACCAACTAATGCCAGCCCAAACAAGCCCTGAGGAAAGGCAGTTATCCTTCATATTCATATACTATGCAGACCTGCACAAACAGCATATTTATCAGATTTCAGATGAATGTCTGATGTTACTCATATTGATGTTATATTCTGTTTATATCCTGCTTACAAAGGCTCACCCAACAAACAACACGTATAATAAACTCCTCACTTAAGTCAGGCATATTTCCCACAGTGTTCAAGTCGTCAGTGGTAAAACCTCTTCTCAAAAAATCCAATCCAGATTACTCAGACTTTAACAATTACAGACCGATTTTAAATTTACCTTTTTGTTGCAAAGTTTTAGAGAAAATTGTTTTTAATCAATGACTAATTCATTTACCAACAGCTGCATTTTAGAAAGGTTCCAGTCTGGTTATTGTGCAAACCACAGCACAGAGACGGCCCTACTCAAGGTTGTAAATGATCTCCGAATTATTGAGGATGAAAACAACTCCCGTTAGTCTTGAATGAAGCATTTGATACTGTCTATCACAGTATTTTAGGAGAGAGACTTAAAGAATGGGTTGGTCCCTCTGACACTGTTTTAGCTTGGTTTAGGTCCTTTTTAACTGACAGACAGTTTTTTGTCAACCTGGGTGCTCATGTATCAGAGACTCATAGCATTACATGTGGTATTTCTAAAGGAAGCATCTCTGGACCAGTTTTACTTTTATTATGTATGCTTCCACTTGGAAACAATATTAGCCATCACCCCATTAATTACCATGTTTATGCTTTTGACACACAATTATACATCTTTCGCACCAAATGCCCCGAATGCACTGGATGCTCTCATGGCCTGTCTCACTGACATTAATGTATGGATGGGTAAGAACTTTTTAACGCTGAATGAAGGAATAAATCTTTTATCTGGACCAAAAGCAGCGAGAGAAAAACTGCACAACACAAGTTTGGTGGCCTTAGCAAGCATAGTAAAACTATTAATACTAACCTGGCAGTGGTTTTAGACTCTCGTTTAAATTTGAATTCTCATTTTAATAGGGTCATCAAAACATCCTTTTATTTGGAACATTGCTAAGGTCAGACCTTTTTTAAGCCAGAAAGATGCTGAAACACTCACTCATGCTTTTATTACCAGCTGTTTAGACTACTGAAATTCCCTTTTCACCGGACCACCCAAAAAGTCAGTAAGAAAACCTCAGCTAGTCCAGAATGCTGCGGTCAGAGTGTCGACTAAAACAAGGAAAACGGATCGCATGACCCCACTGCTGAAGTCACTACACTGGCTGCCTGTATCTTTTAGAATTGATTTTAAAATGGTTTTACTTGCTTATAAAGCTTTAAATGACCTCGTCCCTCCACACGTTTGAGATTTTCTATCATTTTCTTTTCCAGCCAGATCACTGAGGTCCTCCACTGCTTAACTTTGAAATGTTCCTCATGTGTCTCATAAAAGTACTGGTGAGAGCACTTTCTGTTTTAACGTCCCTAAACTGTGGAATTCGTTACCTCTGGATATTAGAATGGCAAAGGCTCTCTCTGTATTTTTAAACTTAAATTAAAAACCTATCTTTTTAATTTGGCTTTTAATGTGGAGTAACATTACAGTCTTTATTTATAAGTTTTAACCAGTGGTTTTTACCTTCTTTTATCTCTCCTGTTCATTTTTATTCTATATGACATCTCAAAAACACCTTGAGGGAATTTCTTTAAAATTGGCACAAACATCCACCTGAATTAATTTGGTGGTCAAGGGTCACTGTGACCTCACAAAACGTGTTTTTGGCCAAAAATTCATTAACAAATTAGGACAGAATTACACAAATGACTAAAAGGATAAAACCACGTTTTATATCTAAAAGGTCAAAGGTCAACTTCACTGTGAAACTGTAATGTTCTGCAGTTTTCTGGACATTATTCAGCGTCATATCTCAGGAACAGAAGGGGAGACATTTGGTCAGATACTGAATTGGTGACTCTGATCTTGAAACTGTGCTGATTGTATAGATCTTCTGTGCTGCCGGGGAGAAGATGTGTGAAGCGTCTGTGTTTTACAGACGTGGATGTAAAATGTACGAGAAACTTGACTGGTGCTTGGAGGCAGACAACCACGAGGCAACTTTAGTTTGAGCAGTATTTTGAGGAATAGTGTTTTTTCTGCAGGCAGTCAAAGTACAATGACATTGATCATAGTTTGATTATGTTAAACAAATAAAAAACAATATGTAATCACAGTTTTGTTGATTTCTCACTTTTTGTCCTCAGAGTGTCGATATGGCTGCTGCCAGCTGTCTGCTGACTGAAGATCAGTTTCTGTGCTCCATCTGTCTGGATGTGTTCACTGATCCAGTCACCATACCATGTGGACACAACTTCTGTAAAAGCTGCATCACTCAACACTGGAATATTAATGTCCCCTATCAGTGTCCAAACTGTAAGAAGGATTTTGACACCAGACCTGAGCTGCAGGTCAACACGTTCATCTCTGAGATGGCTGCTCAGTTCAGACAGTCAGCTCAACAGAAAGCCAGCAGCAGCAGCTCAGAGCAACGAGTTTCCAAACCAGGAGAAGTTCCCTGTGACATCTGCACTGGGACCAAACTGGCGGCCCTGAAGTCCTGCCTGGTGTGTCTGGTCTCCTACTGTGAGACTCACCTGGAGCCTCATCTGACAAGATCAGGCCTGAAAAGACATCAGCTGATCGACCCTGTGGAGAACCTGGAAGGCAGGATGTGTACGAAGCACAATAAACTGCTGGAGGGGTTCTGTAAGACCGACCAGATGTGTGTCTGCATGCTCTGCACTGTTTCAGACCACAAGACACATGATGTTGTTCCTCTGAGAGAAGAATATGAAGGAAAGAAGGCCGAGGTGGGGAAGACAGAGGCTGAAATTCAGCAGATGATCCAGAAGAGACGACTGAAGATTGAGGAGATCAAACACTCAGTGGAGCTCAGTAAGGAAGATGCAGACAGAGAGATAGCAGATGGTGTTCAGGTCTTCACCGCTCTGAAGGAGTCTGTTGAGAGAAGCCAGGCCGAGCTCATCGCCACGATCAAAGAGAAGCAGAGAAAGACAGAGACACAGGCTGAAGGCTTCATCAAAGAGCTGGAACAGGAAATCTCTGAGCTGAAGAAGAGAAGCACTGAGGTGCAGCAGCTCTCACGCTCTGAAGACCACCTCCACCTCCTCCAAAGCTTCACGTCCCTGAACACTGCTTCACCCACCAAGGACTGGACAGAGGTCAGCGTCCGTCCACCTTCATATGAGGGGACTGTGAGGAGAGCTGTGAATCAGCTGGAGGAGACGCTCAGTAAACAGATGAAGAAGCTTCTTGCTAAGGTCGAGCTGAAGAGGGTCCAGCAGTCTGCAGTGGATGTGACACTCGATCCTGATACAGCACATCCCAAACTCATCCTGTCTGATGATGGAAAACAAGTTAAACATGGTGATGTAAAGAAGAAACTCCCAAACAATCCAGAGAGATTCGATCTTTGTGTTAATGTCTTAGCAAAGCAGAATTTCTCTTCAGGAAGATTTTATTACGAGGTTCAGGTTAAAGGGAAGACTAAGTGGGATTTAGGAGTGGCCAGAGAGTCCATCAACAGGAAGGGAAAGATCACACCGAGACCTCAGGATGGTTACTGGACGATATGTTTGAGGAATGAAAATGAGTACAAAGCTCTTGCTGGCCCCTCAGTCAGTCTCTCTCTGAAGTCTCGGCCTGAGAAGGTGGGGGTGTTTGTGGATTATGAGGAGGGTCTGGTCTCCTTTTATGATGTTGATGCTGCAGCTCTTATCTACTCCTTTACTGGCTGCTCCTTCACTGAGAAACTCTACCCATACTTCAGTCCATTTCTTAATTTTGGTAGTAAAAACTCTGCCCCTCTGATCATCTCTCCTGTCAATCAAGCACGTAGGAGAAGTTTACATTGAGATATTTCATTTTAACTAAAACTAACAGCGTCAGTCACACAAAGTAAAACAACCATGTGATTTTCTACAGAAAGATTCACTCTCATTTAATGTAATAAATGTATATTATTGGTGATGTACTGTGAATACATTGTTGATTTTTTAGATTCTGATCAATGTGGTTTTTCCTTTTTTTCTGTAAATGTTTTTATTTGATGTGTCACGTTGCTACTTACTACTACAACACAAAGATTTCATCACACTGCTGATATTATCTCATGTATAGTCTTTTTAAATATACTCTTTATTTGTCAAAATGATAGTCCCTTAAAGGAGTTGGGCTACTTCTCATGGAAACAAAAGAAGAAAGGAAGTGTCATCTTTACAATAGCTACTGTTGGTCCCTCCCACCCCATCTCATGTATAGTCTGATTTATTCTAATGACTTCATTACCTGCCTTCAAGACTGTTGAATCATCCAAAACAAATGTGCTCAGAAATAAGAAGCATTTGCACGTTTCTTAAACGTCACTGTGCCAAATTCTAGAACTTTATATTGTCTGATAATTGTATATAGATAAGTGTTGTCATGAACACTTTATTTGTTAAGAGCTTTTAAAATAAGATGTTTTAAGGATTTTAGGTTGTAAGATTACAAATGAAGGGACAGATTAAGGGATCTCTGTCTGGTGTGTTTTCAGAGATAAATTAAGGATTAGTTCTTGATTCATTTTGGTAGAAAAAGAATTGACATTAACTTTAAACATCAACAGAATCTGATCCTAAAACATTGAGCTGCAGTGGTTTTACACACCAGAGAAGAAGAAAAGTTTTGTCTCAACTGTCTGTTGTGTTATTTTCATTTTATTTTGTCCACCTCTCTGCAGACTGTTTGTACAGCTTCAACAAAGTCAACAAAAACTCAAGGAATGAAAACAAACAAAGTTTCCACTGGATGCATTTTTGTCTTTACATTTACTCAAGTACTGTACTTATGTAAAATACAAGTGTGTGAAAACTGCCTGTGAGTATTTCAGTGTTGTGCTACTTTATTCTTCTACTTCACCACATTTAAAACTAAAATATTGTATTTTTCACTTCACTATTTTTTCTACTAATAAACATTTTACAAATAAAACATGATCAGATTGTAAAATATGATCCATTGTTACAGATTAAACCACTAAAAGTATGTTAAGTAGTTAAAATGAGCTCCACCATGACCAACAACAACATTAAAGTACTGCTTACAAATGAATTCATTAAAATGATGCAGTAATACAATAACACTGACAGTATTCACTCTGCATCATGTGTACTTTTACTTTTCATACTCTAAGTACATTTTGTTGCTGATACTTCTGTACTTTTACTGAAGTGAAATTTTAAATGCAGGACTGCTGCTTGTCATGAAGTATTTTTCAGTGGTGGAATCAAACTAAGTACATTTACTGGAGTACTGTCATTAGGTACACATTCAAGGTACTTGTATTTAACCTGAGTAACTTTATACTTCTCCTCCACTACATCTCAGAGGTCAATATTGTACTTTTTACTGCACTACATTTGTCTGACAGCTTTAGTTCCTTCCTGTCCAGTGAAAACCATGTATCTCCAGATGTGTTGATGTTGAATGTTTGTGATCAACTGAAGGATGAAGTGTTCCTTTATGAGCTGAGAAAATTCTCCTCCTTCTGAAGCTCAGTAAACTCTTTAAAAACCCTCTTGGATCAGCTGGAAAAGTCGTCGTCACAAAGCTGGAAACAGGCTGTTTTTCTGACTGTTTAGAGATACGTGGTTCTTACAGGCAGTGGAGCTGTCAGGGATTTTTGGCCCCATGAAAAGATATGACATGAGGCCCCACCACCACAGGCCACGTCAACCCTGCACAAATATGGCAACATGATATGATGAAGTATTCATTGACCCAGTAGTGTGCAAAGTTTGCAGTGCGGCGTGGCATAGGCAGTACAGGTGAATACTGAGGGCGCCATCATCCATAGGGGGCGCCACAGATGGGGGAAGAAAAAAAAATCTAAATGTTTATGTTTTACTATTTTTTACTAAAACTGTTACTACTGTTATTTTGAAATATGACATGAGGCCACGACAACATAACTACACAGCAAAGCCTACTAAATAACAGAGAGGCCTTTTTTCTGGGTTCCTGCCGCCCCCCCTCCCCAGCTTGTTACACTTCACCTGCTCTCTGGGGAGATGGGCGGAGTTATCTGACGTCACATGAACCTTGAAACACGCTGTTAAGTTATCATGTCAAAACAACTCAACTACCACGACACTACTGAGAAGAGTGTATGTGGAGAGAAAGAACATGAAACCAGCAGGAGGAGAGCTCGTTAGGTTAGCTGTTAGCAGTTAGCAGTTAGCTGTTAGCTGTTATTTCCTCGAAGCAGCCAGTGGCCTCGTCCAACAGCTCACAGAGGTTGCATTGATTCACATTGTGATACGTTCAAGTTCTATTCAGTAAAAATGAGTATTGGGTGAAGGTAAATTACAATGTTGTCATGATGTGTTCACTGTAATCTTGTAAAATGTAACTTTTGGTGAGAAACTTGAGTAAATCAGCTGTTTGAAGGAGAAATGTGTTGATGTTTTCACAGCACTATAAAACAGATATTAGAGAGGGAATTATGATGTATCATATATAGTAAAAAGACCTTTTGCTGATTTTTTAAAAATATATTTTTCATGTGAAAGAAGGTTATGTTAAAGGTTGTTTCATAAATGTGTTTTATTGAATTTTTGCTCATTCAAAGGTGTGAAGTGTAATAAAGGACTAAATGACCTGGAGAAAAAAAAGAAACAATAAAAACATTGGTATCAGCTGTTGGTGAAATTGTTATTTTAAACATTGGTTTCAGTATCAGCCCAAAATTAAAATGGGTGCATGCCGAGTTCAACGAGAAAGTCAATTTGTACATTTTATGATTATTTTACAGTGTCATATATCATTTTATTGTTGATTCTTCTGAACAAGTTCATTTGTAATTCTTTTGATTGATTATTGATTTATATGATTATCATAACACATGTACAACATGTCAGTGAAAGCAAATTAGCACATATTTTGATCTTATTTGTTATCAATCACCTAGGGCACCCAATGTGCTGCAACCATCACTGATACAAAGTACCTGACAAATGATAACATTAAAATACTCTGACATGTGAAATGAATCATATAATATTGTATCATAACCTGAGGAGCTCATGTTATGATGATAGAAATCATATTTCTGTGGTTATGATACTTTGATACCATTCTGTATAACCAGTTCTTCTCACTTTTGATACTTGAAGTACATTTTGCTGATCAAACTTGTCAACGTTTACTGAAGTAACATTTTGAATCCAGGACTTTTTCCTGTAGCCAGTATTTTAGACTGTGGTATTTTGACTTTTACTTCAGTCAAAAATCAGAGTACTTCTTCCACCGCTGGTAATAACATCATAAGCAACAGTTGACAGGATGCTGCTCACCTCCTTCCTCAGTTGGGAGTAGGGCTGGATGGTTGATGGTGGGAGGTATATGGGGACACAAGGCTGCTGAGGATGAAGCTGCATCTGTACTTTGGCCTGGTACCAGGCAGAGACAGGGACAACTGATTTAGGATGAACAGCTTTCTAAAAGTTTGCCTGGAATGATTCAATGGCGGCTGAAAGAGGAGCAAAATGTAAACACTCAGATGTTTCTGTGAAGATATGAACTTCATGCTACAAACATATGATGATCTTATAGAATATGATGCATTGCTGTAGATGAAACTACCCAACAGGATATAAAGGAGTTGAAATGAGCACAAGCTGAAACATCTACAGCAGTAAAATGACACATACACATGAATGCAGCAGGAATATGAATCCAAAAACATCAGATAGAATCAAAGACTGACAGCAGGGAAGACTTTACTGCACTATCAGTCATTTGACACATACTTATAATAAATGTTCCTGATGAAACTTTGACTGAGGGAAGGATTTGAACACAGGATGTTTACCTGTAGTGGAGTATTGTCACAGTGTGGTATTAGTACTTTGACTTCAGTAAAGGATGTGAATACTTCCTCCACCTCTCCCTCTTGGTGACGGCCCACTGAGAGGTGGAGCAACAGTGAAAGAGGAGAGCTTTAAAGTCCTGAAATCAAAGTGAAAGTTAGTGTGAGCGACAGCAGAGCTGCAGTGGAGACGAGTCTCTCTGTTTCTCTCTAAAGAAACATTCAACTGAATCCAGCAGGTTTTCCTCAACAACAAACACTGGTGAGTTCACTGTCCTACAGAAACTAAATACACTAAATATTTGGTCAAAGTTTAGTTCAAACCACAATCTGACTGTTTTACATCTGTTTTACCATATAAAGAATATTATACAATAGAAATGTGTCAGTTTAGATAAAAACAACATGTGAATTTAGCCAGAAATACAAAACAGAGGTAAAAACCAAACCACAGTGACTGAACTACAGTCACAGCTAGCATTAGCTTAAAGCTAATTTACAGGCCTGTTTCCTGTATGAACTGAAAACCTGAGCTCAACTCAGACAGGAAGTTGCACTCAGGGGTGGTTATACACTGCTGGGTGGTTTGTAAATTCCCCCCGAGGTCAATAATATCTTAACTGATAATAACACATCAGGATTTATTTATTGACTCTATTTTTGATTCTTAATCTGAATCTGTAAAGTAATTAATGGGATGAAATGAATGTAGTGGAGGAATAAGTAGAATGTGTCTCTCTGAGATGTTTTTACCAAAGTAGAAGTATAAAGTAGCAAAAAATAGATATACTCAACTAAAGTCCCTCAAAATAGTACCTTAGTACAGTACTGTAATAAATGTACTTAGTTACTTTCCATCTCTCTCTCTCTCATGTTTTTTGTGTCTTATTATATCTCCTCTGTGTTTCTGATGAATGTGTGCAGGTTAATGTTTGCTAATGTATTAATAATTAGATTTAGGTTGAAGATTATAATGTCATATTGATGCCTCCATGCTGGTGACAGCCGTGGCTGAAGGTGTTATGTTCTGTGTTGTCTGTAAGTTGTCCGTCCCACCCATTCTGGTGAACATGACATCTCAAAAATGCCTTGAGGGAGTTTCTTCAAATTTGGCACAAACGTCCACCTGGAGTCAACAATGACCTGATTGAATTTGGTGGTCAAAGGTCAGTGTGACCTCACAAAACATTTTTGGCCATAACCCAAGAATTGATATGCAAAGTATGACAGAATTTTACACAAATGTCGACAAGGATAAAATTATGTCTTATATCTAAAAGGTCAAAGGTCAACTTCACTGTGACATTGTAACGTTCTGCAGTTTTCTGGACATTATTCAGCGTCATATCTCAGGAACAGAAGAGGAGACATTTGGTCAGATACTGAATTGGTGACTAATCTTGAAACTGTGCTGATTGTATAGATCTTCTGTGCTGCCGGAGGGAAGATGTGTGAAGCGTCTATGTTTTACAGACGTGGATGTAAACTGTACGAGAAACTTGACTGGTGTTTGGAGGCAGACAACCACGAGGCAACTTTAGTTTGAGCAGTATTTTGAGGAATAGTATTTTTTCTGAAGGCAGTCAAAGTAAATGTTTTAGAATGAAGATCTCAATGTTATCTTTTATTTTCTGAGCTTGATGATCTCATAGAAATACCACAGCTGAACTGCACATCTGAGCTCTCCTTCACTCACAGCAGATTCATATATCAACAAAATTCAGGATCCTTCTATTACATTGATCATAGTTTGATTATGTTAAACAAATAAAAAACAATATGTAATCACAGTTTTGTTGCTTTCTCACTTTTTGTCCTCAGAGTGTCGATATGGCTGCTGCCAGCTGTCTGCTGACTGAAGATCAGTTTCTGTGCTCCATCTGTCTGGATGTGTTCACTGATCCAGTCACCATACCATGTGGACACAACTTCTGTAAAAGCTGCATCACTGAGCACTGGAATATTAATGTCCCCTATCAGTGTCCAAACTGTAAGCAGCTTTTCTACGCCAGACCTGAGCTGCAGGTCAACACGTTCATCTCTGAGATGGCTGCTCAGTTCAGACAGTCAGCTCAACAGAAAGCCAGCAGCAGCAGCTCAGAGCAACAAGTTTCCAAACCAGGAGAAGTTCCCTGTGGCGTCTGCACTGGAACCAAACTGAAGGCCCTGAAGTCCTGCCTGGTGTGTCAGGTCTCCTACTGTGAGACTCACCTGGAGCCTCATCTGACAAGTTCAGGCCTGAAAAGACATCAGCTGATCGACCCTGTGGAGAACCTGGAAGGCAGGATGTGTACAAAGCACGATAAACTGCTGGAGCTGTTCTGTAAGACCGACCAGATGTGTGTGTGCATGCTCTGCACTGTTTTAGATCACAAGACACATGATGTTGTTCCTCTGAGAGATGAATGTGAAGGAAAGAAGGCCGAGCTGGGGAAGACAGAGGCTGAAATTCAGCAGATGATCCAGAAGAGACGAGTGAAGATTGAGGAGATCAAACACTCAGTGGAGCTCAGTAAGGAAGATGCAGACAGAGAGATAGCAGATGGTGTTCAGGTCTTCACCGCTCTGAAGGAGTCTGTTGAGAGAAGCCAGGCCGAGTTCATGGACACGATCAAAGAGAAGCAGAGAAAGACAGAGACACAGGCTGAAGGCTTCATCAAAGAGCTGGAACAGGAAATCTCTGAGCTGAAGAAGAGAAGCACTGAGGTGGAGCAGCTCTCACGCTCTGAAGACCACCTCCACCTCCTCCAAAGCTTCACGTCCCTGAACACTGCTCCACCCACCAAGGACTGGACAGAGGTCAGCGTCCGTCCACCTTCATATGAGGGGACTGTGGGGAGAGCTGTGAATCAGCTGGAGGAGACGCTCAGTAAACAGATGAAGAAGCTGTTAGAGGCCGAGCTGAAGAGGGTCCAGCAGTATGCAGTGGATGTGATACTCGATCCTGATACAGCACATCCCAACCTCATCCTGTCTGATGATGGAAAACAAGTTAAAACTGGTGATGTAGAGAAGAATCTCCCAAACAATCCAGAGAGATTTGATTATTGTCCTAATGTCTTAGCAAAGCAGAATTTCTCATCAGGAAGATTTTATTACGAGGTTCAGGTTAAAGGGAAGACTAAGTGGGATTTAGGAGTGGTCAGAGAGTCCATCAACAGGAAGGGAAAGATCACACTGAGACCTCAGAATGGTTACTGGATGATATGGTTGAGGAATGAAAATGAGTACAAAGCTCTTGCTGACCCTCCAGTCAGTCTCTCTCTGAAGTCTCGGCCTGAGAAGGTGGGGGTGTTTGTGGATTATGAGGAGGGTCTGGTCTCCTTTTATGATGTTGATGCTGCAGCTCTTATCTACTCCTTTACTGGCTGCTCCTTCACTGAGAAACTCTACCCATACTTCGGTCCCTGTCTTAATGATGGTGGTATAAACTCTGCCCCTCTGATCATCTCTCCTGTCAATCAAGCACGTAGGAGTAGTTTGTCTAGAGATACTGAATTTTAACTAAAACTAACAGCGTCAGTCACACAAAGTAGAACAGCCATGTGATTTTCTACAGAAAGATTCACTCTCATTTAATGTAATAAATGTATATTATTGGTGATGTTGATTTTTTAGATTCTGATCAATGTGGTTTTTCTTTTTTTTCTGTAAATGTTTTTATTTGACGTGTCACGTTGCTACTTACTACTACAACACAAAGATTTCATCACACTGCTGATATTATCTCATGTATAGTCTTTTTAAATATACTCTTTATTTGTCAAAATGATAGTCCCTTAAAGGAGTTGGGCTACTTCTCATGGAAAGAAAAGAAGAAAGGAAGTGTCATCTTTACAATAGCTACTGTTGGTCCCTCCCACCCCATCTCATGTATAGTCTGATTTATTCTAATGACTTCATTACCTGCCTTCAAGACTGTTGAATCATCAAAAACAAATGTGCTCAGAAATAAGAAGCATTTGCACCTTTCTTAAACGTCACTGTGCCAAAGTCAGAACTTTATATTGTCTGATAATTGTATATAGATAAGAAGTGTTGTCATGCACACTTTATTTGTTAAGAGCTTTTAAAATAAGATGTTTTAAGGATTTTAGGTTGTAAGATTACAAATGAAGGGACAGATTAAGGGATCTCTGTCTGGTGTGTTTTCAGAGGTAAATTAAGGATTAGTTCTTGATTCATTTTGGTAGAAAAAGAATTGACATTAACTTTAAACATCAACAGAATCTGATCCTAAAACATTGAGCTGCAGTGGTTTTACACACCAGAGAAGAAGAAAAGTTTTGTCTCAACTGTCTGTTGTGTTATTTTCATTTTATTTTGTCCACCTCTCTGCAGACTGTTTGTACAGCTTCAACAAAGTCAACAAAAACTCAAGGAATGAAAACAAACAAAGTTTCCACTGGATGCATTTTTGTCTTTACATTTACTCAAGTACTGTACTTATGTAAAACACAAGTGTGTGAAAACTGCCTGTGAGTATTTCAGTGTTGTGCTACTTTATTCTTGCTGATACTTCTGTACTTTTACTGAAGTGAAATTTTAAATGCAGGACTGCTGCTTGTAATGAAGTATTTTTCAGTGGTGGAATCAAACTAAGTACATTTACTGGAGTACTGTCATTAGGTACACATTCAAGGTACTTGTATTTAACCTGAGTAACTTTATACTTCTCCTCCACTACATCTCAGAGGTCAATATTGTACTTTTTACTGCACTACATTTGTCTGACAGCTTTAGTTCCTTCCTGTCCAGTGAAAACCATGTATCTCCAGATGTGTTGATGTTGAATGTTTGTGATCAACTGAAGGATGAAGTGTTCCTTTATGAGCTGAGAAAATTCTCCTCCTTCTGAAGCTCAGTAAACTCTTTAAAAACCCTCTTGGATCAGCTGGAAAAGTCGTCGTCACAAAGCTGGAAACAGGCTGTTTTTCTGACTGTTTAGAGATACGTGGTTCTCACAGGCAGTGGAGCTGTCAGGGATTTTTGGCCCCATGAAAAGATATGACATGAGGCCCCACCACCACAGGCCACGTCAACCCTGCACAAATATGGCAACATGATATGATGAAGTATTCATTGACCCAGTAGTGTGCAAAGTTTGCAGTGCGGCGTGGCATAGGCAGTACAGGTGAATACTGAGGGCGCCATCATCCATAGGGGGCGCCACAGATGGGGGAAGAAAAAAAATCTAAATGTTTATGTTTTACTATTTTTTACTAAAACTGTTACTGCTGTTATTTTGAAATATGACATGAGGCCACGACAACATAACTACACAGCAAAGCCTACTAAATAACAGAGAGGCCTTTTTTTCTGGGTTCCTGCCGCCCCCCCTCCCCAGCTCGTTACACTTCACCTTCTCTCTGGGGAGATGGGCGGAGTTATCTGACGTCACATGAACCTTGAAACACGCTGTTAAGTTATCATTTCAAAACGACTCAACTACCACGACACTACTGAGAGGAGTGTATGTGGAGAGAAAGAACATGAAACCAGCAGGAGGAGAGCTCGTTAGGTTAGCTGTTAGGTGGTAGCTGTTAGCAGTTAGCTGTTAGCTGTTAGCAGTTAGCAGTTAGCTGTTAGTTATTATTTCCTCTCAGCAGCCAGTGGCCTCGTCCAACAGCTCACAGAGGTTACATTGATTTACATCGTGAAGCATTCAAGCACTGTTCAGTAAAAATGAGTATTGGGTGAAGGTAAATTCCAATGTTTTCATGATGTGTTCACTGTAATCTTGTAAAATGTAGCTTTTGGTGAGAAACTTGAGTAAATCAGGTGTTTGAAGGAGAAATGTGTTGATGTTTTCACAGCACTATAAAACTGATATTAGAGAGGGAATTATGATGTATCATATATAGTAAAAAGACTTTTTGCTGATTTTTTAAAATATATTTTTCATGTGAAAGAAGGTTATGTTAAAGTTTGTTTCATAAATGTGTTTCATTGAATTTTTGCTCATTCAAAGGTGTGAAGTGTAATAAAGGACTAAATGACCTGGAAAAAAAGAAACATCAATATAAAAACATTGGTGTCAGCTGTTGGTGAAATTGTTATTTTAAACATTGGTTTCAGTATCAGCCCAAAATTAAAAATGGGTGCATGCCTAGTTCAACAAGAAAGTTAATTTGTAGATTTTCTGATTATTTTACAGTGTCATATATCATTTTATTGTTTATTCTTCTGAACAAGTTCATCAGTAATTGTTTTTTTATTGATTATTGATTTATATGATTATCATAACACATGTACAACATGTCAGTGAAGTGAGGGAATCTACTGAACAAGTGCCATTTCTGTCACTGGGACATTACATGTGTAAATGTGCATGAAAATTAACTGTAAAATACATTTTATTATTAAGCAAATGTCCTGCACATTGTTCCAAATGCAAATTTTAGAAATATAATTTAAAACATTAAATAAATTACCTAGAACACTGAAAATGGCATTTCTGGCATGTCCCCAGCCTCTAACTCTACTCTTCACCATGAAATATAATTATTAAAATCCTTCAGAAATCTTTTTTTTTTTTTTGCATTATTGTGTGACTCTATATCCAATCTCTGCTTTGCATATATTTTATTTACAAAAAGTCCATAATATTTTAGTTAAATAATGCCTTTTATTCGTGTCCCTCAGTTTTCACTCAGTCCTGTTACTCTAACACCTCGTCCCTTCTGGATCAAATGGAACATTCCTGAAGTCACATGTTCAACAGGAAGTTGCTTCATTTGAATCTTGTGAAGGCCACGGGAAGACCAACAATAAGTTCTCTCATTTACTTTTCTGTATATTTGATGATATGTTAGCTCTGAGTGAATGGGTCATTTATGGCGTACAGTCCTGTTACCTGAATTCTTTGTTAGATGCTATTTGTTTATTTTAGAAATACTATTTTTTGGTTAATCACAACATTGTGCTCTGTGACTGCATGCTGTTAGCATAGATGCTATGTGGCTATATTTTGTGTGTTTGCTAATTCTATGCTAAAAACTCAGTCCTGTTACTTTCAGTCTTGTTACTTATATAAAGAGTAACAGGACTGAGTATTGTCCTCTATGGAGTTATCAGTGAGAATATAAGTTGATAACATATATCAAATCTGATTTTTCAGTTTTACTGTGGAAATCACTTCAGTTTTTGACATTTAATATCAGTTTTATAATGTGAATACCTTATAAGGAGCCAGTCCACCACCGAGTGCTGCTACCTCCTTCACTGTGAAGTACAAACACAAAAGTTAGTTCTGTTATTTTATCCAGAATTCTTTGACTGTCTGTACTGTGAGTAGAGACTAGAGTGCAACGATGATCAGAACAGTCATTATTCTACATTCTTTCATTGTGTTCACTTCTAGATGATGTTGAAGTTAACAATTCATCAGTCTGCTGGGGACTCCTGGAACCCCTGAAGGACCCCTGGTGGTACCAGAACCACACATTGAGAACCACTGGTGTAGCACATCAACACACACACACACACACACACACACACACACACACACACACACACACACACACACACACACACACCTGTATCTATCTACTGTATCTATCAATTATGTTTGCTCCATCATTTATCTCAGTCTTTATAAACTGTACGATGAAAAAATGGATAAACCTTGAGGTTCGGGTCTGCATTAAAACGGAAAAATGTATTCGCATTTTTCTAAAAAGTACAACTTGTGTGTATGTAAAGTCATTTTTAGTCACAAATATCAATTATTTGAACGTGCAACAAACCTATTCTGCAAAATAAACAATTAATTGAGGGGAAAGCAAAGGAATTAGTTGAAATGCTTTTAACAATGCCGTTTAAATGACACATGAATTTTGGTAACAGGACTGAGAAAAATGAAACCATCTTTTGCTGAAAAGTCTTCTAAAAAAGAAATAAAATAGTTGGAGATGGACCAGTATACATTTTGAGCAGTTAAATATCTATGTTCTTGGATTAATTGTTTAAAAAAGATAAACAATATATTTTAATTTTGAAGAGTTACAACTAGCAAATAGCACCCAGTCGGTGGAATCCCTGGAAAGCAAATTAGCACATATTTTGATCTTATTTGTTATCAATCACCTAGGGCACCCAATGTGCTGCAACCATCACTGATACAAAGTACCTGACAAATGATAACATTAAAATACTCTGACATGTGAAATGAATCATAGAATATTGTATCATAACCTGAGGAGCTCATGTTATGATGATAGAAATCATATTTCTGTGGTTATGATACTTTGATACCATTCTGTATAACCAGTTCTTCTGACTTTTGATACTTGAAGTACATTTTGCTGATCAAATTTGTCAACGTTTACTGAAGTAACATTTTGAATCCAGGACTTTGAATTGAATGATGAAACTTTTACTGAGGGAAGGATTTGAACACAGGATGTTTACCTGTAGTGGAGTATTGTCACAGTGTGGTATTAGTACTTTGACTTCAGTAAAGGATGTGAATACTTCCTCCACCTCTCCCTCTTGGTGACGGCCCACTGAGAGGTGGAGCAACAGTGAAAGAGGAGAGCTTCACGGTCACATGACCTGAGGGGAAAGTGAAAGTTTGTGTGAGTGACAACACAGCTGCAGTGGAGACGAGTCTCTCTGTTTCTCACTAAAGAAACATTCAACTGAATCCAGCAGGTTTTCCTCAACAACAAACACTGGTGAGTTCACTGTCCTACAGAAACTAAATACACTAAATATTTGGTCAAAGTTTAGTTCAAACCACAATCTGACTGTTTTACATCTGTTTTACCATATAAAGAATATTATACCATAGAAATGTGTCAGTTTAGATAAAAACAACATGTGAATTTAGCCAGAAATACAAAACAGAGGTAAAAACCAAACCACAGTGACTGAACTACAGTCACAGCTAGTATTAGCTTAAAGCTAATTTACAGGCCTGTCTCCTGTATGAACTGAAAACCTGAGCTCGACTCAAACAGGGAGTTGCACTCAGAGCTGTAGACAGGACAAATGGAGAAGGAGATTTTTATTTCGCTCTACTTCCTCAGACACTTCAATAAAACAAATAATAAAGACAAACCCTGGCTGAATATATCACAGTAAATTGTAATACTTGTGTTCAGTTGATATTAAAATGATTATTCTACTTCAACAAGAAATACACTCCAATAACAATAGAAGCAGCAGTGTATCAGTATTATTATCTCATTTCATGATGTGACAGTAACAGAGTGATCACATTGTGCTTCTTATGAAGCTGAAGTTCAATTCTGATTCAGCAGTTAAGGGAAAAGTTAAGGGAAATGTAAAATACATTGCTGAGCGACTGATCTTCTGCTTCCTGCAGCTCTTACTGTTGTGAATGCATGTTAGACATTTTAGCTAAAGCCTTTATATTGTCTGAAACCAACTTTCACATTTGTGAAAATGTTTTATTCTCTTTGTAAAAATCCAAAAATGTGAGATATTACTTTGTTTGTCACCTTGAGAACACATGAAACCAGGTCCTAATCAGAAACCCACTTAGACGGCTCTAAATCTGGAGTAGATTATACTAACATATTAGGCTATGTAATATTTTCAGGATTGTGAGTTTTTCTGTAGATTTTAGCCCATACACATGAACACATATAGAGCATGTGTGTGTCCAGTATGAACCAAAGCAACAGCAGCAGCCTCATCTTCTTCCAAACATTCATTAAACTGAGTCGGCCGTATGGATCAAAGTTAAAAACAAAACCATCTATTCCAAGGCTTTGTAGCCTTCTGGTTTTTGCTCTGGCAGTTACACGTTGCCATGGAAATGGCGAAGTGATATTTTTAGTGATGAGCCAGGTGTGCTGTTCTGCTGATCTGAGAATGTTGTAAATGTCTTGTTGACCAATCAGATCGCTTGGTCAGAGCTACTTGTTGTATAATTAATATTTAGCCTCTCTGTGATCATCTCGTCCAGATTTGATCTGTCTAAGCACAGCAGTGGTTTTTGAAACAGACCAGAGGCCTGTACTACAAAGCAGGATTTGGAGTTAGCGAGGTAACTTCAGGGTTAACTCTGGGTGTTCAGTACTACCAAGCTGGTTCTCTTTTTAGCGGAATAAATAACCGTGGCAACTGATGCTCAACATCTAATCTGCTCCGGAGCAGGTTAACCTAAGGGTATGGGATCACAGCCTGTCAACACCCCGACCTCTGGCCAATCAGATGACTGAAGAAAAAAGTATCCATGAATGAAAGTCCAGAGTGACAGGTAGAAAAGAGGAGCCTATATGCTGTTATAGGTCAGTAGAATCATGTAATATTTCCAGTGCTCTATTTCCACTGGTTTTAACACAGAGCTTCTGACAAACACAGAGATTATTTTTCCTTATACACTGTGAGGGTCCAAAGGACAGAGGGATGTCGTATGCTGTAAAGCCCTCTGAGGCAAACTGTGATTTGTGATATTGGGCTTTATAAATGAACTTGAATTGAATTGAAATTGAATCGTTTACACTATGAACACATGATTTTAGCACTGTTTGAAATGATTAAGTTTATTTAGTCCGCAGTGACAGTGCTGCGACTTTTACACTCTGATTCATCACTGCAGCTCAAAATAACATGAGACACCTGTGTGATGAGAACTAGGATAAAACAGATAATATTTTATTAGTAAAATAATCCACACACTGTTAATTGGCTCCTGTTATTATAAATGCCTCATTTCAGTCAGACAGACCTCATCAGTCATTAACTACTTTTCCAGCCTTTACTTCAGCAGCAGAAACAGTCTGGTGTTACTTTAAAGTGTTTATGTGACATATTCAGAGTAGTATTATCATCATCCAACTACACAGCAAAAAATACTCCATACTAATGTCACATACAGCTCAGTGATACTTGCACGTACTTTAACTGTCTCGGTCGATGGTGAATTTTTGAATGCAGTTTTCAGTGTTTGTAGTGTTTCCGTTTAAGAGATTACAGAGATTATCATTTACATCCCACACCACCGAAATTTTACCGTCTCACAGTCGCAGACACTTTCAGTACTGTTTCATCTCACATCATATGAATCAGCCTCCTTCATTCATGGTTCTGATGGTGACACTCATAATTAATAGCCCTGCCTCTTTCACATGAACGCGCTCGTGGCTGGAGAGGAAAACCCAGAGTTGACTGAATTGGTTGATATAAGCTTTGTAGTACCGGTTATCCAGACGGCCAATGTTAGGGTTAGTCACACCAGATAATGAGAAGATATCGTGGGTAACCTGAACTGACTTTGTAGTAGAGGCCTCTGGTCCAATGTGGTCTTCATGTGAGAAAAACAAAAAATCAAAAACAAACAAAACAACAACCCAAAAACAGTGAAATAGTGAAATCTTTTTTTTTTTTTCCACAAATAGAATGAAGGTCACAAAACTAAACGTGTGTTTCAGACAGCGCAAACACTTTACCTAAACCTTTATTAATGAACACAGTATCTGATTACAGAAACACAAACAATCTTTGATTTATTTGTTGATTCTATTTTTTATTCTTAATCTGAATCTGTAAAGTAATTAATGGGATGAAATGAATGTAGTGGAGGAATAAGTAGAATGTGTCTCTCTGAGATGTTTTTACCAAAGTAGAAGTATAAAGTAGCAAAAAATAGAAATACTCAACTAAAGTACCTCAAAATAGTACCTTAGTACAGTACTGTAATAAATGTACTGCCTCCATGCTGGTGACAGCCGTGGCCGAAGGCGTTATGTTCTGTGTTGTCTGTAAGTCGTCCGTCCCACCCATTCTGGTGAACGTGACATCTCAAAAATGCCTTGAGGGAGTTTCTTAAAATTTGGCACAAACGTCCACCTGGAGTCAACAATGACCTGAATGACTTTGGTGGTCAAAGGTCAGTGTGACCTCACAAAACGTGTTTTTGGCCATAACCCAAGAATTCATATGCAAATTATGACAGAATTTCAAACAAATGTCAAAAAGGATTAAATTTTGTCTTATATCTAAAAGGTCAAAGGTCAACTTCACTGTGACATTGTAACGTTTTCTGGACATTATTCAGCGTCATATCTCAGGAGCAGAAGGGGAGACATTTGGTCAGATACTGAATTGGTGACTCTAATCTTGAAACTGTGCTGATTGTATAGATCTTCTGTGCTGCCGGGGGGAAGATGTGTGAAGCGTCTATGTTTTACAGACGTGGATGTAAACTGTACGAGAAACTTGACTGGTGCTTGGAGGCAGACAACCACGAGGCAACTTTAGTTTGAGCAGTATTTTGAGGAATAGTATTTTTTCTGCAGGCAGTCAAAGTAAATGTTTTAGAAGGAAGATCTCAATGTTATCATTTATTTTCTGAGCTTGATGATCTCATAGAAATACCACCGCTGAACTGCACATCTGAGCTCTCCTTCACTCACAGCAAATTCATATAACAACAGAATTCAGGATCCTTATATCACATTGATCATAGTTTGATTATGTTAAACAAATAAAAAACAATATGTAATCACAGTTTTGTTGTTTTCTCACTTTTTGTCCTCAGAGTGTCGATATGGCTGCTGCCAGCTGTCTGCTGACTGAAGATCAGCTTCTGTGCTCCATCTGTCTGGATGTGTTCACTGATCCAGTCACCATACCATGTGGACACAACTTCTGTAAAAGCTGCATCACTGAACACTGGAATATTAATGTCCCCTATCAGTGTCCAAACTGTAAGAAGCTTTTCTACACCAGACCTGAGCTGCAGGTCAACACGTTCATCTCTGAGATGGCTGCTCAGTTCAGACAGTCAGCTCAACAGAAAGCCAGCAGCAGCAGCTCAGAGCAACAAGTTTCCAAACCAGGAGAAGTTCCCTGTGACATCTGCACTGGAACCAAACTGGCGGCCCTGAAGTCCTGCCTCGTGTGTCTGGAATCCTACTGTGAGACTCACCTGGAGCCTCATCTGACAAGATCAGGACTGAAAAGACATCAGCTGATCAACCCTGTGGAGAACCTGGAAGACAGGATGTGTACAAAGCACGATAAACTGCTGGAGCTGTTCTGTAAGACCGACCAGATGTGTGTCTGCATGCTCTGCACTGTTTCAGGCCACAAGACACATGATGTTGTTCCTCTGAGAGAAGAATATGAAGGAAAGAAGGCCGAGCTGGGGAAGACAGAGGCTGAAATTCAGCAGATGATCCAGAAGAAACGAGTGAAGATTGAGGAGATCAAACACTCAGTGGAGCTCAGTAAGGAAGATGCAGACAGAGAGATAGCAGATGGTGTTCAGGTCTTCACCGCTCTGAAGGAGTCTGTTGAGAGAAGCCAGGCCGAGCTCATGGACACGATCAAAGAGAAGCAGAGAAAGACAGAGACACAGGCTGAAGGCTTCATCAAAGAGCTGGAACAGGAAATCTCTGAGCTGAAGAAGAGAAGCACTGAGGTGCAGCAGCTCTCACGCTCTGAAGACCACCTCCACCTCCTCCAAAGCTTCACGTCCCTGAACACTGCTCCACCCACCAAGGACTGGACAGAGGTCAGCATCCATCCACCTTCATATGAGGGGACTGTGAGGAGAGCTGTGAATCAGCTGGAGGAGACGCTCAGTAAACAGATGAAGAAGTTTCTCAATGAGCTGAAGAGGGTCCAGCAGTCTGCAGTGGATGTGACACTCGATCCTGATACAGCAAATCCCTGGCTCATCCTGTCTGATGATGGAAAACAAGTTAAAACTGGTGATGTAGAGAAGAATCTCCCAAACAATCCAGAGAGATTTGATCCTTGTGTTTGTGTCTTAGCAAAGCAGAGTTTCTCTTCAGGAAGATTTTATTATGAGGTTCAGGTTAAAGGGAAGACTGAGTGGGATTTAGGAGTGGTCAGAGAGTCCATCAACAGGAAGGGACAGATCACACTGAGCCCTGAGAATGGTTACTGGACGATATGGTTGAGGAATGAAAATTACGAAGCTTGTACTGGCCCCTCAGTCAGTCTCTCTCTGATGTCTCGGCCTGAGAAGGTGGGGGTGTTTGTGGATTATGAGGAGGGTCTGGTCTCCTTTTATGATGTTGATGCTGCAGCTCTTATCTACTCCTTTACTGGCTGCTCCTTCACTGAGAAACTCTACCCATACTTCAATCCCAGTCTTAACTATGGTGGTAAAAACTCTGCCCCTCTGATCATCTCTCCTGTCAATCAAGCACGTAGGAGTAGTTTACCTAGAGAGATTGATTTTCCTTTTAAGTTTTAAGTAGGTTGTAAGATTACAAATGAAGTGACAGATTAAGGGATCTCTGTCTGGTGTGTTTTCAGAGGTAAATCAAGGATTAGTTCTTGATTCATTTTGGTAGAAAAAGAATTGACATTAACTTTAAACATCAACAGAATCTGATCCTAAAACATTGAGCTGCAGTGGTTTTACACACCAGAGAAGAAGAAAAATTTTGTCTCAACTGTCTGTTGTGTTATTTTCATTTTATTTTGTCCACTTCTCTGCAGACTGTTTGTACAGCTTCAACAAAGTCAACAAAAACTCAAGGAATGAAAACAAACAAAGTTTTCACTGGATGCATTTTTGTCTTTACATTTACTCAAGTACTGAACTTATGTAAAATACAAGTGTGTGAAAACTGCCTGTGAGTATTTCAGTGTTATGCTGCTTTATTCTTGCTGATACTTCTGTACTTTACTGAAGTGAAATTTTAAATGCAGGACTGCTGCTTGTCATGAAGTATTTTTCAGTGGTGGAATCAAACTAAGTACATTTACTGGAGTACTGTCATTAGGTACACATTCAAGGTACTTGTATTTAACCTGAGTAACTTTATACTTCTCCTCCACTACATCCCAGAGGTCAATATTGTACTTTTTACTGCACTACATTTGTCTGACAGCTTTAGTTCCTTCCTGTCCAGTGAAAACCATGTATCTCCAGATGTGTTGATGTTGAATGTTTGTGATCAACTGAAGGATGAAGTGTTCCTTTATGAGCTGAGAAAATTCTCCTCCTTCTGAAGCTCAATAAACTCTTTAAAAACCCTCTTGGATCAGCTGGAAAAGTTGTCGTCACAAAGCTGGAAACAGGCTGTTTTTCTGACTGTTTAGAGATACGTGGTTCTCACAGGCAGTGGAGCTGTCAGGGATTTTTGGCCCCATGAAAAGATATGACATGAGGCCCCACCACCACAGGCCACGTCAACCCTGCACAAATATGGCAACATGATATGATGAAGTATTCATTGACCCAGTAGTGTGCAAAGTTTGCAGTGCGGCGTGGCATAGGCAGTACAGGTGAATACTGAGGGCGCCATCATCCATAGGGGGCGCCACAGATGGGGGAAGAAAAAAAAATCTAAATGTTCATGTTTTACTATTTTTTACTAAAACTGTTACTACTGTTATTTTGAAATATGACATGAGGCCACGACAACATAACTACACAGCAAAGCCTACTAAATAACAGAGAGGCCTTTTTTCTGGGTTCCTGCCGCCCCCCCTCCCCAGCTTGTTACACTTCACCTTCTCTCTGGGGAGATGGGCGGAGTTATCTGACGTCACATGAACCTTGAAACACGCTGTTAAGTTATCATGTCAAAACAACTCAACTACCACGACACTACTGAGAGGAGTGTATGTGGAGAGAAAGAACATGAAACCAGCAGGAGGAGAGCTCGTTAGGTTAGCTGTTAGCAGTTAGCAGTTAGCTGTTAGCTGTTATTTCCTCGAAGCAGCCAGTGGCCTCGTCCAACAGCTCACAGAGGTTGCATTGATTCACATTGTGATACGTTCAAGTTCTATTCAGTAAAAATGAGTATTGGGTGAAGGTAAATTACAATGTTGTCATGATGTGTTCACTGTAATCTTGTAAAATGTAACTTTTGGTGAGAAACTTGAGTAAATCAGCTGTTTGAAGGAGAAATGTGTTGATGTTTTCACAGCACTATAAAACAGATATTAGAGAGGGAATTATGATGTATCATATATAGTAAAAAGACTTTTTGCGGATTTTAAAAATATATTTTTCATGTGAAAGAAGGTTATGTTAAAGGTTGTTTCATAAATGTGTTTTATTGAATTTTTGCTCATTCAAAGGTGTGAAGTGTAATAAAGGACTAAATGACCTGGAGAAAAAAAAGAAACAATAAAAACATTGGTATCAGCTGTTGGTGAAATTGTTATTTTAAACATTGGTTTCAGTATCAGCCCAAAATTAAAATGGGTGCATGCCGAGTTCAACGAGAAAGTCAATTTGTACATTTTATGATTATTTTACAGTGTCATATATCATTTTATTGTTGATTCTTCTGAACAAGTTCATTTGTAATTCTTTTGATTGATTATTGATTTATATGATTATCATAACACATGTACAACATGTCAGTGAAAGCAAATTAGCACATATTTTGATCTTATTTGTTGTCAATCACCTAGGGCACCCAATGTGCTGCAACCATCACTGATACAAAGTACCTGACAAATGATAACATTAAAATACTCTGACATGTGAAATGAATCATATAATATTGTATCATAACCTGAGGAGCTCATGTTATGATGATAGAAATCATATTTCTGTGGTTATGATACTTTGATACCATTCTGTATAACCAGTTCTTCTCACTTTTGATACTTGAAGTATATTTGCTGATCAAACTTGTCAACGTTTACTGAAGTAACATTTTGAATCCAGGACTTTTTCCTGTAGCCAGTATTTTAGACTGTGGTATTTTGACTTTTACTTCAGTCAAAAATCAGAGTACTTCTTCCACCGCTGGTAATAACATCATAAGCAACAGTTGACAGGATGCTGCTCACCTCCTTCCTCAGTTGGGAGTAGGGCTGGATGGTTGATGGTGGGAGGTATATGGGGACACAAGGCTGCTGAGGATGAAGCTGCATCTGTACTTTGGCCTGGTACCAGGCAGAGACAGGGACAACTGATTTAGGATGAACAGCTTTCTAAAGGTTTGCCTGGAATGATTCAATGGCGGCTTAAAGAGGAGCAAAATGTAAACACTCAGATGTTTCTGTGAAGATATGAACTTCATGCTACAAACATATGATGATCTTATAGAATATGATGCATTGCTGTAGATGAAACTACCCAACAGGATATAAAGGAGTTGAAATGAGCACAAGCTGAAACATCTACAGCAGTAAAATGACACATACACATGAATGCAGCAGGAATATGAATCCAAAAACATCAGATAGAATCAAAGACTGACAGCAGGGAAGACTTTACTGCACTATCAGTCATTTGACACATACTTATAATAAATGTTCCTGATGAAACTTTGACTGAGGGAAGGATTTGAACACAGGATGTTTACCTGTAGTGGAGTATTGTCACAGTGTGGTATTAGTACTTTGACTTCAGTAAAGGATGTGAATACTTCCTCCACCTCTCCCTCTTGGTGACGGCCCACTGAGAGGTGGAGCAACAGTGAAAGAGGAGAGCTTTAAAGTCCTGAAATCAAAGTGAAAGTTAGTGTGAGCGACAGCAGAGCTGCAGTGGAGACGAGTCTCTCTGTTTCTCTCTAAAGAAACATTCAACTGAATCCAGCAGGTTTTCCTCAACAACAAACACTGGTGAGTTCACTGTCCTACAGAAACTAAATACACTAAATATTTGGTCAAAGTTTAGTTCAAACCACAATCTGACTGTTTTACATCTGTTTTACCATATAAAGAATATTATACAATAGAAATGTGTCAGTTTAGATAAAAACAACATGTGAATTTAGCCAGAAATACAAAACAGAGGTAAAAACCAAACCACAGTGACTGAACTACAGTCACAGCTAGCATTAGCTTAAAGCTAATTTACAGGCCTGTTTCCTGTATGAACTGAAAACCTGAGCTCAACTCAGACAGGAAGTTGCACTCAGGGGTGGTTATACACTGCTGGGTGGTTTGTAAATTCCCCCCGAGGTCAATAATATCTTAACTGATAATAACACATCAGGATTTATTTATTGACTCTATTTTTTATTCTTAATCTGAATCTGTAAAGTCATTAATGGGATGAAATGAATGTAGTGGAGGAATAAGTAGAATGTGTCTCTCTGAGATGTTTTTACCAAAGTAGAAGTATAAAGTAGCAAAAAATAGATATACTCAACTAAAGTCCCTCAAAATAGTACCTTAGTACAGTACTGTAATAAATGTACTTAGTTACTTTCCATCTCTCTCTCTCTCATGTTTTTTGTGTCTTATTATATCTCCTCTGTGTTTCTGATGAATGTGTGCAGGTTAATGTTTGCTAATGTATTAATAATTAGATTTAGGTTGAAGATTATAATGTCATATTGATGCCTCCATGCTGGTGACAGCCGTGGCTGAAGGTGTTATGTTCTGTGTTGTCTGTAAGTTGTCCGTCCCACCCATTCTGGTGAACATGACATCTCAAAAATGCCTTGAGGGAGTTTCTTCAAATTTGGCACAAACGTCCACCTGGAGTCAACAATGACCTGATTGAATTTGGTGGTCAAAGGTCAGTGTGACCTCACAAAACATTTTTGGCCATAACCCAAGAATTGATATGCAAAGTATGACAGAATTTTACACAAATGTCGACAAGGATAAAATTATGTCTTATATCTAAAAGGTCAAAGGTCAACTTCACTGTGACATTGTAACGTTCTGCAGTTTTCTGGACATTATTCAGCGTCATATCTCAGGAACAGAAGAGGAGACATTTGGTCAGATACTGAATTGGTGACTAATCTTGAAACTGTGCTGATTGTATAGATCTTCTGTGCTGCCGGAGGGAAGATGTGTGAAGCGTCTATGTTTTACAGACGTGGATGTAAACTGTACGAGAAACTTGACTGGTGTTTGGAGGCAGACAACCACGAGGCAACTTTAGTTTGAGCAGTATTTTGAGGAATAGTATTTTTTCTGAAGGCAGTCAAAGTAAATGTTTTAGAATGAAGATCTCAATGTTATCTTTTATTTTCTGAGCTTGATGATCTCATAGAAATACCACCGCTGAACTGCACATCTGAGCTCTCCTTCACTCACAGCAGATTCATATATCAACAAAATTCAGGATCCTTCTATTACATTGATCATAGTTTGATTATGTTAAACAAATAAAAAACAATATGTAATCACAGTTTTGTTGTTTTCTCACTTTTTGTCCTCAGAGTGTCGATATGGCTGCTGCCAGCTGTCTGCTGACTGAAGATCAGTTTCTGTGCTCCATCTGTCTGGATGTGTTCACTGATCCAGTCACCATACCATGTGGACACAACTTCTGTAAAAGCTGCATCACTGAGCACTGGAATATTAATGTCCCCTATCAGTGTCCAAACTGTAAGCAGCTTTTCTACGCCAGACCTGAGCTGCAGGTCAACACGTTCATCTCTGAGATGGCTGCTCAGTTCAGACAGTCAGCTCAACAGAAAGCCAGCAGCAGCAGCTCAGAGCAACAAGTTTCCAAACCAGGAGAAGTTCCCTGTGGCGTCTGCACTGGAACCAAACTGAAGGCCCTGAAGTCCTGCCTGGTGTGTCAGGTCTCCTACTGTGAGACTCACCTGGAGCCTCATCTGACAAGTTCAGGCCTGAAAAGACATCAGCTGATCGACCCTGTGGAGAACCTGGAAGGCAGGATGTGTACAAAGCACGATAAACTGCTGGAGCTGTTCTGTAAGACCGACCAGATGTGTGTGTGCATGCTCTGCACTGTTTTAGATCACAAGACACATGATGTTGTTCCTCTGAGAGATGAATATGAAGGAAAGAAGGCCGAGCTGGGGAAGACAGAGGCTGAAATTCAGCTGATGATCCAGAAGAGACGACTGAAGATTGAGGAGATCAAACACTCAGTGGAGCTCAGTAAGGAAGATGCAGACAGAGAGATAGCAGATGGTGTTCAGGTCTTCACCGCTCTGAAGGAGTCTGTTGAGAGAAGCCAGGCCGAGTTCATGGACACGATCAAAGAGAAGCAGAGAAAGACAGAGACACAGGCTGAAGGCTTCATCAAAGAGCTGGAACAGGAAATCTCTGAGCTGAAGAAGAGAAGCACTGAGGTGGAGCAGCTCTCACGCTCTGAAGACCACCTCCACCTCCTCCAAAGCTTCACGTCCCTGAACACTGCTCCACCCACCAAGGACTGGACAGAGGTCAGCGTCCGTCCACCTTCATATGAGGGGACTGTGGGGAGAGCTGTGAATCAGCTGGAGGAGACGCTCAGTAAACAGATGAAGAAGCTGTTAGAGGCCGAGCTGAAGAGGGTCCAGCAGTATGCAGTGGATGTGATACTCGATCCTGATACAGCACATCCCAACCTCATCCTGTCTGATGATGGAAAACAAGTTAAAACTGGTGATGTAGAGAAGAATCTCCCAAACAATCCAGAGAGATTTGATTATTGTCCTAATGTCTTAGCAAAGCAGAATTTCTCATCAGGAAGATTTTATTACGAGGTTCAGGTTAAAGGGAAGACTAAGTGGGATTTAGGAGTGGTCAGAGAGTCCATCAACAGGAAGGGACAGATCAAACTGAGACCTCAGAATGGTTACTGGATGATATGGTTGAGGAATGAAAATGAGTACAAAGCTCTTGCTGACCCTCCAGTCAGTCTCTCTCTGAAGTCTCGGCCTGAGAAGGTGGGGGTGTTTGTGGATTATGAGGAGGGTCTGGTCTCCTTTTATGATGTTGATGCTGCAGCTCTTATCTACTCCTTTACTGGCTGCTCCTTCACTGAGAAACTCTACCCATACTTCGGTCCCTGTCTTAATGATGGTGGTATAAACTCTGCCCCTCTGATCATCTCTCCTGTCAATCAAGCACGTAGGAGTAGTTTGTCTAGAGATACTGAATTTTAACTAAAACTAACAGCGTCAGTCACACAAAGTAGAACAGCCATGTGATTTTCTACAGAAAGATTCACTCTCATTTAATGTAATAAATGTATATTATTGGTGATGTTGATTTTTTAGATTCTGATCAATGTGGTTTTTCTTTTTTTTCTGTAAATGTTTTTATTTGATGTGTCACGTTGCTACTTACTACTACAACACAAAGATTTCATCACACTGCTGATATTATCTCATGTATAGTCTTTTTAAATATACTCTTTATTTGTCAAAATGATAGTCCCTTAAAGGAGTTGGGCTACTTCTCATGGAAAGAAAAGAAGAAAGGAAGTGTCATCTTTACAATAGCTACTGTTGGTCCCTCCCACCCCATCTCATGTATAGTCTGATTTATTCTAATGACTTCATTACCTGCCTTCAAGACTGTTGAATCATCAAAAACAAATGTGCTCAGAAATAAGAAGCATTTGCACCTTTCTTAAACGTCACTGTGCCAAAGTCAGAACTTTATATTGTCTGATAATTGTATATAGATAAGAAGTGTTGTCATGCACACTTTATTTGTTAAGAGCTTTTAAAATAAGATGTTTTAAGGATTTCAAGTTTTGTGCTACTTTATTCTTCTACTTCACCACATTTAAAACTAAAATATTGTATTTTTCACTTCACAATATTTTTTTTTTCTAATAAACATTTTACAAATAAAACATGATCAGTTTATAAAATATGATTCATCGTTGTCTGTTCATTGTATAAAGATAAAAGTGTTGTCATGCACACTTTATTTGTTAAGAGCTTTTCAAAATCAGATGTTTTAAGCATTTCAGTTTTGACCTTTGCAAAGTGCAATCAGTTTGTAAAATATGATCCATTGTTACAGATTAAACTACTAAAAGTATATGAAGTAGTTAAAATGAGCTCCACCATGACCAACAACAACATTAAAGTACTGCTTACAAATGAATTCATTAAAATGATGCAGTAATACAATAACATTGACAGTATTCACTCTGCATCATGTGTACTTTTACTTTTCATACTCTAAGTACATTTTGTTGCTGATACTTCTGTACTTTTACTGAAGTGAAATTTTAAATGCAGGACTGCTGCTTGTAATGAAGTATTTTTCAGTGGTGGAATCAAACTAAGTACATTTACTGGAGTACTGTCATTAGGTACACATTCAAGGTACTTGTATTTAACCTGAGTAACTTTATACTTCTCCTCCACTACATCCCAGAGGTCAATATTGTACTTTTTAACTCAACTCAACTCAACTCAACTTCATTTATAAAGCACTTTAAAAACAACCACAGCTGAAAACAAAGTGCTGTACATAAATTATCATAAGACATCAAATAAACCATAAAAACAGTGAAAAACAATAAAAACAATAAAACAGGAGCAAAGTCTCATGCTGGGTCGAAAGCCAAGGAATAAAAATGGATTTTAAGATTAGTTTTAAAAATGGACAGTGAAGAAGCCTGTCTGATGTGCAAAGGCAGATCGTTCCATAATTTGGGAGCAGTAACAGAAAAGGCTCTGTCCCCTCTAAGCTTCCGCTTAGACCTCGGTACCTCCAGGAACAGCTGACCTGAGGCACCGAGCAGGGGCGTGAGGGTGAAGCAGCTCAGAGAGGTAAGGAGGGGCGAGACCATTTAAAGATTTAAAAACAAATAAAAGAATCTTAAAATGAACCCTGAAATGCACAGGCAGCCAGTGAAGGGAGGCCAGAACGGGCGTTATGTGCTCCCTCTTACGTGCTCCAGTTAAAAGTCGAGCAGCAGCATTTTGTACCAACTGGAGATGTGAGAGGGAAGACTGGCTGACTCCAAAATAAATTGCATTGTAGTAATCAAGCAGAGACGTGATGAAGACATGAATCACAGTCTCAAAGTGCTCATGTGCAAGAATGGGCTTCACTTTTGCCAACTGCCTCAGAAAGAAGCTGGACTTCACTACTGCACCTATTTGACGATCTAGTTTAAAATTGCTGTCCATCTTAAAACCCAAGTTAGAAGCAGTTGGCTTCACATACAGTGCCAAGGGGCTCAAGTCAACAGGGGGAGGTTCACAGGAGCCACTGGGACCAAACACCATCACTTCAGTTTTCTTTTCGTTAAAATTTAAAAAGTTTAGGGCCATCCAGGCTTTAATGTCATCAAGACATAACAGAAGTGGTGTGATTGAGAGAGCATCTTTCTTTTTTAGTGGCACATATATCTGAGTGTCATCAGCATAACAGTGAAAAGAGATGCCATGCTTTCTGAGAATGGAGCCCAGAGGAAGTAAGTACAATGAAAAAAGGAGAGGCCCTAAAATTGAGCCCTGTGGCACCCCAAATGACAGAGGAGCGGGGGAGGATTCAGAACCAGCAAGGCTTACACACATAGTTCTGTCTGTCAGATAGGACCTAAACCATTGCAGAGCACTACCACAAATGCCCACTAGGTGCTGCAACCGGGATAATAAAATATTGTGGTCCACTGTATCAAAAGCAGCAGTTAGGTCCAGCAGGACAAGAATCACATAATCTCCAAAGTCGTTAGCCAGGAGGATGTCATTGAAGACCCTAGCAATGCTGACTCTGTGCTATGCAGAGTCTTAAAACCTGATTGGAAGACCTCCAGAATATCATGCTCATCCAAAAAAGACTTCAGTTGAGCATAAACAACTTTCTCCAGGACTTTAGAAATAAAAGGCAACTTAGAGATGGGCCTCAGGTTAGCCAATACAGTGTTATCAAGGCCAGGTTTCTTAAGCAGTGGTTCCACTACTGCATGTTTAAAACTAATGGGGACTGCCCGATACTGGGGAAAACCTCTTTTAAAAAGTGAGGAGGGACAGCATCATGAGGGGAACCTGATGGCTTCATATGGCCAACCACATCTTTTAAAAATGACAAAGTCACAGGCTCAAACTTATTGAACACAGCCGGGCAACGGACAGAAGCAGAGGGGTCAGCAGCAGGAGCTGAGATGAGAGCCCTCATGATAACAACCTTATCAATAAAAAATCGCAGGAATTTATTGCACGTTTCAGTGGATGCTTCCAAGCAGACAGGCTGTGGGGCATTAAGAACAGAGTCAATAGTTTGAAATAACACACGTGGGTTGTGGCGATTAGACACAATAATGTCTGACAAGTGTTCTCTTTTAGCCTCTTAAATAGTGTTCTGGTAATGACGCCAGCAGTCCTTTAACATTAGAAATGACACCTGCAGCTTGTCCTTCTTCCACCCGCGTTCAGCTCTGCAGCACTCCCTTCTAGCTGCACGAGTTCTGTCATTGAACTGGTTTAGCTTTAGGCTGCACAGTTTTTAATGGAGCCACAGAGCCCAGTATGGATTTACTTTCTTTCTTTAAAAAAAAAAAAAAAAGAAAAAAAAGAAATAAAACAAGTAAATCTATAATAACATAAACACTATGAACTTTGTTGGATTAGAGTCCAGTATGGTTTGGCAGGAGGAATGAAACCAAGAACTGAGCTCCTCCGTACCCAGAGAAGTTGAGTTGGAGGGGACACAGAGGTGGTCGAAAGCAGCAAAGAACTGACCGGCAGTGAGAGGGTTAAAAGTCCGACAGCACCGAGCAGGAGCGCTAGATTTAAGTGCAGCACAGGAGAAACCAATATCAAATATTACGGGCATATGATCAGAGAACACATTATCACCAATCTCAAGGTTGAACACAGACAAACCATGGGAGAGAACGAGGTCTAATGTGTGTCCATGTTCGTGTGTGGGACCAGACACACACTGCACCAAGTTAAAAGAGTCAATAAGGCTTAAAAAGTCCTTCACCAGCGGCTTATCAGGACAGCACACATGTATGTTAAAATCCCCAACAATGAGGACGCGATCATAGTTGGGCATGATTCCAGCCAGAGAGATTCCAATCAGAGAAGTCATTTACAAAGTCCTTATTGAATCTGGGGGGTCGGTAGATGACGGCGCACAGCACTGGATCAGAGCGGCCCACCTCAAATAAAGTCACTTCAAAGCTGGAAAAAGACGATGATGCGACGCACTGCTTACATTTAAAGTCATTTTTATAAACAGTCGCCTTTCCTCCTCCACGGCCCGACGTCCGCAGGGAGTTAAAATAAGAACAGCCATCCGGTACAAGTTCAACAAGAGCGCTGCACTCACCAGCACCGATCCAGATCTCTGTCACACAGAGGAAATCCAGGCCACGGGAGCTGAAGAAGTCCCTCAGGATAAACGTTTTGTTTGCCAGTGATCTGGCGTTCACCAGGCCAATCCTGGCGGGAGATCCGGCCTGTAGTTCGGTGGATCGGGGGGCCCGGTGCAGCGTCCTCAGGTTCCAGAGATTCAACCCACGCTGGCGGAGCCAAGGATAGCAGGGGTGGCGCGGCCGGAATCCCTCATCCAGGCCGGCAACAGGTACCAGGCAGGTGTCGATGGGGTCCAGGAAACGCCAGGGCACAACGAAGGGAAGAGATAATCCATGTCCTGTCCGGGAAATGGACGAAATTGAGGAAGTGCTTCCCAAGCTGACCTTCAACTTCACCAGCCGACCGCTGCGTTTACCGCCGCGACGTAGACGCTTCCGCCGAGGGGGTAAGGCCGAGGCCCGGTGCAGGTGAGTCGGGATTCCCGATAGAAGTGGAGGCAAAGTTTTGTGTCCACCGTGATCAAACGCACTCAGATCTGTGACAATATGTTGAAGATCCAGTTTGGCGTTTGGCGATCGTACACCAGCAGAGACTTGATCTGTAGGCACAACAAAAACACCAACCAAAACGAGAGCAACAGATGGACAGCCAAACACACCGGCACCATCTTGAATCTCCCTGCACCACATTTGTCTGACAGCTTTAGTTCCTTCCTGTCCAGTGAAAACCATGTATCTCCAGATGTGTTGATGTTGAATGTTTGTGATCAACTGAAGGATGAAGTGTTCCTTTATGAGTTGAGAAAATTCTCCTCCTTCTGAAGCTCAGTAAACTCTTTAAAAACCCTCTTGGATCAGCTGGAAAAGTCGTCGTCACAAAGCTGGAAACAGGCTGTTTAGAGATACGTGGTTCTCACAGGCAGTGGAGCTGTCAGGGATTTTTGGCCCCATGAAAAGATATGACATGAGGCCCCACCACCACAGGCCACGTCAACCCTGCACAAATATGGCAACATGATATGATGAAGTATTCATTGACCCAGTAGTGTGCAAAGTTTGCAGTGCGGCGTGGCATAGGCAGTACAGGTGAATACTGAGGGCGCCATCATCCATAGGGGGCGCCACAGATGGGGGAAGAAAAAAAATCTAAATGTTTATGTTTTACTATTTTTTACTAAAACTGTTACTGCTGTTATTTTGAAATATGACATGAGGCCACGACAACATAACTACACAGCAAAGCCTACTAAATAACAGAGAGGCCTTTTTTTCTGGGTTCCTGCCGCCCCCCCTCCCCAGCTCGTTACACTTCACCTGCTCTCTGGGGAGATGGGCGGAGTTACCTGACATCACATGAACCTTGAAACATGCTGTTAAGTTATCATGTCAAAACGACTCAACTACCACGACACTACTGAGAGGAGTGAATGTGGAGAGAAAGAACATGAAACCAGCAGGAGGAGAGCTCGTTAGCTTAGCTGTTAGCTGTTAGCTGTTAGCTGCAGTTAGCTGTTAGTTATCATTTCCTCTAAGCAGCCAGTGGCCTCGTCCAACAGCTCACAGAGGTTGCACTGATTTACATCGTGATACGTTTAAGCTCTATTCAGTAAAAATGAGTATTGGGTGAAGGTAAATTACAATGTTGTCATGATGTGTTCACTGTAATCTTGTAAAATGTAGCTTTTGGTGAGAAACTTGAGTAAATCAGCTGTTTGAAGGAGAAATGTGTTGATGTTTTCACAGCACTATAAAACAGATATTAGAGAGGGAATTATGATGTATCATATATAGTAAAAAGACCTTTTGCTGAGTTTTTAAAATATATTTTTCATGTGAAAGAAGGTTATGTTAAAGGTTGTTTCATAAATGTGTTTTATTGAATTTTTGGTCATTCAAAGGTGTGAAGTGTAATAAAGGACTAAATGACTGCAAAAAAAGAAACATCAATATAAAAACATTGGTATCAGCTGTTGGTGAAATTGTTATTTTAAACACTGGTTTCAGTATCAGCGTAAATTTTCAAACTCAGTGGATCCGTAGTTAAATTAGAAAATTACTTTGTACATTTTATGATTATTTTACAGTGTCATATATCATTTTATTGTTGATTCTTCTGAACAAGTTCATTTGTAATTCTTTTGATTGATTATTGATTTATATGATTATCATAACACATGTACAACATGTCAGTGAAAGCAAATTAGCACATATTTTGATCTTATTTGTTGTCAATCACCTAGGGCACCCAATGTGCTGCAACCATCACTGATACAAAGTACCTGACAAATGATAACATTAAAATACTCTGACATGTGAAATGAATCATATAATATTGTATCATAACCTGAGGAGCTCATGTTATGATGATAGAAATCATATTTCTGTGGTTATGATACTTTGATACCATTCTGTATAACCAGTTCTTCTCACTTTTGATACTTGAAGTACATTTTGCTGATCAAACTTGTCAACGTTTACTGAAGTAACATTTTGAATCCAGGACTTTTTCCTGTAGCCAGTATTTTAGACTGTGGTATTTTGACTTTTACTTCAGTCAAAAATCAGAGTACTTCTTCCACCGCTGGTAATAACATCATAAGCAACAGTTGACAGGATGCTGCTCACCTCCTTCCTCAGTTGGGAGTAGGGCTGGATGGTTGATGGTGGGAGGTATATGGGGACACAAGGCTGCTGAGGATGAAGCTGCATCTGTACTTTGGCCTGGTACCAGGCAGAGACAGGGACAACTGATTTAGGATGAACAGCTTTCTAAAAGTTTGCCTGGAATGATTCAATGGCGGCTGAAAGAGGAGCAAAATGTAAACACTCAGATGTTTCTGTGAAGATATGAACTTCATGCTACAAACATATGATGATCTTATAGAATATGATGCATTGCTGTAGATGAAACTACCCAACAGGATATAAAGGAGTTGAAATGAGCACAAGCTGAAACATCTACAGCAGTAAAATGACACATACACATGAATGCAGCAGGAATATGAATCCAAAAACATCAGATAGAATAAAAGACTGACAGCAGGGAAGACTTTACTGCACTATCAGTCATTTGACACATACTTATAATAAATGTTCCTGATGAAACTTTGACTGAGGGAAGGATTTGAACACAGGATGTTTACCTGTAGTGGAGTATTGTCACAGTGTGGTATTAGTACTTTGACTTCAGTAAAGGATGTGAATACTTCCTCCACCTCTCCCTCTTGGTGACGGCCCACTGAGAGGTGGAGCAACAGTGAAAGAGGAGAGCTTTAAAGTCCTGAAATCAAAGTGAAAGTTAGTGTGAGCGACAGCAGAGCTGCAGTGGAGACGAGTCTCTCTGTTTCTCTCTAAAGAAACATTCAACTGAATCCAGCAGGTTTTCCTCAACAACAAACACTGGTGAGTTCACTGTCCTACAGAGGTTTCAAAGGTTCATATGAAAAATGTTTAGCCTGCTTTCAAATATTTTCACTCTAATAACAATATAAGCAGCAGTGTAGCAGTATTGTTATATTATTTGATGTTTGATGTGACAGTAATGGAGAGTTAGTTTAACAGAGTTTGATTATTTTTGAAGCTTTTATTTGAATAACTAAAGTTTTCAGGTGGACTTTAACAGTGAACTCAGTTTTTATCTGTGAAACAACACGAGCTAACACTCCCCACTGCAGACCAGTCACACTTGTTTCCCCACATGTTTTCATGGGCTGGTACACTGATATGGTTGCTTGTTACCATGGCGACCAATTACTGCCAGCCCAAATAAGCCCTGAGGAAATGCAGTTATCCTTCATATTCATATACTATGCAGACCTGCACAAACAGCATATTTATCAGATTTCAGATGAATGTCTGATGTTACTCATATTGATGTTATCTCTTCCAACCTTCCTGTGTCACTGACAGCATCCCAGGCAGGTGTGCAGACCAGGTGTAAACATAGTGCAGATGGGATTTACAGGAGACACATGCAACGTTGTGGTGGGAGCAATAAAGATGAATGAAATAAAGGCCTTTATATAACTGAAAAATGATTACTATGAAGGAGAATGGAGCAATTAGGCTGTTATTAATGAACACAATATCTGATGACTGAAACACAAACAAACAGTGGATGAAGAGTTTTGCTTTGTGTTCATGAAACTTGAACGTGACCATCGATTAAAATCACTTCAGGCTGCAACAACGTTTAAGTGTGAGTTTACATCAATATGAACCAGCGGTGGAAGAAGTACTCACATCTGTAACTGAAGTAAAAGTAGTAATACCACAGTGTAGAAGTACTTTGTTACAGTAAAAGTCCTGCAGTCACAATTTGATTTGCAATAAAAATACACAAGTATTAGCATCAAACTAAAAGTACCAAAAGTAAAATGACTCATTACCCAGAACGTCCAGTTTCAGAAAAATATACTATATTGCAGGATTATAATTATTGATGCATTCATGTGTTCATCACTTTAATGTTGAAGCTGTTAACAGTGGAGCTAATTTTAATGACTTTATGCACTGCTGGGTGGTTTGTAAATTCCCCCCGAGGTCAATAATATCTTAACTGATAATAATACATCAGGATTTATTTGTTGATTCTATTTTTTATTCTTAATCTGAATCTGTAAAGTCATTAATGGGATGAAATGAATGTAGTGGAGGAATAAGTAGAATGTGTCTCTCTGAGATGTTTTTACCAAAGTAGAAGTATAAAGTAGCAAAAAATAGAAATACTCAACTAAAGTACCTCAAAATAGTACCTTAGTACAGTACTGTAATAAATGTACTTAGTTACTTTCCATCTCTCTCTCTCTCATGTTTTTTGTGTCTTATTATATCTCCTCTGTGTTTCTGATGAATGTGTGCAGGTTAATGTTTGCTAACGTATTAATAATTAGATTTAGGTTGAAGATTATAATGTCATATTGATGCCTCCATGCTGGTGACAGCCGTGGCTGAAGGTGTTATGTTCTGTGTTGTCTGTAAGTCGTCTGTCCCACCCATTCTGGTGAACGTGACATCTCAAAAATGCCTTGAAGGAATTTCTTCAAATTCGGCACAAACGTCCACCTGGAGTCAACAATGACCTGATTGAATTTGGTGGTCAAAGGTCAGTGTGACCTCACAAAACGTTTTTGGCCATAACCCAAGAATTCATATGCAAAGTATGACAGAATTTTACACAAATGTCGACAAGGATAAAATTATGTCTTATATCTAAAAGGTCAAAGGTCAACTTCACTGTGACATTGTAATGTTCTGCAGTTTTCTGGACATTATTCAGCGTCATATCTCAGGAACAGAAGGGGAGACATTTGGTCAGATACTGAATTGGTGACTCTAATCTTGAAACTGTGCTGATTGTATAGATCTTCTGTGCTGCCGGGGGGAAGATGTGTGAAGCGTCTATGTTTTACAGACGCCGATGTAAACTGTACGAGAAACTTGACTGGTGCTTGGAGGCAGACAACCACGAGGCAACTTTAGTTTGAGCAGTATTTTGAGGAATAGTATTTTTTCTGCAGGCAGTCAAAGTAAATGATTTAGAATGAAGATCTTAATGCTATCATTTATTTTCTGAGTTTGATGATCTCATAGAAATACCACCGCTGAACTGCACATCTGAGCTCTCCTTCACTCACAGCAAATTCATATAACAACAGCATTCAGGATCCTTCTATCACATTGATCATAGTTTGATTATGTTAAACAAATAAAAAACAATATGTAATCACAGTTTTGTTGTTTTTTCACTTTTTGTCCTCAGAGTGTCGATATGGCTGCTGCCAGCTGTCTGCTGACTGAAGATCAGTTTCTGTGCTCCATCTGTCTGGATGTGTTCACTGATCCAGTCACCATACCATGTGGACACAACTTCTGTAAAAGCTGCATCACTGAACACTGGAATATTAATGTCCCCTATCAGTGTCCAAACTGTAAGCAGCTTTTCTACACCAGACCTGAGCTGCAGGTCAACACGTTCATCTCTGAGATGGCTGCTCAGTTCAGACAGTCAGCTCAACAGAAAGCCAGCAGCAGCAGCTCAGAGCAACAAGTTGCCAAACCGGGAGAAGTTCCCTGTGACATCTGCACTGGAACCAAACTGAAGGCCCTGAAGTCCTGCCTGGTGTGTCTGGAATCCTACTGTGAGACTCACCTGGAGCGTCATCTGACAAGATCAGGCCTGAAAAAACATCAGCTGATCGACGCTGTGGAGAACCTGGAAGGCAGGATGTGTACAAAGCACGATAAACTGCTGGAGCTGTTCTGTAAGACCGACCAGATGTGTGTCTGCATGCTCTGCACTGTTTCAAACCACAAGACACATGATGTTGTTCCTCTGAGGGATGAATATGAAGGAAAGAAGGCCGAGCTGGGGAAGACAGAGGCTGAAATTCAGCAGATGATCCAGAAGAGACGAGTGAAGATTGAGGAGATCAAACACTCAGTGGAGCTCAGTAAGGAAGATGCAGACAGAGAGATAGCAGATGGTGTTCAGGTCTTCACCGCTCTGAAGGAGTCTGTTGAGAGAAGCCAGGCCGAGTTCATGGACACAATCAAAGAGAAGCAGAGAAAGACAGAGACACAGGCTGAAGGCTTCATCAAAGAGCTGGAACAGGAAATCTTTGAGCTCAAGAAGAGAAGCACTGAGGTGGAGCAGCTCTCATGCTCTGAAGACCACTTCCACCTCCTCCAAAGCTTCATGTCCCTCAACACTGCTCCACCCACTAAGAACTGGACAGAGGTCAGTGTTCGTCCACCTTCATATGAGGGGACTGTGGGGAGAGCTGTGAATCAGCTGGAGGAGACGCTCAGTAAACAGATGAAGAAGTTTCTCGCTGAGGCCGAGCTGAAGAGGGTCCAGCGGTCTGCAGTAGATGTGACACTCGATCCTGATACAGCACATCCCAACCTCATCCTGTCTGATGATGGAAAACAAGTTAAAACTGGTGATGTAAAGAAGAAACTCCCAAACAATCCAGAGAGATTTCGTCATTGTGCAAGTGTCCTAGCAAAGCAGAGTTTCTCTTCAGGAAGATTTTATTATGAGGTTGAGGTTAAAGGGAAGACTGACTGGACTTTAGGAGTGGTCAGAGAGTCCATCAACAGGAAGGGAATGATCACACTGAGACCTCAGGATGGTTACTGGACAATATGGTTGAGGAATGAAAATGAGTACAAAGCTTGGGCTGACCCTCCAGTCAGTCTCTCTCTGAAGTCTCGGCCTGAGAAGGTGGGGGTGTTTGTGGATTATGAGGAGGGTCTGGTCTCCTTTTATGATGTTGATGCTGCAGCTCTTATCTACTCCTTTACTGGCTGCTCCTTCACTGAGAAACTCTACCCATACTTCTGTCCCTGTGTTAATGATGGTGGTAAAAACTCTGCCCCTCTGATCATCTCTCCTGTCAATCAAGCACGTAGGAGAAGTTTACATAGAGATATTTCATTTTAACTAAAACTAACAGCGTCAGTCACACAAAGTAAAACAACCATGTGATGTTCTACAGAAAGATTCACTCTCATTTAATGTAATAAATGTTTATTATTGGTGATGTACTGTGAATACATTGTTGATTTTTTAGATTCTGATCAATGTGGTTTTTCCTTTTTTTCTGTAAATGTTTTTATTTGATGTGTCACGTTGCTACTTACTACTACAACACAAAGATTTCATCACACTGCTGATATTATCTCATGTATAGTCTTTTTAAATATACTCTTTATTTGTCAAAATGATAGTCCCTTAAAGGAGTTGGGCTACTTCTCATGGAAAGAAAAGAAGAAAGGAAGTGTCATCTTTACAATAGCTACTGTTGGTCCCTCCCACCCATCTCATGTATAGTCTGATTTATTCTAATGACTTCATTACCTGCCTTCAAGACTGTTGAATCATCAAAAACAAATGTGCTCAGAAATAAGAAGCATTTTCACGTTTCTTAAACAAATTCAGAACTTTATATTGTCTGATAATTGTATATAGATAAGAAGTGTTGTCATGCACACTTTATTTGTTAAGAGCTTTTAAAATAAGATGTTTTAAGGATTTTAGGTTGTAAGATTACAAATGAAGGGACAGATTAAGGGATCTCTGTCTGGTGTGTTTTCAGAGGTAAATTAAGGATTAGCTCTTGATTCATTTTGGTAGAAAAATAACTGACATTAATTTTAAACATCAACAGAATCTGATCCTAAAACATTGAGCTGCAGTGGTTTTGCACACCAGAGAAGAAGAAAAGTTTTTTCTCGACTGTCTGTTGTGTTATTTTCATTTTATTTTGTCCACCTCTCTGCAGACTGTTTGTACAGCTTCAACAAAGTCAACAAAAACTCAAGGAATGAAAACAAACAAAGTTTCCACTGGATGCATTTTTGTCTTTACATTTACTCAAGTACTGTACTTATGTAAAATACAAGTGTGTGAAAACTGCCTGGAATATTTCAGTTTTGTGCTACTTTATTCTTCTACTTCACCACATTTAAAACTAAAATATTGTATTTTTCACTTCACTATTTTTTCTTCTAATAAACATTTTACAAATAAAACATGATCAGTTTATAAAATATGATCCATCGTTGTCTGTTCATTGTATAAAGATAAAAGTTGTGTCATGCACACTTTATTTGTTAAGAGCTTTTCAAAATAAGATGTTTTAAGCATTTCAGTTTTGACCTTTGCAAAGTGCGATCGGTTTGTAAAATATGATCCATTGTTACAGATTAAACTACTAAAAGTATATGAAGTAGTTAAAATGAGCTCCACCATGACCAACAACAACATTAAAGTACTGCTTACAAATGAATTCATTAAAATGATGCAGTAATACAATAACACTGACAGTATTCACTCTGCATCATGTGTACTTTTACTTTTCATACTCTAAGTACATTTTGTTGCTGATACTTCTGTACTTTTACTAAAGTGAAATTTTAAATGCAGGACTGCTGCTTGTCATGAAGTATTTTTCAGTGGTGGAATCAAACTAAGTACATTTACTGGAGTACTGTCATTAGGTACACATTCAAGGTACTTGTATTTAACCTGAGTAACTTTATACTTCTCCTCCACTACATCTCAGAGGTCAATATTGTACTTTTTACTGCACTACATTTGTCTGACAGCTTTAGTTCCTTCCTGTCCAGTGAAAACCATGTATCTCCAGATGTGTTGATGTTGAATGTTTGTGATCAACTGAAGGATGAAGTGTTCCTTTATGAGTTGAGAAAATTCTCCTCCTTCTGAAGCTCAATAAACTCTTTAAAAACCCTCTTGGATCAGCTGGAAAAGTCGTCGTCACAAAGCTGGCAACAGGCTGTTTTTCTGGCTGTTTAGAGATACGTGGTTCTCACAGGCAGTGGAGCTGTCAGGGATTTTTGGCCCCATGAAAAGATATGACATGAGGCCCCACCACCACAGGCCACGTCAACCCTGCACAAATATGGCAACATGATATGATGAAGTATTCATTGACCCAGTAGTGTGCAAAGTTTGCAGTGCGGCGTGGCATAGGCAGTACAGGTGAATACTGAGGGCGCCATCATCCATAGGGGGCGCCACAGATGGGGGAAGAAAAAAAAATCTAAATGTTCATGTTTTACTATTTTTTACTAAAACTGTTACTACTGTTATTTTGAAATATGACATGAGGCCACGACAACATAACTACACAGCAAAGCCTACTAAATAACAGAGAGGCCTTTTTTCTGGGTTCCTGCCGCCCCCCCTCCCCAGCTCGTTACACTTCACCTGCTCTCTGGGAAGATGGGCGGAGTTATCTGACGTCACATGAACCTTGAAACACGCTGTTAAGTTATCATGTCAAAACGACTCAACTACCACGACACTACTGAGAGGAGTGTATGTGGAGAGAAAGAACATGAAACCAGCAGGAGGAGAGCTCGTTAGCTTAGCTGTTAGCTGTTAGCAGTTAGCTGTTAGCTGTTATTTCCTCGAAGCAGCCAGTGGCCTCGTCCAACAGCTTAGAGAGGTTGCATCGATTCACATTGTGATACGTTCAAGTTCTATTCAGTAAAAATGAGTATTGGGTGAAGGTAAATTACAATGTTGTCATGATGTGTTCACTGTAATCTTGTAAAATGTAGCTTTTGGTGAGAAACTTGAGTAAATCAGCTGTTTGAAGGAGAAATGTGTTGATGTTTTCACAGCACTATAAAACAGATATTAGAGAGGGAATTATGATGTATCATATATAGTAAAAAGACCTTTTGCTGATTTTTTAAAAATATATTTTTCATGTGAAAGAAGGTTATGTTAAAGGTTGTTTCATAAATGTGTTTTATTGAATTTTTGCTCATTCAAAGGTGTGAAGTGTAATAAAGGCCTAAATGACCTGGAAAAAAAGAAACATCAATATAAAAACATTGGTGTCAGCTGTTGGTGAAATTGTTATTTTAAACATTGGTTTCAGTATCAGCCCAAAATTAAAAATGGGTGCATGCCGAGTTCAACGAGAAAGTTAATTTGTACATTTTATGATTATTTTACAGTGTCATATATCATTTTATTGTTGATTCTTCTGAACAAGTTCATTTGTAATTGTTTTTTTATTGATTATTGATTTATATGATTATCATAACACATGTACAACATGTCAGTGAAGTGAGGGAATCTACTGAACGAGTGCCATTTCTGTCACCGGGACATTACATGTGTAAATGTGCATGAAAATTAACTGTAAAATACATTTTATTATTAAGCAAATGTCCTGCACATTGTTCCAAATGCAAATTTTAGAAATATAATTTAAAACATTAAATAAATTACCTAGAACACTGAAAATGGCATTTCTGGCATGTCCCCAGCCTCTAACTCTCCTCTTCACCATGAAATATAATTATTAAAATCCTTCAGAAATCTTTTTTTTTTTTTTTGCATTCTTGTGTGACTCTATATCCAATCTCTGCTTTGCATATATTTTATTTACAAAAAGTCCATAATATTTTAGTTAAATAATGCCTTTTATTCGTGTCCCTCAGTTTTCACTCCGTCCTGTTACCCTAACACCTCGTCCCTTCTGGAACAAATGGAACATTCCTGAAGTCACATGTTCAACAGGAAGTTGCTTCATTTGAATCTCGTGAAGGCCACGGGAAGACCAACAATAAGTTCTCTCATTTACTTTTCTGTATATTTGATGATATGTTAGGTCTGAGTGAATGGGTCATTTATGGCGTACAGTCCTGTTACCTGAGTTCTTTGTTAGATGCTATTTGTTTATTTTAGAAATACTATTTTTTGGTTAATCACAACATTGTGCTCTGTGACTGCATGCTGTTAGCATAGATGCTATGTGGCTATATTTTGTGTGTTTGCTAATTCTATGCTAAAAACTCAGTCCTGTTACTTTCAGTCTTGTTACTTATATAAAGAGTAACAGGACTGAGTATTGTCCTCTATGGAGTTATCAGTGAGAATATAAGTTGATAACATATATCAAATCTGATTTTTCAGTTTTACTGTGGAAATCACTTCAGTTGTTGACATTTAATATCAGTTTTACAATGTGAATACCTTATAAGGAGCCAGTCCACCACCAAGTGCTGCTACCTCCTTCACTGTGAAGTACAAACACAAAAGTTAGTTCTGTTATTTTATCCAGAATTCTTTGACTGTCTGTACTGTGAGTAGAGACTAGAGTGCAACGATGATCAGAACAGTCATTATTCTACATTCTTTCATTGTGTTCACTTCTAGATGATGTTGAAGTTAACAATTCATCAGTCTGCTGGGGACTCCTGGAACCCCTGAAGGACCCCTGCTGGTACCAGAACCACACATTGAGAACCACTGGTGTAGCACATCAACACACACACACACACACACACACACACACACACACACACACACACACACACACACACACACTCACTCCTGTATCTATCTACTGTATATATCAATTATGTTTGCTCCATCATTTATCTCAGTCTTTATAAACTGCACAAAGAAAAAATGGATAAACCTTGAAGTTCGGGTCTGCATTAAAACGGAAAAATGTATTCGCATTTTTCTAAAAAGTACAACTTGTGTGTATGTAAAGTCATTTTTAGTCACAAATATCAATTATTTGAGCGTGCAACAAACCTATTCTGCAAAATAAACAATTAACTGAGGGGAAAGCAAAGGAATTAGTTGAAATGCTTTTAACAATGCCGTTTAAATGACACATAAATTTTGGTAACAGGACTGAGAAAAATGAAACCATCTTTTGCTGAAAAGTCTCCTAAAAAAAGAAATAAAATAGTTGGAGATGGACCAGTATACATTTTGAGCAGTTAAATATCTATGTTCTTGGATTAATTGTTTAAAAAAGATAAAAAATTTACAACTAGCAAATAGCACCCAGTCGGTGGAATCCCTGGAAAGCAAATTAGCACATATTTTGATCTTATTTGTTATCAATCACCTAGGGCACCCAATGTGCTGCAACCATCACTGATACAAAGTACCTGACAAATGATAACATTAAAATACTCTGACATGTGAAATGAATCATAGAATATTGTATCATAACCTGAGGAGCTCATGTTATGATGATAGAAATCATATTTCTGTGGTTATGATACTTTGATACCATTCTGTATAACCAGTTCTTCTCACTTTTGATACTTGAAGTACATTTTGCTGATCAAACTTGTCAACGTTTACTGAAGTAACATTTTGAATCCAGGACTTTGAATTGAATGATGAAACTTTTACTGAGGGAAGGATTTGAACACAGGATGTTTACCTGTAGTGGAGTATTGTCACAGTGTGGTATTAGTACTTTGACTTCAGTAAAGGATGTGAATACTTCCTCCACCTCTCCCTCTTGGTGACGGCCCACTGAGAGGTGGAGCAACAGTGAAAGAGGAGAGCTTCACGGTCACATGACCTGAGGGGAAAGTGAAAGTTAGTGTGAGCGACAGCAGAGCTGCAGTGGAGACGAGTCTCTCTGTTTCTCTCTAAAGAAACATTCAACTGAATCCAGCAGGTTTTCCTCAACAACAAACACTGGTGAGTTCACTGTCCTACAGAAACTAAATACACTAAATATTTGGTCAAAGTTTAGTTCAAACCACAATCTGACTGTTTTACATCTGTTTTACCATATAAAGAATATTATACCATAGAAATGTGTCAGTTTAGATAAAAACAACATGTGAATTTAGCCAGAAATACAAAACAGAGGTAAAAACCAAACCACAGTGACTGAACTACAGTCACAGCTAGCATTAGCTTAAAGCTAATTTACAGGCCTGTCTCCTGTATGAACTGAAAACCTGAGCTCGACTCAAACAGGGAGTTGCACTCAGAGCTGTAGACAGGACAAATGGAGAAGGAGATTTTTATTTCGCTCTACTTCCTCAGACGCTTCAATAAAACAAATAATAAAGACAAACCCTGGCTGAATATATCACAGTAAATTGTAATACTTGTGTTCAGTTGATATTAAAATGATTATTCTACTTCAACAAGAAATACACTCCAATAACAATAGAAGCAGCAGTGTATCAGTATTATTATCTCATTTCATGATGTGACAGTAACAGAGTGATCACATTGTGCTTCTTATGAAGCTGAAGTTCAATTCTGATTCAGCAGTTAAGGGAAAAGTTAAGGGAAATGTAAAATACATTGCTGAGCGACTGATCTTCTGCTTCCTGCAGCTCTTACTGTTGTGAATGCATGTTAGACATTTTAGCTAAAGCCTTTATATTGTCTGAAACCAACTTTCACATTTGTGAAAATGTTTTATTCTCTTTGTAAAAATCCAAAAATGTGAGATATTACTTTGTTTTTCACCTTGAGAACACATGAAACCAGGTCCAAATCAGAAACCCACTTAGATGGGTCTAAATCTGGAGTAGATTACACTAACATATTAGGCTATGTAATATTTTCAGGATTGTGAGTTCTTCTGTAGATTTTAGCCCATATACATGAACACATATAGAGCATGTGTGTGTCCAGTATGAACCAAAGCAACAGCAGCAGCCTCATCTTCTTCCAAACATTCATTAAACTGAGTCGGCCGTATGGATCAAAGTTAAAAACAAAACCATCTATTCCAAGGCTTTGGAGCCTTCTGGTTTTTGCTCTGGCAGTTACACGTTGCCATGGAAATGGCGGAATGATATTTTTAGTGATGAGCCAGGTGTGCTGTTCTGCTGATCTGAGAATGTTGTAAATGTCTTGTTGACCAATCAGATCGCTTGGTCAGAGCTACTTGTTGTATAATTAATATTTAGCCTCTCTGTGATCATCAGCACAGCAGTGGTTTTTGAAACAGACCAGAGGCCTGTACTACAAAGCAGGATTTGGAGTTAGCAAGGTAACTTCAGGGTTAACTCTGGGTGTTCAGTACTACCAAGCTGGTTCTCTTTTTAGCGGAATAAATAACCATGGCAACTGATGCTCAACAGCTAACCTGCTCTGGAGCAGGTTAACCTAAGGGTATGGGATCACAGCTTGTCAACACCCCGACCTCTGGCCAATCAGATGACTGAAGAAAAAAGTATCCATGAATGAAAGTCCGGAGTGACAGGTAGAAAAGAGGAGCCTATATGCTGTTATAGGTCAGTAGAATCACGTAATATTTCCAGGGCTCTGTTTCCACTGGTTTTAAAACAGAGCTTCTGACAAACACAGAGATTATTTTTCCTGATACACTGTGAGGGTCCAAAGGACAGAGGGATGTCGTATGCTGTAAAGCCCTCTGAGGCAAACTGTGATTTGTGATATTGGGCTTTATAAATGAACTTGAATTGAATTGAAATTGAATCGTTTACACTATGAACACATGATTTTAGCACTGTTTGAAATGATTAAGTTTATTTAGTCCGCAGTGACAGTGCTGCGACTTTTACACTTGGATTCATCACTGCAGCTCAAAATAACATGAGACACCTGTGTGATGAGAACTAGGATAAAACAGATAATATTTTATCAGTAAAATAATCCACACACTGTTAATTGGCTCCTGTTATTATAAATGCCTCATTTCAGTCAGACAGACCTCATCAGTCATTAACCACTTTTCCAGCCTTTACTTCAGCAGCAGAAACAGTCTGGTGTTACTTTAAAGTGTTTATGTGACATATTCAGAGTAGTATTATCATCATCCAACTACACAGCAAAAAATACTCCATACTAATGTCACATACAGCTCAGTGATACTTGCACGTAATTTAACTGTCTCGGTCGATGGTGAATTTTTGAATGCAGTTTTCAATGTTTGTAGTGTTTCCGTTTAAGATTACAGAGATTATCATTTACATCCCACACCACCGAAATTTTACCGTCTCACAGTCGCAGACACTTTCAGTACCGTTTCATCTCACATCATATGAATCAGCCTCCTTCATTCATGGTTCTGATGGTGACACTCATAATTAATAGCCCTGCCTCTTTCACATGAACGCACTCGTGGCTGGAGAGGAAAACCCAGAGTTGACTGAATTGGTTGATATAAGCTTTGTAGTACTGGTTATCCAGACGGCCAATGTTAGGGTTAGTCAAACCAGATAATGAGAAGATATCGTGAGTAACCTGAACTGACTTTGTAGTACAGGCCTCTGGTCCAATGTGGTCTTCATGTGAGAAAAACAAAAAAACAAAAACAAACAAAACAACAACCCAAAAACAGTGAAATAGTGAAATCTTTTTTTTTTTTTCCACAAATAGAATGAAGGTCACAAAACTAAACGTGTGTTTCAGACAGCGCAAACACTTTACCTAAACCTTTATTAATGAACACAGTATCTGATTACAGAAACACAAACAATCTTTGATTTATTTGTTGATTCTATTTTTTATTCTTAATCTGAATCTGTAAAGTAATTAATGGGATGAAATGAATGTAGTGGAGGAATAAGTAGAATGTGTCTCTCTGAGATGTTTTTACCAAAGTAGAAGTATAAAGTAGCAAAAAATAGAAATACTCAACTAAAGTACTTCAAAATAGTACCTTAGTACAGTACTGTAATAAATGTACTTAGTTACTTTCCATCTCTCTCCCTCATGTTTTTTGTGTCTTATTATATCTCCTCTGTGTTTCTGATGAATGTGTGCAGGTTCATGTTTGCTAATGTATTAATAATTAGATTTAGGTTGAAGATTATAATGTCATATTGATGCCTCCATGCTGGTGACAGCCGTGGCTGAAGGTGTTATGTTCTGTGTTGTCTGTAAGTCGTCCGTCCCACCCATTCTGGTGAACGTGACATCTCAAAAATGCCTTGAGGGAGTTTCTTAAAATTTGGCACAAACGTCCACCTGGAGTCAACAATGACCTGAATGACTTTGGTGGTCAAAGGTCACTGTGACCTCACAAAACGTGTTTTTGGCCATAACCCAAGAATTCATATGCAAATTATGACAGAATTTCAAACAAATGTCAAAAAGGATTAAATTTTGTCTTATATCTAAAAGGTCAAAGGTCAACTTCACTGTGACATTGTAACGTTTTCTGGACATTATTCAGCGTCATATCTCAGGAACAGAAGGGGAGACATTTGGTCAGATACTGAATTGGTGACTAATCTTGAAACTGTGCTGATTGTATAGATCTTCTGTGCTGCCGGGGGGAAGATGTGTGAAGCGTCTATGTTTTACAGACGTGGATGTAAACTGTACGAGAAACTTGACTGGTGCTTGGAGGTAGACAACCACGAGGCAACTTTAGTTTGAGCAGTATTTTGAGGAAGAGTATTTTTTTTACAGGTAGTCAAAGTAAATGTTTTAGAATGAAGATCTCAATGTTATCATTTATTTTCTGAGCTTGATGATCTCATAGAAATACCACCACTGAACTGCACATCTGAGCTCTCCTTCACTCACAGCAAATTCATATAACAACAGAATTCAGGATCCTTATATCACATTGATCATAGTTTGATTATGTTAAACAAATAAAAAACAATATGTAATCACAGTTTTGTTGTTTTCTCACTTTTTGTCCTCAGAGTGTCGATATGGCTGCTGCCAGCTGTCTGCTGACTGAAGATCAGCTTCTGTGCTCCATCTGTCTGGATGTGTTCACTGATCCAGTCACCATACCATGTGGACACAACTTCTGTAAAAGCTGCATCACTGAACACTGGAATATTAATGTCCCCTATCAGTGTCCAAACTGTAAGAAGCTTTTCTACACCAGACCTGAGCTGCAGATCAACACGTTCATCTCTGAGATGGCTGCTCAGTTCAGACAGTCAGCTCAACAGAAAGCCAGCAGCAGCAGCTCAGAGCAACAAGTTTCCAAACCAGGAGAAGTTCCCTGTGACGTCTGCACTGGAACCAAACTGAAGGCCCTGAAGTCCTGCCTGGTGTGTCTGGAATCCTACTGTGAGACTCACCTGGAGCCTCATCTGACAAGATCAGGACTGAAAAGACATCAGCTGATCGACCCTGTGGAGAACCTGGAAGACAGGATGTGTACAAAGCACGATAAACTGCTGGAGCTGTTCTGTAAGACCGACCAGATGTGTGTCTGCATGCTCTGCACGGTTCTAGACCACAAGACACATGATGTTGTTCCTCTGAGAGATGAATATGAAGGAAAGAAGGCCGAGCTGGGGAAGACAGAGGCTGAAATTCAGCAGATGATCCAGAAGAGACGAGTGAAGATTGAGGAGATCAAACACTCAGTGCAGCTCAGTAAGGAAGATGCAGACAGAGAGATAGCAGATGGTGTTCAGGTCTTCACCGCTCTGAAGGAGTCTGTTGAGAGAAGCCAGGCCGAGTTCATGGACACGATCAAAGAGAAGCAGAGAAAGACAGAGACACAGGCTGAAGGCTTCATCAAAGAGTTGGAACAGGAAATCTCTGAGCTGAAGAAGAGAAGCACTGAGGTGCAGCAGCTCTCACGCTCTGAAGACCACCTCCACCTCCTCCAAAGCTTCACGTCCCTGAACACTGCTCCACCCACCAAGGACTGGACAGAGGTCAGCGTCCATCCACCTTCATATGAGGGGACTGTGAGGAGAGCTGTGAATCAGCTGGAGGAGACGCTCAGTAAACAGATGAATGAGTTTCTCAATGAGCTGAAGAGGGTCCAGCAGTCCACAGTGGATGTGACACTCGATCCTGATACAGCAAATCCCTGGCTCATCCTGTCTGATGATGGAAAACAAGTTAAAACTGGTGATGTAAAAAAGAATCTCCCAAACAATCCAGAGAGATTTGATCCTTGTGTTAGTGTCTTAGCAAAGCAGGGTTTCTCTTCAGGAAGATTTTATTATGAGGTTCAGGTTAAAGGGAAGACTGAGTGGGATTTAGGAGTGGCCAGAGAGTCCATCAACAGGAAGGGAAAGATCACACTGAGCCCTGAGAATGGTTACTGGACGATATGGTTGAGGAATGAAAATTACGAAGCTTGTACTGGCCCCTCAGTCAGTCTCTCTCTGATGTCTCGGCCTGAGAAGGTGGGGGTGTTTGTGGATTATGAGGAGGGTCTGGTCTCCTTTTATGATGTTGATGCTGCAGCTCTTATCTACTCCTTTACTGGCTGCTCCTTCACTGAGAAACTCTACCCATACTTCAATCCCAGTCTTAACTATGGTGGTAAAAACTCTGCCCCTCTGATCATCTCTCCTGTCAATCAAGCACGTAGGAGTAGTTTACCTAGAGAGATTGATTTTCCTTTTAAGTTTTAAGTAGGTTGTAAGATTACAAATGAAGGGACAGATTAAGGGATCTCTGTCTGGTGTGTTTTCAGGGGTAAATTAAGGATTAGTTCTTGATTCATTTTGGTAGAAAAATAACTGACATTAACTTTAAACATCAACAGAATCTGATCCTAAAACATTGAGCTGCAGTGGTTTTACACACCAGAGAAGAAGAAAAGTTTTGTCTCAACTGTCTGTTGTGTTATTTTCATTTTATTTTGTCCAGCTCTCTGCAGACTGTTTGTACAGCTTCAACAAAGTCAACAAAAACTCAAGGAATGAAAACAAACAAAGTTTCCACTGGATGCATTTTTGTCTTTACATTTACTCAAGTACTGTACTTATGTAAAATACAAGTGTGTGAAAACTGCCTGTGAGTATTTCAGTGTTGTGCTACTTTATTCTTGCTGATACTTCTGTACTTTTACTGAAGTGAAATTTTAAATGCAGGACTGCTGCTTGTAATGAAGTATTTTTCAGTGGTGGAATCAAACTAAGTACATTTACTGGAGTACTGTCATTAGGTACACATTCAAGGTACTTGTATTTAACCTGAGTAACTTTATACTTCTCCTCCACTACATCTCAGAGGTCAATATTGTACTTTTTACTGCACTACATTTGTCTGACAGCTTTAGTTCCTTCCTGTCCAGTGAAAACCATGTATCTCCAGATGTGTTGATGTTGAATGTTTGTGATCAACTGAAGGATGAAGTGTTCCTTTATGAGTTGAGAAAATTCTCCTCCTTCTGAAGCTCAGTAAACTCTTTAAAAACCCTCTTGGATCAGCTGGAAAAGTCGTCGTCACAAAGCTGGAAACAGGCTGTTTTTCTGACTGTTTAGAGATACGTGGTTCTCACAGGCAGTGGAGCTGTCAGGGATTTTTGGCCCCATGAAAAGATATGACATGAGGCCCCACCACCACAGGCCACGTCAACCCTGCACAAATATGGCAACATGATATGATGAAGTATTCATTGACCCAGTAGTGTGCAAAGTTTGCAGTGCGGCGTGGCATAGGCAGTACAGGTGAATACTGAGGGCGCCATCATCCATAGGGGGCGCCACAGATGGGGGAAGAAAAAAAATCTAAATGTTTATGTTTTACTATTTTTTACTAAAACTGTTACTGCTGTTATTTTGAAATATGACATGAGGCCACGACAACATAACTACACAGCAAAGCCTACTAAATAACAGAGAGGCCTTTTTTTCTGGGTTCCTGCCGCCCCCCCCCTCCCCAGCTCGTTACACTTCACCTGCTCTCTGGGGAGATGGGCGGAGTTATCTGACGTCACATGAACCTTGAAACACGCTGTTAAGTTATCATGTCAAAACGACTCAACTACCACGACACTACTGAGAGGAGTGTATGTGGAGAGAAAGAACATGAAACCAGCAGGAGGAGAGCTCGTTAGGTTAGCTGTTAGCTGTTAGCTGTTAGCTATTATTTCCTCTAAGCAGCCAGTGGCCTCGTCCAACAGCTCACAGAGGTTGCATTGATTTACATCGTGAGATGTTCGAGCTCTATTCAGTAAAAATGAGTATTGGGTGAAGGTAAATTACAATGTTGTCATGATGTGTTCACTGTAATCTTGTAAAATGTAGCTTTTGGTGAGAAACTTGAGTAAATCAGCTGTTTGAAGGAGAAATGTGTTGATGTTTTCACAGCACTATAAAACAGATATTAGAGAGGGAATTATGATGTATCATATATAGTAAAAAGACTTTATGCAGATTTTTTAAAACATATTTTTCATGTGAAAGAAGGTTATGTTAAAGGTTGTTTCATAAATGTGTTTTATTGAATTTTTGCTCATTCAAAGGTGTGAAGTGTAATAAAGGACTAAATGACCTGGAAAAAAAAGAATCATCAATATAAAAACATTCAGCTGTTGGTGAAATTGTTATTTTAAACATTGGTTTCAGTATCAGCCCAAAATTAAAAATGGGTGCATGCCTAGTTCAACAAGAAAGTCAATTTGTACATTTTATGATTATTTTACAGTGTCATATATCATTTTATTGTTGATTCTTCTGAACAAGTTCATTTGTAATTGTTTTTTTATTGATTATTGATTTATATGATTATCATAACACATGTACAACATGTCAGTGAAGTGAGGGAATCTACTGAACGAGTGCCATTTCTGTCACCGGGACATTACATGTGTAAATGTGCATGAAAATTAACTGTAAAATACATTTTATTATTAAGCAAAATGTCCTGCACATTGTTCCAAATGCAAATTTTAGAAATATAATTTAAAACATTAAATAAATTACCAAGAACACTGAAAATGGCATTTCTGGCATGTCCCCAGCCTCTAACTCTCCTCTTCACCATGAAATATAATTATTAAAATCCTTCAGAAATCTTTTTTTTTTTTTTTGCATTATTGTGTGACTCTATATCCAATCTCTGCTTTGCATATATTTTATTTACAAAAAGTCCATAATATTTTAGTTAAATAATGCCTTTTAGTCGTGTCCCTCAGTTTTCACTCCGTCCTGTTACCCTAACACCTCGTCCCTTCTGGAACGAATGGAACATTCCTGAAGTCACATGTTCAACAGGAAGTTGCTTCATTTGAAACTTGTGAAGGCCACGGGAAGACCAACAATAAGTTCTCTCATTTACTTTTCTGTATATTTGATGATATGTTAGCTCTGAGTGAATGGGTCATTTATGGCGTACAGTCCTGTTACCTGAGTTCTTTGTTAGATGCTATTTGTTTATTTTAGAAACACTATTTTTTGGTTAATCACAACATTGTGCTCTGTGACTGCATGCTGTTAGCATAGATGCTATGTGGCTATATTTTGTGTGTTTGCTAATTCTATGCTAAAAACTCAGTCCTGTTACTTTCAGTCTTGTTACTTATATAAAGAGTAACAGGACTGAGTATTGTCCTCTATGGAGTTATCAGTGAGAATATAAGTTGATAACATATATCAAATCTGATTTTTCAGTTTTACTGTGGAAATCACTTCAGTTGTTGACATTTAATATCAGTTTTACAATGTGAATACCTTATAAGGAGCCAGTCCACCACCAAGTGCTGCTACCTCCTTCACTGTGAAGTACAAACACAAAAGTTAGTTCTGTTATTTTATCCAGAAATCTTTGACTGTCTGTACTGTGAGTAGAGACTAGAGTGCAACGATGATCAGAACAGTCATTATTCTACATTCTTTCATTGTGTTCACTTCTAGATGATGTTGAAGTTAACAATTCATCAGTCTGCTGGGGACTCCTGGAACCCCTGAAGGACCCCTGGTGGTACCAGAACCACACATTGAGAACCACTGGTGTAGCACATCAACACACACACACACACACACACACACACACACACACACACACACACACACACACACACACACCTGTATCTATCTACTGTATCTATCAATTATGTTTGCTCCATCATTTATCTCAGTCTTTATAAACTGTACGATGAAAAAATGGATAAACCTTGAGGTTCGGGTCTGCATTAAAACGGAAAAATGTATTCGCATTTTTCTAAAAAGTACAACTTGTGTGTATGTAAAGTCATTTTTAGTCACAAATATCAATTATTTGAACGTGCAACAAACCTATTCTGCAAAATAAACAATTAATTGAGGGGAAAGCAAAGGAATTAGTTGAAATGCTTTTAACAATGCCGTTTAAATGACACATGAATTTTGGTAACAGGACTGAGAAAAATGAAACCATCTTTTGCTGAAAAGTCTTCTAAAAAAGAAATAAAATAGTTGGAGATGGACCAGTATACATTTTGAGCAGTTAAATATCTATGTTCTTGGATTAATTGTTTAAAAAAGATAAACAATATATTTTAATTTTGAAGAGTTACAACTAGCAAATAGCACCCAGTCGGTGGAATCCCTGGAAAGCAAATTAGCACATATTTTGATCTTATTTGTTATCAATCACCTAGGGCACCCAATGTGCTGCAACCATCACTGATACAAAGTACCTGACAAATGATAACATTAAAATACTCTGACATGTGAAATGAATCATATAATATTGTATCATAACCTGAGGAGCTCATGTTATGATGATAGAAATCATATTTCTGTGGTTATGATACTTTGATACCATTCTGTATAACCAGTTCTTCTCACTTTTGATACTTGAAGTACATTTTGCTGATCAAACTTGTCAACGTTTACTGAAGTAACATTTTGAATCCAGGACTTTGAATTGAATGATGAAACTTTGACTGAGGGAAGGATTTGAACACAGGATGTTTACCTGTAGTGGAGTATTGTCACAGTGTGGTATTAGTACTTTGACTTCAGTAAAGGATGTGAATACTTCCTCCACCTCTCCCTCTTGGTGACGGCCCACTGAGAGGTGGAGCAACAGTGAAAGAGGAGAGCTTCACGGTCACATGACCTGAGGGGAAAGTGAAAGTTTGTGTGAGTGACAACACAGCTGCAGTGGAGACGAGTCTCTCTGTTTCTCACTAAAGAAACATTCAACTGAATCCAGCAGGTTTTCCTCAACAACAAACACTGGTGAGTTCACTGTCCTACAGAAACAAATTCACTAAATATGTGGTCAAAGTTTAGTTCAAACCACAATCTGACTGTTTTACATCTGTTTTACCATATAAAGAATATTATACCATAGAAATGTGTCAGTTTAGATAAAAACATGTGAATTTAGCCAGAAATACAAAACAGAGGTAAAAACCAAACCACAGTGACTGAACTACAGTCACAGCTAGTATTAGCTTAAAGCTAATTTACAGGCCTGTTTACTGTATGAACTGAAAACCTGAGCTCGACTCAAACAGGGAGTTGCACTCAGAGCTGTAGACAGGACAAATGGAGGAGGAGATTTTTATTTTGCTCTACTTCCTCAGACACTTCAATAAAACAAATAATAAAGACAAACCCTGGCTGAATATATCACAGTAAATTGTAATACTTGTGTTCAGTTGATATTAAAATGATTATTCTACTTCAACAAGAAATACACTCCAATAACAATAGAAGCAGCAGTGTATCAGTATTATTATCTCATTTCATGATGTGACAGTAACAGAGTGATCACATTGTGCTTCTTATGAAGCTGAAGTTCAATTCTGATTCAGCAGTTAAGGGAAAAGTTAAGGGAAATGTAAAATACATTGCTGAGCGACTGATCTTCTGCTTCCTGCAGCTCTTACTGTTGTGAATGCATGTTAGACATTTTAGCTAAAGCCTTTATATTGTCTGAAACCAACTTTCACATTTGTGAAAATGTTTTATTCTCTTTGTAAAAATCCAAAAATGTGAGATATTACTTTGTTTGTCACCTTGAGAACACATGAAACCAGGTCCTAATCAGAAACCCACTTAGACGGCTCTAAATCTGGAGTAGATTATACTAACATATTAGGCTATGTAATATTTTCAGGATTGTGAGTTTTTCTGTAGATTTTAGCCCATACACATGAACACATATAGAGCATGTGTGTGTCCAGTATGAACCAAAGCAACAGCAGCAGCCTCATCTTCTTCCAAACATTCATTCAACTGAGTCGGCCGTATGGATCAAAGTTAAAAACAAAACCATCTATTCCAAGGCTTTGGAGCCTTCTGGTTTTTGCTCTGGCAGTTACACGTTGCCATGGAAATGGCGAAGTGATATTTTTAGTGATGAGCCAGGTGTGCTGTTCTGCTGATCTGAGAATGTTGTAAATGTCTTGTTGACCAATCAGATCGCTTGGTCAGAGCTACTTGTTGTATAATTAATATTTAGCCTCTCTGTGATCATCTCGTCCAGATTTGATCTGTCTAAGCACAGCAGTGGTTTTTGAAACAGACCAGAGGCCTGTACTACAAAGCAGGATTTGGAGTTAGCGAGGTAACTTCAGGGTTAACTCTGGGTGTTCAGTACTACCAAGCTGGTTCTCTTTTTAGCGGAATAAATAACCGTGGCAACTGATGCTCAACATCTAATCTGCTCTGGAGCAGGTTAACCTAAGGGTATGGGATCACAGCTTGTCAACACCCCGACCTCTGGCCAATCAGATGACTGAAGAAAAAAGTATCCATGAATGAAAGTCCAGAGTGACAGGTAGAAAAGAGGAGCCTATGTGCTGTTATAGGTCAGTAGAATCACGTAATATTTCCAGGGCTCTGTTTCCACTGGTTTTAACACAGAGCTTCTGACAAACACAGAGATTATTTTTCCTTATACACTGTGAGGGTCCAAAGGACAGAGGGATGTCGTATGCTGTAAAGCCCTCTGAGGCAAACTGTGATTTGTGATATTGGGCTTTATAAATGAACTTGAATTGAATTGAAATTGAATCGTTTACACTATGAACACATGATTTTAGCACTGTTTGAAATGATTTAGTTTATTTAGTCCGCAGTGACAGTGCTGTGACTTTTACACTCTGATTCATCACTGCAGCTCAAAATAACATGAGACACCTGTGTGATGAGAACTAGGATAAAACAGATAATATTTTATTAGTAAAATAATCCACACACTGTTAATTGGCTCCTGTTATTATAAATGCCAAATTTCAGTCATACAGACCTCATCAGTCATTAACTATTTTTCCAGCCTTTACTTCAGCAGCAGAAACAGTCTGGTGTTACTTTAAAGTGTTTATGTGACATATTCAGAGTAGTATTATCATCATCCAACTACACAGCAAAAAATACTCCATACTAATGTCACATACAGCTCAGTGATACTTGCACGTACTTTAACTGTCTCGGTCGATGGTGAATTTTTGAATGCAGTTTTCAGTGTTTGTAGTGTTTCCGTTTAAGAGATTACAGAGATTATCATTTACATCCCACACCACCGAAATTTTACCGTCTCACAGTCGCAGACACTTTCAGTACTGTTTCATCTCACATCATATGAATCAGCCTCCTTCATTCATGGTTCTGATGGTGACACTCATAATTAATAGCCCTGCCTCTTTCACATGAACGCGCTCGTGGCTGGAGAGGAAAACCCAGAGTTGACTGAATTGGTTGATATAAGCTTTGTAGTACCGGTTATCCAGACGGCCAATGTTAGGGTTAGTCAAACCAGATAATGAGAAGATATCGTGGGTAACCTGAACTGACTTTGTAGTAGAGGCCTCTGGTCCAATGTGGTCTTCATGTGAGAAAAACAAAAAATCAAAAACAAACAAAACAACAACCCAAAAACAGTGAAATAGTGAAATCTTTTTTTTTTTTTCCACAAATAGAATGAAGGTCACAAAACTAAACGTGTGTTTCAGACAGCGCAAACACTTTACCTAAACCTTTATTAATGAACACAGTATCTGATTACAGAAACACAAACAATCTTTGATTTATTTGTTGATTCTATTTTTTATTCTTAATCTGAATCTGTAAAGTCATTAATGGGATGAAATGAATGTAGTGGAGGAATAAGTAGAATGTGTCTCTCTGAGATGTTTTTACCAAAGTAGAAGTATAAAGTAGCAAAAAATAGAAATACTCAACTAAAGTACCTCAAAATAGTACCTTAGTACAGTACTGTAATAAATGTACTGCCTCCATGCTGGTGACAGCCGTGGCTGAAGGTGTTATGTTCTGTGTTGTCTGTAAGTCGTCCGTCCCACCCATTCTGGTGAACGTGACATCTCAAAAATGCCTTGAGGGAGTTTCTTAAAATTTGGCACAAACGTCCACCTGGAGTCAACAATGACCTGAATGACTTTGGTGGTCAAAGGTCAGTGTGACCTCACAAAACGTGTTTTTGGCCATAACCCAAGAATTCATATGCAAATTATGACAGAATTTCAAACAAATGTCAAAAAGGATTAAATTTTGTCTTATATCTAAAAGGTCAAAGGTCAACTTCACTGTGACATTGTAACGTTTTCTGGACATTATTCAGCGTCATATCTCAGGAGCAGAAGGGGAGACATTTGGTCAGATACTGAATTGGTGACTCTAATCTTGAAACTGTGCTGATTGTATAGATCTTCTGTGCTGCCGGGGGGAAGATGTGTGAAGCGTCTATGTTTTACAGACGTGGATGTAAACTGTACGAGAAACTTGACTGGTGCTTGGAGGCAGACAACCAGGAGGCAACTTTAGTTTGAACAGTATTTTGAGGAATAGTATTTTTTCTGCAGGCAGTCAAAGTAAATGTTTTAGAATGAAGATCTCAATGTTATCATTTATTTTCTGAGCTTGATGATCTCATAGAAATACCACCGCTGAACTGCACATCTGAGCTCTCCTTCACTCACAGCAAATTCATATAACAACAGAATTCAGGATCCTTATATCACATTGATCATAGTTTGATTATGTTAAACAAATAAAAAACAATATGTAATCACAGTTTTGTTGTTTTCTCACTTTTTGTCCTCAGAGTGTCGATATGGCTGCTGCCAGCTGTCTGCTGACTGAAGATCAGCTTCTGTGCTCCATCTGTCTGGATGTGTTCACTGATCCAGTCACCATACCATGTGGACACAACTTCTGTAAAAGCTGCATCACTGAACACTGGAATATTAATGTCCCCTATCAGTGTCCAAACTGTAAGAAGCTTTTCTACACCAGACCTGAGCTGCAGGTCAACACGTTCATCTCTGAGATGGCTGCTCAGTTCAGACAGTCAGCTCAACAGAAAGCCAGCAGCAGCAGCTCAGAGCAACAAGTTTCCAAACCAGGAGAAGTTCCCTGTGACATCTGCACTGGAACCAAACTGGCGGCCCTGAAGTCCTGCCTGGTGTGTCTGGAATCCTACTGTGAGACTCACCTGGAGCCTCATCTGACAAGATCAGGACTGAAAAGACATCAGCTGATCGACCCTGTGGAGAACCTGGAAGACAGGATGTGTACAAAGCACGATAAACTGCTGGAGCTGTTCTGTAAGACCGACCAGATGTGTGTCTGCATGCTCTGCACTGTTTCAGGCCACAAGACACATGATGTTGTTCCTCTGAGAGAAGAATATGAAGGAAAGAAGGCCGAGCTGGGGAAGACAGAGGCTGAAATTCAGCAGATGATCCAGAAGAAACGAGTGAAGATTGAGGAGATCAAACACTCAGTGGAGCTCAGTAAGGAAGATGCAGACAGAGAGATAGCAGATGGTGTTCAGGTCTTCACCGCTCTGAAGGAGTCTGTTGAGAGAAGCCAGGCCGAGCTCATGGACACGATCAAAGAGAAGCAGAGAAAGACAGAGACACAGGCTGAAGGCTTCATCAAAGAGCTGGAACAGGAAATCTCTGAGCTGAAGAAGAGAAGCACTGAGGTGCAGCAGCTCTCACGCTCTGAAGACCACCTCCACCTCCTCCAAAGCTTCACGTCCCTGAACACTGCTCCACCCACCAAGGACTGGACAGAGGTCAGCATCCATCCACCTTCATATGAGGGGACTGTGAGGAGAGCTGTGAATCAGCTGGAGGAGACGCTCAGTAAACAGATGAAGAAGTTTCTCAATGAGCTGAAGAGGGTCCAGCAGTCTGCAGTGGATGTGACACTCGATCCTGATACAGCAAATCCCTGGCTCATCCTGTCTGATGATGGAAAACAAGTTAAAACTGGTGATGTAGAGAAGAATCTCCCAAACAATCCAGAGAGATTTGATCCTTGTGTTAGTGTCTTAGCAAAGCAGAGTTTCTCTTCAGAGAGATTTTATTATGAGGTTCAGGTTAAAGGGAAGACTGAGTGGGATTTAGGAGTGGTCAGAGAGTCCATCAACAGGAAGGGACAGATCACACTGAGCCCTGAGAATGGTTACTGGACGATATGGTTGAGGAATGAAAATTACGAAGCTTGTACTGGCCCCTCAGTCAGTCTCTCTCTGATGTCTCGGCCTGAGAAGGTGGGGGTGTTTGTGGATTATGAGGAGGGTCTGGTCTCCTTTTATGATGTTGATGCTGCAGCTCTTATCTACTCCTTTACTGGCTGCTCCTTCACTGAGAAACTCTACCCATACTTCAATCCCAGTCTTAACTATGGTGGTAAAAACTCTGCCCCTCTGATCATCTCTCCTGTCAATCAAGCACGTAGGAGTAGTTTACCTAGAGAGATTGATTTTCCTTTTAAGTTTTAAGTAGGTTGTAAGATTACAAATGAAGGGACAGATTAAGGGATCTCTGTCTGGTGTGTTTTCAGAGGTAAATCAAGGATTAGTTCTTGATTCATTTTGGTAGAAAAAGAATTGACATTAACTTTAAACATCAACAGAATCTGATCCTAAAACATTGAGCTGCAGTGGTTTTACACACCAGAGAAGAAGAAAAATTTTGTCTCAACTGTCTGTTGTGTTATTTTCATTTTATTTTGTCCACTTCTCTGCAGACTGTTTGTACAGCTTCAACAAAGTCAACAAAAACTCAAGGAATGAAAACAAACAAAGTTTTCACTGGATGCATTTTTGTCTTTACATTTACTCAAGTACTGTACTTATGTAAAATACAAGTGTGTGAAAACTGCCTGTGAGTATTTCAGTGTTATGCTGCTTTATTCTTGCTGATACTTCTGTACTTTACTGAAGTGAAATTTTAAATGCAGGACTGCTGCTTGTCATGAAGTATTTTTCAGTGGTGGAATCAAACTAAGTACATTTACTGGAGTACTGTCATTAGGTACACATTCAAGGTACTTGTATTTAACCTGAGTAACTTTATACTTCTCCTCCACTACATCTCAGAGGTCAATATTGTACTTTTTACTGCACTACATTTGTCTGACAGCTTTAGTTCCTTCCTGTCCAGTGAAAACCATGTATCTCCAGATGTGTTGATGTTGAATGTTTGTGATCAACTGAAGGATGAAGTGTTCCTTTATGAGCTGAGAAAATTCTCCTCCTTCTGAAGCTCAATAAACTCTTTAAAAACCCTCTTGGATCAGCTGGAAAAGTTGTCGTCACAAAGCTGGAAACAGGCTGTTTTTCTGACTGTTTAGAGATACGTGGTTCTCACAGGCAGTGGAGCTGTCAGGGATTTTTGGCCCCATGAAAAGATATGACATGAGGCCCCACCACCACAGGCCACGTCAACCCTGCACAAATATGGCAACATGATATGATGAAGTATTCATTGACCCAGTAGTGTGCAAAGTTTGCAGTGCGGCGTGGCATAGGCAGTACAGGTGAATACTGAGGGCGCCATCATCCATAGGGGGCGCCACAGATGGGGGAAGAGAAAAAAATCTAAATGTTTATGTTTTACTATTTTTTACTAAAACTGTTACTACTGTTATTTTGAAATATGACATGAGGCCACGACAACATAACGACACAGCAAAGCCTACTAAATAACAGAGAGGCCTTTTTTCTGGGTTCCTGCCGCCCCCCCTCCCCAGCTCGTTACACTTCACCTGCTCTCTGGGAAGATGGGCGGAGTTATCTGACGTCACATGAACCTTGAAACATGCTGTTAAGTTATCATGTCAAAACGACTCAACTACCACGACACTACTGAGAGGAGTGTATGTGGAGAGAAAGAACATGAAACCAGCAGGAGGAGAGCTCGTTAGGTTAGCTGTTAGCTGTTAGCAGTTAGCAGTTAACTGTTAGCAGTTAGCAGTTAGCTGTTAGTTATTATTTCCTCTAAGCAGCCAGTGGCCTCGTCCAACAGCTTAGAGAGGTTGCATCGATTCACATTGTGATACGTTCAAGCTCTATTCAGTAAAAATGAGTATTGGGTGAAGGTAAATTCCAATGTTGTCATGATGTGTTCACTGTAATCTTGTAAAATGTAGCTTTTGGTGAGAAACTTGAGTAAATCAGCTGTTTGAAGGAGAAATGTGTTGATGTTTTCACAGCACTATAAAACAGATATTAGAGAGGGAATTATGATGTATCATATATAGTAAAAAGACTTTATGCAGATTTTTTAAAACATATTTTTCATGTGAAAGAAGGTTATGTTAAAGGTTGTTTCATAAATGTGTTTTATTGAATTTTTGCTCATTCAAAGGTGTGAAGTGTAATAAAGGACTAAATGACCTGGAAAAAAAGAAACATCAATATAAAAACATTGGTGTCAGCTGTTGGTGAAATTGTTATTTTAAACATTGGTTTCAGTATCAGCCCAAAATTAAAAATGGGTGCATGCCTAGTTCAACAAGAAAGTTAATTTGTACATTTTATGATTATTTTACAGTGTCATATATTATTTTATTGTTGATTCTTCTGAACAAGTTCATTTGTAATTGTTTTTTTATTGATTATTGATTTATATGATTATCACAACACATGTACAACATGTCAGTGAAGTGAGGGAATCTACTGAACGAGTGCCATTTCTGTCACCGGGACATTACATGTGTAAATGTGCATGAAAATTAACTGTAAAATACATTTTATTATTAAGCAAAATGTCCTGCACATTGTTCCAAATGCAAATTTTAGAAATATAATTTAAAACATTAAATAAATTACCAAGAACACTGAAAATGGCATTTCTGGCATGTCCCCAGCCTCTAACTCTCCTCTTCACCATGAAATATAATTATTAAAATCCTTCAGAAATCTTTTTTTTTTTTTTTGCATTATTGTGTGACTCTATATCCAATCTCTGCTTTGCATATATTTTATTTACAAAAAGTCCATAATATTTTAGTTAAATAATGCCTTTTATTCGTGTCCCTCAGTTTTCACTCCGTCCTGTTACCCTAACACCTCGTCCCTTCTGGAACGAATGGAACATTCCTGAAGTCACATGTTCAACAGGAAGTTGCTTCATTTGAAACTTGTGAAGGCCACGGGAAGACCAACAATAAGTTCTCTCATTTACTTTTCTGTATATTTGATGATATGTTAGCTCTGAGTGAATGGGTCATTTATGGCGTACAGTCCTGTTACCTGAGTTCTTTGTTAGATGCTATTTGTTTATTTTAGAAATACTATTTTTTGGTTAATCACAACATTGTGCTCTGTGACTGCATGCTGTTAGCATAGATGCTATGTGGCTATATTTTGTGTGTTTGCTAATTCTATGCTAAAAACTCAGTCCTGTTACTTTCAGTCTTGTTACTTATATAAAGAGTAACAGGACTGAGTATTGTCCTCTATGGAGTTATCAGTGAGAATATAAGTTGATAACATATATCAAATCTGATTTTTCAGTTTTACTGTGGAAATCACTTCAGTTGTTGACATTTAATATCAGTTTTACAATGTGAATACCTTATAAGGAGCCAGTCCACCACCAAGTGCTGCTACCTCCTTCACTGTGAAGTACAAACACAAAAGTTAGTTCTGTTATTTTATCCAGAAATCTTTGACTGTCTGTACTGTGAGTAGAGACTAGAGTGCAACGATGATCAGAACAGTCATTATTCTACATTCTTTCATTGTGTTCACTTCTAGATGATGTTGAAGTTAACAATTCATCAGTCTGCTGGGGAGTCCTGGAACCCCTGAAGGACTCCTGGTGGTACCAGAACCACACATTGAGAACCACTGGTGTAGCACATCAACACACACACACACACACACACACACACACACACACACACACACACACACACACACACACACACACACACACACTCCTGTATCTATCTACTGTATATATCAATTATGTTTGCTCCATCATTTATCTCAGTCTTTATAAACTGTACGATGAAAAAATGGATAAACCTTGAGGTTCGGGTCTGCATTAAAACGGAAAAATGTATTCGCATTTTTCTAAAAAGTACAACTTGTGTGTATGTAAAGTCATTTTTAGTCACAAATATCAATTATTTGAGCGTGCAACAAACCTATTCTGCAAAATAAACAATTAATTGAGGGGAAAGCAAAGGAATTAGTTGAAATGCTTTTAACAATGCCTTTTAAATGACACATGAATTTTGGTAACAGGACTGAGAAAAATGAAACCATCTTTTGCTGAAAAGTCTTCTAAAAAAAGAAATAAAATAGTTGGAGATGGACCAGTATACATTTTGAGCAGTTAAATATCTATGTTCTTGGATTAATTGTTTAAAAAAGATAAAAAATTTACAACTAGCAAATAGCACCCAGTCGGTGACACCCAATCAGACAACTGATTTAGGATGAACAGCTTTCTAAAAGTTTGCCTGGAATGATTCAATGGCGGCTGAAAGAGGAGCAAAATGTAAACACTCAGATGTTTCTGTGAAGATATGAACTTCATGCTACAAACATATGATGATCTTATAGAATATGATGCATTGCTGTAGATGAAACTACCCAACAGGATATAAAGGAGTTGAAATGAGCACAAGCTGAAACATCTACAGCAGTAAAATGACACATACACATGAATGCAGCAGGAATATGAATCCAAAAACATCAGATAGAATAAAAGACTGACAGCAGGGAAGACTTTACTGCACTATCAGTCATTTGACACATACTTATAATAAATGTTCCTGATGAAACTTTGACTGAGGGAAGGATTTGAACACAGGATGTTTACCTGTAGTGGAGTATTGTCACAGTGTGGTATTAGTACTTTGACTTCAGTAAAGGATGTGAATACTTCCTCCACCTCTCCCTCTTGGTGACGGCCCACTGAGAGGTGGAGCAACAGTGAAAGAGGAGAGCTTTAAAGTCCTGAAATCAAAGTGAAAGTTAGTGTGAGCGACAGCAGAGCTGCAGTGGAGACGAGTCTCTCTGTTTCTCTCTAAAGAAACATTCAACTGAATCCAGCAGGTTTTCCTCAACAACAAACACTGGTGAGTTCACTGTCCTACAGAGGTTTCAAAGGTTCATATGAAAAATGTTTAGCCTGCTTTCAAATATTTTCACTCTAATAACAATATAAGCAGCAGTGTAGCAGTATTGTTATATTATTTGATGTTTGATGTGACAGTAATGGAGAGTTAGTTTAACAGAGTTTGATTATTTTTGAAGCTTTTATTTGAATAACTAAAGTTTTCAGGTGGACTTTAACAGTGAACTCTGTTTTTATCTGTGAAACAACACCAGCTAACACTCCCCACTGCAGACCAGTCACACTTGTTTCCCCACATGTTTTCATGGGCTGGTACATTTCATTGGTTGCTTGTTACCATGGCGACCAATTAATGCCAGCCCAAATAAGCCCTGAGGAAATGCAGTTATCCTTCATATTCATATACTATGCAGACCTGCACAAACAGCATATTTATCAGATTTCAGATGAATGTCTGATGTTACTCATATTGATGTTATCTCTTCCAACCTTCCTGTGTCACTGACAGCATCCCAGGTAGGTGTGCAGACCAGGTGTAAACATAGTGCAGATGGGATTTACAGGAGACACATGCAACATTGTGGTGGGAGCAATAAAGATGAATGAAATAAAGGCCTTTATATAACTGAAAAATGATTACTATGAAGGAGAATGGAGCAATTAGGCTGTTATTAATGAACACAATATCTGATGAGTGAAACACAAACAAACAGTGGATGAAGAGTTTTGCTTTGTGTTCATGAAACTTGAACGTGACCATCGATTAAAATCACTTCAGGCTGCAACAATGTTTAACTGTGAGTTTACATCAGTCTCATCTCATAGAAATACCACCGCTGAACTGCACATCTGAGCTCTCCTTCACTCACAGCAAATTCATATAACAACAGAATTCAGGATCCTTCTATTACATTGATCATAGTTTGATTATGTTAAACAAATAAAAAACAATATGTAATCACAGTTTTGTTGTTTTCTCACTTTTTGTCCTCAGAGTGTCGATATGGCTGCTGCCAGCTGTCTGCTGACTGAACATCAGTTTCTGTGCTCCATCTGTCTGGATGTGTTCACTGATCCAGTCACCACACCATGTGGACACAACTTCTGTAAAAGCTGCATCATTGAACATTGGAATATTAATGTCCCCTATCAGTGTCCAAACTGTAAGAAGCTTTTCTACACCAGACCTGAGCTGCAGGTCAACACGTTCATCTCTGAGATGGCTGCTCAGTTCAGACAGTCAGCTCAACAGAAAGCCAGCAGCAGCAGCTCAGAGCAACGAGTTTCCAAACCAGGAGAAGTTCCCTGTGACGTCTGCACTGGAACCAAACTGGCGGCCCTGAAGTCCTGCCTGGTGTGTCTGGTCTCCTACTGTGAGACTCACCTGGAGCCTCATCTGACAGCTTCAGGCCTGAAGAGACATCAGCTGATCGACCCTGTGGAGAACCTGGAAGACAGGATGTGTACAAAGCACGATAAACTGCTGGAGCTGTTCTGTAAGACCGACCAGATGTGTGTCTGCGCGCTCTGCACTGTTTCAGACCACAAGACACATGATGTTGTTCCTCTGAGAGATGAATATGAAGGAAAGAAGGCCAAGCTGGGGAAGACAGAGGCTGAAATTCAGCAGATGATCCAGAAGAGACGAGTGAAGATTGAGGAGATGAAACACTCAGTGGAGCTCAGTAAGGAAGATGCAGACAGAGAGATAGCAGATGGTGTTCAGGTCTTCACCGCTCTGAAGGAGTCTGTTGAGAGAAGCCAGGCCGAGCTCATGGACACGATCAAAGAGAAGCAGAGAAAGACAGAGAAACAGGCTGAAGGCATTATCAAAGAGCTGGAACAGGAAATCTCTGAGCTGAAGAAGAGAAGCACTGAGGTGGAGCAGCTCTCATGCTCTGAAGACCACCTCCACCTCCTCCAAAGCTTCATGTCCCTGAACACTGCTCCACCCACCAAGGACTGGACAGAGGTCAGCGTCCGTCCACCTTCATATGAGGGGACTGTGAGGAGAGCTGTGAATCAGCTGGAGGAGACACTCAGTAAACAGATGAAGAAGCTTCTCACTGAGGCTGAGCTGAAGAGGATCCAGCAGTCTGCAGTGGATGTGACACTCGATCCTGATACAGCACATCCCAACCTCAACCTGTCTGATGATGGAAAACAAGTTAAAACTGGTGGTGTAAAAAAGAAACTCCCAAACAATCCAGAGAGATTTGTTTATTGTGTTTGTGTCTTAGCAAAGCAGAGTTTCTCTTCAGGAAGATTTTATTATGAGGTTCAGGTTAAAGGGAAAACTGACTGGGCTTTAGGAGTGGCCAGAGAGTCCATCAACAGGAAGGGACAGATCACACTGGGCCCTCAGAATGGTTACTGGACGATATGGTTGAGGAAGAAAAATGAGTACGAAGCTTGTGGTGATCCTGCAGTCAGTCTCTCTCTGAAGTCTCGGCCTGAGAAGGTGGGGGTGTTTGTGGATTATGAGGAGGGTCTGGTCTCCTTTTATGATGTTGATGCTGCAGCTCTTATCTACTCCTTTACTGGCTGCTCCTTCACTGAGAAACTCTACCCATTCTTCAGTCCCAGTCTTAACTATGGTGGTATAAACTCTGCCCCTCTGATCATCTCTCCTGTCAATCAAGCACGTAGGAGTAGTTTACATAGAGATATTTCATTCTAACTAAAACTAACAGCGTCAGTCACAAAAAGTAAAACAACCATGTGATTTTCTACAGAAAGATTCACTCTCATTTAATGTAATAAATGTATATTATTGGTGATGTACTGTGAATACATTGTTGATTTTTTAGATTCTGATCAATGTGGTTTTTCCTTTTTTTCTGTAACTGTTTTTATTTGATGTGTCACGTTGCTACTTACTACTACAACACAAAGATTTCATCACACTGCTGATATTATCTCATGTATAGTCTTTTTAAATATACTCTTTATTTGTCAGAATGATAGTCCCTTAAAGGAGTTGGACTACTTCTCATGGAAAGAAAAGAAGAAAGGAAGTGTCATCTTTACAATAGCTACTGTTGGTCCCTCCCACCCCATCTCATGTATAGTCTGATTTATTCTAATGACTTCATTACCTGCCTTCAAGACTGTTGAATCATCACAAACAAATGTGCTCAGAAATAAGAAGCATTTGCACCTTTCTTAAATGTCACTGTGCCAAATTCAGAACTTTATATTGTCTGATAATTGTATATAGATAAGAAGTGTTGTCATGCACACTTTATTTGTTAAGAGCTTTTAAAATAAGATGTTTTAAGGATTCAAGTTTTGTGCTACTTTATTCTTCTACTTCACCACATTTAAAACTAAAATATTGTATTTTTCACTTCACAATATTTTTTTTTCTAATAAACTTTTTACAAATAAAACATGATCAGTTTATAAAATATGATCCATCGTGGTCTGTTCATTGTATAAAGATAAAAGTGTTGTTATGCACACTTTATTTGTTAAGAGCTTTTCAAAATAAGATGTTTTAAGCATTTCAGTTTTGACCTTTGCAAAGTGCGATCAGTTTGTAAAATATGATCCATTGTTACAGATTAAACTACTAAAAGTATATGAAGTAGTTAAAATGAGCTCCACCATGACCAACAACAACATTAAAGTACTGCTTACAAATGAATTCATTAAAATGATGCAGTAATACAATAACACTGACAGTATTCACTCTGCATCATGTGTACTTTTACTTTTCATACTCTAAGTACATTTTGTTGCTGATACTTCTGTACTTTTACTGAGGGAAGGATTTGAACACATGATGTTTACCTGTAGTGGAGTATTGTCACAGTGTGGTATTAGTACTTTGACTTCAGTAAAGGATGTGAATACTTCCTCCACCTCTCCCTCTTGGTGACGGCCCACTGAGAGGTGGAGCAACAGTGAAAGAGGAGAGCTTTAAAGTCCTGAAATCAAAGTGAAAGTTAGTGTGAGCGACAGCAGAGCTGCAGTGGAGACGAGTCTCTCTGTTTCTCTCTAAAGAAACATTCAACTGAATCCAGCAGGTTTTCCTCAACAACAAACACTGGTGAGTTCACTGTCCTACAGAAACTAAATACACTAAATATGTGGTCAAAGTTTAGTTCAAACCACAATCTGACTGTTTTACATCTGTTTTACCATATAAAGAATATTATACCATAGAAATGTGTCAGTTTAGATAAAAACAACATGTGAATTTAGCCAGAAATACAAAACAGAGGTAAAAACCAAACCACAGTGACTGAACTACAGTCACAGCTAGCATTAGCTTAAAGCTAATTTACAGGCCTGTCTCCTGTATGAACTGAAAACCTGAGCTCGACTCAAACAGGGAGTTGCACTCAGAGCCGTAGCCAGGACAAATGGAGAAGGAGATTTTTATTTCGCTCTACTTCCTCAGACGCTTCAATAAAACAAATAATAAAGACAAACCCTGGCTGAATATATCACAGTAAATTGTAATACTTGTGTTCAGTTGATATTAAAATGATTATTCTACTTCAACAAGAAATACACTCCAATAACAATAGAAGCAGCAGTGTATCAGTATTATTATCTCATTTCATGATGTGACAGTAACAGAGTGATCACATTGTGCTTCTTATGAAGCTGAAGTTCAATTCTGATTCAGCAGTTAAGGGAAAAGTTAAGGGAAATGTAAAATACATTGCTGAGCGACTGATCTTCTGCTTCCTGCAGCTCTTACTGTTGTGAATGCATGTTAGACATTTTAGCTAAAGCCTTTATATTGTCTGAAACCAACTTTCACATTTGTGAAAATGTTTTATTCTCTTTGTAAAAATCCAAGAATGTGAGATATTACTTTGTTTGTCACCTTGAGAACACATGAAACCAGGTCCAAATCAGAAACCCACTTAGATGGGTCTAAATCTGGAGTAGATTTTCCCAGAGAGGCTGAACATTATTTAAAACACAGTTTCAGATTTGTAAACCCTTGACTTCATTTGTGATGATGCAAAATGGAAATTTAACTGCAGTGAATCTGTCCAGGTCCAATGTGGTCCACATGTGAAAAACACAGTCAAATCTGCTTTTATGCATTTTTACAAAAAGAATCAAAGTGTCAGAAAACTGAAACTGTCTTTAATGAAGCAATATTACACCAGAGCGTGTGCTTTAATGTCATTTGTGTCACGACAGTGATCCTCATCACTGTCGTGACACAATAACCCATTTTAGGTGGCTTTTTGCTCTCATTTTCATCAATTTCCTCCCTCTCATCCACTATAATTCTACTTGGTGATTTCAACATATATATATAAACAATTCTAATAACTACTTCACCAAAGACTTCATATCTTGCTTGGACAGCTTTGGGTTACAGCAGTTTATCAACTTTCCCACACACTCAAAAGGTCATATTTTGGACCTTATCTGCTGCTCTGGTGTTACTCCCTCCAATTACTCAGCAGTTAATCTCCCCATTTCTGACCACATGCTCATTTCATTCACTGTTAATGTCAATCTATCCAAAACTAAACTGTCTCGCACCATCTCATTCCGTAACATTAAGGACATTAACTTAACTACACTACACACTGGTATTGCCAATCTTCCCTGCATCAACCCCACATCCACTCCAGATGAACTGCTCTCCCACTACAATAATGGCCTCCACAATCTCCTGGACACCCTGGCACCTTTAAAAACACGGACTTTCTCCTTCACCCAATCTGCACCTTGGTTTACACCCGAACTCCGCCAGATCAAAGCCAAATGTCGACAACTGGAACGCCTCAGCAGAAAAACCGGTCTCACTGTTCATAAGGACATGTTCAAGAATCACATTCTCTTCTATAAGGACCCACTCTCTACTGCAAAATCCACCTACTATGCAGATCTAATCAGACAAGGCCATGGAAACACTCAAGCATTATTCACCCTGGTTAACAAAACACTACACTCACCAGACTGTCTCCCTCCCCATTTCTACTCAACTGACTTCTGTAATTCCATTGTGGCATTTTACAACACAAAGATCGACAGTGTTCATCAGCAACTAGCCCCTCTCATTTCAGCCCCTTCACCCTTCCCAGCTTTCCAAATCCCTTTGCTCCCACCCCTTCTCCAGTTTCAAACTTCCCTCTGTTGCTGACATATCAGATCTCATCCACAAATCCAAACCATCTACCTGTCAGCTTGATCCTCTCCCTACCTCTCTGGTCAAAGCCTCCATCCAGTCTCTGACCCTTCTAATTACTGCTATTGTCCATTCCTCTTTCACCTCTGGTATTGTTCCCTCATCTCTCAAATCTGCCATAGTAACCCCAATTCTCAAGAAACCTGGTGCTGACCCCAACAATCTCAACAACCTTCGTCCCATCTCCAATCTCCCTTCCTCTCCAAAATCCTGGAAAAAACTGTTGCATCTCACGTTCATAATCACCTCTCTCTCAGTAACGTCTATGAACAATTCCAGTCTGGCTTTCGTCCATCTCACAGCACTGAAACTGCCTTAGTCAAGATCACCAACAACCTCCTCATGGCTGCTTACACTGGACTCATTACCATCCTCATCCTCCTCGACCTGAGTGCGGCCTTTGACACAACCTCCATCCTCATAGACAGATGAGCTATCCGACACACCCCTGGACTGGTTTAAATCAAATCTCTCTGGCCGCACACAGCAGGTTCAACTGAAAAAACTGCAACTTGTTCAAAACTCTGCCGCCAGAATCATCACCAGTACCCCCTCTTCCAGTCATATAACACCTGTCCTGCAGCAGCTCCATTGGCTTCCTATCAAATACCGCATCACCTATAAAATCCTTCTTCTCACCTTCAAGGCCATCAACAACCTCGCCCCTCAGTATCTTGCTGAGCTCCTTCACATTAACATACCCACCCGTACTCTCAGGTCATCCTCTTGCATCCAACTCACCCTCTCACGTGCTCGCCTATCCACCATGGGGTCGAGAGCCTTCAGCTGCTCGGCCCCCCGCCTCTGGAACTCACTGCCACAGGACATACAACTCTCAGACTCTGTCACCACCCTCAAATCCTGCCTTAAAACTCACCTCTTCAGACAAGTATATTCACTCTAAACTTGGAACTGGAATGACCTCACTGTTGCACTTTACTGTTTTATGTATTGCACTTTGTTATGTTTTTGATTGACTGTCATGTTTTTATTAATTGTTTTTATTGTCCTTTTGTACGGTGACCTTGAGTGTCCTGAAAGGTGCCTATAAATAAAATGTATTATTATTATTATTATTATTATTATTATTATTTGTCATCTCTTCAGGTCATTTAAAATAAAGAAGAAAAAATGTTTCAGATATATTAGTTGAATAAATGTTGACCTCCAGTGTGTTTATACTAACATATTAGGCTATGTAATATTTTCAGGATTGTGAGTTTTTCTGTAGATTTTAGCCCATACACATGAACACATATAGAGCATGTGTGTGTCCAGTATGAACCAAAGCAACAGCAGCAGCCTCATCTTCTTCCAAACATTCATTAAACTGAGTCGGCCGTATGGATCAAAGTTAAAAACAAAACCATCTATTCCAAGGCTTTGTAGCCTTCTGGTTTTTGCTCTGGCAGTTACACGTTGCCATGGAAATGGCGAAGTGATATTTTTAGTGATGAGCCAGGTGTGCTGTTCTGCTGATCTGAGAATGTTGTAAATGTCTTGTTGACCAATCAGATCGCTTGGTCAGAGCTACTTGTTGTATAATTAATATTTAGCCTCTCTGTGATCATCTCGTCCAGATTTGATCTGTCTAAGCACAGCAGTGGTTTTTGAAACAGACCAGAGGCCTGTACTACAAAGCAGGATTTGGAGTTAGCGAGGTAACTTCAGGGTTAACTCTGGGTGTTCAGTACTACCAAGCTGGTTCTCTTTTTAGCGGAATAAATAACCATGGCAACTGATGCTCAACATCTAATCTGCTCCGGAGCAGGTTAACCTAAGGGTATGGGATCACAGCTTGTCAACACCCCGACCTCTGGCCAATCAGATGACTGAAGAAAAAAGTATCCATGAATGAAAGTCCGGAGTGACAGGTAGAAAAGAGGAGCCTATATGCTGTTATAGGTCAGTAGAATCACGTAATATTTCCAGGGCTCTGTTTCCACTGGTTTTAACACAGAGCTTCTGACAAACACAGAGATTATTTTTCCTTATACACTGTGAGGGTCCAAAGGACAGAGGGATGTCGTATGCTGTAAAGCCCTCTGAGGCAAACTGTGATTTGTGATATTGGGCTTTATAAATGAACTTGAATTGAATTGAAATTGAAATTTACACTATGAACACGTGATTTTAGCACTACTTGAAATTATTGAGTTTATTTTAATCTGCAGTGACAGTGCTGTGACTTTTACACTCTGATTCATCACTGCAGCTCAAAATAACATGAGACACCTGTGTGATGAGAACTAGGATAAAACAGATAATATTTTATTAGTAAAATAATCCACACACTGTTAATTGGCTCCTGTTATTATAAATGCCTAATTTCAGTCAGACAGACCTCATCAGTTATTAACTACTTTTCCAGCCTTTACTTCAGCAGCAGAAACAGTCTGGTGTTACTTTAAAGTGTTTATGTGACATATTCAGAGTAGTATTATCATCATCCAACTACACAGCAAAAAATACTCCATACTAATGTCACATACAGCTCAGCGATACTTGCACGTAATTTAACTGTCTCGGTCGATGGTGAATTTTTGAATGCAGTTTTCAATGTTTGTAGTGTTTCCGTTTAAGATTACAGAGATTATCATTTACATCCCACACCACCGAAATTTTACCGTCTCACAGTCGCAGACACTTTCAGTACCGTTTCATCTCACATCATATGAATCAGCCTCCTTCATTCATGGTTCTGATGGTGACACTCATAATTAATAGCCCTGCCTCTTTCACATGAACGCGCTCGTGGCTGGAGAGGAAAACCCAGAGTTGACTGAATTGGTTGATATAAGCTTTGTAGTACTGGTTATCCAGACGGCCAATGTTAGGGTTAGTCACACCAGATAATGAGAAGATATCCTGGGTAACCTGAACTGACTTTGTAGTAGAGGCCTCTGGTCCAATGTGGTCTTCATGTGAGAAAAACAAAAAATCAAAAACAAACAAAACAACAACCCAAAAACAGTGAAATAGTGAAATCTTTTTTTTTTTTTTCCACAAATAGAATGAAGGTCACAAAACTAAACGTGTGTTTCAGACAGCGCAAACACTTTACCTAAACCTTTATTAATGAACACAGTATCTGATGACTGAAACACAAACAATCTTTGATTTATTTGTTGATTCTATTTTTTTATTCTTAATCTGAATCTGTAAAGTCATTAATGGGATGAAATGAATGTAGTGGAGGAATAAGTAGAATGTGTCTCTCTGAGATGTTTTTACCAAAGTAGAAGTATAAAGTAGCAAAAAATAGAAATACTCAACTAAAGTCCCTCAAAATAGTACCTTAGTACAGTACTGTAATAAATGTACTTAGTTACTTTCCATCTCTCTCTCTCATGTTTTTTGTGTCATCTCAAAAATGCCTTGAGGGAATTTGTTCAAATTTGGCACAAACGTCCACCTGGAGTCAACAATGACCTGATTGACTTTGGTGGTCAAAGGTCACTGTGACCTCACAAAGTATGTTTTTGGCCATAACCCAAGAATTCATATGCAAATTATGACAGAATTTCACACAAATGTCAAAAAGGATAAAATTATGTCTTATATCTAAAAGGTCAAAGGTCAACTTCACTGTGAAACTGTAACGTTCTGCACTTTTCTGGACATTATTCAGCGTCATATCTCAGGAGCAGAAGGGGAGACATTTGGTCAGATACTGAATTGGTGACTCTAATCTTGAAACTGTGCTGATTGTATAGATCTTCTGTGCTGCCGGGGAGAAGATGTGTGAAGCGTCTATGTTTTACAGACGTGGATGTAAACTGTACGAGAAACTTGACTGGTGCTTGGAGGCAGACAACCAGGAGGCAACTTTAGTTTGAACAGTATTTTGAGGAATAGTATTTTTTCTGCAGGCAGTCAAAGTAAATGTTTTAGAATGAAGATCTCAATGTTATCATTTATTTTCTGAGTTTGATGATCTCATAGAAATACCACCGCTGAACTGCACATCTGAGCTCTCCTTCACTCACAGCAAATTCATATAACAACAGCATTCAGGATCCTTATATTACATTGATCATAGTTTGATTATGTTAAACCAATAAAAAACAATATGTAATCACAGTTTTGTTGTTTTTTCACTTTTTGTCCTCAGAGTGTCGATATGGCTGCTGCCAGCTGTCTGCTGACTGAAGATCAGTTTCTGTGCTCCATCTGTCTGGATGTGTTCACTGATCCAGTCACCACACCATGTGGACACAACTTCTGTAAAAGCTGCATCACTGAACACTGGAATATTAGTGTCCCCTATCAGTGTCCAAACTGTAAGAAGCTTTTCTACACCAGACCTGAGCTGCAGGTCAACACGTTCATCTCTGAGATGGCTGCTCAGTTCAGACAGTCAGCTCAACAGAAAGCCAGCAGCAGCAGCTCAGAGCAACAAGTTTCCAAACCAGGAGAAGTTCCCTGTGACATCTGCACTGGAACCAAACTTAAGGCCCTGAAGTCCTGCCTGGTGTGTCTGGCCTCCTACTGTGAGACTCACCTGGAGCCTCACCTGACGATGTCAGGTCTGAAAAGACATCAGCTGATCGACCCTGTGGAGAACCTGGAAGACAGGATGTGTATGAAGCATGATAAACTGCTGGAGCTGTTCTGTAAGACCGACCAGATGTGTGTCTGCATGCTCTGCACTGTTTTAGACCACAAGACACATGATGTTGTTCCTCTGAGAGATGAATATGAAGGAAAGAAGGCCGAGCTGGGGAAGACAGAGGCTGAAATTCAGCTGATGATCCAGAAGAGGCAACTGAAGATTGAGGAGATGAAACACTCAGTGGAGCTCAGTAAGGAAGATGCAGACAGAGAGATAGCAGATGGTGTTCAGGTCTTCACCGCTCTGAAGAAGTCTGTTGAGAGAAGCCAGGCCGAGTTCATGGACACGATCAAAGAGAAGCAGAGAAAGACAGAGACACAGGCTGAAGGCTTCATCAAAGAGCTGGAACAAGAAATCTCTGAGCTGAAGAAGAGAAGCACTGAGATGGAGCAGCTCTCACGCTCTGAAGACCACCTCCACCTCCTCCAAAGCTTCATGTCCCTGAACATTGCTCCACCCACCAAAGACTGGACAGAGGTCAGCGTCCATCCACCTTCATATGAGGGGACTGTGAGGAGAGCTGTGAATCGGCTGGAGAAGACGCTCAGTAAACAGATGAAGAAGTTTCTCGCCGAGGCCGAGCTGAAGAGGGTCCAGCAGTCTGCAGTGGATGTGATACTCGATCCTGATACAGCACATCCCAAACTCATCCTGTCTGATGATGGAAAACAAGTTAAAAGTGGTGATGTAAAGAAGAAACTCCCAAACAATCCAGAGAGATTTGATCTTTGTGTTAATGTCTTAGCAAAGCAGAGTTTCTCTTCAGGAAGATTTTATTATGAGGTTCAGGTTAAAGGGAAGACTGACTGGGCTTTAGGAGTGGCCAGAGAGTCCATCAACAGGAAGGGACAAATCACAGCGACTCCTCAGGATGGTTACTGGATGATATGTTTGAGGAATGAAAATGAGTACAAAGCTCTTGCCGGCCCTGCAGTCAGTCTCTCTCTGATGTCTCGGCCTGAGAAGGTGGGGGTGTTTGTGGATTATGAGGAGGGTCTGGTCTCCTTTTATGATGTTGATGGTGCAGCTCTTATCTACTCCTTCACTGGCTGCTCCTTCACTGAGAAACTCTACCCATACTTCAGTCCATTTCTTAATTTTGGTGGTAAAAACTCTGCCCCTCTGATCATCTCTCCTGTCAATCAAGCACGTAGGAGAAGTTTACAGGGAGATTGTATTTTAATTTAAACCAACAGCGTCAGTCACACAAAGTTGAACAACCATTTGATTTTCCACAGAAAGATTCACTCTCATTTAATGTAATAAATGTATATTATTGGTGATGTACTGTGAATACATTGTTGATTTTTTAGATTCTGATCAATGTGGTTTTTCCTTTTTTTCTGTAAATGTTTTGATTTGATGTGTCACGTTGCTACTTACTACTACAACACAAAGGTTTCATCACACTGCTGATATTATCTCATGTATAGTCTTTTTAAATATACTCTTTATTTGTCAAAATGATAGTCCCTTAAAGGAGTTGGGCTACTTCTCATGGAAAGAAAAGAAGAAAGGAAGTGTCGTCTTTACAGTTGCTACTGTTGGTCCCTCCCACCCCATCTCATGTATAGTCTGATTTATTCTAATGACTTCATCATGTTTTAAGGATTCAAGTTTTGTGCTACTTTATTCTTCTACTTCACCACATTTAAAACGAAAATATTGTATTTTTCACTTCACCACAGTTTTTTCTTCTAATAAACTTTTTACAAATAAAACATGATCAGTTTATAAAATATGATCCATCGTTGTCTGTTCATTGTATAAAGATAAAAGTGTTGTCATGCACACTTTATTTGTTAAGAGCTTTTCAAAATAAGATGTTTTAAGCATTTCAGTTTTGACCTTTGCAAAGTGCGATCAGTTTGTAAAATATGATCCATTGTTACAGATTAAACTACTAAAAGTATATGAAGTAGTTAAAATGAGCTCCACCATGACCAACAACAACATTAAAGTACTGCTTACAAATGAATTCATTAAAATGATGCAGTAATACAATTACACTGACAGTATTCACTCTGCATCATGTGTACTTTCCTCCACCTCTTCCTCTTGGTGACGGCCCACTGAGAGGTGGAGCAACAGTGAAAGAGGAGAGCTTTAAAGTCCTGAAATCAAAGTGAAAGTTAGTGTGAGCGACAGCAGAGCTGCAGTGGAGACGAGTGTCTCTGTTTCTCTCTAAAGAAACATTCAACTGAATCCAGCAGGTTTTCCTCAACAACAAACACTGGTGAGTTCACTGTCCTACAGAGGTTTCAAAGGTTCATATGAAAAATGTTTAGCCTGCTTTCAAATATTTTCACTCTAATAACAATATAAGCAGCAGTGTAGCAGTATTGTTATATTATTTGATGTTTGATGTGACAGTAATGGAGAGTTAGTTTAACAGAGTTTGATTATTTTTGAAGCTTTTATTTGAATAACTAAAGTTTTCAGGTGGACTTTAACAGTGAACTCTGTTTGTATCTGAAACAACACGAGCTAACACTCCCCACTGCAGACCAGTCAGACTTGTTTCCCCACATGTTTTCATAGGCTGATACATTTAATTGGTTGCTTGTTACCATGACGACCAATTAATGCCAGCCCAAATAAGCCCTGAGGAAAGGCAGTTATCCTTCATATTCATATACTATGCAGACCTGCACAAACAGCATATTTATCAGATTTCAGATGAATGTCTGATGTTACTCATATTGATGTTATATTCTGTTTATATCCTGCTTACAAAGGCTCACCCAACAAACAACACGTATAATAAACTCCTCACTTAAGTCAGGCATATTTTCCACAGTGTTCAAGACCTCAGTGGTAAAACCTGTTTTCAAAAAAATCCAATCCAGATTACTCAGACTTTAACAATTACAGACCGATTTTAAATCTACCTTTTTGTTGCAAAATTTTGGAGAGAATTGTTTTTAATCAATGACTAGTTCATTTGATATTGTGAAGCAGCAGTCTAAAATGCTCAAACGAGACTTTACTGATCTGTTGAACACAGTCAGCTCTCTGGATGCTGAGGTTTTTATCAGTGGCCCTCTACCACCAGTCAGAAGAGGAGTTGAGAGATTTAGCAGATTGCTAGCACTAAGCACATGGCTTTCCACTACATGTGATGCCCATTCAGTGCATTTTATAGACAATTATAGGCATCTTTTTAAGCAAGATGGACTTTCCCTAAATAGGTCAGGAGTCAGACTGTTTGCTTCCAACCTATCTTTCTCCCTGCGTCACCAATCTGCTCCGTCCGCCAAGGACACGAGACAAGAAGAACCAAAACAGACGGGAGAGAAAACTCAACATGGAGAAGAGCCAGCACAGCCCCCAGCTGAAGTGAGCCCTAATCAAGAGGGACGTCAGAGCGAACAGGAAGAGGATACTGTACCCCCAACACCAAAAAGTGCCTGAGGATCTACTTTCTTCACCCCCCCAAACCCCCACCCCCCCACCCAGGTCACCATCCACCATGGGTACGTTGTCCCCCTCGTCCCCTCTCTTGGAGTTCACTGACCAGATGAACAAGCTGGTCACCGCTGGGACTCAACTTACCCCCCGCCCTACCCTTATTTTCTCTCCCCTCATTCCCCCGCGACCCCCTCGGCCCCCTCGGCCATCTCCAAAATCAAAACGGCCACCACCCCCACCCCTTCCACATCATCATCTGACTCATTCTCAGCCTCCCTAAGCTGATAAGAGCTCAGCACACTCAGTTGTTTCTGTCCCCAACTGATGTGTTCTGGGTCCAGGCTCCAAAGATGTCACTCCTGACTGTTCCCAGGAAAAGTCGGGGCCCAGTGTACTGGAAGCCTCCTCAGTTCATGTCATGATGGGTAATAGAAAAAGAATGTTTAAATTGCCAAGAAACAGGGTAATGTCAAATTTAACATTCATTCCATGTCAGCTGCAGTCAGTTTACAGTTGGAAAGATAATGCTTTTAACACATCAAATTTAGCATTGTTAAATGTCAGGTCATTAGCAGGGAAATCATTTTTAATCAATGATTTTATCATCAAGCACAACCTTGATTTTATGTTTTTAACTGAAACTTGGTTCGGCCAAGATAACAGTGCAGCAGTTCTTATTGAATCAACACCTCCGAACTTTAGTTTCGTGAGTGAAGCTAGAGTGGATAGGAAAGGAGGTGAAGTCGCCATTTTGTTTAATGAAATGTTCCAATGCAAGAAAATGTTGTATGGAAATTTTAACTCTTTTGAATATGGTGCTGTTCAGTCGAGATCCTCCTGTCGAGCAATACTATTAACTATCTACAGGCCTCCAAAATATAACACACAGTTTTTTGATGAGTTTTCCAAACTGCTCTCTATTATCTGCATTGATTTTGACTGTGTTATTGTAGCGGGTGACTTTAATATTCATGCTGATAATGTGAAAGATGGATGTGCAAAAGAATTCATGAATATTCTGGATAACTTTGGACTTTCTCAACATGTAACAGATTCAACACATAACAAGGGGCATATATTAGATCTAATTATTACCAAAGGTCTAAACATTTCTGATGTTGTGGTGAATGATGTTGCTCTTTCTGATCACTACTGTGTTCTGTTTAAGATGACCATCCCTGCTAGCATTAGCAAAGGTGAAGCAGAGGTGATAAGAAAGAGGTGTATTAACAACACCACCAGTACATTATTCACTCAGGCTTTTACATCATCACCAACTCTGCCCTCATCCTCTGTCAATGACCTTGTAAATAGTTTCAGTTCCAATGTGATCACTGTTATGGATGCCATTGCTCCGATTAAGACCAAAGTTATCTCTGGAAGGAAAAAGTCACCATGGAGGAACGCCACACTGGTCAAAGCTCAAAAAAGAGAGTGTAGGCAGGCTGAACGCAGATGGCAAAAAACCAAACTTCAGGTTCATTATGACATCTATAAAGAGAATCTTCGCATCTATAACCAAGAATTGAAAAGGGCTAGGCAGTCCTTTTTCTCTGAGATTATCAATAAAAACACCAACAATGCCCGCACCTCATTCACTGTCATCGACAGACTGACAAACCCCTCACCGTCTGTCCCTCCTGAACTGCTGTCCAACAAGTCATGCGATGACTTTGCAGCTTTTTTCACTGATAAAATTCAGAGGATAAGACAAACAGTATGTGGCTCTACCTCAGGAAACATGGTTATGTCACCTGTTCCTCCTTACTGTCAAATAAATCTAGAACATTTCAACTCTCAGATCATGCATCTCTGACAGAAACTGTTCAGCACTTAAAGTCCACGACCTGCTGCCTACAAGCTTTTTAAAAAATGTTTTTAATTGTGTTGCACCAGAAGTACTGCAGATAGTAAATACTTCTTTGATCAGGGCATTTTCCAGAGGCCTTGAAAACTGCAGTAATTAAACCTCTTTTAAAAAAGCCTAATCTGGATGCCTCAGTAATAAGTAACTACAGGCCCATATCAAACCTAACATTTTTGGCAAAGATCACTGAAAGGGTTGTTTATCAACAAATTCACTCTTTCTTGATCCAAAACAATCTCTTCAATGTCTTCCAGTCAGGATTTCGACCACACCACAGCACTGAGACTGCACTTATTAAAGTTTTAAATGACATACATCTGAACAGTGATGCATCGAAAACTTCAGTTTTGGTATTACTGGATCTCAGTGCTGCATTTGACATGGTTGATGACAACATACTGCTTGACAGATTGGAGAAGTGGGTCGAACTTTCTGGTACTGTGCTAAATTGGTTCAAATCTTACCTAAAAGATTGGGACTACTTTGTGTCGTTAAGTAATTATGAATCTGAGCGAACAAAGATCACATGTGGGGTTCCTCAAGGCTCCATTCTTGGGCCACTTTTGTTCAATATCTACATGCTCCCCCTCGCTCAGATTATGGAGTACCATAACATCTCTTACCACACTTATGCTGATGACACACAACTCTACATTACAGTGTCACCACATGACTACAGTCCCTTACAGTCGCTGAGTGAGTGTATCCAACAAATTGATCAGTGGATGGGCTAGAATTTCCTTCAGCTCAATACAGAAAAGATAGAAGTCATTGTGTTTGGTCCAAAAAATGCAAGGCTTGAGGTCAATGATCAACTTGCCTCAATGACACTAAAAACTACAGAGCAAGCCAGAAATCTTGGTGTAGTTATGGACTCCGCCTATTACCATCTTAAAAACATAGCAAGAATTAAGAGATTTCTGTCTAAACAAGACACTGAAAAACTTGTTCATACATTTATTTTCAGTGGGTTAGATTATTGTAATGGTGTCTTTACAGGTCTCAGTAAAAAATCAATTAGGCAGCTGCAGCTCATCCAGAATGCTGCTGCCAGAGTCCTGACCAACACCAGGAAAATGGACCATATCACACCTGTCCTTAAATCACTGCACTGGCTCCCTGTGTGTAAAAGGATAGACTTTAAAATCCTGTTACTGGTCTACAAGTCACTGAATGGTCTTGGGCCTAAATACATCTCAGAGCTTCTTGTTGGGTATGAAGCATCCAGACCCCTCAGGTCATCAGGGACAGGTTTACTCAGTGTTCCCAGGGTCAGAACCAAGCAAGGTGAAGCAGCATTTAGCTTCTATGCTCCTCACCTGTGGAACAAACTCCCTGAACACCTGAGGTGTGCACAAACTGTCGGCACATTTAAATCAGGGCTGAAAACATTATTGTTTACTGCAGCTTTCCCGTAAAACTTCATTTAAGCACTGTAACTTTTAGGCATTTTATCTGCTTGTTTTATTGTTTTTAAATTAGACTTTTACTGTTTCTTTTGTATTTTAATTCCAATGTTTTTAATGTAATGTTTAAATTTTAATGTTTTTGTTTGTAATGTATTTCTCTGCTTCTGTAAAGCACTCTGAATTGCCTTGTGTACGAATGGTGCTATACAAATAAACTTGCCTTGCCTTGACATCTCAGAAACACCTTGAGGGAATTTCTTTAAATTGGGCACAAACGTCCACCTGGAGTCAACAATGAACTGAATTAATTTAGTGGTCAAAGGTCACTGTGACCTCACAAAACGTGTTTTGGCAAGGAATTAATTTACAAATTAGGACAGAATTACACAAATGTCTAAAAGGATAAAACCACATTTTATATCCAAAAGGTGTGACATCAAAACGTTCTGCCGTTTTTCTGGAAATTATTCAGCGTCATATTTCAGGAACAGAACGGGAGACATCTGGTCAGATACTGAATTGGTGACTCTAATCTTGAAACTGTGCTGATTGTATAGATCTTCTGTGCTGCCGGAGGGAAGATGTGTGAAGCATCTATGTTTTACAGACGTGGATGTAAACTGTACGAGAAACTTGACTGGTGCTTGGAGGCAGACAACCAGGAGGCAACTTTAGTTTGAACAGTATTTTGAGGAATAGTATTGTTTCTGCAGGGAGTCAAAGTACATTGACATTGATCATAGTTTGATTATGTTAAACAAATAAAAAACAATATGTAATCACAGTTTTGTCGTTTTCTCACTTTTTGTCCTCAGAGTGTCGATATGGCTGCAGCCAGCTGTCTGCTGACTGAGGATCAGTTTCTGTGCTCCATCTGTCTGGATGTGTTTACTGATCCAGTCACCATACCATGTGGACACAACTTCTGTAAAAGCTGCATCACTGAACACTGGAATATTAATGTCCCCTATCAGTGTCCAAACTGTAAGAAGCTTTTCTACACCAGACCTGAGCTGCAGGTCAACACGTTCATCTCTGAGATGGCTGCTCAGTTCAGACAGTCAGCTCGACAGAAAGCCAGCAGCAGCAGCAGCTCAGAGCAACAAGTTTCCAAACCAGGAGAAGTTCCCTGTGACGTCTGCACTGGAACCAAACTGAAGGCCCTGAAGTCCTGCCTGGTGTGTCTGGCCTCCTACTGTGAGACTCACCTGGAGCCCCACCTGACGATGTCAGGTCTGAAAAGACATCAGCTGATCGACCCTGTGGAGAACCTGGAAGACAGGATGTGTATGAAGCACGATAGACTGCTGGAGCTGTTCTGTAAGACCGACCAGATGTGTGTCTGCATGCTCTGCACTGTTTCAGACCACAAGACACATGATGTTGTTCCTCTGAGAGATGAATATGAAGGAAAGAAGGCTGAGCTGGGGAAGACAGAGGCTGAAATTCAGCAGATGATCCAGAAGAGACGAGTGAAGATTGAGGAGATGAAACACTCAGTGGAGCTCAGTAAGGAAGATGCAGACAGAGAGATAGCAGATGGTGTTCAGGTCTTCACCGCTCTGAAGAAGTCTGTTGAGAGAAGCCAGGCCGAGTTCATGGACACGATCAAAGAGAAGCAGAGAAAGACAGAGACACAGGCTGAAGGCTTCATCAAAGAGCTGGAACAGGAAATCTCTGAGCTGAAGAAGAGAAGCACTGAGATGGAGCAGCTCTCACGGTCTGAAGACCACCTCCACCTCCTCCAAAGCTTCATGTCCCTGAACATTGCTCCACCCACCAAAGACTGGACAGAGGTCAGCGTCCGTCCACCTTCATATGAGGGGACTGTGAGGAGAGCTGTGAATCAGCTGGAGAAGACGCTCAGTAAACAGATGAAGAAGTTTCTCGCCGAGGCCGAGCTGAAGAGGGTCCAGCAGTCTGCAGTGGATGTGACACTCGATCCTGATACAGCACATCCCAAACTCATCCTGTCTGATGATGGAAAACAAGTTAAAAGTGGTGATGTAAAGAAGAAACTCCCAAACAATCCAGAGAGATTTGATCTTTGTGTTAATGTCTTAGCAAAGCAGAGTTTCTCTTCAGGAAGATTTTATTATGAGGTTCAGGTTAAAGGGAAGACTGACTGGGCTTTAGGAGTGGCCAGAGAGTCCATCAACAGGAAGGGACAGATCACAGCGACTCCTCAGGATGGTTACTGGATGATATGTTTGAGGAATGAAAATGAGTATAAAGCTCTTGCCGGCCCTGCAGTCAGTCTCTCTCTGAAGTCTCGGCCTGAGAAGGTTGGGGTGTTTGTGGATTATGAGGAGGGTCTGGTCTCCTTTTATGATGTTGATGCTGCAGCTCTTATCTACTCATTTACTGGCTGCTCCTTCACTGAGAAACTCTACCCATACTTCAGTCCATTTCTTAATTTTGGTGGTATAAACTCTGCCCCTCTGATCATCTCTCCTGTCAATCAAGCACGTAGGAGAAGATTACAGGGAGATTGTATTTTAATTTAAACTAACAGCGTCAGTCACACAAAGTAAAACAACCATGTGATTTTCCACAGAAAGATTCACTCTCATTTAATGTAATAAATGTATATTATTGGTGATGTACTGTGAATACATTGTTGATTTTTTAGATTCTGATCAATGTGGTTTTTCCTTTTTTTCTGTAAATGTTTTGATTTGATGTGTCACGTTGCTACTTACTACTACAACACAAAGATTTCATCACACTGCTGATATTATCTCATGTATAGTCTTTTTAAATATACTCTTTATTTGTCAAAATGATAGTCCCTTAAAGGAGTTGGGCTACTTCTCATGGAAAGAAAAGAAGAAAGGAAGTGTCGTCTTTACAATTGCTACTGTTGGTCCCTCCCACCCCATCTCATGTATAGTCTGATTTATTTTAATGACTTCATCATGTTTTAAGGATTCAAGTTTTGTGCTACTTTATTCTTCTACTTCACCACATTTAAAACTAAAATATTGTATTTTTCACTTCAGGACAGTTTTTTCTTCTGATAAACTTTTTACAAATAAAACATGATCAGTTTATAAAATATAATCCATCGTTGTCTGTTCATTGTATATAGATAAGAAGCGTTGTCACTTTATTTGTTAAGAGTTTTTCAAAATAAGATGTTTTAAGCATTTCAGTTTTGACCTTTGCAAAGTGCAATCAGTTTGTAATATATGATCCATTGTTACAGATTAAACTACTAAAAGTATATGAAGTAGTTAAAATGAGCTCCACCATGACCAACAACAACATTAAAGTACTGCTTACAAATGAATTAATTAAAATGATGCAGTAATACAATTACACTGACAGTATTCACTCTGCATCATGTGTACTTTCCTCCACCTCTCCCTCTTGGTGACGGCCCACTGAGAGGTGGAGCAACAGTGAAAGAGGAGAGCTTTAAAGTCCTGAAATCAAAGTGAAAGTTAGTGTGAGCGACAGCAGAGCTGCAGTGGAGACGAGTCTCTCTGTTTCTCTCTAAAGAAACATTCAACTGAATCCAGCAGGTTTTCCTCAACAACAAACACTGGTGAGTTCACTGTCCTACAGAGGTTTCAAAGGTTCATATGAAAAATGTTTAGCCTGCTTTCAAATATTTTCACTCTAATAACAATATAAGCAGCAGTGTAGCAGTATTGTTATATTATTTGATGTTTGATGTGACAGTAATGGAGAGTTAGTTTAACAGAGTTTGATTATTTTTGAAGCTTTTATTTGAATAACTAAAGTTTTCAGGTGGACTTTAACAGTGAACTCTGTTTGTATCTGAAACAACACGAGCTAACACTCCCCACTGCAGACCAGTCAGACTTGTTTCCCCACATGTTTTCATAGGCTGATACATTTAATTGGTTGCTTGTTACCATGACGACCAATTAATGCCAGCCCAAATAAGCCCTGAGGAAAGGCAGTTATCCTTCATATTCATATACTATGCAGACCTGCACAAACAGCATATTTATCAGATTTCAGATGAATGTCTGATGTTACTCATATTGATGTTATATTCTGTTTATATCCTGCTTACAAAGGCTCACCCAACAAACAACACGTATAATAAACTCCTCACTTAAGTCAGGCATATTTTCCACAGTGTTCAAGACCTCAGTGGTAAAACCTGTTTTCAAAAAAATCCAATCCAGATTACTCAGACTTTAACAATTACAGACCGATTTTAAATCTACCTTTTTGTTGCAAAATTTTGGAGAGAATTGTTTTTAATCAATGACTAGTTCATTTGATATTGTGAAGCAGCAGTCTAAAATGCTCAAACGAGACTTTACTGATCTGTTGAACACAGTCAGCTCTCTGGATGCTGAGGTTTTTTTCAGTGGCCCTCTACCACCAGTCAGAAGAGGAGTTGAGAGATTTAGCAGATTGCTAGCACTAAGCACATGGCTTTCCACTACATGTGATGCCCATTCAGTGCATTTTATAGACAATTATAGGCATCTTTTTAAGCAAGATGGACTTTCCCTAAATAGGTCAGGAGTCAGACTGTTTGCTTCCAACCTATCTTTCTCCCTGCGTCACCAATCTGCTCCGTCCGCCAAGGACACGAGACAAGAAGAACCAAAACAGACGGGAGAGAAAACTCAACATGGAGAAGAGCCAGCACAGCCCCCAGCTGAAGTGAGCCCTAATCAAGAGGGACGTCAGAGCGAACAGGAAGAGGATACTGTACCCCCAACACCAAAAAGTGCCTGAGGATCTACTTTCTTCACCCCCCCAAACCCCCACCCCCCCACCCAGGTCACCATCCACCATGGGTACGTTGTCCCCCTCCTCCCCTCTCTTGGAGTTCACTGACCAGATGAACAAGCTGGTCACCGCTGGGACTCAACTTACCCCCCGCCCTACCCTTATTTTCTCTCCCCTCATTCCCCCGCGACCCCCTCGGCCCCCTCGGCCATCTCCAAAATCAAAACGGCCACCACCCCCACACCTTCCACATCATCATCTGACTCATTCTCAGCCTCCCCAAGCTGATAAGAGCTCAGCACACTCAGTTGTTTCTGTCCCCAACTGATGTGTTCTGGGTCCAGGCTCCAAAGATGTCACTCCTGACTGTTCCCAGGAAAAGTCGGGGCCCAGTGTACTGGAAGCCTCCTCAGTTCATGTCATGATGGGTAATAGAAAAAGAATGTTTAAATTGCCAAGAAACAGGGTAATGTCAAATTTAACATTCATTCCATGTCAGCTGCAGTCAGTTTACAGTTGGAAAGATAATGCTTTTAACACATCAAATTTAGCATTGTTAAATGTCAGGTCATTAGCAGGGAAATCATTTTTAATCAATGATTTTATCATCAAGCACAACCTTGATTTTATGTTTTTAACTGAAACTTGGTTCGGCCAAGATAACGGTGCAGCAGTTCTTATTGAATCAACACCTCCGAACTTTAGTTTCGTGAGTGAAGCTAGAGTGGATAGGAAAGGAGGTGGAGTCGCCATTTTGTTTAATGAAATGTTCCAATGCAAGAAAATGTTGTATGGAAATTTTAACTCTTTTGAATATGGTGCTGTTCAGTCGAGATCCTCCTGTCGAGCAATACTATTAACTATCTACAGGCCTCCAAAATATAACACACAGTTTTTTGATGAGTTTTCCAAACTGCTCTCTATTATCTGCATTGATTTTGACTGTGTTATTGTAGCGGGTGACTTTAATATTCATGCTGATAATGTGAAAGATGGATGTCCAAAAGAATTCATGAATATTCTGGATAACTTTGGACTTTCTCAACATGTAACAGATTCAACACATAACAAGGGGCATATATTAGATCTAATTATTACCAAAGGTCTAAACATTTCTGATGTTGTGGTGAATGATGTTGCTCTTTCTGATCACTACTGTGTTCTGTTTAAGATGACCATCCCTGCTAGCATTAGCAAAGGTGAAGCAGAGGTGATAAGAAAGAGGTGTATTAACAACACCACCAGTACATTATTCACTCAGGCTTTTACATCATCACCAACTCTGCCCTCATCCTCTGTCAATGACCTTGTAAATAGTTTCAGTTCCAATGTGATCACTGTTATGGATGCCATTGCTCCGATTAAGACCAAAGTTATCTCTGGAAGGAAAAAGTCACCATGGAGGAACGCCACACTGGTCAAAGCTCAAAAAAGAGAGTGTAGGCAGGCTGAACGCAGATGGCAAAAAACCAAACTTCAGGTTCATTATGACATCTATAAAGAGAATCTTCGCATCTATAACCAAGAATTGAAAAGGGCTAGGCAGTCCTTTTTCTCTGAGATTATCAATAAAAACACCAACAATGCCCGCACCTCATTCACTGTCATCGACAGACTGACAAACCCCTCACCGTCTGTCCCTCCTGAACTGCTGTCCAACAAGTCATGCGATGACTTTGCAGCTTTTTTCACTGATAAAATTCAGAGGATAAGACAAACAGTATGTGGCTCTACCTCAGGAAACATGGTTATGTCACCCGTTCCCCCTTACTGTCAAATAAATCTAGAACATTTCAACTCTTAGATCATGCATCTCTGACAGAAACTGTTCAGCACTTAAAGTCCACGACCTGCTGCCTACAAGCTTTTTAAAAAATGTTTTTAATTGTGTTGCACCAGAAGTACTGCAGATAGTAAATACTTCTCTTTGATCAGGGCATTTTCCCGAGGCCTTGAAAACTGCAGTAATTAAACCTCTTTTAAAAAAGCCTAATCTGGATGCCTCAGTAATGAGTAACTACAGGCCCATATCAAACCTAACATATTTGGCAAAGATCATTGGAAGGGTTGTTTATCAACAAATTCACTCCTTCTTGATCCAAAACAATCTCTTCACTGTCTTCCAGTCGGGATTTCGACCACACCACAGCACTGAGACTGCACTTATTAAGTTTTAAAAGACATACATCTTAACAGTGATGCATCGAAAACTTCAGTTTTGGTATTACTGGATCTCAGTGCTGCATTTGACACGGTTGATCACAACATACTGCTTGACAGATTGGAGAAGTGGGTCGGACTTTCTGGTACTGTGCTAAATTGGTTCAAATCTTACCTAAAAGATCGGGACTACTTTGTCTCATTAGGTAATTATGAATCTGAGCGAACAAAGATCACACGCGGGGTTCCTCAAGGCTCCATTCTTGGGCCACTTTTGTTCAATATCTATATGCTCCCCCTCGCTCAGATTATGGAGTACCATAACATCTCTTACCACACTTATGCTGATGACACACAACTCTACATTACAGTGTCACCACATGACTACAGTCCCTTACAGTCGCTGAGTGAGTGTATCCAACAAATCGATCAGTGGATGGGCCAGAATTTCCTTCAGCTCAATACAGGAAAGACAGAAGTCATTGTGTTTGGTCCAAAAAATGCAAGGCTCCAGGTCAATGATCAACTTGCCTCAATGACACTAAAAACTACAGAGCAAGCCAGAAATCTCGGTGTAGTTATGGACTCAGACCTGAATTTTAACAGCCACATAAAGACTATTGCTAAATCAGCCTATTACCATCTTAAAAACATAGCAAGAATTAAGGGATTTCTGTCTAAACAAGACACTGAAAAACTTGTTCATGCATTTATTGTCAGTAGGTTAGATTATTGTAATGGTGTCTTTACAGGTCTCAGTAAAAAAAATCAATCAGGCAGCTGCAGCTCATCCAGAATGCTGCTGCCAGAGTCCTGACCAACACCAGGAAAATGGACCATATCACACCTGTCCTTAAATCACTGCACTGGCTCCCTGTGTGTAAAAGGATAGATTTTAAAATCCTGTTACTGGTCTACAAGTCACTGAATGGTCTTGGGCCTAAATACATCTCAGAGCTTCTTGTTGGGTATGAAGCATCCAGACCCCTCAGGTCATCAGGGACAGGCTTACTCAGTGTTCCCAGGGTCAACTCAACTCAACTCAACTCAACTTTATTTATATAGCACTTTAAAAACAACCACAGCTGAAACTAAGTGCTGTACATAAATAGGCAAAACAACAGAGACATAAAACAATTAAAACAATAAAATAAATAAGATAAAACAGGCATAAGCACTAAAATAATTGTCTTATTGTTTTTAAAAACAATCAAAAACAATAAAACAATAAATAAAAGCAAACCATATAACACTAAAACAAGAGCAGAGTCTCATGCAAGGATGAAAGCCAGGGAATAAAAATGGGTTTTAAGATGAGTTTTAAAAATGGACAGTGAAGAGGCTTGTCTAATGTGCAACGGTAGCTCATTCCACAATTTAGGAGCCGCAACAGAGAAAGCTCTGTCCCCTCTGAGCTTCCGTTTTGACCTCGGTACCTCCAGGAGCAGCAGATCAGCTGACCTGAGGCACCGAGCAGGAGCGTAGGGATGAAGGAGCTCAGAGAGGTAAGGCGGGGCGAGACCATTTAAAGATTTAAAAACAAATAAAAGAATCTTAAAATGGACTCTAAAGTGCACAGGCAGCCAGTGGAGGGAAGCCAGGATGGGAGTTATGTGCTCCCTCTTACGTACTCCAGTTAGGAGGCGAGCGGCTGCATTTTGCACTAACTGGAGACGTGCGAGGGAGGACTGGCTGACTCCAAAATAAAGTGCATTACAGTAATCCAGCCGAGATGTGATAAAGGCATGGATTACTCTTTCAAAGTGCTGTTGTGCGAGGAAAGGCTTCACCTTTGCCAGCTGCCTAATCTGGAAAAAGATGGACTTTACTACAGCACTAATTTGCCGATCCAATTTAAAATCACTGTCCATCTTAAAACCCAAGTTTGAGACTATTGGCTTTACAAAGTTTGCCAAAGGGCCCAAGTCAGCTTGGCAAATGGGGCCAAACACCATCACTTCTGTTTTTTTCACGTTGAAATTTAAAAAGTTTAAGGCCATCCAGGCTTTGATGTCTTCAAGACACGACAGAAGTGGTGTGAGGGAGAAAGCATTTTTCTTATTCAGTGGCATATATATCTGACTGTCGTCAGCATAACAATGGAAAGAAATGCCATGCTTTCTCAGGATGGAGCCCAGAGGCAGTAAATACAAAGAGAAAAGCAGGGGCCCTAAAATCGACCCCTGTGGAACCCCATACAACAGTGGAGCAGAGCTGGACTCTGAATTTCCCAGGCTTACGCTCATACTCCTGTCGGCCAGATAAGATTTGACCCACTCCAGTGCAGTACCACAGATGCCCACTAGGTCACGTAACCGAGCCAACAGGATGTTGTGGTCCACAGTGTCAAACGCTGCAGTAAGGTCCAACAGAACAAGAATTACATGGTCACCTGAGTCATTGGCCAGGAGAATATCGTTAAAAACTTTTAACAAAGCTGACTCAGTGCTATGAAGAGTTTTGAAGCCAGATTGAAAGACCTCCAGAACATCATGCTCATCCAGAAAAGATTTTAACTGAGCATGGACAACTTTCTCCAAGATTTTAGAGATAAAAGGCAGCTTGGAGATGGGCCTGAAATTGGCCAGCACGCTGCGATCAAGGCCAGGTTTCTTAAGTAGGGGCTGCACCACTGCATGTTTAAAATTTAGAGGAACAACACCAGAAGACAGACTGCTGTTAATAATAGCTAAAACAGACTGCCCTATACTAGGGAAAACCTCTTTAAAGAAGCGTGGAGAGACAGCGTCACAAGGAGAACCTGATGGCTTAATATGGCCAACCAGATCTTCTAAAAACGACAGAGACACAGGCTCAAACTTATCAAGAGCTACAGAACAAGGAACATGGTCAGAGGGGTCAGATGCAGGAGCTGAGATGAGAGCCCTTGCAGCAGCAATCTTATCAATAAAAAATCCAAGCAGGGTGAAGCAGCATTTAGCTTCTATGCTCCTCACCTGTGGAACAAACTCCCTGAACACCTGAGGTGTGCACAAACTGTCGGCTCATTTAAATCAGGGCTGAAAACATTATTGTTTACTGCAGCTTTCCCGTAATTTAATCACTGTAACTTTTAGCTATTTTAGCTGCTTGTTTTATTGTTTTTAAATCAGACTTTTACTGTTTCTTTTCCATTTTAATTCCAATGTTTTTAATGTAATGTTTAAATTTTAATGCTTTTGTTTGTAATGTATTTCTCTGCTTCTGTAAAACACTCTGAATTGCCTGTGTACGAATGGTGCTATACAAATAAACTTGCCTTGGCTTGCCTTACAGTCTTTATTTATAAGTTTTAACCATTGGTTTTTACCTTCTTTTATCCCTCCTGTTCATTTTTATTCTATATGACATCTCAGAAACACCTTGAGGGAATTTCTTTAAATTTGGCAAAATGTCCACCTGGAGTCAACAATGAACTGAATTAATTTGGTGGTCAAAGGTCACTGTGACCTCACAAAACGTGTTTTGGCCAAGAATTCATTTACAAATTAGGACAGAATTACACAAATGTCTAAAAGGATAAAACCATGTTTTATATCCGAAAGGTGTGACATCAAAATGTTCTGCAGTTTTTCTGGAAATTATTCAGCATCATATCTCAGGAACAGAAGGGGAGACATTTGGTCAGATACTGAATTGGTGACTCTAATCTTGAAACTGTGCTGATTGTATAGATCCTCTGTGCTGCCAGGGGGAAGATGTGTGAAGCGTCTATATTTTACAGACATGGATGTAAAGTGTACGAGAAACTTGACTGGTGCTTGGAGGCAGACAACCATGAGGCAACTTTAGTTTGAGCAGTATTTTGAGGAATAGTATTTTTTCTGCAGGCAGTCAAAGTCCATTGACATTGATCATAGTTTGATTATGTTAAACAAATAAAAAACAATATGTAATCACAGTTTTGTTGTTTTCTCACTTTTTGTCCTCAGAGTGTCGATATGGCTGCTGCCAGCTGTCTGCTGACTGAAGATCAGTTTCTGTGCTCCATCTGTCTGGATGTGTTCACTGATCCAGTCACCATACCATGTGGACACAACTTCTGTAAAAGCTGCATCACTGAGCACTGGAATATTAATGTCCCCTATCAGTGTCCAAACTGTAATAAGGATTTCTACACCAGACCTGAGCTGCAGGTCAACACGTTCATCTCTGAGATGGCTGTTCAGTTCAGACAGTCAGCTCAACAGAAAGCCAGCAGCAGCAGCTCAGAGCAACAAGTTTCCAAACCAGGAGAAGTTCCCTGTGACATCTGCACTGGAACCAAACTGGCGGCCCTCAAGTCCTGCCTGGTGTGTCTGGAATCCTACTGTGAGACTCACCTGGAGCCTCACCTGACAAGATCAGGACTGAAAAGACATCAGCTGATCGACCCTGTGGAGAACCTGGATGGCAGGATGTGTACAAAGCATGATAAACTGCTGGAGGGGTTCTGTAAGACCGACCAGATGTGTGTCTGCATGCTCTGCACTGTTTCAGACCACAAGACACATGATGTTGTTCCTCTGAGAGAAGAATATGAAGGAAAGAAGGCCGAGCTGGGGAAGACAGAGGCTGAAATTCAGCTGATGATCCAGAAGAGACGAGTAAAGATTGAGGAGATCAAACACTCAGTGGAGCTCAGTAAGGAAGATGCAGACAGAGAGATAGCAGATGGTGTTCAGGTCTTCACTGTTCTGAAGGAGTCTGTTGAGAGAAGCCAGGCCGAGCTCATGGACATGATCAAAGAGAAGCAGAGAAAGACAGAGACACAGGCTGAAGGCTTCATCAAAGAGCTGGAACAGGAAATCTCTGAGCTGAAGAAGAGAAGCACTGAGGTGGAGCAGCTCTCATGCTCTGAAGACCACCTCCACCTCCTCCAAAGCTTCACGTCCCTGAACACTGCTCCACCCACCAAGGACTGGACAGAGGTCAGCGTCCATCCACCTTCATATGAGGGGACTGTGAGGAGAGCTGTGAATCAGCTGGAGGAGACACTCAGTAAACAGATGAAGAAGCTTCTCACTGAGGCCGAGCTGAAGAGGGTCCAGCAGTCGGCCGTGGATGTGACACTCGATCCTGATACAGCACATCCCTGCCTCATCCTGTCTGATGATGGAAAACAAGTTAAACATGGTGATGTAAAGAGGAATCTCCCAAACAATCCAGAGAGATTCGATCTTTGTGTCAGTGTCTTAGCAAAGCAGGGTTTCTCTTCAGGAAGATTTTATTATGAGGTTGAGGTTAAAGGGAAGACTGATTGGACGTTAGGAGTGGTCAGAGAGTCCATCAACAGGAAGGGACCACTCACAGTGACTCCTCAGAATGGTTACTGGATGATATGTTTGAGGAAGAAAAATGAGTACAAAGCTCTTGCCGGCCCCTCAGTCCGTCTCTCTCTGAAGTCTCGGCCTGAGAAGGTGGGGGCGTTTGTGGATTATGAGGAGGGTCTGGTCTCCTTTTATGATGTTGATGCTGCAGCTCTTATCTACTCCTTTACTGACTGCTCCTTTACTGAGAAACTCTACCCATACTTCAGTCCATTTCTTAATTTTGGTGGTAAAAACTCTGCCCCTCTGATCATCTCTCCTGTCAATCAAGTATGTAGGAGTAGTTTACATAGAGATATTTCATTTTAACTAAAACTAACAGCGCCAGTCACACAAAGTAAAACAGCCATGTGATGTTCTACAGAAAGATTCACTCTCATTTAATGTAATTAATGTATATTATTGGTGATGTACTGTGAATACATTGTTGATTTTTTAGATTCTGATCAATGTGGTTTTTCCTTTTTTTCTGTAACTGTTTTTATTTGATGTGTCACGTTGCTACTTACTACTACAACACAAAGATTTCATCACACTGCTGATATTATCTCATGTATAGTCTTTTTAAATATACTCTTTATTTGTCAAAATGATAGTCCCTTAAAGGAGTTGGGCTACTTCTCATGGAAAGAAAAGAAGAAAGGAAGTGTCATCTTTACAATAGCTACTGTTGGTCCCTCCCACCCCATCTCATGTATAGTCTGATTTATTCTAATGACTTCATTACCTGCCTTCAAGACTGTTGAATCATCAAAAACAAATGTGCTCAGAAATAAGAAGCATTTGCACCTTTCTTAAACGTCACTGTGCCAAATTCAGAACTTTATATTGTCTGATAATTGTATATAGATAAGAAGTGTTGTCATGCACACTTTATTTGTTAAGAGCTTTTAAAATAAGATGTTTTAAGGATTTTAGGTTGTAAGATTACAAATGAAGAGACAGATTAAGGGATCTCTGTCTGGTGTGTTTTCAGAGGTAAATTAAGCATTAGTTCTTGATTCATTTTGGTAGAAAAAGAATTGACATTAACTTTAACATCAACAGAATCTGATCCTAAAACATTGAGCTGCAGTGGTTTTACACACCAGAGAAGAAGAAAAGTTTTGTCTCAACTGTCTGTTGTGTTATTTTCATTTTATTTTGTCCACCTCTCTGCAGACTGTTTGTACAGCTTCAACAAAGTCAACAAAAACTCAAGGAATGAAAACAAACAAAGTTTTCACTGGATGCATTTTTGTCTTTACATTTACTCAAGTACTGTACTTATGTAAAATACAAGTGTGTGAAAACTGCCTGTGAGTGTTTCAGTGTTGTGCTACTTTATTCTTGCTGATACTTCTGTACTTTTACTAAAGTGAAATTTGACTTGTAATGAAGTATTTTTCAGTGGTGGAATCAAACTAAGTACATTTACTGGAGTACTGTCATTAGGTACACATTCAAGGTACTTGTATTTAACCTGAGTAACTTTTTACTTCTCCTCCACTACATCTCAGAGGTCAATATTGTACTTTTTACTGCACTACATTTGTCTGACAGCTTTAGTTCCTTCCTGTCCAGTGAAAACCATGTATCTCCAGATGTGTTGATGTTGAATGTTTGTGATCAACTGAAGGATGAAGTGTTCCTTTATGAGTTGAGAAAATTCTCCTCCTTCTGAAGCTCAGTAAACTCTTTAAAACCTTCTTGGATCAGCTGGAAAAGTCGTCGTCACAAAGCTGGCAACAGGCTGTTTTTCTGACTGTTTAGAGATACGTGGTTCTCACAGGACAGCCACGCTACCAACAAATGATGTTATAGAATATGATGCACTGCTGTAGATGAAACTACCCAACAGGATATAAAGGAGTTGAAATGAGCACAAGCTGAAACATCTACAGCAGTAAAATGACACATACACATGAATGCAGCAGGAATATGAATCAGTACTTTTACTTCTCATACTTTAAGTACACTTTGCCAACATATTTTCACTGAATGGAAGGTTTTCAATTGTAGTGGAGTCTTTTTTGCAGTGTGGTATTAGCACTTTCACTTTCGTAAAGGATCTGAATACTTCCTCCACAGGACATTTGTGACTTCAAATGAATAATATATATGATGAACATCGCTGAGAGTTTGCCAGAAGGCTGATTTTTAAACTATCTGCCAAACGTTACATTAAAGTAACAATAAAGCAAACAACATGTAAAATCATTGCTGGAGAAATAAGGTGAAACAGGAAGCCCATAAAAAAAGCTAAAAGGTGGTAAGTCAAGTGATGTGCAGAGCAGGTAATGTTAAAAGCAATTAAAATTAAATAAAAATCCAGTTTGAAGAGTTGAGGGATATTTTAGCAGAAATTAAAATATAATATAAATATAATAAGTAACTTTTCTTTGGTATATAATCACCTGAAAATAAGAATCACTGTGTTTTCGTTTCCTCAAAATGAGCAATTTGTATCTACACAGGGAGCAGGTCCTCCTTTATGAAGATCGCCATGTTGCACCACCATGTCTCTACAGTAGCCCAGAACAGACAAGCTAAACACTGGCTCGAGATTTGGACATTGGCCCTCATTTACCATATCTTCCTAAGTTTTTCCTTAAATTTGTTCTTAAGAAAAGTTTTAAGACTGCACCTGTGTTCTTATTAAGATGAATCCATTTGTCCCTTAATGTTAAAGGAGTAGGGTCAATCGATTCATCCGATTCAGATCGGTCTTCACTGGAATGACCTGATATCGATTCGTAACACCCGAGATCGATATATACACAAATGTGTGCACAAATTTGTGCATAAGAGTGCTCATGAGTGTGCGTAGAGTCTATTCTTACTTAAGAACAAATCCCAGGTAAGAAAACATTAGTGATCGAATCTTTCTGAAAACTGCTTAAGTGGGTTTTAGGAAGACGTTTCGTCTGAAGAACGGTTGGTGAATGAGGCACATTCACATTTTTGTGTTGGCCACCGTAGCTAAAAGCCCCTCTGTGAAAACAGTGTTGGAAAAACAGTGGTTTGTAACGTGAAACTACTTTATAGTCCCTTTAAGGTCCGATGTTACAGTGACGTCATTTTGTTACCTGGAGGTGAACCTCCCTCTCCCCCACAGGGCTGTAGGCTACATAGGAGTCTTAAATGTGGTCTTGTTGTGTTATTGGGAGCCAGAATAGAAGGAGTCATGGCTCAAAACCAGCCGCCACTGCCCGTCAACAAAAACAAAGACAACTATGGTTAAATGTGATCAGACCAAAGGACTGGACGGAGGCCATCATCAAAAATGCTCACATGTGCAGCGCACACTTCATATCAGGTTAGGGACAAAGTATTTCCTGTTGTAGGGATGAAGAACGTTATGTGTATTAAGGGTTATCATGTCCACCTCATCAGAAACTGGGGAGCTATTAAGAGGAAGATTGGATTTCTCTGGAACGCTAACTTTTTATCACATTAGCTAACGTTAGCTTCCATAGCAAAACAAAGAAGATTGGCTTCCTGTGACATCATCCATCCACTGAGTGAGAGCATACGGGTCGGCCAGTCTGGTCCCGTTAGCCATCACTTTTCAAGAAAACACTCATGGTCACTTAAATTGTAATCGGGAGAAGTTTCAGCAGGTTGCAATCTGCAATCCTCATCGCTACTAAACGCCACTAAATCTCCCTAAATCTTGGCCCTTTTTTTCAGAAGATAATCAGTGGTTAAAACATGAAAACAGATATAATCACGTTACTTTAAAGACGACAAGAACATAGAGGCAGAAAGGACAAGGGACAAGAGGCACAATAAGGAAAGATACTATAAATAAAATCAAAGTCGTGTCCTGTTTGAGCTCTGATCCAGAAAACCAGAACTGTGTTCTCGTCTGTCAAACTTGTGAGTGACTCGTGAACTTTCTTCAAGGACAAAACCAGTCGGATTTCCATCACTTCAGACGCTCTGAAGGCTCTAAAGTTAACATGAATCACTCGTCCAAACTGTTGATGCCCCATCCATCTTCCCCCGGCCAGTGGACACTGGGGTCGATCGGTGCTGATATGGCTGTATCACAGAGCCACTCAGAAGGTCTTAATAAGCACAGGAAGCATCGATAGATGGATAGGACTGAGAGCTGGACACAGACTTTCTGCGACAGTGGTGAATGTGAATGAGCACTGTACAAATTTGAGGTTTATCAGACGCCTGTTTTATAATTGTGGTCTATAGGGAAAATGCTTTTTGGGCTGCAGGGGAATTTTTTCCCGATGCAATACCGTGAGTGCCTGCTGGGAAAAATTAGAAAGTAAGGCTGAGCTGCATTCCTGCGGACCTGGAATAACTGCAAAATTCCTGCAGTGAACAGGTAGTGTAAAAGGGGCTATGGTGTTTTCCTTGTTGTTTTTATTCAACATATAAACTGTGTTTTCTAAACTTTATGATAAAATAACCTTTAAACAGGAGGTGCTTTTCAATCACCAATTACTTGAGTCTTTTCTGTTCAAACCTCCGGGCGGCACGGTGGTGTGGTGGTTAGCACTGTCACCTCACAGCAAGAGGGTTCCTGGTTCTCCCTGTGTCAGCGTGGGTTTCCTCCAGGTGCTCCAGCTTCCTCCCACAGTCCAAAGACATGCAGGTTAACTGGTGACTCTAAATTGTCCGTAGGTGTGAATGTGAGTGTGAATGGTTGTCTGTCTCTATGTGTCAGCCCTGTGATAGTCTGGTGACCTGTCCAGGGTGAACCCTGCCTCTCACCCAGTGCCAGCTGGGATAGCTGCCCCTCGCGACCCTCAAGAGGATAAGCGGTTAGAAAATGGATGGATGTTCAAACCTCCTTCTGACCGTGTAGGACCGATCTGTCTGTCAGTGCAGATCAGACCCACACTACCTGCTCTCTGTATTCACTTTTAAATTCACCAAAGCGTGTAAAGAAGCCACATCTTGACTCACAGCTGAGGTTAAGGCAGAAGTCCAGTATTTTGCACTTTGAGCTCCATTCCTGGTTGTTTATGATGAAATAGAGTGGTTAAGACCAAAATCTTGACGATTGCTCCTTCTCTGACAATTTGAGAGAATTTGTCTTTCCCCTGCCTGGCTTAACAATGCTGTCTATGGCCATGTGTAAATCTGTCCTAAAACCACCTTAAATGTTGGTTTTCAAAGCCATGAAACTCACCCAGTGAGTAACTAAACTAAATGGAACTAAACGGTAATTTTATCATTACTGGTGCGTGTTTTTTTAGCTCAGTGACGTTCAAACCACAAAATCTGGGTATTTTTGGCAACCTGTGGATTTTGCTTTTGTTTGTATACTACACACTACATGCTACACTTTGGCCAAATCAGTACATACTGCTAGTAGGCATTATTAAATACAGCCTCAGTGTAAATCACCTGTCTTCAGTCTGTCAAAACAACAGGATCTAATCAGGATTCAGTCCCTCTTTACCTGTACTGCAGGTAGGTTTGTGTTAAAGCCAACGTCATTGTTAAATAATTTGTAGGTATATAAATACCTGATGTTTTATTGTCTGTGTTAGTATGACACTTTCCCATCTGTTCTCCTGCAGCAGAGATCCTCAACAGCAATAAGTATTTCAGTCCTTGACAATTTTACACATCTTGAAAGGCGTCTGTCATCAGTCTGTCCTGCGTGTTTTAAAATCTTGTCAAATAAATCTGTCTGTTAACACAGCTGTCAATCACACACGAACACACACACAGGCAGCATGGAGTCAAATGACTTATCGATCAGCTGATTCATAAACACAGCAGGAAAATATTCAGCTGCTCCACATTTGCATGACGGAATGAACATTGAATATCTGTCAGCGTCCACACACACTCATTAGCATATTTCACGCCTTCAATTAGCTCTGACACAATTGGCCACTGAGCTTGCAAAAAATAAATCTTTGTACAAGGTTACTGGCTTCAAGTGTGTGTGTGTGTGTGTTTACAAACTGCAGTCTAAGCAGGTAACATGCAAAACAGCTGATTCAATGAGAAAATGACAAACAGCGAGTCAAACTGAACGGTGAAGGTGTTTTTTTTTTTTTTTTTGGATCATTTTAAACTTTTTTAATTAGATTAACTTTGAAGAGACGACGGGAAAATGAGAGGAGAGAGAAAGAGATGACATGCAGCAAAGTTCCTGAAACATTGTTTCCTCATTGAAACCGTTTGCAGCAGCGTCACACTGTAATGATGTTTTTAAAGGCCCTGCTAACTTCAGGATGCAAGCACAGGCCAAGCTTCACAATACAACCTGGTATGTGCAAGGATATGAACTTATATAAACTGCTGTAATACTGTTAAAAAGACAGTTTGAAGCTGACAGTTTAAAGACAGCGCTGTGTGTGAGGCTACAGGGCTGTAGGACTATAAGGGATGAAGGTTCAAACCAGACTACTGCAGGGGTTTTAATGTAGTAAATGAAATGAGCCTGTCACCTCCTACAGGTCTGAGGAGGCATGAAGCAGGAGAGAGCAAAGACAGCAAGGACAAAGAAGAAAAAAACAACAACAAATGACTAATTAAAGTAAAATTAAACCACAAGCTCTACACATCTAATTCCGACAGATGCGACGCAGCAGGTTTCAGAAGCGTCTCAGAAATTAAAAAGTATTCACGGAGATGCAGTGCTTTGCGCAGAGCCAACAGCACCTCAGTCCAAACTGCCAGTTAGGGATGGCGTGTCAATTTACACTCGTTACATGGATTTCCTTTTTTCAAAACAAACATCTGTTTTCACAGGAAATGTATAATTTCTGCTCATTAAATGCACAATGTCTCTTTTCAAAATAAACCTATGTGGGTAAAAAAAACCTAATTTCAGTCAGGACCACTTTTGTCAAAGAAAGCTTTACTTCCATTTGCAGTATTATATTTGGCGGCTCTGTCCTTCCTCGGCCTACACAGAAAGCCTAAGGCAGGGAGAGCAGCAGCAAAGACCCCTCTGGGAACAGGACAGAGCAGCAGCAATGACAAACAGAAATGACAATGATAAGTCAGACACAACATAAAAAGGAGGAGCTGGGGTGGAGGCAGGTTGCAGAGGAAGCAGCAACACTAGTCAGGCCAGAGCAGTTTAAACAGGGCGCCCTGAATGAGATTTGCCAAGTGGTTACATAGAAAAGAATCATGTGATCTATCAGCTGATCCATCAGGTGACTGGGCTGCTTGTTGTAGCTGGGATGTGAGCGGAGCTTGATGTCGTGTCCTGTCTGAACTAACGCTATGCTCAATTTGTAGGTTTACCTCCTGATGCAACAAAAATGTGTGGTTAGGTTTAGAAAACACAAAAAAATGGTCTAAAATAAGTATGCTTGTTACTAATGTGATATAACGTCACGTGACATAGGTGACGTGACATATCACTAGCATAGTACGCTAAACATACTAGCACACTATGTTGTTAAAATAGCTGGACTGACTTTTGATTTCACACTGGACACAAACAGTGGGCTCGGAGCATCAACAAATGTTGCTGCCCAGGTCGCGACATACCGCCGCTAAAGGGTGCCCCTGTGCATCAGTGTCTGATGCCAAAGGGTCACTGGCTAACTGTTGTTTTTTGACGACTTGGGAACGACCCAGTTCACAGAGCAGATCAAGTTCTCCTGCTAACAGACACTTTGTGTGAAATGTAGATACAATGTAGTTATAAGGATGAATATATGTTTAATCACCAAACACGGGCACAAAGTTCATAACTGGACTTTTAACAGCATTAACCTTGTCTGTAGGCGACAGCACAACAAAGTAAGAAATAACAATAAACACAATAAAATAGAGAAAATAAAATAAACCATTTCACTACCTAGCCTCTAATCACTTATACTAGAGGATGACCAGCGAAACAAAATCTGCAAGTCCACAAAATCATGCAGGCAAAACACCCCTCTGAAACACTCCTGGTGTGGTATGACGCCATGCAGAGGATAAAACAAAACCAGACCAAACTTTAATAGCCTGGTGGAAAACTCCCTTTCAGCTTCCTTACAATCAAGATGGCGGCAAAGATAACAAAACATTTATTCATCTTATTATTTATTTATCTCGTATCGTGCCTGACTTTAGTGGATCATAACATATCAGGTTTGGAACCAATCTGCAGATGCTCCAGCTTCAAAATGACACCAAACATTTCTCTGGATGTCACATTTTAAGCCACGATGAGGCCAAAATGTGTCCTGTAACACATGGGACCAAATCCCAGTCAGCAGTTAGTGATGGAATAAAAACAATCAATAAAATAGTTTTTCAACAATTGTGAGTCACCACAACCATGAGAGGTAATTGAGCTTAAATGTGCCCACAAAATATTAGGCTGATTGGTCCAGTAGTTTGCAGAATTAGCTGCAGACAGACAGGTACACATACTCACTCAAAAGCAAATGCATGATCGTCCCCAGGCTGACACCTGGCAGAGATGAATTAGAAGTGGATAAATGAATAAATAAAGCCCTGTCCTGACCCGCTGTTCTCACCTGTCCTGGTTCAACTCTGACGCCTCTTTGTTCCAGTGGCCGACCAGAGACGCCACCTCAGAGGCACCTCAAGTTATTTATTCAGTTACTTATCTGTATTTCTGTCATTTTGGGCCTTTTGTTGTTCAGTCTCTCTCTTGCCTAGTTATGCATCACCTATCATCTTGTTAATCACTTCTCTTACACTATTAATAAACAAACAAAAAAAGCAGTAAATGAAATTATAAAAAGAATTATTAACCAATATTTTATAGCTTAGTGTTGCACAGTGATTGTTAATGAAGTCTTAAGATGCCTTTCTTTTAATAATTGGTTGTCATAAAATTATCTCTCTAAAATTAACTCTCTCTTGCAGAATTATGTCCAAAACTGATTAAAAAAATCTAGATCTCCCATCCAAGTGTTTACCACTACAACAACAACAAACAACGTACACAACAACACCGCCAGCAGCGGCTGCTTCCACTTCCTGACCGACGGCTGTGTTATGATTTAAGAGCTGGAGCAGAGAAACTCATCCCAGCAGCCACAAATGGGGCTGTCAACAGCCCGATAACGCCACTGCCCCCCATCCCCCCTCCCCCACCCCGGTCCGATAATAAGACTCGACACCTATGGGTGACATATGACTGCAAGGCTATAAGCCTGATAGCATCTCCATCTCACTGACTGAGCTCTGAGGTGAGGGAGGAAGACATTATGCTGTGGAGGCTTTATTGTTTGACACATGACATAATCAGGGTGAGGAGGAGGTGACTGACTGTTTGGCAGGTAGGTAGAGTTGTGTCAATAAAAACACCAGCGGGAAGGATTCAGATTTAAACTTTACAGAACAGAATGGAGGAAGGTAACTGACATCAGGTCAAATATCATGTTAACTGCTACTTTAAAAGCACATGCTATCCCCACTTAACTGAAATAATCCCATAAAGTAGTAAATATGATTTGTTATAGAGGCGCAAACTGTGTCTGGAGTTGGAGATTGATGCAGTCTTAACGAGGTGCAGGCGTAAAGAACAATTAACAGTAATGTCCAATCTGCTGTCGACTCAAGCAACACGGTCACTCGCTGGCTTTGCCTTCCTAACACAGAAACAGATTCTAACCAGACTACACGCAGACTTGTGAGGACACTAACTGACAAAATACAATCCCCAACTTAAACCTTAAACTCTAAACTTAACCCTAAAACCAAATTAAAACCTCTCAAACAGCCCTTTGAAGAAGTAAGTAAAATGTCCTCAGGTTCTCTCACCAGGAAAAACAAACTTTCTTCCAAAGAATGTACTCATGTTTTCCACTAAAAAGATTTTATTTTTTTGGGTTAAGTCTGGGAAAGAAAAAAATCTAAATTTAATATCTAAACTTTCCAAAAATGTTTTCATTTTGTAAAAAAAACTCAAATAAATAAATAGCGAAACTTTTCCAAAATGTCCTCACTTTGCAAAAATATCTTAATTTTACAAAAATACAAAATTGGACTTTTCAAACAAATGTTTACTTTCTGAAAAATACCTGAACTTTGCAAAAGAAGAAAAATCCAAATATTACATCTTTTCAAAATGCCATTACTTTCAAAAATATTGTTGCTTTCCAAAGTGTTTTAACTTTCCAAAAAATGTAAAAACTTAAAGACTTTTCCATGCAAATGTCCAGATTTTCCCCAAAATGTTTTAATTTCCCCCCAAAATTTTAAAGTTTACAAAACTTGTTCACTACCTAAAGATGTCCAAAAATGTCTGACCATTAAAAAAGGAATATTTTTCAAAAAATCTAATAAATGAATGAATGAATGAATGAATGAATGAATGAATGAATGAATAAATAAGTAAAACACTAACATTTCAAAAATGTCAACTCTTTGCAAAACTTTAAAAGGAATTACAAAAATATTAGAACTTTAAAAAAACAAAACAAAATCTACTTTGGAAAAATGTCATTTACAGTCCAAAAAGGTATACACGATACCAAATTTTCTTTCCAAAGTTTCCAGACTTTTCAAACAAGACTAACAAACGACTTTTCCAAAATTGTCTTAACTTCACATAAATGTCCCAATTGTGCCAAAATGTTCCCACTTTCCAAAAACACTGCATGGATGAACACTGCTGCGATGCTGCTGCTCTGATCAGAATTTTTCATCACATTAATTCAGTGTTGTCACAAAGAATGAACTGTGAATCCTCTCCCCTTAAACCACCTTCTCTCCTGTCAGAAATCAACGTGCTGATGTCGTGGCGACAAACTAATGAAGTGAAGACTTTAGTGGTCCTTTTAAATTTAATGTTTCTGATTGTTCCTGGTTGTTAAAATGTCCCACTTTACTTTACTCTCTGTCTTTCTGATGAGAAAAAAAAAAAAACAGCTTCCTCCTGACCTCGAGGTCAGACCACAATCTTCCACTGAGGACGTCGCCTGTCACTGAATCGAGCGGCGGCCGCTGTCATCTTTTCGATATTCAATCGCTGACCTGCTCACTTTATCTGCTTTCATTTTTTTCCCTCCTCTGTAATGAAATGGAGAGCAAACAGCCCGCCTGTCCTCCGTGCATCAATGAGGTCGCTGACGAGAAGATAATCAAATTGTTCATTTTCAATTTTTCATTTCTTTCATTATTTAAAAAGGCGCTGTCAGCTGCTCGGCCTCAGACTGACCTTCACTGATTATTATTTGTGCAACACTTTCTCTGTCAATTCGCCATCTCTCACCTCCTCCTCCTCCACCCTTCATCATCGCCTTCCAGCCGCCTGTCAAACCTTCATCTGGCCTCCCTAAACTGAGGAGTAAATAAGCACCACCCCATAAATCTGTTAACCATGTTACACATCATGTTGTAATATAAGTTGGCGTCTCAGGTCTCCGTTTAATTCACACTGCGCCATTGTTGTTTTTTTCTTAAGTCATACACTGGCTGAAATCAATGACTCATAAACTTTAATTAAAAGTTCTTAAGTGACTAAAAGTTTGATGACAACTAAAAGTCAAGACAATTTATTTACAGCAGAGTCCTGCACCGGGTCAGGTATTTGATGTGCAACCTGCAAAAAGCTGTGTAACGACTAAAAATACGTATCTATATGAATTCAGAGGTACGGGTAAAACTGAACTGCACTTGGCTTGGCAGCGGGTGATTTTTTAAATTAATTTTTTTTTTTTAAACAAATAAAAAAGATTTGCAGTATATGTGTAATATTTTGACATCTAAATCATTATTAAAGTTGCAGTTCCTTTTATTTTGTCCGTGACACAAGCGGAACCTTTGACCCCGTCGTTACATTGGTCACTGACGTGGAGGACTCCAGCCATGAAACTTTGCAGCCCGAGGATGAGGTGGCAGCCTACATGGAGTTCAAGACACCCAAGGAGGATCCTTTGGAGGTTTGATGGTGGTGGAAGGAGCATGCTAAAATGTTTCCAAACCTGGCAGTGATTGAATGTTTTCACCATCCAGTGAAAGAGACGTCTCCTCAAGAACGGAGAACCCAGCTTAATGTGAGGGACTGGAGCCTGTGTGTGTTCAACCATGGGTGCAGGTCGGGTCACAGGACTTTTATTACCGGCTGCGGTTTTGAATTAATCATAATGATGGGAGCGGGTCAGTTCTGGTTCTGAGCTCTACGGGTATGGACGGGTGCAGGACTCTGAATGGTGTATTTAAAAGCCCAGTGTTTCAGATTTAAGGGGATTTAGTGGCATCTACTGGTGAGGATCACAGATTGCAACCAGCTGTAACTTCTCCTGGTTTGAATTCTTTCAGTGTTGATTGTTCAGGAGGTTTTTTTACTGGGAGCCGGATTATTCTACAGAGGTCTCTTTCTCCTCAAAACAAATGACCTGGTAATTTAAACCAGTAAAAACACTGAATACAGCAGTTTTCTGGTACAAAGAAGTATTTCTCCAAAGCTGTTTAGCATGTGGCTGCGAATTACCAGCTAACTTAATATCCAGACGTGTAGGCGGTTTTTACTGGGAGCTGAATTATCCACAAAGGTCTCTTCCTCTCCAAAACAAACAGACCAGGTGATTTAAACCATTAAAAACACTGAATAAAGCAGTTTCACATAAAAAAAGAAAGTGTTTTCATCCTTCTCATCGCTGAGGGGCTGCTAATGTTGATCGCAGACGCAAAAATGCGAAATGTGAAAATACAAGTCCATTAAAACAACAACAACAAAAAAAAAACAATTTTTATTTACAGGTGAATACACCAGAGTTTATGGGACTGTTGTTACTCAACGTGTTTTTGAGAAAAATCTGATGTCAGAATAAATTTAGACTTTCTCCTCTGTGCTCAAACTAATTATTTAACTCGATGTTCTGCTGTTGTTCTAGGTTAATTCATGTGCTACTGACCATCTGCGGCTTGTCTGAATCATCTGTAAGTCCTACAAAGTGCTATGTTACAATCACGTCTGAGGTTTTCTGCATTTTGCAAGAAAAACTATATTGATTAAAATCATGAGTGGACCCCAAGGCTGAAAAATGGATCCAACAGCCACATCGCAGGGAGAACCACTGACAGAGTGTGAGCAGTCAAAGGTATGTTTTAAAGAGCAGTTGTCTCTGTGTTCCGACCAAAAAGTTGCACCTGAAAACATCACAGAGACTACAGCCAACAGCCAACTAGCACATGTGTATGAAAGGAAATAACTCTCCATACCAGCAGACAGCGGTAGTCTGTAATTGTCATTTAAAAAGGGAAACATGGAGACAGACAGGACAGATTCAAGATGCTAGTTAGCCAGTTAGCACATCAACAACAGGAGGGCGAAAGAACAAATGATATTTACTGTGCCCTGGCGAACAATTACACTAACTGTTGTGAACTGTTTCTGCTGAAGAGCTTGGTAGTTGAAAAATATGTCACCTAATATCAAGTTTTAAGTTTTGCTCCCTCTTGACTTCAGCTGTTTGTTTGCTTCCCTCACCTCTGTTTGTCCTCTGAGCTAAACTTCAAACCTGAGTGATTTCATTCACCGACAGGCTTTACCGTCACCGATGCTAATTCACCACGCTAAATTGACCGAAAATAAAGGCGAAAAGGGCCAACAAGGGCTGACTAGTGCCAATGGTCGGGGACTCGCTGCAAAAACTAGGGTGACAGACGCTCAGCAATGGCCTGACACTGACCAACGGCCAACTGTCGGCTTGGTGTTTCAGGGCCCTAATGAGTTATTTGCAAGATTGACAACTGAAATCAAACTTAAAGCACTGGTTTGTTTGAGTAATCTGTTCCATGGATGAGGTGTATTTAATATGTTCTCATCCTGCCTGACGTCTGACGTTCAGTCTGCTGTCGGCCATGTTTCAGGAGGAATCATCCACATCTTATTTCAGATGTTAAAGCAGCAGGACACTCGACGTCTACAGCCCCAAACACTGACAGATAAATGCTTTTATAACCTCCACCCCCTCCACACCTCCAACCCTCCACCCCTCCGTCCAGGACTGGTGGGGATTGAGTGGGGCGGCTGCAGAGGTTGGAGGTCAGGTGATGGAGGGATACAGTCCATCAGCTCCGTCAGTCTGAGCAGAGAGGATAAAACCAGACATCAGAGTCAAACTCCCAATGGAGACAAATCTATTAGAGGGAGAGAGATGGAGGAGGAGGAGGAGGAGGAGGAGGAGGAGGAGGAGGTGGTAATACTTCTACTCTCCATCACTGCGAAAACAAAGAAAGGCCAAAGAATTTGAAACTAATGACTAAATACCTGTAATTGTAGAATTTAACTACGATTTAATACATTTATGGGACTAAAATATTTTTCTTGCATCTGTTTGAATTGATGAATTTAAAATTTCTTGTTATTGTGCAATAAAATGAAACAAACTGATTTTAAGAATGAAATAAGAGAAAATTTAAATGTCTAATATTAAAATAAATTCAGGTTCATGCTTCAGTGATTTTGGGAGTCAAATAAAAAATATAAAATGAAATATAAATACAAATAAACAAATATTAGTAGAAAAAAATTATTCTGTCCCACATTCAACAACCAAACTACCAAACACACTGAATGTACCCCAACAACTAAACGTACTAAACAACCAAACACACACAAATGCAAACACACCCACCCAACCAAATGTACTCAAACTACCAAACAAGTAAACACACCCACCCAACCAAATGCGCTCAAACAACCAAACGCACCTATTAAAACAAATGCTACCAAATAATCTTACGCACCCAGACAACCAAACAAACCAGATAACCAAATGCACCCAAACAAACACACCAAATAACCAAACAACCCCAAAGAACCAAACGCACCCATCCAACCAACCAAATGTACTCAAACAAACAAACAAGTAAAAACACCCAGACAATGAAATGCACCCAAACGCAGCACACCCCAAGAACAAAATGCATCAAACAAACCAAATAACTAAACACACCTAACCACCCAAAGGCGCTCAAAGAACCAAACACAACGAATGCACCAAAGAACCAAACACACCCAAATAACCAAATGTTACCAAAGAACCAAATGTACCTAACAACCAAACGCACCCAAACAACCAGGCTTGTTGTTGTTAAGAACTCCCTCTCATTCGCCTGAACACACCTAATTTAACAGAGCCACATCTTCACCTGCTGCTTGACACCAGTTATCAGGATCCGTGAAGCCAGACGAGCCAAAAGGAGACAGACTCAGCTGAGCTCGCTGGTCTCTGCATGTCCTCCTCCCTCCACTTTTAAATTCTCCTCCATGTTTCCTCCTCTGCTGCCTAATAACTCACCGCAGTTATAAATGTATGAATCAAAAGCTTCTAAATTAATATCCAGCAGGCTTGTCTGAAACAGTTTGTGGTGTAATTCATCTTCTGAGCTCATGATCGGGTTATGTAAGTAAATATGGGAGCAATCCATAACCGGCGACCTTGTTAGTCGCCCCTCGGAGGTCACCGCTAATTGGTGGTGGGAACGAGCAAATAAGCAAGTGGCGTCCGACTGCAGGCGTCAATAAAACGATTTCCTGCTCCCACGCAGAGCAGCGTTTACTCAACACAAAGGGATCCAATCCTGAGTTCAGGGGTCAAAGGTTAAGAGAAGCCAAATGAATTACACACTAACAATATTTTTTTCCGTCTTGTTCTTCAGCTAATTTACCTCAGTCGGTGTTTGTGTTTTAATTGTATAGTTAATGTAAACTTGATTCAAGGGTCATACTCAGAAGAGTGGATCAAATACAGGACTCCATAACTGGAGAGGACCCACAGAAAGCCTCGGATTATAAGTTTAGCTTTGACACTACTGAGGGCTCAATCAGTAGTTGTGTAGCTTGTTACATATGACAAAATGAAAAGTCATAACAAAAAATGAAACAAAATTAACCTGAACTCCAGAGGATTAAATATTTTCTCTATCTTCATCTCCCTCGAATAAAAGTCTTAAAATAACTAAAAGTACAAGGCACGTTACTGCATCCAGAGTAGTGACAGTTTATTTTCCTGCAGATGTGACACACTGCTTTTATATTTAAAGTCACACTTAGCATTCATGAGTACCCCCCCCTGCACACACACACACACACACACACACACACACACACACACACACACACACTGCAGGAGGGGCGGTAATGGTTTATTCAATCACTCTCACAGACCGTCTGCCATGTTATGACAACCTATTAAACACTAAATTAAATGCGTTGTGTGCGCCCCGGAGGACGGCGGGCGTTTTTAGCCAAATGTTCGCTGTTTCCATTCTGAGAAGCTGTTTGTTCACCTTTTCTTCCTGCCGTCAGAACGCCGAAGGGCCTCGACGCTGACGTTTCAAAACAGAGATAAATGACCCGTCAGCACGGATGTACACAGTGTGACCGGACAACCCAGAATGCAGCAGTGTCGGCATATGAAGGGGCCGGCTGATTGGCTGTGAGAAATGAAATGTCACTTGACTGTAACCGAGTGTTTGCTGGTGATGGCATCACGCGCCGGCTGTCAGCGCCAGTCGCTTTCATGCAACCACATGACAGACAGTGAGAGTTGCTGCGCCGAATGTCATCATATGAACATTGTACTAAAGCAACAGCCAGCCTGTGTGATGTGAATCATACGGACGCTTTAAAATAACCCCCTGAGTTATATAAAATTTCACCCCGTGTACAGTTGTCATGAATGTTGAAATTAGCTATAGAGACCAAAACTGACTCGTTCTTGGAGCCAGCAGATATTACTGATGTAATTTTCTTTTTTAGACATAGTCATATGAGCCTGAGAACTAAGAATTTCATGGCCAACAGCTTTTTCGCTGTAATTGTTGAGCACATGACAACAAAGAAATTAAGACATTTTGGGAAAATAAAGACATTTTTCTAGATTAGGACATTTTTGTTAATTGGGGAAATTTGTGGAAAGTTATGATATTTTGGAAAAATTAGGACATTTTTTGGAGGTTGGGACTTTTTTGTTAGTCGGGACATTTGTGAAGAGTGGGGATATTTTAGAACATGATGACATTCTTGAAAATTTGGACATTTAAGGTTGGGACATTTTTTGGTAAGTAGGAACATTTTTGTTGGTTGGGGACATTTGTGGAAAGTTTGGACATTTTAGAATACTGGGGACAGTTTTAGAAAAGTATGATATTTTTGGAGAGTGGGACATCTTTGCTAGTTGGGGACCTTTGCAGGAACTGGCGGCAATTTTGAATGTTGGGGACAGTTTTAGGAAATTAGGACATTTTGAGAAAATTATAACATTTTTGGAGACTGGGACATTTTGTTAGTTGGGGAAGTTTGTGAAAAGTGGGGATATTTCAGAACATCGGGGACAGTTTTAAAAAATTATGGCATTTTTGGAGAGAGATACTTTAGTTGGGGACATCTGTGGAAAGTGGGGACATTTTAGAATATTGGGGACAATCTTAGAAAGTTATGACATTTTGTGAAAATTAGGACATTTTTTGGAGTTTGGGACTGTTTTGTTAGTTGGGACATTTGTGGAAAGTAGGGATAATTTAGAACACCGAGGACAGTTTTTGAAAAGTATAAAATTTTCGGAAAATGGGACATTTGTTAGTTGGACATTTGTAGAAAGTGGCAGCGTGTTTTTTTTTTAATGTTGGGGACAGTTTTAGAAAATTAGGACATTTTATTAAGGTTAAGACATTTTTGTTGGTTAGGGACATTTGTGGAAAGTGAAGACATTTTAGAACATTGGGGACAGTTTTAGAAATTTATCATATTTTGGGAAGATTAGGACATGTCTGGAGGTTGGGACATTTTTGTTAAGTAGGAACATTTTTGTTAGTTGGGATATGTAGGAAGAGGGGACATTTTTAACAGTGGTGAGAATTTTAGAAATTATGATTTGGGAAATTGGGGACATTTTCCAAAATTAAAGAGCTTTTGGGAAAAGTTTGAAAGCTTGGGTACTTTTTTGCAAACTCAAACATTATAAAGGTGGAACATTTTGATTGGTGAGGACATTTTGGCACAGTGAAGGTCAGTGGCTGGGGAATGTATGATATCAATGAATGTCCTCACAAGTGCAGTGTACAGTTGTGTGTGTTTGTCAGTTCAGTGTCTGTCCTCAGCAGGCGTCCCTTTGCTCTTCCTTATTAATCACAGATTACTGACCTTTCACTCTGGTTGGGGACATTGTTTCTGGACTGTCCCAGGTGGAGGAGGGTGGGGGGACGTCTTGTCAGAATACCTGGACAGAGTACCAACCAATGTCCACCATGACCCCATCCCCCTCTCCACCCCTGGTCTGCTGCGCACCGTGGCACCAACATCCATCACCTCTGGATGCAGGTCGACATCCATCAGCAGCGGAGCTTCGGTGCCGCGGTGACAGGCCGGCTCCGCCCCCCTTGGTGTTAAGAGCATGTGTGTGTGTGTGTGTGTGAGTGTGCGTGTGTGTGTGACATATTGACCTATCACTGAATATCTAATAAGGACCCCAAGAGTGTGTTTCCATTACAGATTCTGTTACACGCTGACATTTAAACTGGACAGACAACGTGACGGAAATTTAAGAAAGAATGAAACATTTTTTACACAGTAAGCAAGTTTTGGAAAATCAGGATGCAGGGAGGTGAGGACTTCTTGGAAAAGTGTGGACATTTTTTTGAAAGGGAGGACATTTTTGAGTGTAAGGACATTTTGTCAATGAGGACATTTTTGGAAGGGGAAGACATTTTTGTGAGGACATTTGTGAGGACATTTTGTTAAATCAAGGACTTTTTTTCACTTTTTTCTTTTTCAGCAGGAAACATGGCATTGTCTTGGTGGAAGACATCACTTTTGTGACTCTGTCCCAGCAAAAAACGCAGGTATGTCTCCAACTGGTTTTCATGCCTAAAAAGACGCAGGAAAAACAATGACAGGCTGCTGAAAAAGCTGCTGCAAAACAGCATGACTCACTAAATCCAGACCAGTGTCATGTGTTTGTTGGTCCCAAACAGTGGTCTGTACCTTGGCAGGTGTCTCACCTAGATCTCACACCTTCATCATCCCTCCACATCCAGATAACAAAGTCAGCTCTTACTTATGTAAGAAACAAATCTAACATATTTGTGGTTTGCAGAAATACACGATACGATACAAACATTTCCTTCTGTTGACCAGTGTATGTAAAAATCTAAGAGACAGTCGTGTTCATTTGGTTGATTCATTTTCATTCATTCAATCATTCATTCATTCATTTTCAGTAGCCACTTATCCTCTTGAGTGTTGTGGGGATGGAGCCTATCCCAGCTGACACTGGGTGAGAGGCAGGGTTCACCCTGGACAGGTCACCAGACTATCACAGGGCTGACACATAGAGACAGACAACCATTCACACTCACATTCACACCTACAGACAATTTAGAGTCACCAATTAACCTGCATGTCTTTGGACTGTGGGAGGAAGCTGGAGCACCTGGAGAGAACCCACGCTGACACAGGGAGAACATGCAAACTCCGCACATGAAGGGCTCCCCCACTTTGGAGTTTGAACCAGGAGCCCTCTTGCTGTGAGGCGACAATGCCGCCCAAAGAAAATATCTTAATATCCATCCATCCATGTCTCTCTGTATATCTTCATACACAAAAAATACAACAAAATAAATGTTTTTTTCCCGTTACTTCTTCCTGTGCAACCAAACTGACTCCCTCACATGTCTGTAATCTAAAAGGTTAAACCAAATCTTTCAGTAACAGAAACAGAGACCTGCTTGAGTTAAGAGCTGAACGTGTGAAGGACGAGTCTGATCATTAAATCAAAGCTCTGTTTTTAAACAGAAAGCGATTTCTCCTCATAATTCACAACTTTTAAAATGAAAGTGCCACGATTTGTTTTAATCTTAAAGGCTCTAACAGGAGTCCTTGGCTGACATTGTCACACTGGACCTCCATATTTTAGAAAGCTCAGACAGCCTCCCTCCCTCTGCTCCAGAACAAGTTTCCAGCGTTAAATCAAAGTGGAAAATTAATGACAGCGAACAAGCGTACCTGAGCTCCCCGTCCGCTACCTGCTGGATGTTAAAAAAAAAAAAAAAAGGAAAAAACTTTATTTGGGTCAGAGCGTCCCCTCTGGTAACAGAGGATCTTCTGGCTGCTGTTTCTGTAACAGATTGTGTGGGGATTTCAATGGGATGCCTCCATGGCAATAGAGATTAGGCAATTAACCTCGATGTCACTGTAATTATTAAGACACTTTAGCAAAAAATGAATTAATTTCCCTAAAGGTGCCAGAAGAAAAGGATGTACTGCTGCTCGGCCACAGAGAAACACAGAGCGATACCGTGCCGACGGGTAATTAGAGGAACTAAAGAGTGAAAGATAAAAGAGAGGATTCATCTCTTCAACACGGAGAGCTGTGAGAAGTCACATGAAGCTGTGGTGGTTTCCCTCTGAGGCCGAACGGAGCCGCGCTACGTTCACAGTCTGTCGAAATACCACTCTCATGTTGGCGAAGGTCGACGTAGAGATGATTTAAAGGGTGAGACGATACTGTACAGACTGTAAACTGAGGTCTCCTCAGTGTCTCTCTGCAGAAACTCACTGTTTAACCAACGTTTTTAAAAACATAAATCCTCTTCCTCTGCTTCACATTCCTGTCGATTATTTTTAAATTGCAACTGAAATTTAAAGGCATGTTTTTTGTCTGCTACAGCGTACATATCTGCTCTGTAAATCACACGCCCTGTGTTCATCTTAAGAAAAAAATCTGAAACCAAAAGGGGAAAAATTTTTGATTTTTGGTTTTGTATAGGTTCATAATGTCTTCTATGCATCTCCAGTAGGGCTGGGCGATATGGCCCTAAAATATTATCACTATATTTCAGGGCATTTTCGCGATAATGATATTCTTGATGATGTGACAAATTAGAAAGAGAAAAATATTACTTTAAGAATATAGAATTGTGACAAAATAAGTGATCTAGTTTTACAGTTTGATTCAAATATTCAGTAAAAAACTAAAGAGTTTCTTTAGATTGTGAACAACAACAGTAACTCAGAGTGAGATTCAAATTCTGTATACAATATTAATAGTTCAACTAAATCAAATCTACCACTAATTACACATTTAAACAGCTCCCAAATACAAAAAGTGTCCCCTGGGATCTATATATATATAAATCAACAGGTGATTTTGCTCTCTTTTTTTTGCTCTGCCATTTCTCCTCTAATCATCACGCTGTAACCTGTGACAGGCTGTTATGATACCACAACTATCACACAGTCACATATATGGAGTTTATTCACGTAGGTTTACATCACCAAAGGTTTATGACAGAATCAGAGAGGAGAGGGAGAGATGCTGTGCTGCTGCCAGAGGAGCCGCTGAATGAGTTCCCTCTGAGCAGTAAGTCACTAAAAGAGTCTGAGAAGTAAAACATTCAGGACGCCACAGTTTATTCCACACTACTGAAGCTGCTCCTCTTTTTGGAACCACCAAGGAGTCGGGAATAATTTCATTTTCAGCCATGCTTGTTGTTGCCGTGGGTAACAGTATGATGTCAATATGTAAACAAGTCGAAATACTGCAAGTATCACAATGTGAATTTTTCATATATTAAAAATGATACTGGTATTATCTTGAGCAATATATGGCACAGCCTAATCTACAGCACTGTATTTCTGTTTTAGTAGAACTGCACACAGTAATGCTGCCTCTTTGTCTTTTTGTCAGCATTGAAAACTAACACACAAGATTAATAAAAATGCATCTGCCCAGGAGGCCATCCTGTGAATTTGTGTCCTTGCTGCACTCTGTTTTATCACTGGCATAGTTACACAGCTCCTGTCCACAATGATGCTGACAAACAAACAAACCATGACATATTGTAGTTGGCGAATGATTTGCAGTTTATGTTAAAGAAGTATTTCACTGCTGGAAAGAGGGTCTTTTATAAAAAGTTGGTTGTCTACTCAGTAGAGAGACGCAAATACTTTTGAAATTGGTGAAGTCGGTGACCAGAGAAAAAAGAAAAAGGGCTGTGGTATTCGCTTTTGCTGAAAATGTAAAAACACCCCCTACAACTGCAACAACACTCTGTGCCACAGCGGACCAATATACACTCCTGCTGGTGGGTGATGGAGCATATGACATAAAATATGTATGTATGTGTCTATATATATATGTCCTTTTTTTATGAGTTGTACATTTTATTCACTACCTTTTAATTGTATTTGTGCTATGGCAACATGTTTAATGTCAGGCCAATAAAGCCTGTTGTAGGGCTGCCCCTGACTAAATATATTCCTAGTCGACCAATAGTCATCATTTAGGGCCATCAGTGGACTAGTGTCCCTCATGTTTGTGATAGGAATGTAATGATGAAATGATATATTTTGGTGGTTTGAGTTGAAGGTGTGAGAAAGAATAGTCTCAGTAACATTGTTAACACTGTGCTACATTACAGAGAAATACAAACCGTACTAATGAACCTTCATTAATATAGGCCTATATTTTATCTACAAGTGCACGTCACACACTGAGCGAGCCGCCTGTTAATGACGCTGTGGGCTAATGGGCATGTAGCTACTTCCATGTTTCACATGATACGTCATGTTTGTAGTGGACCAATGAAGATGAGTTTACATATCACCTTGGGTTGGTCCTTCACCTTCTCAAAATGATCCCACACTTTGGATTTCCTGCCCCACATGTTATTAACTAGCCTGTGGAATAACCACAGGTACCAGCCCTGGAGATTAACCTGACTCCTGTCTGACTGCTGAGCGTGGACACTTCCTGTGTCTGTCCTTTCAAATTAAAGTCCCACATGGTCCAGTCATATAGGTTTGGATTTATTTTGACAAGGTGCAGCTCCTGATACAATGTCATGTTTGTGGGTTTTTCTTTTTTTCTGTGATTAAGCGACCAATGAAATCTTACCGACTAATGACCTGTCTGGTCGACTACTGGGGGACAGCCCTGGCCTGTTGAACTGAATTGAATTGAGAGAGAGGGGCAGCTCTATAGTATTCCTCCGTGGCAATGGGCATACGTCAATGTGGAAGTATACTCTGTAGTTTGAGTCAGCTGAGAAATGAGCAGGGAGCGCTGAGCACTGGTGAGATGGAGGGAAGTTTAAGATCACAGATTTACACATACTACCCTCATAATTACACAAGTATTCCTTTAAAGCTGATAAAAACACAGGTTAACCCATTACTTACACTTCTTCTTTTGTATTTTCAGTTTTGGAAACATTAATAAAGAGAAGACACCTCCTCCAAACTCTTACAGAGTATCCCTCTTACTTCGCTCCATGCACGCTGTCGCTTAGAAGTTTAGTCAAGAGTCAGTTAAACTTGAGGGACATTGAATAAATTTCAAATTATCCAGGATGCTCCTTTATTTTTCCCAAAAGTCCCCTCACAAACCTGTCAGCCTCTCCTCCACATTCTACCTTTTCTCTGAATGTTTAAATGTCAAATATACTCACAGATTTCAGTCTGGTTTTTCCCTGCTGTTACACATTCCTCATTTCACATTTTCACACATCACTGCTCCGTCAGGAAAGCACCAGTTTCTTTTAAAAAAAAAACACTAAATATTAAATCAATTTAACTAAAATCACTTTCACCTCTTCTGTCATCATAAATGGAGCAGCGGAGTCTCACAAATAATTAAAGTTCACGTCATAAAATAAACTCAGATTCTGTCGACAGTGGTTTTAATATTAACATCCTGCGCTGCTGCTCTCTGTTTGATGGGCATGTCTGAATGCGTGGGAGGACGGAGGAGCTGCCGCCCACATCGTCACCACTCCAGCGATTGATATTCACCTCCTGCCACTCTGCCGGCTCGTTAATTACATCTGAGTGCACCGAGGATTAATGAAATCAGTGTCATCATTGCAGCGCGGAGGGGTCAGAGGTCAAAGAAAGACCAGAGGGAGCTGTGTTAGTGAGTGGAAGGAGTGTGAGGATCTGCATGATGTGGGATATGATGATATTTTAATTAGTATGCTAATGTGTTACGGTGTGAATGCTTCAGCTCACACTGTTTCTGTTAATTCTGATCAGTTATTTGTGACAATAACGTGTGAGATGACAAAGTGCGAAGTTGACATGAAGGTCGTAAACATTTTAATCTCTTTTACAGAGATGTGATTTCTCAGATTTGACAAATTAAAATCTAAAAGGAAGAATTTTTGTTTTTAAGCTCAAACTACAACAGTTTTGTTTGTTTTTTATTATAATGTTGCAGCCTTTTTTAAAGGAAAAAGTTTGAACTATTAAAAACAGCATGTTAAAAGTGCGATAAAGTGAAATGGATTTCTGCAGCAGAAGAAAAAAGGGGCTTATACAAAGTCTCCCTGATACAAAAAATATAACAAGGTACGATTAAGTAAATAGAATAAAAATCTGAGACGACGCAGTGGAAGTGTCAGAGAAAACACCTTGAAAAGAGGAAAGGAGAAAGGAAAGAGTCAGTGTTTGGGTTTTTCCCTCTGGTGTGTCTGTCAGGCTCTAAACCTCCACAGTCAGCACAGATGAGACATGTTTTTATTCAGCAGGTAAGGATTTTTCCTCCTCTCCTGTTTTTGTATCCCGGTGACTAGAGCTGTGTGACGGTGCAGCTCATTAAAATGCTGCTATGCTAATAAGGACGCGCCTGCATTCGTCTTAAACACTAATTACAGTGACTCGTTAAGCTCTCGGTGACATTAAAATTCACAAAGACCTTTTGAAGCTCAGACCCTGGAACAGAGGAGGAGCCCAGCGCTGTCGTTCTCACTCAGAGACGGTCGGAGGGGGTCGGACATCTTTTCAAAACAACTTTGTGGGATGAGCAAAATCGTTTTTTTTTTTTTTTTTTAATTTTGGCTGTTGTAGTTTTGGATTTTTGACAAATTCCAAAACTGATCTTTTTTGAAAAGCTTCACATCAACGAGGTGACTTAAGGTTCGTACTGGAACTTGTGTCCTCACAAAAAGACCTAGTCTGCAGAAACAGCAACTTCTCACAACATATCACAAGCAATGTGTCCTCACAATCAAAGTGTAACATGTCTTTACAACCAACTTGTCCTCACAACCACAAGGTCAGCAGAATCATCAACCTCATGCAACACGTTATCACAACCAACTGGTCTTCCCCAGTAAAATGTCCTCACAAGCAAAATCAGTTTCCTCGCAGTGACCATGTCGACAGAACAACAGGTTCTTGAAACTTAAATCATATTATCACAATCAAAATGTCCACTCAAACCAAATGTCCTTGCAAGCAACATGTTCTCACAACCAAAATATCCAACACATCCTCACATATTGATGTTTGGTCAAGGACTTTCCATGTCAAGACTTAACGTCCAAGGTACCGTGGTTGTGCTGGTTGTTGATGTCCTGGGACACTGTGTCAGCTTCAGCCTGTTACATGCATTGTCTGTTTTCAAAATACACATCAGTTTTCACAGGAAATGTACAGTTTACATACAGTCTCTTTCAAAATAAAAGCACAACATTGGCACAACACTGCAAATTGCTGATTTTTTTTTCCTTCAACAGCAAAAGCACTTGGTTGGGTTCAGGAAAAAAAGAACAGGGTTTGACTTTACATTCATATGGCAAGAAAACACCGGCCTCCCAGGTGAAAGTCGGTGGTTGTTGGACGCCTACCCTACTTGGACTTTTGCTCCCTTAACCTTTGTTGTTGTCTGGCTGCATTTTCCCCTGATGCCACTGGACGCTGTTACAGAATAATGGCAACCAGCTGCATATTGTTATAAGTTGACTATGATCAAGTCCTCATAGTCAACTTGTAACAACCCGCACGTCCTCACAAAAAAGTCCTGGCAACTAACATCTTCACAACCAAAATGTCCTGCAAGCAACATGTCTTCTTCACAACTTCTTCACAAATATTCTCTCAAGGGACATCAACATCATTAAAAGCAAAATGTCCTCACAAAGTGGAAGTCCTTACACCACTAGTGTCCTCACGATTAAAATTTACTCACAAGCCCCATGTCGCTCATAAAATACGTCATTACAACATGAATGTCCTCAAAACCAAAATGTTTTCACAACCAAAGTGTCCTCACAAGCAATATTTCCTCATGAACAACTCCCTGGCAACCAACATGTCCTCATAACTAAGCTGTCCTTGCAAACACGTCTTTACAACCCATCTGTCTTCACCTGTGACATCACAGCAAAAATGTCCTGTTTGCAAACCAAAAATGTCCTCACAAGGATAATGTCTTGGTAATCAAAATGTCCTCACAAGGATTATGTCTTTGTAATCAAGATGTCCTCAAAAATAAGTATAGATCAACATGTGCTTGTGTTCTCCAAGTGATGAAATGCATTTGACCCACTGAGACTGGAGGTTTGTTTTCCTGTGAAATGATTTTCACACATCATTTCACAGCTTCTGCTTGGCATTTAGTCAGTCTTTAAAAAAAACAAACATGTATATGTGAGTGTGTGAAAGTGGAGGAAATACTTTTTGTTGTAAAAAAAACTGTTGGTCCTCATATGTATAGATAAATGCACCTGCTGATGTTCTCCAGCAGTGAAATATTCTCTTTGGCTTTGGTCTCCATCTGGATAAAAAACGCCTCAGTTGCACTTTCTCCTCTCCCTCTCTCACACTCGCACACAAAAGACATTTTTCACAAAATATACGAGAGATCTTTTAACACCCTGTGAGCCTGATTGTGGTCTTAGATTCTGAAAGTGGTCTGGATTCTGGCAGCTGTGAGGAGAAAAACCCCTGACAGAGTGAAAACAGCCTCCATTAGTCTCATCATTACCTTTTAAGTAACACTGAGAATCCATTTAATCTGCCTGATAACTGACGGAGCAGCACAGCGGGGAGTGAGTGAGTGGTGGAAGAAGTACTCAGAACTTTTACTTTATAGAAAAACAGCAAAAATTCTCTCATTACACGTTTAAGTTCTGCATTCAAACTCTTACTCAGTAGGGAAGTCTTTCAGTAGGAGTTGTTGCAACATGACACAAATTAACATCTACTGCAGACTGACATGTGCATTAGAATACAACTTTTAAGAGAGTCTTTGATGGTCTAGCCGATAACTTCATCTACATGTCATCGAGTATGACCAAAATTACGAAAACATGAATCGTCTTCGTGCATCACTTACACCTCAGAGTGCCACCATCCTTGTTCATTCTTTGGTTACATCTCGTATTAATTATTGCAAGTCTGTCCTCTCAAGTGTCTTCATAGACTCCAGTTGGTCCAGGATTCAGCTGGCCGTATTCTTACTAGAACCTCGTCCATAGATCATGTCACTCCTTTTCTCCAGCAGCTTCACTGGCTTCCTGTTAAATATCGATTTCAAGATTCTGCTTCTCACCTTTAAGGCCCTTCATAATCAAGCCTCTTACTATCTGTCGGAACTCCTTCATATGTACACACCCTCCTGTACTCTTAGATCCACTTCTGCACTCCAGCTCACATCACCATCTGCCCGCTTGACCACCATGGGTTCTACAGCCATCAGTCATTCTGCCACCCCAACTCTGGAACTCTCTTCCCCGTGACATCCGCAATATCGACTCCCTTTATACTTTCAAATCCCCGTCTGAAAACACACCTTTTCAAGCTGGCATATTCGGTCTGATTTAATGGTACACACATATTGAGTCTTGCACTGATGATGACTTTATAGCTAATATTTAGAATCATGATTTTTGTCTAACTTTTATTGTATATTATGGAATTGTTTGACTTTATGATCTGTGTATACATTGCTGCTTGTTTTTTTTTTTTTTATGTGTCTTGTAAGGTGTCCTTCAGTGCTTTGAAAGGCGCCTACAAATAAAATGCATAATAATAATAACAATAATAATGAGCAGAGCTTTGCATTGCGCACTTGTTGGCTGTTAAACACTACAGGAAACAGTCATGTCACCGCTAAAATAAGACAACAAATTACGCTGTCTGTCACAGCTACACATATAAATAAAACTGACAGACAAAAACAGAATCAGACGTTTCCTAAAAATCTGATTTTTTACTTGCTTTGGCAACAAACTGCACCTGGTTGGTTCCCAAAGGCTAATTCATAGCTTCTGAATCTGGGTGTCCTTGCTTTGGTCTGTGTGACGAAAAACAGTTATCCACCCACGTCAGCAAGAGTCCGCACTGACCCCTGTGCTGACGTCTGCTTGCAGCCCATTTTTTTGTAACTGCGCATGTCGTTCCACACTCCAGTCAAGACCAAAACACTGCTGTCGAACCAGCTGCTCCGCCCCACCACAGCGAATTCAGTTTTAAGTTGGATTTAACAAACGTTCTCTCCAGACGCAGCAGCATCTTCTTAGTTTCACTGATGTCGGCAGTAGAAGGACGGTAAGTTCACTTTCAAGCCAACCGTTTACTGCCACTGGTTGAAATGGACTGTTAGTTGTACTATGAATAGACCCGCGTGTGTCCGCAGCTCTCCTGCTGTTCAATGCAGTTTTAAAGCAACAGTGCCGTTCAGGTCTTATGTGTTTAAAAGAAACCAGTGGACTTCATGTCTGTGGCCACGCCCCAAAATGGCTGCCAGCATGCTTCCTGCAGAAACACTTGACCTTGTTCTTATTTATAAAGTTATTTTATTTTCTCTTGTTATTCCATGCTGTCTGGCTGTGAGGAGATTAATATTTCCCCGTCAGGACAAATCTTTACTTCATCATTTGTTCCTGTTAGCAGACTCACAGCTCTGCTTCCAGCCACTCATTTACACTCTCATTTGTCTTTTTTTCCTGTGAATTATTATCAGAGATGGCTACATTTATTATAACGGGGAGTTACGTTTCCTGGAAGCCATTTCTACGGGAGTGGTAAGTTCCTGTTGATGAATGTTGGCTAATCGCAGGTGTCAGACACACTGTTCTCTATCATTTATCACATCTTTAAAGGACGTCCCTCTGGGAATATTAACCAGCCCGCTGCCACCGCTCCACTCTTTAAGAAAGTCTTTAGTAATATTACAGCAGCTCTGCGCTGACATCACATCAGGTGATGGAGGGAGAGGGCTCCGGGTTAGAGGACGAGACAAAGCTCTCCAAATTATTTGGTCCGACAAACTGAAGACATCGTTTGATCAACTAACTTGTGAGACGGATAAGTTTGTATTACGATTCGAAAAATTAGATGCTTCTGTTGAGGTTTCTTAATCTACTGAGACTGAAGTAAATAAACAGAACATCAAATAAATCGGTGCTATGCAGAAACACAGCAGCCACACAACACAGCAATGAGCCACACCGTACCAAATCTGTCATTAAACCACCTTTCAAGTTCCAAGTTTCTTTTTGTACTGGAACAAAGACAGAAGTATGTTTTTAGAACTTTAAGAGTAGCTGCACTAAAACAGACAACAGCACAGATATGCTCGGATTGGCTGGCTCTCTTTACTTTTTCCATCGGCATTCTCTTGTTTACAAAGTTATTCTTGGCCGGCCACCAGCATGTTTATGTGAGTACAATAATACATTAGGCAAAGAATTGATTGATTGCATTCAGATGAACTGAACATGAAAAAGTAAAGAAAAACCATTTATCATTTTATTTTAAATAGGTTATCTTTCGGTTCTTAACCATTTAGCATGTTGACTGTCTGTACCGAGGGTGCAAATGGAGTTTGGCAAGTGGACATTTATGTATATATGATGATGATGACACTACTACTACTACTAATAATGACAAATGTATTGGTATAGCACGGTTCATACAGCAGGTGCAACTCAAAGTGCTTTACGTAAAAAATTAGAAAATACACATAAAAGACAGGATAAATGAGTGAATAAGATTCGATCACACACACACACACACACACACACACACACACACACACACACACACACACTAAATAGCAATAATCAAATAAAAGCTACAAAAATGCAGGTCTAAAAAGAGGTTTTAAGATTTCATTTGAAGCTGTGTACTGACGTCCTGGAAGGCTTTTCCAGTGACGAAGGCCAACGACACAGAACGCAGCATCACCGTACTTTTTAGTTCTACTCTGGGGAACATGTAGTAGCCTCGAGGTAGCTGATCGTAGCGATCTAGACGGAATATATTTGACCAACATATCAGATAAACAGTCAGGAGCCAGTCCATGTAGAGACTTAAAAACTAGAAGCTAAATTTCAAAATGAATTCTAAAATTAACGAGAGGCCAATGAAGAGCCTTTAAAACAGGAGTAATGTGTTCTCGATGTTTAGTCTTGGTGATAAGACATGCTGCTGCATTTTGAATCATCTGCAGTTTGTTTAAAGGTCTGAGAACAAGGCGTTACAGTGGTCAAGTCTGCTGGAAATAAAAGCATCAACAAGTTGTCTCTTTTAGATAAAAGAGGTCGCGCAGGGGCAATGTTTCTAAAATGAAAAAATGTATTGTTGGTGTTGTTTCTCACTTGGGGTTCAACACACAGGTCACAGTCAAAGACAACACAAAGGTTCTTTACTTCATGCTTTAAACTGAAATTGCTTTTCCTTTGATCGGATGATTAGAACCTCAGTTTGTCCCTGAGCTGGAAGAAATTTTAGGACATTAATTTGGTCAATACAGCATGACAGTTTTTCAACTGGGCTTGTATCATCTGAAGAGAATGAGATGTACAGATGTGGAATCCTCTGCAGAAGGACTTAAAGTTGCGCTCGTTGGTTACTCTCGGCCATTTCATAGCACTGTTGCAGGATTTTTGTGCTCAATTGTCTGTGTGCCGATGTCATAGTGTGTCTTAGCTGCTCTTTGTAATCACGTGTTTTTATGGTTCACTTCTAGCATATATTAACATACCTTACGGCATCTTATTTTGTGTTTTATATTGCTTGTTTTAGAGCTGTATATTTTTATTTTGTATTACTGTAACTTCATGTTGCTGTCTTGGCCAGGAGGTTTTTCCTAGTTAAATAAAGGTTAAAAAATAAATAATACATCAAAATTACATTAAATTTAAAAAAATGGTTGAAACCAGAGGCACCACAATAGAGCACATGGAAAAATACAACTGACGAGATCTTTAAAATGGAGATGATAAACCACAGCTTTAGGAATCTAGCTAGAGTATTAGATGCAAGATGGAAGAGAATGAAGAAAATGGGAAAATTATATTCATCTTCCCTGCGAATGTCATAATATTGGATAAATTTTGCATTCAATGCCAATTTATTTGTTTGAAACCATTTTGAATATGCAAGAAGGCCACTGATGGTGGTTGTCTTCGCTAATGTGTGGTCACAAATCAAGTTTATCACTGGCCTGAGCAGCAGGGAGCTGAGAGAAACAAAGGTAAAGTTGGTTGGAAAAAAAAAAGTTTTTGCTTTGATTTTGTCTCGTATTGTTGAGCTGAGAGCTTTGGTCAAGTTTATCCTGCGTCTTCATTCTCATTAGTGTTTCTTCCTCACTCACTGTTTCTGTGCTGCAGATATTCCAACTGCTTTTCTCAGATGCTTGATTGGAAATTTATTTTGTTACAACAGGACAAACACAATTTCACAGTTTCTAAGGGATGCAGTGAATCATAAGGGAGCACATTTTTCTGTGTAAGAATAAAGAGAAAGAGAGAGGGTCAAACCCGTTCAGTATTCACGCCTCCACACAGCTGGCCGATCACCGTGTGAAGCAGATGTAGTTGTTGGATTGTGGTTTTTGAAAAGTAAGAAAAATTCCGGAACATAGCTCCACTGGGAAACACTACAATGTGCTGCTAAAAAACGTCCAGATTTGGTGCCACAAACACCGGAGAAAACACAGCGAAGGTGTTGCCAAAAAACAACTGTTGTTGTTGTTGGTCTTGCACAGAGGTCTGCAGCTTGTTGAGTCTCTCTCCATTGGATATTTAAAAATAGTGGGTTAGTGCATTTAGTCCTTCTCAGGCAAGCTCAGCTGGCTACAGCCCACAGGAACGACGAACTGAGGATTAAAATATGTGCAGTTCACATAACCTGGTCGAAATGAATATATATTTTAAAATGTCTGAAGATCCACTCATTACTAAAAGTGTGTGTCATCCAAGAGAAACTAAAGTGATGGTCATATTGAAATTTAAGGTGTGCTGATGGATTCACGTCATCAACTCATGCATTGAGTAACATTACAAGTTAACGTTCCACCTTAAAAGTTGCTGGCAGTCAGCCCAGTGAATGAAGTGATTTTTTCTCCGACTCCAGCTGCTGTGAGAGGCAGCAAAACATCCTTTCATTTTATAGTTCCAGTTTACTAATCAAACTCTCCACAGTATGAACAGTGGTTACATGAGCCTCAAAACCAGACACAACTCAGCCCTGAGCAGAGTGACCATCCTCTACTGACCAATCAGACTGCAGTGTTCACAGCTCCACCTTTTAGTACCAGATCTGTGTGCTAGGTACCCCAACAGAGGGGGGACCAAACATGGGGACGCTAAGAAACGCTTCTATTGGTACCATCCACAACTTTTCACTGTGGAAACACAAAAATAGCGTACCGAACTGAACTGAACTGAACTGAACCGCACTGCTTGGTGGCAACTCAGATTTTTACACTGCTTGTCCAAGACGTTGTGATGCCGCCTCGCTTCACTGTTCTGTGTAAAAGCTATGATCGTGGAATCGGGGGGAGAGAGTGATTTCACCTTTAAGCCGGCAAAAGACAAGGTAATTGTGCCAAAACAACGTCTGTGTGAAAGGGACAGGACATGATGGGATGTGATGGGACCATGGACAGGATGGATGTGATGTTTTGATGTGTGCCACCCACTGACAGGAGATTTAAAAAGTAGCTGTTAGCAGTTAGCGGCTAACACAAAGAAGCAGAGCAGTGGCTGAAAATGTCCACAAATTGGGGAAATAATGAGGTCTGGGAGCTCCTTACCCTCTGAGCAGAGAATGAGATCAGCCGCCACATAACAGTGACGTAAATGTTATCGACATGTTAATGCCAGTTACTTTTTATAAAGTGCTGCTGTTGATGTTTTACAGCACACTTGACAGGGATGCTGTTGCGTTGCATGTCACGCCTGTCACGCCTGCTTCCACGATGCCGGGAGGTTGTCTAAAAATCACACACTGAAACAGCTTGATGTTGCCCTCATTTACTTCTATGTGAAAATGCAAAGGCTGTGTAAAGAAGAGACTCTACAGTGGGTCTGTAGCGTGATCTTTGTGCAAAAAGGGCTACTGCGAACAGGTAGGAGATGTCAGTCATATTACCTGGCGTCAGTGTGCACCCTTTTAGAGCTTTTAGAAAAATAAAATAAAAATAAACCAGTCACATTATGTTTTAATCCTATTTTGACGTGGTTATATTATTACTCTAATAAAATTCGAACTATTCCCTAATAATAAGACAACGTTGGCTGGAACACTCTGTCACAAGAATAAAAAATAATTGGGGAGGAAGTCATTGAATGAAGAAAAGTGAAACAGAGATCGATCTGTTCTGGAATAATTCAGACGTACTGAACTCTGCAGCAGCTTCATCATCAATCTCTGATCTCTGTGGGGAAACCTCTCACTTTTTTTTGGATCTCTGTTCTCCACCCGTCCTGAAGACTCTCCAACCGCCTGGAAATTTCCAACCTGGTTACATCATAACTGCTGCTCCTCCAACATCTGCACGTCCAACTCACGCTGATTTTAAAGCTCTGTCTTTGCAAAGTTTTTATCGTCCTTTTTATTTCCTGATGCAGTCAGACACTTTTAGCAACACTTGAATTTTCCAGTTTACTTGTCAGGAAGTGACTTTTTCCCTGTTAACTACCAGACAACCTGAAATAAAAAGATTTGGGTGATTAAGTAAAGCTTTCTTAATTAAACAAACTGCTATTAGCAAGCTGCTGAGGTAATTCTGAACTTTCTCGAGCACGGCTCAGACAGAACAGAAGACTCTCTCCTCCTCTTTAAAACCCGTGAGCTCCCTGTCCTGTCCCGGCTCGGCTCGGCCCGGCTCTCCTTGTCAGCTCATGATTTGTGGGTCTCACAGGAGAGGAACAGGAGGAACTCCTCTAGGTTAAAATCTGCAAACAATGAGTCTTCTGTGGGTGTGATGGATGGTGCACATCCCGAGCCATTTGTCTGTGCTTTGCGCTCGCCGGTATCAATTGTTAAAGAAACTTTGCTTAACATGCAGTCCTGAATGTTGGCCGGTCACAGCAGAGCGGAGAGGAAGAAGAAGGAGACAAAGAAAGAAAGGAGATAAGACGGATGTTCGCTCGGGGAGATATTAAGAAGGCTGGTTTTCAGTATTTTTAATTCAAAGTCTCCTCAGAAAATGCTGCTCCGATGCTGATCAGACAGTCACAGAAAAATAAGAGTTTCACAGTGTATGATAACACTGCACATCATAGCTGGAATTAGTCCCAATTAACAGCCACTGATAGAGACAAAAACCTGTCCAATCAAAGACATATGAAGCAATATTTTGTTTTGTTCTATTCATTTATCAAATCTGATGACATAAAATTTATTATTGAAAGCGCGTGCAATTCATATTCTAATAATATCTAAAATGAAAGTGTGAAAGGTTTTGATTGTAGTGATGAACCTACCGAGCATTATCAGTTGAATCTAAAGCTCCCCAGTGAGTTCAGCTCATTGTTTAGCTGTCTAAAGGCTCATCTATACTCCTTTAACGTACAAAAATAAATGTCCTTTTAAAAACGTAAACATCACAGTCCCTACACTTCCATGTGTCCTCTACGATGGCGTAGATACAGCCAATAGATGGCAAAAGTCTCACACAAAAACAAATGGAAGAAGTCGTCATAATGTACCTTTAAACAGAGGCAGTGTTGTCGACGGGGGTGGTCTGTGTGGCCATTAAATGCATCCCAACATGTGGACAAAGAACTGTATTCACTATATTACCAAGTCGCTCCGTTCTGCCATTATTTGATTTTTTTGTCCTCCACTCATGTCTTGTTTGAACTTCAAGATCTCAAGTGGTAGTGCTCCATTTAATCTGTATTCACGAGGGCTCATTTATGCTCAATGTTAGATACGGAGATGGACAAAGCCTTCTGTCTGTACTCTGCATTCATTTCATCTGTATTTGTGGATGTTTTTTGAAAGCTTCTGGATACAGACGAAAGACAGCAGTACCACCAGAGATCGTGAAGGCAGTGTAGTGTAATTCAAGTGAGATATGACCGTAGGAGACGACAAGGAAATTTAAATAAATATAGTGAAAAGAATTCTCTGTGCACATGTTGGGATGTATATAATGGCTGCACAGACCACTCCTGTCTACAACAATGCCTTAGTTTAAGGTACAGAATTACAGCCTCCTCGACAATTGCCTCATTTGTTGTCATGTGTAACTTTTGACTCAACTCTAGTGCCATCTAATGGCTGTATTTTAATAATAGGTGCTAAGATAGATGTGACCAGTAGGTGGCAGTATAACATCTAAAGAGACCTCGGGTACATACAGGAAGCGGAACACGAAAGTTTTGATGAGCGTGATGTACGTTACAATAAACAGCTGGCTGAAGCTAGCATGAAGCGCCATCCTGCTGTCTTATTCATAGTAGAATAAGAACAGTACAATCAGAAAAGACACATGGAAGTATGAAGACAGTGACATTTACAACGTTGAAAATGGATGCATCTTTTCATAAGTAAAGGCAGAATAAGTTAGCCTTAAGCTTTTGGAAAACGTGCACAAATATAGATGAAATGAAAGCAGAGTACAGACAGAGGGCTCCATCAATGGAGTCTAACGTTGAACATAAATGAGCCCTTACCCACAACTTTACTGATCTGGTTCAGAGTCACTGCTCTCATAGCATTGTTTTTAGAGAAAACACGATAAAAAGCCACTGTACATGACCTGCTCAGCATCAAACAGCAAACAGACACAGTTAGACACTGGCTGGTGAACATAGTGGAGCATTTAAAAATATAACATAGATCATATACTGCTAATGTATTTCCTTTGAGTTGGTGGAGACTAAAAACAGAGATAAAAGAGTTAATATTGGACTTATATTAATCAACTGGACACAGACACTTAAATTATCACAACCTGCCCGAAGAACGAAGGCTGACTGAGTCAGTGTCTTCATTCAAGTCTCTTCTGAAAAGTTACTTCTAATCAGAAAGCATATCCTGATTTGAACTGAGCTGCCTGTTTATTATATTGATATCTTACTGGTTTTTAATTTCCTCTTTATAATTTTAATTTTTGCCCTTCTTGCATTTTACAACAGACAATGTCTGGGGCCGAAACATGAAGCCAACACGGAGGTGCCAAAAGATGAAACTGAAGCAGAATCAAAGAAAGAAATGCTGGAATTGTACATTTCTGCACATCACGGATACGTTACATTTGTACATTATTATGTAGTGAATATGTTGAAACTTTACATTTCAGCAATGCTTTGGTTAACGTGTGGTTAGGTTTTGGCACAAAAACCGCTCAGTTACGTTTGGGAAAAGTTTGTGTTTTGGTTAAAATACCCAGTTTTGGGGATAGAATCAGGAAAACAAAACAGCAACAACCGCTTTTTGTTGCACTAGCTCAGCTGGAAACGCAGCAACGTCTTTGTAATAACAATCATTTTTCATGGCACTATCCCGGATGGGAAAACAGCAGTGGGTTGCTCATAAACACACGTTTGCTGGCTTAAACGCTACTGGCAATGACTCGCCAAATCACAACTGGTTTTGTTGTTTGTTGGTCTTGACCATTGATCTGCAGCTTGGCATCCACCACCTGCTCCACCTCCCACTGACAGAGGCAGCTCATATACTTCATCACCTCAGTGATGTCGATATGATGCCTATGAAACATACACATTAAATGCTTTCTTGGTTTGCAGACATGCACAATGCCAACATGTTCCTCTGGTGTCTGGGCTGCTAACTGTCAGGCTTACATGAAGAGAATCATTTGAACTTTGAATAAAAGCCACTCAATGTGTGCTTTAGTTTACAGTGTATGCTGCTGGTGCTTGATGCCCTTTATTCCAAATGTTTCACTGCTACTTGTTGTTTTTCTTTACTCCATTCTATTAAAGTCATTTAGATATTTTCATTTTTGTCTTTGCTTCATTTGCTTTTTTTTTCTCTTAGTTTGAAACTTTCCGTTAGCTTACATGCACAATGTGAGGTTTGACCCTTGTATTACATAACCATATTAATCTGTAGTAGGAATGATCTGGCATATGTTTGTTGTTGGTCCTCCTGTGTGAAATGACAGAACCGCACTCAGTCGTTTGCTAAAACAACAGACGCTGTGTTGATTTTTAGCATGTTGTTCCAGTTTTTTGTCCCTTAAAAGAATCGTCACATCCGTGTGCCACCGTCACAACAATTAAAAGTTTCCTGAGAGAAAATTAAAACTTTTACTCTTGATTTAAACATACAATTGGCTCTGAATTTGCATGAGGAATATAAAGCAGTGAGATTTTTTTTTTTAGCATCTTTTGTACCCAGAACAGACAGACAATCCATCGGCTCCTTGCTGGACCAGCGATTTGCTTCATGTCCAGCCACCATCGGGCTAATTGGACCTCCAGAGGAATAATTAGGTGAACCGATGAAAGCGACGGGGCTTTTTGGCTTCATCAACAAACGTCACTTTATTCCCTTTTGTACTACAGATCATGGCGCTTTGCCGTCGCCGCAGGAGTAACCGCCTGCATAGAGAGCGGCTGACGAAACTCCACTCTGGTGACACCAAAATGCTCCAATCTCTTTCTGTTAAACTTTTTTCCCCATACAAAGTTAGGGATGATTATGCTGTTGTGCTGTTGCATTCATCACAAAAGTAAATGGAGGCCTCAACAGTTTGAGGAGAACGTTCCTCATTCAACCTTATAACCCAAAACTTCTCTAAGCTCTGTATCATTAAAGAAAATTAAGTTACTTATCAGTCTTATAAAGGTGTTACTGCTATTTCTCTAGTGGTTCTGACAACACGTGCTCCATATCCAACTCACTGAAGTACTGCTACACCTCGCCAAGAGGAATACTGGAAAGAAATAATTAATAAAATATGGATATCAGCCCAATCTCTATGCAGCCGGTACAGCAGTCAAAGCTTAGCACAAACACCAGAAGTAGTCCAACAGAAAAAATAGCAAAAGCACTTCACTCTTACAATCTCAAAGCTAAACATTTTGTTTAGCAGTTAAAAAACAGTTTGACAGTCATTTCAAGTTGGTTTAGTGTAACATGTTCGCAGCATTTCAGATTAGCAGAGGAAACAGTTAGCTAACCCAAAACTAGCGTTTCTTCAGAGGACGTCAGAGGGCGCTGGAAGCAGTGTGTTTGAAAGGGGTGTGTTGAGGTGTTCTTAGGGGCTGTTTGTGTGTGACTGCAGTTTAATACCAGTTTAGTCCTAAATGCACATTTTCACAATTTTATCATCAGACTTGCTTTTAACATCATTATCTGAATTTTTTTTGATGTAGCCTTCCCTGCTAAATACAAGGCTTTTTTTCCTCCCCTGAATCACTTGCATGTAGTTTTCATTTTTTATGGGAAATAGTACGCTCCGGTGCTTTGGATGCACTCCACCATCAATTTTTGCACATGTATAGAAGTGGGAATCTATCCTAGCGAGCGAGGTGCATTGGAAAACTGCAAGAAACAGTGCTTTAGCCCAGTGGTTCCCAACTGGTCCAGCCACAAGGTCCAGATTTCTCTCTATTTATTAGTTCAACGTCCACACAGTTTAATACAGTCAGCAGCATACTTGTGTTTGGCCATGTAGTTGAGCTAGTTTGCTGTCTCTGTCAAGTAGCTGTCCCTAAATCACTCACTCTACAGCAGGAAATGGCACTTCAAAATAAAAGCTCTGTGCCTGAAATTCATTGTACTTCAAAATTAAGTGGGTTTTTGACAGACTTGACATGTTTGTCACGTGTGGTCCATTCAGAATGGACCCACTTTTGGACTACAACCCACCCGCTGGGAACCACTGTTTTCGCCTATAGACAAAGAGAGAGAGGGAGGGAGATTGCGGTTGCGTCTGCCTCACTTCATCCATCAGCCTGTGGTCTCAGCGGTCGGCTCGTCTTGCTCTTTGTTAGATGTAGTTTTGGTTTTCTACCTCAGATGAAGAGCAGTGCTTTCATTAGCTACAGGAAACAACAACAACAATCTCAATGCTGAAAATGGCGAGTCTTGGCAAAGATTTGGATTGAGCAATATGACACGCCTGCTTTGTTCTCTCTGTGAATCGTTTTAAAGACCTACAACAACTAAAACACCTCAGAGAAGCCCAGACTCGGTCCCACAGGACTCCCATGCCCCATGTTTCTGACACAGTCAGTCACATCTTTCAAAATATCCCCAGTCAACAATACTTTAATAAAATCTGATTTTGTGCCGATGGTCTGATCTCTGCTCGCCCTGACTCACCGCCAGACCAGCAAAGTTTCTGTTGTCACTGTCAATGAAGTGCTCCATCTGGCAAGTTTGCTTGCACAACAGCAGCGCTAACACCAAACACTGAGCTGTTAAACAGTCCCAGCGTACTCGCACTAAAACCAAAACCACAGGACTGTCATCAAACCCCCTAATGACTGTTTGGTAATGTTAGCTGGTGATGCTAACACTTAGCTCTGTCACTGTGTGTGTTCCCCCTGATAGTATTTTGCAGGGGCACCATAGAGTTCTGGGCTTAGGACCGCCCACACTGATTGAAACACAAACAACCCAGAGCATTTCCCCCCCTATAGCAGAATGGTAATAAGGTGCTTCCAGACTTGTCTCTAACACTGACACATACAACACTATGGACACAGTCTGGCTATGGGGGACTAATGTTAAAGTGACGTGGAAGAGCTACCACAGAAAAATGGGTCAACTCAGACAAAGTGATCTGTTAAACACCATAATGAGAACAATCGCAGATCATAAGACAAGTTCATGGGTGAAGAGCACGAATTTAAGGTTAAATAGTTTCAACAAGAGTAATCAGTCCGACAGCCAGTCTGCACAAATCTGTTGAGATGTAGTGAAGCTGTGAAACAGAGAATCTGGTATCTCAAGGAATTGCACAGGGTAGTAAGCTGCTCAGTGATGGAGAGTTTGTGCAGGTCTGCTTGGTAAAAAAGGCTGACAATGCATGTCCTGAACCAGTGCTGCCCTCAGTCATATGAGGGCTCCCTAAATTAGCACTCAAACATTTGAGAAGCCCTGATATACAGTTCAATTCAGCATTACAGTTGGGTTGAGGTTAAGGAATGCAGTAGATTTAAGGATCAAGGACTAAATGGAAACTCAAATGAATGCTTAACACAAAATGCCACCCAAATATGTTCACAACAGTCATTGTAAATCTAACTCATAAAAGTCCTCCTCACAGTGTACACACAGTCTAACCAAAAAGTCCAAACAGCAAAAACAGATCATATTTCCTCCCTTCAAAGTGTCAAGAAATATCTCAGGAAGTGCAAAGCAATGTAGCCCCCCCCCCCAAAATGAAATAAACTCACCAGACGTAGAGCTGGAAACAGGCAGTCTGGCCTCAAGTTGATCTCCAGTCCTCTGCTCGGTTGTCACGGTCCTTAAATCTCACAGTATTCCTTTTTTCTTCACATGACGAGGAGCCACAGTTAAAAGCAGCTAAATGCCTTTTTCTATCTCCACTGTGGGCAGCCAGGATCTTTCACAACTCCTCTGTCCACTTCCAAAAGCCTGTGTCCCTCTTTCCACACCAAACAATTCCTCTTCTCTTTGTGCTCCAGGCCACGCCCCCTCACACCTGTGATCCTGGAGTAACAGGTGACAGGAATTTATCTGGCACACAGATGAAAGCACCAGTGACACGCAGTAGTGGAAGTAAATTTACTCACATACTGTACTTATGTGCAAATTAAAGGTACTTTTACTTTACTTTAGTTTTTTTTTTCCTGCCTCTTTGTTCTTACTTCATTACATTCAGAGGGAAATATTTTATTTCACTACATCAATCTGTCAGTTTCAGTTGCTTTAAACAGCTGAAACAAGGATTCATATGGTCATGAAAAACCTGAAAAAAGACATGGAATTTGAAAATAGCAATTTCCAGGCCTGGAAAAGATTTGGAGAAATAAATAAAATCAGAATGTTTTGGAAAATTTGCTCCACAATTAAATATATGACAGAGTGTTAATGTGTGGGCAGATCTGTGATGTTATGTTGTGCACACGTAACGTCAGACTCCGACATGAGTGGCAGTTTTTCAGTTCAGATGTAAATTCACATAATGCTGTTTTATTAATGTCTGGCTTTACTCAGGCAAGTTTAACGCACTGCATGAGAAACACCAGGAGCTAAAACATGTTAAATGTGGACTGTGTCGTTTAACTTCACATTTTGAACAAGGGAGAGGCAGCGCTAGCTAGCCATGTGTAGTCGTGGAATACCGGTGCTTGGTCGGTAACTTCCGGCGTCAGACACCAATTAAAAAAGATGTCCCTTAACATCGGCATGTTACGTGGCCGATGTCCGTTATTGTTTAACAGTGCTCGGCCACATCGGGGAAACATAGCGTGACAATAATAACACACAGAAGGCTCAGTGGGTCGGGTGGGGTGGTGGATGGGTCCAACCATTGACATTTGCCCCTTAAGCTGAGAGGCCGGCGTTCGCTTCCCATAAGATTGTAAAACAAAACCCTGTTTTTTTTTTTCCTAAACCCAAACATGTGCGTTTGTTGCTGAAGGAAAAAAAGCCCATCAATTTGCAGTGTTGTACTGACACAGTGCTTTTATTTTGAAAGAGACTGTATGCAAACTGTACATTTCCTGTGAAAACAGAAGTGTATTTTGAAAACAGACAATCCATGTAACAGGCGGTTAATCTGTATCTGTGTTCTACTTGTGAGCAGTAAATCAGTTTGTTTTTAGAGGCTTTGTCAGGGTCACAATATCGACTAAACTACATGTCAAATGTTTCGTCTGCCCCCAGCGTTCAGGAGCGATTGTAAAAGCATATGGGGTATCGGAAGCACTTTATCAAATGTAATTTGACGTCCACAGCTGTGTACAAATACTGTATGTGGCTAAAGCCCTTCTAGTTACAGTGCACATGCTAAATATCTTCTGGTGGCACAAAATAAAAGTGACACTGTAACGCCAGGAAAATTTGCCTCAAAGTCATTAAAAAGTGTTGTAAATTTATGTACAGGAACCCTGTGAAAGGATTAATTGATTGATAGAGCATTAAATGACAACTATTCTGATCATTAGTCATTTTTCAAATAAAAATATTTTATGGTTCCAGCTTCACAAATGTGAAGACTTGCTACTTTTTCCTCATAATAATGTTAAATATTGTAATGTATTATGTTCAGGTCTGGACTGTGAAGGCGTCTGGAAAATGAGACAAAATTTTTCACCATTTTCACTATTTTTACAAACAAAACAATCCATTGATTAATGGACCTAATAGGAACAATCATTAGTTAAGAGTTAATAACGAGCTCTATCGTTTTAGAGGAGTTATTAAAAACCACTATGTCCCTAAGATTGATGTTTTATATTTATGTAATATTCCACAAGAGATAAACTCCGCTGGCTGCACGTTAAAAAAGCCATAACTCACGAGTGGCTGAACCCCCGACTCCTTCGACTGAGGACTGGATAGACACAGCTCATTAAATATATATAATGGAGAAATTAACATATTCTCTCAGATTACTCAAAGATAAATTTACTAATTATGGTCAAGGTGGTTTGACTTTATTAAACCCCAGAGACCAGACTTTATGTGAGACCTGTGCATGATGTGAATGCCACCATTCCTCCTACTTGTTCTTGTGTGTGACACCAGCAGTTGATGCCTGGGGGAAATGGCATCAATACAGCGTGTAATACGAAGATGTGAACAGCACTGACAAAGTGGCGATATCTGAAAGCCTTGGACTTCCTGGCTCTTTATGCTACTGTAGTTGCCAGTGGTGTCAGAGAGAGCAGCTGCTCCGTGTGTATCATAATGTTGCAGAGTATCTTGGTGCGTTGGTGTCTGACACAGATATCCACTGACGAAGTGATGGTCCTCTGTAAGTGTGGTTGTGGCTGACAGCGTCAAAAATAGGCCACTGGGGAGGGAACATTTCATTTGGAATTTTTTGTAATTGTGTTTTCCTATATTTGTAAACAATATAACAAATTAAAGTAAAAGTGAAATTTCTCATATTTCCACTATTACTTCACTAAGTTATTGAATTAAATTATGTCATTTTTATTTGGGATTTGAGAAAAGCGACGTAAAATACTTCCTCTGTTAATGGAAATTAAATTGAGCCTCAATGTTTCCTCTTTATTAAATGTAATTATTTTTCTGTGGGTTCCTTTTTATTTCTCGTCCATCATCAAACTCCAGGATTTGAGTCATTTTTTTCTCTGCGACTGGAAACGTAGGGTTGATTAGGGGAGACCGGGGACAGTTGTAACAAGGTTTGGCTGCGATGTCACCAGCATTTTGTTTGGTACCAGCAAATAATGCCTGAGAAATACCAACGCTAGGGGAGAAACTTGCCAAATTTTCATTTGAAAATTTTATTACGTTTATATATAATATAATACTATATTTGTAAACAATATAACAAGTTACAAGAAATATTTCACTGAGTCAATGAATTTAATTATTTCCTTTTTATTTTGGCTTATTTAATTGGGCATAGTGTGAGTTTGAGAGAGTCAAAGAAAAGTGACATAAAATACTTCCTCTCATAATGGAAATGAAACTAAACCTTGACGTTTTCCCCTTTTTTTAGATATTTATTTTTGTTTCCTTTTTTATATTTATTGTTTTTGTTTGTTTGTTTTTGGCTTGTTTATTTATTTCCTTAAACTACTTGATTTTGTTGTGATATATATATTTATATGTATAGCTGCCAAAGCAGGCATGAAGTAAAGCATTTGTAACTGTTATCTGTAAATCCTCTGGCTGCCAATACAAACAAACAAACAAACAAACAAACAAACAAACAAACAGAGGGGCTCCAGCCAACTACAACAGTAAAATCCTGCTTTTACATGCATGAGTCAGAATAATCTAATGAGATTATATATAACAGTATAACAGTCACAGACATTTTTATAATTTTAATATTTTGACTACATTTAGAACAGAAAACAGAATAAAATATAATATGTCTTCATTGTCCACCAGGGTGGACATTTGTCTTCCGGACACATGCTTTTGCTTAAATAACATTTTCAGGGACTTTTTACTCCTAACAGTGTTTTCACAGTGTGGTATTACTACTTTTACTGAAACACATGATCTGAATACCTCCCTCTGAATTTGGTTCATGCTCTCAGTTTATTGTGTCAGACACCTGGACAGTTTGAATTTGTCTCTGCAGTTAGAACTTGTTTGTGGACTGGTGTGTGTCCATGCAAGCAGGTTAATATTGTGCTGAAGAGACGACTGCCTGTGGTGTTAAAACAGTATGTGTGTGTGTGTGTGTGTGTGTGTGTGTGTGTGTGTGTGTGTGTGTGTGTGGGCCCCCACTGATGATCTACTAATGACAAATGGATGGAACGAGCCGGAGGAGCCCTCGATGGGGAGCCAGCCGTGTGAAGTCAAGTGCAAAATTGATATTTGAGGACAGCTGATGCATTGTGGGAGCCAGGTCTGCTCGGTGTCATTGGCTCAGTGTCACCGCGATGCTACACTGACTCTGTTTCTATCACGGCTTCATCCAAAGAGGTTTCCCCCTCCCCACTTCCTCCTCCTCCTCTTCACCGTGAGAGGAAGGTGTCTTTAGAAAACACTCCCACAGCCGCAGGGAGGATGTTCACAGCATGGAGGAGAGAGTTCGCACTTGTGTAAAATTACTCGGAATTACTGAAGCGATTCAAATTAATGTTAGCATATAGATGACCTGGAAAACACCGCAGACACTCTGCACCCAGAGGACTGGGTGTGACGAAAGGCGACATGAGAAGAAGGTAACACTGTGAAACTCAGGATTCTAGTTGAAAGTTTTCTGCTCTGCATGACGAATAAAAAACTGATTTCTTTTTTGTTTTTATCGTTGTTTAAAGATATTTTTCAGGATATTTTGACTGCTTTTTTTTTTTTTTAACTGCACATTTCATCACATAGATATTTATTGCTAATGCCTGTTGCATCATTTTACCCATAGTCCCCCCCCCCCAGCTTCAGTCTGACATGTTTTGAATATTTGGAATCTTGAGGATCTCTACTAGAATTTGAAATGAAGCTCAGTGCATGTTCCCTCAGGACGACTTCCTTCATGCTGTATTCATTCACAATTCTCTTTCCATCACACTCCCACCTCTTCCACCAATCAGCTGATGGGTGTCCCCCCTTCTAGTTAACCAGTCAAACTTTGCCGTGATCTCCTTCAGCCATTCATGTTGCTGCTGCCAAACTTTAAATCTGTTCTCCTCTCTGCTCCTGTCAGCTGTCATTTTAGGCAGAATCGCCCACGTGCTCACTCCTCTTCACATCCAGATCCTCAGCTCCCTCTTCATCTCATCACCACCAGCGTCTAGATTCCCTAATCTACTACATCTTTACCTCCCTCCTGTAATAGATGACATCACAGTGGCATCTAATCATCAAAGACTTCTCACATTTCTCATACTTCTCTGCACATGTTAATAAATATTCTGTTCTTTCAGAGAGAGTGTCTCCTGACTGAAGCTTCAACACGTTGTTATCCCAACTGGTCAAATACCTTCGCTTTGTGAGTGGACCTTAACATCAAAATATGATGCGTTAGCTACCCTCCTGCCTCAGTTTCAGATGTTTACAGACAGCGTCTCAATTGACACCTGTTTTATGCATTGTGTTGTTTCACAATAAACGTCCACATTGACAGGAAATGTTCAGTTTCTGCTCGTTTTGCATGTAAATGCATGTAAACAGCTTAGTCCGACTGAAACTGGACTATCCATAGCTCGACTAACACACCTAGATAATTCGATTGAAAATCCAACTATTGCTGCATGTATCCACTGCGCATGCGCATTCTGCACATGCACAACTTTTTCTTTCGCTGGCTTTCACTCGGAAGAAGAAGGAGATGATGTAGCAGCAACTCCCAGAACAACTAACAAACAAACAAACACCATGGTGACTGAGAAGCAGAAGACGCACTTCTAGACGGACGAGGAAACTCCACTCATGCTCCGACAGCTAAAGGAGCTAAACATTTTGAAGGTTATGGATGGTAGGAAAACGCGAAACGCAGATTTATTTTTAAAAGTTTCCGAACAACTGTTAGCTTCCTCTTTGGGTCAACTGGAACTAGTTCAATACACACTATATTAAAAAGGACACAGCACCGCCTATCGAGGCGGAGTCAGACGTACTTGGTCAGAAATACGATTTTCTCTTCTGCATGTATACTCAGACAAGACGAGAAGTCCGACTTGACTGATTAGCCGAGCTATGAGCTTAGCTCCACTACTGCGTGCATGTAAATGTACTGAATGTCTTTGCCCCAGCAGCCGCAGGTTCCACTCCAGCCCATGACCCCTTTCTGCATGTCGTCCCCTCTGTCTACCTGTTCATGCTTCTCACTACCCTGTCATGAAAGGCCTAAAAGCCCCAAAAACATCTTAAAAAACAATTCAACTAAATTCAAATGAAAGAAAGAAAATTTAATAAATAAGAGGTTGGCTGTGTAGAAACAAGGTCTCCATCTGCGCAGAAGCTTATCCAACAGTAAAACAATATAAAATGTACATTTTCTCCTCTTGGTGTCTGATGACAACACATGAAGTGACTCACAGAGCTGCTGAGTGTCGTAGCAGGGAAAAAATATTTAATTTCAGTTGGAATACACAACAAAGAAGTTCTGTTTCAAACTGCAGATCTCTAAACACATTGGCTTCACTAATAAAATCAAAATTATGAGAACCTTTTTTCATCATGACATAAGGTGATGATGGTTTATGAATTTTTACATGATAACATGAACAACAATAAAAGATAAATAACACAAAACACCAACATTATCCATAATTAGTACAGTTATAATTGCTAATAATTGAGATAATAAGACATGTTTGACTTGTTAAAGTAAATTGCAGTCTTTTGTAAATGTTTAATCTGTGCGTTTACGTCCATGGTAAGGATGTGCATCTGTATGTGAACATGTATGAATATAAATAAAAGTCAAAGTGAACTGTTTCTCCTCTGAAGTGATTGATGGCACTAAATTAAACCTGGTTTTCGGCCTGATAGAATAAGAACGTGTTCACCGTCTGGATCCTTGCTCGTTCTGCGACACTGAACGATGAAACAAAACGTTTTATTTATCGCGTCCTTCTGCTCTGTGTGGATTTAAAACAGAAACCTGCAGCGCCCGAAGCTTTCCTCTCGGGACCAAACAGCAACCTGCTGCCTCCCTTGGGCGGCCGTGATGGATGGTGTAGGAGAGGAACGGGACACGTTTCCCAGGAGGCCGAGCGTCTCACTGCAGGTTAAACAGCGCTCAATACAGAACGGCTTGGAAGACATCATTTCTGACAGTTTAGAGCAAAGTCTGACGCAGTTTGTTCAATAACACAGAAACAAATTTAAATATAAGAAGAATTTAAGAAGCACAGTATTGTAAAAACAACCTTAATTATTGTAGAAAACTTAATGTATAAATGGCTGAAAAATAATGAGGAAGACTGAAGGAAGATGTCGGACAGAAAAAAATGGGAAATACAAAAACACTTAATGTCAGTAAAGGTGAAAATGAATGTCATTAATTATCTGGATACGTAAAGTATTTACATCCAGCTGCTAAAGCTGCTTAAGTCAGAATGTTTTTTAGTGTTTTAATACAACAAATTTAACTAAATTATAGGCATAAATAAACAATTTGGGTGCATCTCAATAACTTTCCTGTAATTACAGAAAAACTTCAGTCTGCCTTCATAAATACTTTGTGTCTGTGTGACGCTAAATGCAAACTTCTCCTCTATTTCATAGATTTACACATGAAAATACATGTTACACTTATTTTAAGTAAGTTAATGTCACAAAACGATATTCTTATGATGTCAAAAGCAGTGTTAATTTTGTTGACGAAAACTATGATGAAAATTTCTCATGAGAGGCCTTTTTTCCATGACGACAACAAGACGATGACGAGCTAAAAATAGATCTTGATAATAAAAACTAAGACAAAATCTTTGCTTCAGTTTCACTGAGACGAGACAAAATGTTAGTGGAAGCAGCACAGGCAGGTAGGACCCAAAATACATGTAGGCAGGCCGGTGGATTCAAAATGATACTTTAATAGATGAAACAAAGACTTACAGGTAGAGAAGGTGTGTTTCGCGCATGCAGGAACAATCAGCAGGAAAAACAAAACAAAACAACAAGAACGCAGGGAAACCTGGAGGAACATACTCAGACGATCAGACAAAGAACAAAGGAACTGGGCAGGTAGAGGTGGATACACTAATTGGGGAAGTGAGAGCAGGTGAGTGGACTGCAGGACAAGTGAGGGACAGGTGAAACTAATCAGGGCGGGGCAGACAATCAGAGAGGTTGGAAAAGGAAGTAAAACCAGACACGACACAAGAGGAGTGAACCTACAAAATAAAACAGGAAACAGCAACTTGGTAACGAGTTCAATATATCAACTTAAAATGTGATGTTCACATCTTGTTCACTCTGCCCCCAAGTGGCCAAAACATCTCACATTCTTGCAGGTTGAACTTCACTGCTAACTGGCCCCAAGTCAAGACAGGCAAGTCCCGAGTCAAGTTCCAAGTCAAGAATGACAAGTCCTAATTCAAGTCCCAATTCCTAAACTTTGAGTTTTGAGACCTAAATTTGTTCGTTCAGCATGTTTGTTGGAAGTTGTTGCATCTTTGATCTTCTGACACTCAGTAATGTAACGTGAGTTCTTCATTGTTCTCTTCATCAACTTCATTGGATGATTGGATTGATATTCATGTTTGGTCATGGACTTTCCACGTCCAGATACGACATGCAAGGTACCCTGGGTGTGTTGGTTGTTGATGCTCTGGGACACCGTGTCAAGTTCTGCCTGTTACATGCATTGTCTGTTTTCAAAATACACTTCAGTTTTCACAGGAAATTTGACAATTACATACAGTCTCTTTCAAAATAAACCTACTACATCGGGACAACAACACAAATTAATGTTTATTTTTTTCCTCCAACAACAAACACGCGGTTAGGTTTAGGAAAAAAGAACAGGGTTTGGCTTTGTGATCTCACAGGATGCAACCAGTCTTATGGGTAAAAGTTGGTGGTTGCTGGACCCATCCATCAGCTCCTCCTGCCCGCCCTACTTGGACTTTCGCCACCGTAACTTACCTTCTTGTCCCGCCTCATTTCCCCCTGATGCCACTCAGTACCATTAAACTATAACAGCGACCGGCCGTGTATCATACCGACGATAAAGAATGCCTTTTTTTGTCAGTGTCTGACGCTACAGGTCACCGCACAAGCACCTGATTTCGACGACTTCAGAGGGAGACTGGGTTGCAACTTGCAGTAAATTGATAGTGTTAATGTTAGTTTAGTTAAATGGAGGAAAATTAATTCATTTGCGGCACACTTTTTATTCTTTGGGCCTGGGGGAAGATATTGAGTACTGTTAAGTCAAAAGAATCAAGTTCAAGTGAAGTCACGAGTCATTGACATTAAAGTCCAGGTTGAGTTGCAAGTCTTATTTGACTCTGTCGAGTCATTAAAGTCGTCAAATGTATGAGTCCGGTCCGACTCAAGTCCAAGTCTGTTGACTCTCGTCTGCACCTCTGCATTAGACTCTGTTTTCTCTTCTGTTTCTTTGTGTTGTTTCAAATAAAAATGGAAATGGAATAATATTTATAATATTTATAACAGAACAATGTTGAAAATAAAACATTTACTTTTAACTTCAAGAGAAACCAAGAGCACAAATGAATGCAGAATCTGGTGAAGTGAATGGAGCTGAGCTTTGCTGATCTCAGAGCTGTTAAATAAAAAAAAAAACCCACTTCGCAGCAGTTCAGTTTGACTTCATCACTCCTTGATTGTGATTGGACGACCAGCAGCTCGCCCACACTTTATTTATTGATGTGGATTATTTCCATACGTGATGTGACATCAGTTCACATTAACATACGCTCTGATGAAGGAAACATATTTTCCCTTTTAAAGCCGACCGCTCGCCGCTCGTGGACGGACGCCACTAAGCTTGTTCCCTGGCTGACCTCCTGTAAAGAAAACGAGAAGTGAATCATTCATGTTTATTTCAGGTCCTTGTGCACATTTTCACCTCGATGATCCTGAAGGAGACAGATCAACATGAAGAGAGGAGGACGGGGAGGAAGAGAACAGCTGTTAAAGGACGGAAACATCACAGATCTAAATGTCCTACTTCTTATTTTTACAGGATCTGCTCATGTTTCATTTCCTACAACCCGTCCTTCCTTCCTCTGTTTCATTCCTATCTTATTTGAGTTTTCCTCTTTCTGATCTTTTGCATGCTTTTCCTCCTTCCTTCTTTCTTTCCTCTCTTCCCCACTTCCTTTTTATTTTTTTGGTTACGTCATTTTGTTTCTTCCTTTACTTTCTCCCCATCTTATCCATTTATGGCGCTCCTTTCCTCTTGCCTTCATTCCTTTTTCTTTCTTCTTCCTTTCTTCCATTATTGGTTTCCTTGTTTTCTTCCTCTTTAACTTCCTTTCTTTAATTTCATCCTCCATCACTTCCTTTTCCCCAACCTCCTATTTGTTCCTCCTTTCCTTCTTTGCTTCCTTCCATTCTTGGATTAATTTATTTCCTTATTCCTTCATTTCTTTTTCCTTCCTTTAATTTCTTCCTCCATCCCTTCCTGTTTCCTTTTCCCTTTATTTCTTTTTCCCCATCCTTCCTTCTTTCCATCCTTCCTTCCTTCCTTCTCCTGCTCTTACAGTTCTTTTCTTCCATCTCTGCCCTCCTTCACAACATTTACAATAATTCCTTTCTTCCATTTCTCATATTCTTCTCATCCTTTCTTCATCACTTCTTTTAATTTCTTCCCTTCTTTCTTTTATTAGCAGCATTTTCTTCCTGACTTCCTTTCATCATTCTCTGCATCCCTCCTTTTCTCGCAGCCCTTCCTTTTCAGTTCTTCCATCGTTTTCATTTATTTGCTTCTTTTATCCTTCCTTCCTTCTTTGCTTTATTTTTCTCTTTCTCACGTCTGTCCTTCCTGTATTGAATTAGCTCATCTTCCTTCTTACTTTAATTCCTCTCCTCTTTCTTTCTAGTGTTTGTAATATTTTCTCCTTTCTTTCTTCAATTGTTGCTTTAATTTCTTTTTTGCCTCCTTTTATTTCTCCCCCTTTTTTCTTCCTTACTCCCTCTCTTCCATTCCTTTCCTTCCTTTCTGTCCTCCATTTTTCCTATATTTCATTTCTTCCTGCCTCCTGTCACTTCAGTCTCTACTTTCTCCTATACACAGATTTATTTACCCCCCTTTTCTTTAATGTTTTCTTTTCTTACCCTCCCTCCTTCCTCTTTTACTTTATTCCTCTTCTTCTTTATTATTAACTTTTTTTTTTACTTTGTTCATTCTTTGCTGTAATTTATCTCCTTGCTTCCTTTAATGTATCCATCCTTCCCTCCTCCTCTCCCATTCTTACTCTGACTTATCTTTTCTTCTTCTTTTTCTACTTAGAAATAAATACAGATATATTTTTTTGTTTTGAGCGATTTCTGTTGTCATGAAGTCATTTGATTGTTTCTGTGTCATATTTGAGTCAAAAATATTAAAAGGAAAAAAAAGGAAGAACAAAAAAAAGAAAGAGAGGAATCAGTTCTCCTGTTCGTCCACTTCAGACTCCCTCTGTGTTGTTTCACCAACGAGTCGTCGTCTGACATGAAAATAAAAGATGTATTCATTCATCATATATTCATAGCGGTTATACAGAGTATATGTTTCGTGGAAACAGAAAATTCAGTTACGACAATCTGAAATGTTTTTTTTTTACATCTCTTCGATATATTTTAAATATTAATTCAGACTGTTGGGATCTGCAGGCAGCCTGCTGAAAGGGTTAAAAACATCTTAGTGGAAGAAGTCAAACAGCTGCACAGCCAGAATTTTTATTTTAAGTAACAGTGCGTGTTTCAGCTGATTCTTGTTTTTGTCAAGAGTTACATGAGAGGAAACTGTAGACGTGACAAGTCACTGTTAAACCAGGGATTTTAGGCGGATTATTATTTATTAGCTCTGAACAGTAACTTCCTGAAGTTTCTGAGTCCACATAACCCCCGGTAAAACAGATTCAAATGAATATAAACACATTTTACTCTTCACTACAGTTATGAATAAAACAAACCAGAAAACAAATTTAATAAGTTTTAAAGGGAAAAAATGGTTGCAGTTGGACAGAGTTAGGCCTCGATGATACAGAAAGTGTTTCAGCAGCTGGAGGCAGCTGTTTTGAATTGCTTTAATGAGAATGAAGCTTTTTGCTTCCTGTTTTTGCGTTGCCATACGCCTCATGTTTCTGAGCTCTATGTGCCTGCGGGAGCTGAAAACCAAAACTGCCCCACATCATCTCCGCTTTTTTCCCATTGTCCAATCTGATTATTTGAGAGGCGGGCCTTCTGTGGTGGTAATGACAACAAGTTTACAGTTAATGAACAACTGGTGATAGTGGTTGTTGGATACTCAGAGCTATACGGCCAGATGATAGACAGCAGGTTGTCAAACTGCCCCCCAAGTCATCCAGCACATTCTCACACGGACCTCGTCACACATCAACGTTTGATCATGGACCTTCCACTTCCAGATATGATGTCAAAGGTACCCCGGGTGCGTCGGTTGTTGATGATCTGAGATGCCGTGTCATTGTCTTCTTTCAAAATACACTTCTGTTGACACATTAAATGTACAGTTTGCATACAGCCTCTTTCAAAATAAAAGCACTACGTCCATGCAACAACGCAAATTGATGGGTTTTTTTTCCCTCAAAAAACTAACGCACATGGTTAGGTTTAGGAAAAAGGAGCAGGGTTTGGCTTTATAGTCTTACAGGATGTGAACACTGAGTGCTGTTAAACTATAACAGTGACCGGCTGCGTATCATGATATGCACGATTGTTCTTTGTTTGCTTATTAATTATTTTAATGTCTATGTTCATGCTCGGCATCATTGAAAGTGAGGGTCTCCCTCAGTTGATTTCCTGAGTCTTAAATAAAGGTTTGAATGAATGCTAAAGTGACAGGAAAGCTTTTTTTGTCAGTGTCTGATGCTGCAAGTCACTGCCCAAGCTCCAGATTTTGACGACCTTGGATAGACTCTGGGTTGAGTCATCCTAAAATATGCCTGGAAACGTCCATCATGGAGGAGAAGCTCCTGGACCAACTGGTGGTACTCCCCATGATCCAGCCTCTTTTTTAGGGTCTCATGTACCCACACAGATCTCTGTGTATCTGCTGACAGCCTCTCAGCCTCAACCAGAGCTACAGACAGTACCCTCTGCCTCAACATGTCAGGAACTACACACTGATTACTGTCAATGAATAAAACAAATAAATAAACAGTAGATTGATTACACGGGAAGGTTAGTGTAAGGATGTGATGGGGTGGTTGCCTGGCAGCAACAAAAAGGTGCAGCAAGTGTGCCATTCAATTCATTTTAAAAAGGCAGTGCGACGTGCCTCATGTTTTGCAACCTGCAAAACGCTTTCTGTGTGATTGAGGCCTGAAGTTATCTGTTTGACGCCTGTTGTTGTGAAGTTGTATTGATTTTCTCATTTAAATTGAAACCAGAAAGCAAATTAGAGTTTTTCCCAAAATTTCAATCAGGTCATTTTAATGTTGGGTAAAGAAAGACGAATAATTACTTACAAAAATCTTAAAGGTAAATTTATATGAATTACAAAAAAAGAGATCTGCAAAAATATATTTATATATTATATATATATTTCTGCACATTATGAAAAATTAGTTAGAAGAACTTGTATTAATGGATACAATAGTCCGTCAGATGTGCAAGGCACCATGTTAGACATGTTCCCCCAAAACTCAGCCAAACAGATTTGGTACATTTGGAAACTTTGAAATCTTCTCTAGAATCTAAAATCTGAGAGTTTGAATGAAGTTTTGACAAACGACATGAGTTTGTAACGGAGGTTTAAGACCAGAGTTAGAGAGGTATGTTGCTTCTTCGTCTGGTTTGATTTTGTCAGTCAGCTCGAGTTCTCTCACTGTGACTCCATGAGAAGAGAAAAGACTTTCACTGCAGCTGCTCAGCATCAGTCTCATTTTCCTCACTTGTGATGTTTCTAAGCTTCAGGCTGTCGGAGTCCTTCAGGGGAAAGAGTCTGAATGAAACCTGAGGCGATAACTCGAGTTCATCCAGCAGCAGTTTCATCAGAGAGGAGGAAATCGTGTGGTTTTAAAATCCAGTGATGTTAAAGACGGTTTAATTAAGAAAATGAGACATTTTCATATTTCAGATGATAAATGTCTGCGGGATGTAATTTAGCATGTGGAGGAAACACTGAGGAGAGAGAAGCTCAGGGGAGACGAGCCAAGCTTCATCTGCGGCCTGCTGGGAGTCCCTTGAGTGAATCACCACTGCGTACCTGTCCGCAGGTGTCATGGCAGCGAGCTGGGACCGCCGCCTCAGTCCTCACCTGCCTCCTCTAACCTTCAACAAACCACTCTGACCCCGACATAAATCATCTGCAGGCAGCATCGTCTCAGAGGGGCCGACATGTCGTACTCGTCTTACCTCTCGTACCTGTCGTACCTCCCCCTCTCCTCCTGGGAGCTCGCCTCATTTGCCCGTTAACATCTACCCTCCTCGTCCTTCAGGACTCCTTGATGTCTCTCCTGTCCTCATGACTTCCCCTGTCCTGTCTCTTTAAGGCTGTCACATGTTTGCATCGACCTCACGCATATTTCCTTTAAACAGACCTGCTGATGATGCAGAGGAAATTCTGCTCCTTCTGAAGCTGAACTCAAAGCAAAAACACCCCAAATCATCTCTATTTTCATCATCTTTTTTTCCTAAAGTCCAATCAGATGATTTGAGAGGCGGGCCTTCTGTGGTGGTCACGACAACAAGTTTACAGTTGTTAAACAATGAAGGAGAAGCTGGTGGTAGTGTTTGCCGGTTACTCATAGCTATACGGCCCAACAATAGACAGCAGGTTGTCAAACTGCCCCCGAGTCATCCAACACATTCTCACTCTGACCTCGTCACATATTGATATTTTGGTCATGGACCTTCCATGCCCAGATATGCCGTGCAAGGTACCCTGGGTGTGTTGGTTGTTGATGTTCTGGGACACTGTGTCCACTTCAGCCTGTTGCGTGCATTGTCTTCTTTCAAAATACACTACACATTTCACAGGAAATGCACAGTTTGCATACAGTCCCTGTCAAAATAAAAGCACTACATCAGTGCAACACCACGTTTTTGACATTTTTGTCCCTCAACAACAAACACACCTGGTTGGCTTTCAGAAGAAAGACATTTTTCAAGAAAATATTCAGGCAAAGAATAAAAAACTTTTATGTCAGTGTGTTAAAACTTCTATAACTCAATGACAGAAGCACTTACATTGATTCTGAAGCTTGGTGAAAGTTCAGTCAGGAAGACTCTTTTTACGTCTTATTTCAGTCACAATATTTTGTGCTCCTCTCTGGCTTCTGCTCTATCAGCTGACCATGGGCGCCGATCAAACCACAGTCTCTCAAAGCCAATCATGTCTTTGCTTTCGAAGTTTCTTAAAATGGTTCTCCCCCATCCCCCTCCAGTCTTCAGCTCATCCTCAACCTTCAGCCATCCCTCTCTTCACCTCCACCATCAGTGTCTTGACTCCATCGGGGGAATATTCCTAAATTAACCACGGCTTCTTTACCCCCAAAATATTCACGTCACAATGGGGTCTAATCGTCAAAGAACTCTTCACATTCGTCATTTCGTGGAGTTTGTAATAAATTATTGGCAACTCTAAAATAAGTCTCTCCTGACGGAACTGAGACGCTGCATATACATGTACTAAAACTGGAACAAGAACAGCTTTCCATTTATTTTAGATCAAGGATCTGAATTCTTCTTCCACCACTGACAAAGTGTGAGTGTGTTTCCACATATCCTGAAGCTAAATGAGATGTAGAATCTTGAGCAGAGCAGAGCACGCAGCAGATAGTTCATCATGTTGTTAATGTGAGATAAAGCTGCTGTCAGAGCCTCCTGGACAGCAGCAACACGCCGACGCCTCACTTCCTGTCTGATAATACCGGCCGAGAATTTTCTCTGAAAGTCTCCGTGACTTTCCATTCTGCATGTCGGATAGTAAACCCTCTCGCCCTCTCCCCTGCGGCTGGCGGAGGGATGGGTGCAGTGGAGGTGTAGTAACAGGATTACAGGAAGTGGAGGTCTTTTGTGGTGAAGCGGCTGGTTGTTCCAGATTGCCGGAGACCAAAACTGATTGATTCACAACCCAAGTGGAGACTCCTGAATGTCACCACGTAACGAAGAATCCATTGAAAGAAAAGGGTCCACCTCTAACAACAGCAAAACAAACTCTGACACAGCTCGTGTAGCGTAATCCAAGGCTCATTAATCCAGCTGTATACTCAGTACTTCAAACACATGCCTTTTTGTTAATACCTAACTTTTTAAAACATTTCTGCTTATGACTAGTGGATTTCACTGAGCAGAGTTCAAACGTTCAAACGTTCAAGTGTTTTAAATAGTTATGTTACAACAAAAATGCATGGGTTTGGGAAGAACTGAGCGTACTACTGGATGAATGAGAGTCTTATTTTTGCTGTTGTTAAAGTCTCTTTACTTTAATTCATCAAGAATTTTCATAGTTTTTTTGGATTCTTTAATCACGACAGAGGCATGTAGGAAAAACAAAGATTTCTTTAAAAGTGATATACAAATGATCATTTTGTGGATGAAATATTCCTTTAAATATACACAGATATTGTGGGGAACATAATAATGTAACAAAACACAGCTACTGTAAACACTTTCCCTTTGGGATTAATAAAGTACTTTAATCTAGATACACACGACATAATGTAACCATGAATAATGGAACATAAATGGATAAATGTATATTATTTTACTTGAACCAGGAATGTTTCATAAGTAAGTTTTAACAGGAAAATGTACCTCCAGAGTGTCCGATATACACACTGCACATGAACATATTGTATACAGAATGTAGCTACATCAAGCTCTGTTTGTATACTGTATGAAAATATGAAAATATATGTGCATCACATCCTGCAAACATAAAGCTCCTGAGCTTCAATTATTCAAACTAAAAACCCTCTGACACACACACACACACACGGTATATGTAGTGTATGTCGTATGCAACATAATTCAAGTTAATGGAAAATGGCATCACTCTGCTGTGAGAAGCCTGCATGTGCTAGATAAAATGTGTGTGTGTGTATCCCATCATGCTAATGCCACATGTAGGATGGGTGTTTTCGGGGCAAACTGCTGCATTTTTCATGTCTCCTGCATCCATTACAGCCCTCCGCTCTGATGGCCGTTCACTATCAGCTGCAGACTCGTCCTGTGATGAGGACAACAAGAGTTTATCTGCTGTATCATCCAGCTGTTTTTATCAGTCTGTGAAGTCACTGAAACACTGAACGAAGAGTATTTTACTCCGCCCAGTGTTTCAGCTGTTAAGGCTTTATATAACAATCTCACAGAGTGACTATGGTTCCAAACAAGCACTGAGCTTCAGCACTGAACAAGTCAGTGATGGGATGTTTCAATATTTGTTCAGTCAAACAGAGATAAAAACAGAAATATTTGTTTTTGGAGCAACAGAGGAAAAGTCAGAGCTCAGTCTCAAACGTTATAAACCTCCAACGAGGCAAGACTCTTAAGTTTGAACGTCCACATTCTGCATTCAATGTTTAGAAGTATTATCAGCAAAATGTACTTCAAGTGAAAGCTTGGATTTTTTTAAGTGGGGTTGTATGAGGGACTTACGTACAATCAGTGTATAACATGCTTTAGTTTTGAGTGTGCACACCCCAGTTAGGAGAAGCAGCAGGAGTCTGACAGGGAGGCTTAACAATCTACTGCTGTGTGCAGGGGCCAGTGGGGTAAGGGGCCGTACACATGCTGTGTCTTTAACCACCTGGAAAACATGAGGTCAGGCGCTGAGTGCTACTCTTGTGCCTTTTTTGAGCCAGCTGTCAAGAGTGCTGCGGCAGTAAAGTATGCTGAAGTAAAGTACCCTAAAATTCAATTCAATTCAATTTTATTTATAAAGCCCAATATCACAAATCACAATTTGCCTCAGAGGGCTTTACAGCATACAACATCCCTCTGTCCTTTGGACCCTCACAGCGGCTAAGGAAAAACTCCCCCAAAAGACCCTTTAACGGGGAAAAAAAAGGTAGAAACCTCAGGAAGAGCAACTGAGGAGGGATCCCTCTTCCAGGATGGACAGATGTGCAATAGATGTCGTACAGAACAGATCAACATAATAAATCAACAGTAATCCATATGACACAATGAGACATAAAGAGAGACAGAGCCAGAGAGAGAAGTTGAGACAGAGACAGAGAGATGCAGAGAGAGTCAGTGGAAGGAGACAACTGCTACCAAAGCTCTGAAAAGGGACTTAACTATTTTATGTAGTTTTTTTTCACCACTATGTATTTTACAGAGTTATAATCACAGATATATTTTATAATTTTTAATTGTGCCTTTGACTGAATAGATAAAAGACATCTGAGGGGAAATCATAGGGGAATCACTGCACAGTTTCCATTTCTTTTGTTGTTGTTCTTATACCAGGATCAGTCTTCAGCATAATTTAATCTTTAGAGATGATCACTGAGTCAGATTAGAGGATCAAAGAGTCATAAATTCTTGCTGTGACTCGACTTAGAGACACGAGAGACTTTAGGTTGGACTAATAAATCAGCTGGAACACAATGTGAGATTTAAAAACAAACAAAAAAAGCACCTTTGGACTCGGTCTAATGTTTGACTGTTTCACAACTTCAGTTCCAATGTCAGTCCTCAAACTTTGTCTCCAGCTCTCCAGGATTCCTGTGTGGTGTTTTCATGGTTTTCAAGGACATAACACTTCTGTAAACTACATGTTTGTTTGTCTTTATGCAGATGATATGTGCATGTATATGTATATGAATATGTATATAACATTTACATTTGAAATTATGTTTGTTTGCAGAACTTTTCAAGGTAAAATTCATCAGGACAGAATTCATCAGCTGCTGATCTATTCCAAAAACAAAACAAGTCATTCCTGAACAAACAACAACATAAACATTTTGTTTACTCTCACACACTGGTGACGAATATGAAAGTCGCTCTGACCTTCAGGTTTTTCAGATATCCTCTTCGGTTTGTCTCATTTCTCTCTGAGCTCTGTCAGTTTGTCTCCTCATGTTTTTATATGAACTTGCGGTGAGCCACAATGACACACACATTACAGTGACTTACTTGTTAAATGTGGAAATGTCAGGACAATGTGTAACGTGTAAGTAAAAATACAGTAAGCCAAGCAAGCAGTTTCCAGTTTTTAGGTCTTCAGACACAAACAGTGTTGTGCATAAATGTGCTAAAACCGCATGCTCATGTTTTTGGTAAACAGTGGACTGAATACACATTCCATATGTTCTCACAGGGGTGACGCCAGGGATTTTGGGCCCAATGAAAACATATGACAGTGGACCCCACCACCAGAGGTCACGCGAATCCTGTGCGTGTTCTGCAACGACACCTCCAGAGCCTGATCGACCCATTCAAAGCTTTAAATAACACTGCCTTTGCAATACTGTCCTTTTTACTCGACTACATTTATTTGACACTTATACTTGTGAGTTATACTTATATTTGTGTTTATTTCATTTAAAGCCTTAAATATGAACCTGCTGGTGGTGCAAAAGGATAAAGTCAGGGGAACACCAAAATCATCAGACTTCATTCATTCATTCATTCATGGCAATCCATCAGATAGCTGTTGAGAAATTTAAGTTGGGACCAAAGTGGTAGAGCAGCTCTCAATCACAGAATAAGAGTCTTCACTTTGTTTTTCTCTGACTGAGCTGAGCAGCTCTGAGGTTCTCTTAACAACACTGCTCCCGATTCTCACACTGAGAAACTCTGCAGGAATATCAAATGTGAGGAAACACACACGCACTCACACACACACTCACAACGCGGGTCACATTTTAATGGCGACATGTCAGTGAGGTTGGCAGGGTTTAATAGAGCTCTGCTGAGCTTTGCCAGGTCTGGTTTAACATTCACAGAGTTTACATCAGGACTGAAAACAACTCCAACATGTCTGTTAAATCTTGTTCTATAAAATCAAAGTATAAATCAGCACAGAACTGTCTTTATTTATTACAGCGAACACTTAAGGGAAAGGATGATTTATTACAACTTGTTTTTTTCAACGCTCCATTATTTCTTTCATAATAATTATAACACCAATTGTTTTTCTAACGGACTCATCATGGAGCAGCTTCTTAGTGCAATGGCTGACATGAAAACTCAAATGTCTCTCTCTGGAGCCAGTGTTTGGTTTGTCTGTTCTGGGCAGCTGTAGAAACATGGTGGTACAACACGGTGATCTTTGTAAATGAAGACCTGCTCCCTATGTAGATATAAACATCTCATTTTAAGGTAATGAAAATATTAAGGTGGTTATACACTAAGAAATTATACCTTTAATATGGTACTCCATTTCTGCCTACAGTCTGCACACTGGACATTTACAGGATGGTTACACTGGCAATCACAAAGGCAATACAGCCCTTGAAGTTATGCTGTGTTCACACCAAATGTGATGCGACTTTTGTAAGTATGGTCTCACTCCAAAGTCGTCGATATCCGGGGCTTGTGCAGCGACTTGCGGCATCAGAAACCAAGGAAAAATGGTGTCATGATACGCGGCTGGTTGCCATTATAGTTTAACAGTGCACAGTGGCGTCAGGGGGAAACGCAACGGGACAAAGATGAAAGTTAAGAGGACAAAAGTCTGACTGGGGCAGGCGGGAGGTGGTTGGGTCAAACAAACACCAACTTTCACCCAAGAGAGCAGTGTTCACATCCTGTAAGATTCTAAAGCCAAACCCTGTTCTTTTTTCCATAAAACCCGACCATGTGCTTGTTGCTGAAGAAATAAAAAAGTCAATTTGTGGTGTTGTACTGACGTAGTGTATTCATTTTAAATGAGACTGTATGTAAATGTTCCTGTGAAAACAGAAGTGTATCTTGAAAGAAGAGAACTTGACATGGCGGCCCAGAACGTCAACAACCAACACACCCAGAGTACGTGGAAAGTCTATCACCAAAACATCAATATGTGACGAGGTCATAGTGAGAATGTGTTGACATTTTGCCTTGCATTACTCATGCAAGTTTGACAGCTAGAATAGTTTCTGTTGACTCGTGTCATACACACCTGAAATCGCTGAATCGTCACATGAACTTCTGCTGGTACATCCCCAGCATCAACGTCCCTGGAGGATCTCAATGCTGATTGGCTGGCATGGTGTGAACTAGTCACTGGTTTTCAGATTTTTCACCTCGTGAATAAGCGTATAATGTGAAATTATGCTATTTGCTTTACTGGTGCCGATTAATTACTTGACTTTACATGCAATTCACAAAATGGTCACAATGTAGTTAACCACCACACAGATGTTGCCAACTTACACCTACGCAGAGGTGCAACAAATGCAGAGTGCGGTGACCACAACCCTGAAGGTCACAAACCACAAGTTACTGCACACAGTATTTATCAGGCACACAACACTGTGACCACACAAAAACTAGTCAGCAGTAGCTCAGTCCATAGTGACTTGGCTTGGGAACTGGAGGGTCGCCGATTCAAGTCCCCGACCAGACCAAAATATGGAGCGTGGACTGGTAGCTGGAGAGGTGCCAGTTCACCTCCTGGGCACTGCTGAGGTGCCCTTGAGCAAGGCACTGAACCCCCCAACTGCTCAGGGCACCTGTCCATGGGCAGCCCCCTCACTCTGACACCTCTCCATTTAATGCATGTATAGGTCCTGTTTGTGCATGTGTGTGTGTATTTCAGGCCTGTGTGTGTATGTATATGAAAACAATAGAGTAAAAACTTAGAACTTCCCCTTGTGGGATTAATAAAGTATATAAAATTAAATTTAAAAAATCACAGAAGACCAAAGAAGTAGCCAGCTGTAATAATCTGAAGTGTCGGGGTTACCACCAAAAATTAAAAAGGCAAAAAACAAAGTTGCAAGATCTTACCTGCCCAGTGACCTCGGACGAGCCTTCATTTGAACAAAACTCCATCACTGACCCAAAATAACCTCATAAGACATCTTAAAAACACTCAAATCCATGGGATTTATTAACAAATAAACAAGCAAACAAGACAACAAAAATCTGGCGCTGACAGGCAGCAGGACCAGCAGTCCTCACACCAGAGGCCTCTCTCCTCTGCTGCTGGCACAGGAGCTTCTAAGCACCTCTTCCATGCCAGGTGTGATGCAGCACACCTGGGCAGATCTGCAGGGGAGGGAGAAGGGACAGCAGCACACAACACACACAGCTGTAACATGCAAATTGTTTTATTCACGCCTGGTGTGAGCACAAGATTAGAGCTCCACGACTTTGGAAAGATCTGCCTGAGAAGATCAGGGCTGCAAACTCAGCCTCATCACATCACATCACAAAACCTACTTGTTTCAAACTGACTTTCAGTGATTGTAAGTGCTTTGTTATTGTGTGTTTTACTCTGTGTCTGTCTTTATTGCCTTTAACTTGTTTTATTTGCTTTGTTTTTTATTTGGTTTTGTTAAAATCTTTGTAGCTGTGTTTTTAAAGGTGCTATATAGATACAGTTTCTGCTTCTTCCTCTTATCTTCCTCTGAAACACTAAGCTAACAGAGGAAGTTTACCGTAACTCTAAATGGGTAGTCGTCTGAATTATGAGAATAAAAGAACAAAAAAATGACACCCACTTCTCTTTATTTTTTATTCTATTCTCATCTTCATCTATTAAACAGATGCACAGAAACAGTATTTTTTAGAAGGTATGCAGACAGAGAGGAGTGATGCTGATGGGCTGGTTTATTTATTTATCTTATATATGAGATATCTAAGACTGTTGTTTATTTATCTATGAGCATGTCTGTGGATGTTTTGTTTGTTTTGTTTCTATTTCTTTTATTTTGCTCAAAATAACATCATTCATTCATTCATTCGTTCATTCATTCATTCTCTTGTCTTTCTGTCTTTGTGCTGCTGCAGAATAGCTACCGCTCCAACCGGCTCAGTCTTGGCCAGGTGCTGGGAACATCAATAAATCTAGATAGGTAGAAAAAGACTCAGCACACTTATATCAGTGCAGCGCTTCACTTTATTGTAGAGCTTTGGTCTGTTTGACCTTCATCAGAGCATACATCTGAAACCAAAGTTCTACAATAAAGTGAAACACTGCATAGTGTGCGGGAGTCTCTGTCTTTGTGCTGCAACTTCTGCATTTCTCCTCTGACGATCAATAAAAGCTCATCTTATCTTATCTGATTATTTCACCGTGTAGATGTACACAGAGGCCGGCTCATTTTCCAGCATGTAGGGCAGCAGAAAGGGGAATTTATCATGTTTTATCTGCCATGGGGAGGCATCCAAGCTGGCACTCTGGCAGCCTTTTTTTTGTCCAAACACTGGGGCGAACATGAGTCCACCAGTGCTGTTTGCAAACCAGACTGACTGTAATCGAGCAATCACATTTTCCCCAGCTGGCTCGTTTGGCAGTGATTGTTTGTTTTTCTCAGCTACATTAATTCATCAGTTTCTAGAATCACATGTCAGTGTTGGAGAACTCGAGACATGTCTCAAGACTTCTTTTCGAAGGTCTCAGTCTTGATCACATTTTTCCTTGGTTTCACAGTTTCTGACAAAGAGGACGCAGGATTTTGTTTCTAGACCAGTCGAGACCATGACTGTGGGAATATCACTGAACTGCCTGTGCAAAACAACAGTGTTGAATAAAGATGGTGAAGTAATTTATTTTTCATAGTGTAGATTTCCCTGACACAAAAGAGGAATAAATAACAACAAAAACATTGGTATCAGTATCTGCCCAGAATTTCAAAAGTGGTGCATTCCTAGTTAAAGTAGAAACTAAATTGGTACATTTTATTATTAGTTATTCTTATGGACCAAAATGTGCAAGAACCACCACTGGTTTTGGACATTCAGGGACAGCGTGTCAATCGACATTTGTCACATGCATTGTGTCTTTTCAAAATAAACCTAACTAATACAGTTTCTGCTCATTACATACATACATATAGTCTTTTTGAAATTAAACTTACCATGTAGGTAAAATACCTCATTTTTAAGTTTATTTCCTTAAGTTTAGCCAACTAGAGTTTGTGGTTAGGTTTAGAAAAAAACATCATGGTTTGGCTTAAAATTCACAGAGGAAAACAAACAGCAGGCTCACAGGTGAAAGTCCGGAGCTTGTTGGACCGATCAGCCTCCCCTCCTACCCTCCCTGGACAGACTTTCTGGCTCTTTATATTACATCAGTAGCTGGCAGCGTTATAAACTGACACTGCCTGGTGCATTTCATACCACAGGTGCCTCTATGCGTCAATGTCGGATGCCAGTGTCACTGACAAAGCAGCTGTATTTGACGAGTTGGGAGTGAGAACAGGCTGTACGTATTTACATATATACAGTACACATGCAATAAGATGTATCTTCATTGGTTTTCTGTCCATGCTTTTATGTGAATCTTCCAGATTGATCTAAGGAGTGTTGTTGCTCCACATTTTATAGTAAGTGTGTCATGCAGTATGGGACTCACTGGTCTGGTCTTGGTTTTAACGCGGTCTCATCCCCTAAAAGTCTTGGTCTGGTCTCGGCCTTGATGCGCTCTGGTCTTGGTCATGACATAATCTTGGTTTAGGTGGTCTTAAGTACAACACACTGCAGGGTATGTCACAGAGACTCACAGCTGAGTTTGGCTGTGACGATGCTTCAAGAGCTGAGAAGCTAGTCAGACACTAAAAAAGGAATCTGACGGGACGAGCGGTCAGAAAACTGCAATTCACTGTTATTTTCATTATTAATTCATCTTTTGAGCATTTCCTCACTTTAACACACACACACACACACACACACACACACACACACACACACACACAGTCCCAGCAGCAGAGGTGTAATAGAAGGTGTTAATATATTCAGGCTGTTAGTGATGTTAAATGGAGCATGATGACTGGCTGACATCAGCTCAACTCCCTGCAGCCATGACAACAGAGGGAGGAGGAGGAGGAGGAGGAGGAGGAGGTGTCATCACTAAGTGTTACTGTTACATCTCAGCGTGACATTAATCACGTTACTGTGATTATAGTGACACTAAATGATGGACTAAAATGTCTCATTTTGGAGGACATTTTTTCCATATCACTTCCTTTTAGGGCGACAGCGGGTGATTATTTCCATTATTAATCTAAGTTATAATATGCAGGATTTTCCTAAAAGACACGTTGGATGTTTCCATGCACAGTTAAGTTGAGCTACGGTTACAGCTCGACTCGGCCATTTAATTGGACTACTGTCCTTGTCCCAGTATACAAGCACAGGAGGGGAATCCATTTATTGACCAAAGTATGTCTGACTCCTCTACAATAGGTGGAGATATGCCCCCTTTCAGCTTGTTAGTATTGGACCTTTTTCCTGTTGACCTATTACGTCACAGACCAAACAATCGACAAACAAGTTGGCTACGGTTAGCTAGCAGCTAACTGGTACCATGGTGGACAACTTTACAGCTCTGTACATTTCGTCTGTCCAAAAAGTCACAGCTCTGGATGCAGATTTCTCCATGTTGTTACCGGCTTCTTCTTCTGTTACACATTTAATGCTATTTGACTTCCAGGTCAAAGCCCGGGGTGGAACCTTTGGAGCATGCTCAGACTGTATACATGCAGGAGGAAGTCAACTCCCAATCACATTATCTGGGTGTGTTAGTCTGACTTTGAGAAATTCGGTTTAGTCGGACTAACACAATAAACTGATTTTCTCTACTGTCATGTGAACGTACTGACTGATGTCTCGCTAAAAAACAACTGGTTTCATTTTTTGTTTGTCTTGAACAGTGGTCTGCCTCCAGCAGGCGTCTCGCCTACTCAGTAGTGTGGTTGATAATAATTTAAAGCTTCACAAATCTAAGGGAGAAAGTGTATATTAAACAATCAATCTCAGACTTTATGAATTGATATCGGGTCATTCAAATCAGGATAGATTTGAATTTATTATCTTAACCTAGCTACTAGTCTTGACACAAATAGAGACTTGACAATGGACAGCATCAACGTAGACATTACCCAGCAATCATCAGTTTATATCTGACAAAAAAGAAAGTAAGAAAATGATCATTTAATTGAAAAGTTTTTATAGAGTATATTTATAGATTTTGTACTTGCATAGAAAAAGCATGTGATTTTGTTTTAGATAGCTACTGACTTTAAAAAAAAAAAAAAAAAGACCAAGAAAAGAACATCATGACAAAGATGAGTTTGCCTTTTTGAGGACATATAAAGCAAATGGCACTATTTTTTGAATTAATATTTTTTTTAATCATTTTTCTGTGAACACAGGTATACAATCTGAATCACTTGCAAGGGCCTGCTCTCTCTACGGGCCCCTCCACCCTAGGGGCCCCCATGCAACCACACTGCCTGCTCTGTCTGTATTTACGCCCATGCTACAAACACACACATTATTATGATTATTATCTTCTTATTCCTGTCGTTGATAATGTCGCGTCTGTTTTGCTGTGAAGCCTCCCACACACTGTGAGATCTTATCAGTCTTATACGTTTAGTGCAGCGACACTGTTCAACATGTATCTAATAAACTTGGGTATGACATTAAGTTTGATGTATGCAGATGTATGCGATGTAGGACCACCGTTTCATGAGCCACAACCAAAGATACTGCCTGTTTCTTGTTCATCTTTCCTCTGGAACAGCCCAAAATCACACAGTGTGCGCTGGACTTAAATTAGATCAAAGTCTAAACCTCAGCGGCCTCTCTGGAAGTCTGCAGAAAGTGGTCTTGAGGCTCATTTTGGAGTCTGCAGGTGCAGGTAAGTTCAAACATTTAGATTCATATGATTCATGTAAAGACATGATTGATGACGTCTAATTCAGCTGCTGCTGTAAATGAACTTTAAAGCTGCTATGATGACTTCCTGTCAGCTCTCACTGATCCCGAGGAGCAGATTTCTGGCGATTTCCTGTTCTGTGTGTGAAAGTGGGCTAATAGTGCTGAGGAGGGGAGAAGTAGGCCAGGATATAAAGTTAATAAATAAAAAAGGATAATGTAAGAGCAGAGAAGCCTCAGAGAGCTCAGCCTACATTCTGCTCTGTATTTTTAGTTCATCTGAAGCCTAAAACTGACACATTCAGTCGCTGAATTCAGCAGGAAAACGTCTGAAGGCTTCTGTTTGACAGGGAGACGAGTGAGTCTGTAACAGCCGTCAGTCTGAGGAACCAGCTGTGGATACAAATCATCTGTTTACAACAAGGGCAAAATCTTCAGCGAGACATCGGAGGGGAGCGACCCAACCTGGCTGGAACAATTCATATTTATGTGTTAAAGTAATAAACCGCATTAAAATAAAGCACTAGTGATCTGAGAGATGAGGCTGTGTCTGTTCTCACCCCTGTCTGTATCTGAATGCACACGCATCCGGCACACAGTCTGTATACAAGCAGGTTTGTAACAGCCTGGTCTCACTCCCAGGGTGACAAAATATGATGCTGCAAAATACACCAGGTGCACACTGTAGTGTTTGTACAGTATGAGACGCACCAGGCTTTCAACCAACTCCAAAGTGAACCCATCTGTGTCATTATGAAACTTTCAGAGCAACAGACGAAGAATAAGGAGTGCAGAAGTTCGCTCAGGGCAGGTGGGAGCAGAGATGGATGGGTCTGACGAGCACAAGACTTCAACCCAGAAGACCAGTGAAGTAAACACTGAGTTATTCTGTCGTGTCAGTCGTTAGCATAAGTGACTGACGTGACTAATCGCGATCTTTTCCTAACCTTAACCAAGTAGTTCTGTTGCCTAACCCTAACTGCTAACACCTTCTTAAGTGGGACCCATTGATGCAGAGCCTTCGCCATAACCTGACTGCACCTCCCCAGAAATGTAACTACACATCGCGGTGATGCAGACCTCCTGTCTGTCATTGTAAGCTGAAACCATTTCCCTCAGTGGAAACAAAGCTTTTACTTTAATTTCACAGATAAGAAACAATAAATTGTGAAGACAATAAAGTCTCCACAAAAATAGCATTTTAAGTCTTGTGTGTGATTTATCCTGGCTGAAATATGAGCAGAGGAAATCTCTGCTAGCTGCTAGGCTAATTCATACAATAGGCTTGTGCTAATAATGTAAGCATGTCATTTAATTAACTGAAACACTGTGTGACTCAGAAAGTAGTGATGTTACTACCACGCCACAGAGAAATGTAGTTAAGTGAGTAAAGCTGCTACTGCCCTGTTACACTGGTAAAAGGATACTTAAAGATATTGTTCAGTTTGTAATGCATGCTGACCAAAAGCTTCGCACCGGTTTACCATAAATACGTGTATTGTTACAGCCCTAATTTTCAGTAGTAACTCTTTAAAACTTCACTCATTTGCAGAAAGGAGGTATCTAGCCCATATTTTGACATGTAGCTCCACTGACAAAACAGCAATATTTGACAAGTTGGGATGAGAACGTGGTGATTAAATGGCAGTCCATTTCCTGTTTTGGTACAGTTGGTCTTCACCCCTGATGCAAACTGGACTCGAGTACACATGAACTGTACTCAAGACCAACTTCTCAAGTGGATCCAGGCACAGGTTTACTTACCATGCCAGGGTAATCCATCCATAGGGCTGCCCCCTGATAGTCGACCAAACATCAGTCAACCAGAAAGGTCATTTGATGACAAGACTTTATTGGTCGCTTAGTCACGGAAAAACAAACAAAGAAACGTGAAACTCTATTAGGAGCTGCACCTTGTCAAAATAAATCCAAACCTATATGACTGGACCATGTGGGACTTTCATTTGAAAGGACAGACACAGGAAGTGTCCACGCTCAGCAGTCAGACAGGAGTCAGGTTAATTTCCAGGGCTGGTACCTGCGGTTATTCCACAGGCTAGTTAATAACATGTGGGGCAGGAAATCCAAAGTGTGGGATCATTTTGAGAAGGTGAAGGACCAACCCAAGGTGATATGTAAACTCATCTTCATTGGTCCACTACAAACATGACGTATCATGTGAAACATGGAAGTAGCTACATGCCCATTAGCCCACAGCGTCATTAACAGGCGGCTCGCTCAGTGTGTGACGTGCACTTGGAGATAAAATATAGGCCTATATTAATAAAGGTTCATTAGTACGGTTTGTATTTCTCTGTAATGTAGCACAGTGTTAACAATGTTACTGAGACTATTCTTTCTCACACCTTCAACTCAAACCATTGTTTATATATCATTTAATAATCGACTAGTCGACTAATGACCCTAAATGACGACAGTTGATCAACTGGGAAAATTCTTAGTCGGGGACAGCCCAGTAATCTACACAGTGTAAACACTAATCAAACAAACTGGACTTTGTGCTCAGATTCTGGTCCGCGTCTCTGATGTGAAAGCCCCGTCACATTTAAGCTCCTGTCAGCGCTTAGATTTGATCCATCCGAGCACTGACGGGTATAACAGCACCTGGTTTTTAGAGCTGAATCGACACCTCATGTTCGCTCAGCAGTTACACATAAACTGACTCTTGAGCTGCTTTGATCACCTCTTCTTCACCTGACACTTCAGCTCTTTTCAGCACTTTCACATGAACTGATTTTTCAACTTCAGCGCTCACACTAAGCCTCACATTTCACACCTTTTAGAACTTCACTGGGTAGCACCTGCACTTAATCAGTTACATTCAACCTGACACTTCCTGCTCCTGCATCACTCAAACTTCAACTGACATTTCGACTCTTTTCAGCACTTTGCTGCCATTTACATTTTGACATCTCTAATTCACACAGCACTTCCCTGCTCCTTTCACTGCTCACACTTTAACTGACATTTCAACTTCTTTAAAGACATAATCCTTCAGGTTTCAGACATGGACGATTGGGTTGTGACACTCGTGGTTACCGTGGTAAAAAAAAAAAAAAATCAGGTTTACAGCAGGTACTTGTAGAGTGTAGAGCAGCTGCTCTTACAGAAGAGCAGCTGGTGTATCTGCTTACAGTGAAAAACACACTGTGTTTTCTTTTGCTCCTTCACAATAAAAGCCAGCTGAACCACACAGTTTTGGTGCAGCTGCGACCCACGTGTTCAAAACTGCAATCCCAAAGAGTCATCCAAGCTATTCTGTCGTCCACCAGTAGCTGTGCTAGTTTCGGAAACGCTCTGTGAGTTGTATTCAGAGGTTTGGACATACAACTTGCTTAAATGTCCACTGATCTTTAACTCGTTTAAGCACATTAACATTAACTGATGTTTCGACAAATGATTGTATTTAAAACATGAAAGTAAAGCGCTTTTTGTTAAACTGGTTTATGATGTGAGAACATTGTCTCTAAGAGGCCGATTAAAAAAAAAGATTTTACCTAATTCTTTTTCCAAAAATAGTAAATTAATGTAGAAGTAGAGCACACCTACCTCCAAGAGAAAAAGTCTGAAGAGATGAAACTCCAGATTATTATTGTGACACCTCACAATAAAGTTGTTCTGTCTACTACAACAATGTGACTCATCTCTACTTGTTATATATTGAAACTTGAGCAGACAACCTGGTCTCACTCCAAAGTTGTCGAAATCCGGAGTTTGGGCGGTGACTTGCGGTGTCAGACACAGATAAAAAAAGCCGTCCTTTTCCAAACACAGCGGGACAAGAACAAAAGTTAAAGCAGGGAAAGTCCAAGTAGAGTGGATGGGAGGGTTAGTGGATGAGTCCAACAAACACCGACTTTCACCTGGGAGAGCTTTGTTTGCACCCTGTAAGATTCTAAAGCCAAACTCTGTTCTTTTTTTCTTAAACCTAACCACGTGTGTTAGTTCTTGAAGGGAAAAAAACGTCACTATGCGGTGTTGTACCGATGTGGTGTGTTTCTTTTGAAGAGACTGTGTGTAAATGTTAAATTTCCTGTGAAAACAGAAGTGTATTTTGAAAGAAGACAATGCATGTAACAGGCTAAATTTGACACGGTGTCACAGGACGTCAACAACCAACACACTCAGGGTACCTTTGCATGTCGTATCTAGACATGGAAGGTCCATGTCCAAATGTTGATATTTGATGAGGTCAGAATGAGAATGAGTTGGGGCAGAAGCTCCGGCATCATGATCATCATATGTAGACTTTTGCGCTCACTATACTACTTCCGTTGCTCTGAAAGTTTAATGTTTGGACGGTTGATATTGGAGCTGGTTCAGATCTTGTTGCCTCTGCGTCATTATTGACTAGAAGCAGTTTACCTCTCCAAAGATTATAAAGTACCATTGTGAAAGTGTGAACTCAGACTAATCAAATCTTTTAAGTAAAGAAGTCTTGATTACCACAGCCATGTTGATCTCATGAACAAGGTAAAACACATTTGCCCCTGAACACACCTTAAATCATAGACCAGACTGGCACATTGGGTTATGTTGCAAATCATCAAGGCTGCACCCCGTCTGGGGACAGCAAACCAAAGATCCTGTAGATGTCCATCCAGTTTTTCATGTGTTTGCGTTGCATTTTTACAAGTTTGTAAATATTTATTTGCTATCAAATAAATATTTGTTTTAGAGACATGTGTAATAATTGTTTTGTAACCTAGCTTGAACCTGAGCATTGACTTTACCTTAATAAAGTAAGGTTGATCTCCATCATGCCCCTTCAGTCCTGGCTGGATGTTGCTTGTTCAGACATCTTCACATATTTGATTGAATCACCAGGCATCGTCTGTAAATAACCAACCTGTTCACAGCAAACAGTTTGATCCATTTGTCTCACAACCTGACTGTCAGTCTGATAAATATGGAGGAGAAGTTACTCATGTTAGTGCAGGGCTACTCAGAGCTTTACATCTGTCCCATGGACAATATATTTGGCCTAACACACACTTACAAAACACCTGGAAGAAGATCAGCTCTGGACTCAAGATTTCTGGTAAGTAGGCTGTGATACAGTGCTGGTTACGGTTGCTTAGCAACCTCAGATGCAACCTGCCTCCACGCCATTGAAAGTTAGCACAGAGTAGTAACAGTCAGTGTCCAACTTTATGTTTTCCAGGCTGTTAAAGATGCGGCATGTGTAGGGCCCTTTTAGACAGCATGCCAGTATGGTGGAATCAAAAGAGGCCTGACGCAAAAGAGCCAGCCTCTGGTGTGACATGTAACATGTGCACCGTCAGCCCTTTATAAACAATAACAATGGCATTAACATGTCAAAAACAATCACTGACTGTCCCTGTTACATGGCGGCTGAGGTAAGACGCTCCTGAATTTCACTGTTTTCTTGACAATTTCAGCCGCTGTTCTTTTTCTTTTTTAATCTCCGGTGGAGGGTTGCACCCATAAAACATCATCAATACGTCACACCTGTGCCACCTATGATCCCATCCTGCTGAGCTGTCCTTTTTATACAGACGTTGTATTAGTGCATTTTGGCACTGAGACAACTCTTAGCTTTCATACCCAACAGCAAGGCAGTGTAAAATTCCACCTTGAAGACGCAGTGTAAAAGGGGCTACATAAAATAATTCACTCAGGTGAGTGGCTGGTGGATGACTTATCATCTGCTCATCACTAGGGCCTGTGGTATTTATAAAACAGTTTCTTACCTTGTCCTTTTGTCCTCCACACAAAACTCTGTAATCCGTCATTAGAAGAAAACCTTTGAGATGAAACACAGAAGAACTCGTGTTTTCTGTTTAATGAAAAATATGGTTCATACTGGCAGAGAAAACACAGACGGTGAGCTCGACTCCTCCAGCTGATGGAGACTGACATGAGTAAATAAGGCAATGACCTACAGTCACACTGCATTCTGGGATTTGGTGTACATAACCTACAAAAACTGGAGGAAAACTCAACACCACTTTCTCATTAAAAAAGATTTTTAAGTTGTAACTGATGACTTTATTGCTAACTAATTATTTATTCATGCTAATCCCTCCACCAACAGGACACTCCATTTGTCTTATTAGCTCTTTAATTCAGCTCTCTGACATTCTCTTTATATACAGTGGATAACTTCATCACATTCTCAGCTGCAGACTTGATGGATTACTATAAGAAAAAAACTGCAGACATAAACACCCAGAGCTATTTTTCACTAACTAGGGAACCAAAAGTTTAGATATTAACACTCCATTATTCATTAACAAGTAATAAAACCATTAGTTACAACTTATAAATTCTGCATAAAGGTTGATTGATGAGAAAGTGGTATAAAAAGTCTTCCCCTCTCCTGCTGAGAAACAGTTTGACCGTCAGAAACCTAGAGCGAGTTTTAAACAGCAGCGATGTGTTAAATAAACGTTCTCTACAAAGATACAACATATAAAACTGTTAAATATAGAACTTTAGGCTTTTGAAAATACATTTAATGCTTCTCTCCCCCAAACAGACATAATTCTAGTGTGAAATGGTTTGCCTGTTGTTTGATTAAAACCTACCATGCTGACTGCATGTGGCACTGGAGAATGTAAAATCTGACTGAATGCATAATGTGATGTGGAGGAGAAGAGATGGGAGTCATTCAGAATTCTGCAGTTTTTATGATGAAAGGTGGAAACTTTGCACCAAACATCTCCAAGAATACATCAGTACATCAAAGTTGTATTTAAAGGGAAACTGCTATTTTTCAACCTGAACCCTATTTTCATGTTGTTGTGCGTACAGCCTCGTTCCATTTGGACAAAAAATACAACTAACACCCACTAACATCTGGCTTTTGTATTTAATGGCAAAGATAACAGTCTGTACAACATGCTAATTTTCGCTCCTTTCCAAGCACAATGCGATGATGGCCTGCCACAAATTACCATGTTCTCCATCCAAGCAGTGCCTGAATAACATTAAAAATTAGCCGGCACCGTGTTACAAAGAGAGAATAAATAACCGATGTAAAAAAGAAGTATCGACCATCTCATTTTCGCTGGACTCCATGCCAGTGTTGCCAACTTCACGACTTTCTCGCTGGAGGAATGTCAGTGACAGAAACACATTTAATGGATGTAAACTGACAGTGACAAACGCCTGAGTGGTTTCATTACAGCCTGTGTCGCCACTGCAACTGCAGTGATCTCCATCAATACTGGAGCTATTTCAAAGATAGCTGTCTATATGAAGGATTTGACACATCAAGTTGGCGGTCAATGTTGGGCCTTCGGTGAGTGTTTGTCTTCCTAGTCGGTGCGGTGTGTCTGTTGCCCCTCGTCAGCCCCTGTCGGCTTTTTTTCTTTTGCTAATTGTTAACATGTTAAATTGGCACCAACGACAAATGAATCACTCTGGCTGGAAGTTCAGCTCAGTTCATGAGAAGAGAAATCGAAGTGAGGAAAGTAAACAAAGAGCTTAAGTGCAGAGGGAATGAGACCAAAACAAACTACAGAAGACTTACATAAGGTCAGATTATTTTTCTTTAGTCATTTAGCTCTTTAGCAGAAACGTTTCCTGATGGTTTGTGTTGTTGTCCACTCGCGCACTATAAATACGCTCTGTTCTGTCAACACTGGGTCGCATTGTTAATGTGCTAACTGGCTAACTGGCCTCACAACAGTCTTCCAGTTTCCCTTTTTGAATGATGAACACAGACTACCGTCATCTGCTAATGTGAAGAGTTATTTCCTCTCACGCAGACCCACAACAGACGTGCTGGTTGACTGTAGTCTTTGCAGTGCAACTTTTTGGCTGAGACAAAGGCGACGTGAAGCTACGCAACAGCCAGCTTCTGTTACCACTAGTTCTCTGAAGTTGGTTTGGTGTATCTCAACCTTTAGTTACCTAAACAGAAAATATGGGAAAATTGGGACCAGGTTGAAAAATACCAGTTTCTCTAAGAGTAAATGTACTTAGTTACATTCTATCACTCTGCTTTTCTCAGCCTCTAATCTTTAAAATGTGTCTTTAGGTTTCTGCTAAAAGTGCACAAAGTTTAAAGTTCTCATCATAAAAACGTCTGAAGTGACTTTCCACCTTCTCCACCTGAATGATGTTCAGCACATGAACGTCTGAACTGTCCCGACAGAAACATGAACAGCTCTCCTCGTACAGATACATGTTTTTATCATTAACTCATATACAATTTTTACTTTGCTCAGTTAAGTCACTTACTGTATAATATCACAATGTGTTTGTTTACATAGCTATGGTTCGTGTGTCTAAAAACGTCTCATCGTCGGCTCTGTTCATCTTTGGTCTGTAAAAACGAAACAGAGTTTTTGTGCCAAACAAAAAGAAATCCATCCAGCAGCTCGTCCGCTGTTTTCAGATCTCTTGGAAAATAAACACTTTATTCCCAGAAAGAAAGAAGAACTTCAGGCTGCGGTTTCCACAGGTCGCTCAAGCATGACGCAGGAAGTGACAATACCCCCGCCCCGCCCTTCAGCTCTGATAGTGGCTGATGACTGGTTCGTCAGCAGCATTGGCGGTAGCGGATGCTCCACTTGGCGAAGATGGGCGATGGACGATGGGAACCAGTCTCTCTCTGGGGAGCGTTTGTCCTCGCCGCCGCTGTCAGGAGACCTGGAGGACAGAAATGAGAATCTGTTACAGCCAATCACAGTGTCTGCTGGTCAATCAGCTATATGAGCCCGATGAGGTCACGTTTCAGCACAAAAAATAAAAAAATAAAAAATATTCTGGCCAGTTCTGGCTTTCATTTCATTATTCGCACTTTCATTTTCTATTATTAAGTTTCACTCTATTAAAGTTTCTATCCATCTTTAATTTCCAGCACAAAGCTTTTATTTTGAAGTGCCGTTTCCTGCTGTAGAGTGACTGCGAGCTGACAGCTACTTGACAGGGACAGTAAACTAGCTGGAGGACATGGACAAACGCAAGTATGACACTAAACATATGAAACTGTGTGGACATTGAACTAATGACCAGGGAGATTTTGGAACTTGTGGCTGCAACATTTGGATGAATGGATAGATAGATAGATAGATAGATAGATAGATAGATAGATAGATAGGTACAGCAGATTTTAGCTAGCTGGCCATATTTATGAGAGGCACATATAAAGAGAAGTCAGTCCCCCATTTAAAATGACTTGAATGGCTGCCTCAGTTTACCAGTAACACTCTGTTCCACTTTAACAATTTGATATTGGCAAACTGGGACAGCGTGAAAATCACTTAAAAAAAAAGAGTAACATGATTCTGATTTTTAAAAATTCTGATTCACCGTTACATTCCATGACAAAATATATAAACATTACAAACTATTCATCATTTTTAAATTATAAAAACCCTTAACATTTTTACTTTAGAAGTCTGCAATTTTACTTTCCATTACTTTTCACAGCAAGGTTTTTAAATTTGGTGTGCGACGCCCCCCAGAAGTGATGTCATAGCTACAGACCCTATATATTTCTAATCAAATGCTTGCTTATGATAAGCTCAGTGTTGAGTTATAGCAATAGAGGTATGTACATGTAAAGATAACAATGATGGAGCTTAACTGTCCCATTTTACCCACCGTCCCACGTTACCAGTATTCACCACAAATATTAGAGCATCGTAATATTGTAGTTTGTCACTGTGAAGCCATTTTAAGATACGCTGTGTACAACTGGGTAAATTAGTCCTATAGCACCACATCATATCATATAAACGTATGATTTTTTTGTCAATAAATAGAGTAAAAAGTAAAACATATCCCTCTGAGATGTAGTGGAAGAATGAATGGAAGTATAAGTATGTCAAATACTTGGCAACTGTACTTAGTTACATCCCACCACTGTCAGACACACAGCAAGAAGCTACTGTAGAAAACAAAATTAAATACTGACAGAATAATTGCAGTTGTGCTCATTAGATGAAGTGTAATTAATGATAATAAAGTGCAGCTTTAGATATAACAATATGCATCTGTTCCTTATGTAACTCCAAAGTGACTACTGTGAATTAAAAATACAAATACGTATGAAAATCTTAAAATAAAGTTATTGATTAGGTTCAGACGGGTTGATTAAAAACAACAGCAGCTCAGTTTGAGTCCTCAGCTTCATGTTTATCTTCCAGCTGGTGTCGACGAGCATCTCGACTCCGCTGGGTTTCATTAGAGGAAACGAGCCTCACACAGACCGCAGAATTAAAAACCACACAGTCCTTCATCCAATTAAAAGCAGCTGAGCTAGAACTCAAACTGAACGCCGTCGTTTTCAGCCACAGCAGGCAGCTGTTTTCAGAGAAAAAGCTCCAAAACCCCTGAGGTATACTGTATAAGATAATAAGGTATCTTTGTTTCAGTAGTCACTTGTTTGTAGACGAGCTTTTCCAGGTTTTTTTTTTTTTTTTTTAAGAACAGGTTGGATGTTGTTCTGTAGTTTTTGAAGCTAATTAAGAAAAGAAAGTCTTCTTTTATTAAACATTTTCTTCAGTCAAAGTATAAAAATGCATATAACTTTTTTAAGCTATGCTTAAAAGTTGTCACAGTGAAAGAATATATGAATAACTACATTTTGACACTGATGTCAGATAAAACTTCACTAAGGTGAAAACTGGCTTTATTTTTCAGCACCTGAGGTTGCCACTTGCTGGAAATGCAGCGATGTCTCTGTAAAAAAACAAACAAACCCTTTTTCATAACAGTGTTGTCTTTTTCAAAAACAGCCACAAAAAACAGCAATGAATTGCTAAAAAAACACCCACATCAAGTCGCTAAACAGCCGCTGTGAATACACTCAGTATGTTTCCATGCACAGTTAAGTGGAGCTGCAGTTACAGCTCGCTGAGGCCATTTAATTGGACTACTGTCCTTGTCCCAGTATACAAGCACAGGAGGGGAATCCATTTATTGACTGAAGTATGTCCGACACCTCTACGACAGGTGGTAATATGCCCCGTTTTAGCTTGTTAGTATTGGACCTTTTTCCTGTTGACCTATTACGTCACAGACCAAACAATCGACAAACAAGTTAGCCACGGTTAGCTAGCAGCAAATGTGGAGGTGAAAAGGCCTAGAAATACTTGACCCTTAAGGTCAGGTTAGAAGCAAAACATGTTTACTAAAACTGAGCAACCCTGGATGGTCTCACTCTGAGGAGAAGTCTTAGAGCAGAGGGACCTGGCAAACATTGTGATGGAGAAACATTGTGATGGGGAAGAGATGTCGTTGGAAGAACAAAGTGTGGTAGAACGCCAAGTATTAAGATGAAGATAAGCACAAGTTCCGAAAATCACACCCACACTCCCATACACACACATGGAAAGTTAGGTATGATGTTTATCTGAGGAGTATAAGAATGTTCGAAGAACTGCTTTACGGGGCTGTCTCATTGTTGCCGTATGTGAAGTTTTGTGTCTTCAATAAAATCCCGTAAAGACTGCAAGATTGATCTATCGTCATGGGACCTTACAGCTCTGTGCATTTTGTACGTCCAAAAAGTCACAGCTCTGGATGTAGATTTCTCCATGTTGTTACCGGCTTCTTCTTCTGTTAAACATTTTATGCTATCCAACATCTGGGTCAAAGCCTGGGGTGGAAACTGTGGAGCATGCTCAGAGCTCCTCGGCCAGTTTGGGTCTGATTGACTGTGTACATGCAGGAGGAACTCAACTCCCAATCACATTATCTGGGTGTGTTAGTCTGACTTTGAGGATTTCAATTTAGTAAGATTTCAGTCACACTAACATGTTTGAATGTATTTTAAAAGTCTGGTTTTAGTCAGACTAACACAATAAATCGATTTTCTCTAATGCCATGTAAACTTACTGACTGAGGTGTCGCTAAAAAACAACCAGTTTCACTTTTTGATTGTCTTGGACAGTGGTCTGCCGCTTGCCAGGAGTCTCGCCTACGTGTCGTACCCTCCACCTGTCCTTCATCTCCTGATGACACAGTCTGCTCTTGTCACTTCAGAAACATTGATATGATACATAGGAAAGGTACAAATACAATGTATCTGTGGTTTGCAGAAACGCTCAATGCCAACATTTTCTTCTGGAGGCTGGCCTGTATGGACGTGTCCTCCTGAAGGCCCTGAGACTATGATTAAAAAACATGAAGCTCTGGGGACGAGCTGGGACACCTAATTTCCGTCTCCTCTGTGAAGGCTGCGCACTAGCTGTAATTGCATCCAGTTGAAGTTTCACAAGAAGAAGAAGAAGAAGAAGTAAAAGAAGAAGAAGAAGAAGCACCTCTGAGCTGTTCAGCCCCTGAATTATTCATGTCCATCCTGTCTGACTGCAGCTGGAATCCTAAAAAGAGTCGGAGGAGTCAGACAAGGACGAGCTGGATTACACTGAGAACCATACATCACTCTGAAAACAGCATCGACATTCAGACCGGCCCTAAACGCTCTGCTCACAGCTGATTAAACATTGAGGTGAAAGTGTGTTTGCTGCAGTCAGAGCACACGTGAAACGTCTTTGTGGAAAAAGGAGGTACTGCTGTGATACACTGAGCTCAGGTCATCCTGAGGCCAAAGTGAACACTGAAAACAACATAAAAACTGTGACCTGGTCTCAGTGTTGGGTCTTGTTCTTGAGGACATAACAGGAAGACCTTTTGGCCCTCAGTATCCAACAATCCATCACATGCTGGTCACTTTTCCCCTGATGCTTTCAAGTGACACAGCAACAACTTAATCTTTCATGTCCAATCAGCACAGTTTGAAGGTGGACACCCAAGATTAGTGTCACCAATTCAGCATCCGACCAAATGTCTTCTCTTCTGTTCCTGAGATATAGCATTGTAGTGGCATTATGATGTCACAGTGAAGCTGACCTTTGAGCCTTTGGATATAAAATGTCATTACTTAATCATATTACCCTTTTAGACATTTGTGTTAAATTTTGTCATAATTAGCAAATGAATTCTTGAGTCATGGCCAAAAACATGTTTTGTGAGGTCACACTGACCTTTGCCTTTGACTACCAAAATCTAATCAGTTTACTGCTGAGTCCAAGTGGTGGTTTGTGCCAAATTTAAGGTAATTCCATCAAGATGTTCTTGAGATATCGCATTCATGAGAATGGGAAGTACGTACTGATGGACAGACAGCCCGACCATAATGCCTCTGGCCACGGCTATTGCCAGCACAGGTGCATAAACAGGAAGACGGACTTCTGAAACAGAGGGTCTCAAAGAGAGTCTAACCATAAACGAACAGAAACCTATCAATGTCGGCAATTGTTTCAGAGATAGAGAGAAAATGATGCTAACGGCTTAGCCTTCTGCTACCCAGAGCCAAAGGCTCACAGCTTCAAGTTCATGTTAATGGAGCTAAATGTTAGCTAGAGCCTCAAATCTAATTGTGTCCGCAGAGGCCAAAAAACAATGCTGATTGGCTATTGCATCATGAATTGGTCACTTCAGTTAAGAGTTTGCAACTTCGAAGTTCGAAGAAGGGTATGATGCAAAATTGCACTACTCACTTAATTCGTGTATTTTGAGTCATTCCCAGCGGGAATTTGCATTTACATTGACTTTAGATGTAATCCATCCATCCATCCATCCATCCATCCCTTTTCATCCGCTTATCCGGGGCTGGGTCGCGGGGGCAGCAGGCCGAGCAAAGCACCCCAGACATCCCTCTCCCCAGCAACGCTTTCCAGCTCCTCCTGGGGGACCCCAAGGTGTTCTCAGGCCAAATGAGATATGTAATCCCTCCAGCGTGTTCTGGGTCTGCCCCGGGGCCTCCTACCAGTGGGACGTGCCTGGAACACCTCCAGTGGGACTTTAGCAAATTGTTTTATTCGCGCCCAGTGTGAACATTTGTGTGTGACAGTCCCACATCTGACATATTTCCATGTCGCACTCCCCCTTCTAATATCCATGCAGACTGGCAGGGTAGCAGCATGTGTTGCTAACGTTAGCCTACAGAGCACTGCTAGTGGCCTGGTAATGAAGCAGTGTCCTTTTTAATTTGATGACTTGTTTGATTGATTGATAGTGTGAAGTTTAAGTTGTGAACAAATCATGAGCCACCCGACAACCGTGAAAGGCTGCCTGTAGCACACACAAGAAAAATAGCATATTCACAATGTCAACACTTATTGCACTTGTTTACAAAGTCCAGCATCAACAGATACCAATGACATATCAGTGTCTTGAAAGGTTGTCCCATTTCACAGGGGAAATTTTCAACCACTACCCCTTGTGACTCCATTCTGAGGGGCAAGGTGGTACTTGACAACAAGGGGTAGGGGTAAAAGGAAGAGATGGGATTCGGCTAAAGCTAGGAAAAAACAGTCACAGGTTCAAGGGATTAAGAGGTATAAAAGTGAAAGTTTTCTGTAAAATATTCCTTGTCAAGTATCTTACTATTATATCTGAGGTGTTTGGATTAATATCACTGCTGCATTATGTTGCATTTTGCTGCTGAAGATGTTTCATGTTGTGCTCATTTAACCTCTTTATATGAGATAAAGAATTTAAAAGTACAAAATTTCCCTTGGAGATGTAGTGAAGTGAAAGTATAAAGTTGCATAAAATGGAAATACTCAAAGGACATTTACCTCGAATTTGTACTTAAGTACAGCACTTGAGAAAATGTACTGACATTCTTGTTTGAAGTAAAGTGAGAAGAAAACAGAATATGTAACCTTTGACTGTTTACAGGGAGGTTTTAGTCAAACTGAGAGTTTCTGTCTGAGCAGAAAACAAGCTGCTCTAAAAAAAAACATTTACAGGATATTCACTCTCTGAATTTGCATCACGCCGTGTTCACATTCAAAGTAAATAGTTGTCCTTCTCTCCAAGGAGAATTGGATTTCTGTCTGATTGAGCAGACTGTGATTTGTTCCTCTGTCTTTTTCTCTCCTGGTGCGACGGAAAATAAATTCAAAGTACCTCTGCAGGTTTCCACCAGACAGGAGGCTTCAGCACACAAACACACTCCAACATACAGAAACATGCAGACAGGTAAAGTCACACACTTTTTTCAAGGACGGTTATGCTGTTAGAAAAAAAACTCCAGGCGAGCTGATGCAGCGAGACACAAATGAGTTCTGCTTTCTGCTGCGACGACGCCTGATTACACCTTTGCAACGGCAAATTACACCCTCGCTCCGCAGGCTGTAATGATCATGTACGAATGTTGGGAATGAAATGTTCACTGCTTTCAGATGAAAAGCTAAAAGAGATGAAGAGCAGTGTGCAGGTTTAACCTCTTCAACTCCCACCTGAAAGCACCAGCGGCTCGATCATCGACTTACATAGTTCAAACTCTTTTCTAGCAAAGATCACAAAGTGTCCACAGATACCAAATCTGTCAAGAGACTGTCAGACAGAGTGGAAGTCATGTTTTTATTAACTTTAAAGCAACTCAAACCTGCAATAAATTATGTTTTATGGAAGAAACGAGTGCAACATTGACACATGATCACCTTTAACTTGATCTGGTGAACTTGACAGCAAACAGTTGCCTTGTTTCCCCACACAGCAGTTGCAGAGCAACATAAGTCTTGGCATTTGGCCGTCACCATCTTATTTTTAGAGCCAGAGGAGACTATATTTGGACGAGAGGGTGGAGCTGTGGAGGAGCGAGGGGTGGATCTGACTGAGAACCTGGGGCAATCGATGTGGTAGACACCTGCCAATCACAAGGTAGCAATGCCTTGAAGCATACCCTTGTTTTTTCATGTATTTTACTCTTAATGGGACCGTAATTTACAAAATGAACATCATGCCACATTGACGAAGATTTTAAACTGGTGATTAAGACCATTACCTGTTCATTTTCTCATAGACTTCTATACAATCAGACTTCTTTTTGCAACCTGTGGAGTTGCCCCCTGCTGGCCATCAGGATGAATGCAGGTTTAAGGCACTGTTCCACAGACCCAGAGATATCACCTCGGTTTACTGACTAGTGTCAAACTGGTGCACAATTAAGAGTACAGTGGCTTTTTCTCTGATGACGACGCTCTGAGAGCATTGAGAGTGAACCAGAACAGTTGTCAGTGTCATTGATCCAATCCACACTGCCAACCAGCAAAATATGGGTTAATCAAGCACTATAACCTGATAGAACCTGCAAACCGCAAATTCATAATAGTCTATACTATCAGGAGGACAGAGACAGACTGAGTGCAGCAGGGTGTGTTTGTGTATGTGTGTGTTTGTGAGAGAGAAAGAGGGACAGAGAGAGGAGGAGAGACGGTGGAAGGTGAACTACTCAACACAATGTTTCGGTGGGTTATTAATATCTTACTCAGGACGCTGCTTTGTCACTTACTGACATTTGATATTTTAATATTTTCCTAGTAAGCTCACCCAAAGCGGGCGCATCACCACCGCCAATACTAAGCTGACAGATAGATTTATAACATCTTTAGTACCCGCAGGTCAAACACACGTCCCTAATAACATTATTTCCACCTCAGTTCCCTCAGGGGTTGCTCCAATATGGGACATAAAAAATACTAGATATCCTAAACACTGCAAAGCATTTTTTCCTCCTCATATTTTTTTGAATTCATTAATATTCTGCAGGCTGGATGGAAAGCTTTGGCAGGCCAAATGTGGCCCCCCAGCTGACGATCCCTGCTCTATGTCTTCCTCCATTATGGGCTTATTAGATCTCTTTCTATAAACTCATCTCTCTTTACACAGTTTGCTGTTCATCAACGCCACATCTTTGTATGTCAAAGCTCACGAAAGTTGAAGGAGCTCGAAAACTCAATCGAGCAGTTCTACAGAAATGAACTGATTTCAGGCCAAAGTTTAGTTACACATGCTGGAGGTGCTGCAGCAGCTCCGTGGAGCTTTAATCTGACTCAGAGGGACAAACTGACGTCTTTCTCAGCTCTGAATCATCAGCTCCAGATGAACAAAAACAACATAAACTGCTCACAGATCAGATATTAAAAACAACTGGACGTCATCGGGTGATCTCAGACAATCAAACACTTCCTGTCTCCAGCTGTCCGCCTCACAAAAGCTGCTGCAGTTTAAAACCCTGCGCTCTGATTGGCTCCCGCTAAAGCCCTGACGGCCCAATGGGATCAATTACAGGAAGAGGATCAGACAGCAGCACCTGTCACGCATCGCTTTCTTCTTTTGCCCCCAGTGGGAGAGACTTTTTAATTCACAGCCAGGTGTTTAGACAAACAGGAAGTCACTGAAAACACAGCCGAGCAGTTTACTGAAATACTCCGGGAAAGTACAAGTACCTCGAACTTTTACTTCACTGCAGTATTTAAATAAATGTGGTTACTTTCCGGGAGAAGACAGTGTGTCAGACTGAATATCAAACTGTTAGATAAAGATAATGATTTTGATGAAGATGTAAACACGAGCTGCAAAAATAATAATTTAGGTTTTTAATCAAAGACACAAAGTGCAGTAAAATAAAACCATGAAAATCAACCAATCTGTGGACGACATCAATAAGAGAACATTAGTGTCTGCAGCCCGTTAAAAGGATAAAAAATATGACAAAGAAATGAAATCAGACTACAGAAATGAGCCTCACGTTGTAGATAGTTACACATCAGATTAAATCACATCACTGCTGCACAACCGCCTTCAGTTACCAGAGGTGTGTGTGTGTGTGTGTGTGTGTGTGTGTGTGTGTGTGTGTGTGTTATCTGCTGTTTCCATGATAAACACTGCAGCTGGGAGTAAACTGGAAAGCAGGCGGCCTTGTTTCCAACATAATTGCTTTATGATGAATTGCAGCTGGTGATGAGAAACAATGAGCTCTGTTACTATTTATTTCACTTCCAAAGCAAAAACAAGCTAGAAATCGTCTCATTAATATTCCAAAGCTGCAGCCTCTAAAATATTAAATCGAGCTATAAAACTCATTTTTAATATTCCCGGAGATGTTTGAAAATCCTCCTGAGAAATTACCGTCCAGCCTCTGAAACACATAGGTGAATATTTGGTTGAAGAGACGTCAGCTTCTCTCAGGTAACGCTAACAAAACTGTTTTATTTGTATGTGCCTCTGCTGTGAGAGCTGCTCCACCAAAGCCCTGTTCTTCATCCTGTTCTTCATTCAATACTTCTCCAGATTTGACATGAGTCTGGATTTTTTTGGTCTTTTGAAGCTGCTTAAAATTAATCTGGAACTCCTCTAGTCCTTGAGCGCAAACCTGCAGAGATGCAGCTTCTTGACAGTTAGCTGGATCATGACCCAGACGTCTTCCTGTGAACATGACACAACTTGTAAATACAAATGGCTCCTATTCTTCGATTTAAAATGAGAGAATGCTGATTAGGGTTGCAGCAATATACCAGTTTCAAGATATACCATGATATAAAATTATCATGCCGTGTACATTTGCTTATCTACGATATAAAAAAAAAAATACAACGACTTTGAATCCTCTTTATTTTCGTTATTTTCTAAGGGGAGACTTTTTACACAAACTTTACACAAACCCTCTGTTTTCATTCTTTTAAGCGTCATTCTGACTGATGAAAATAGAAATTCTGTAATACCATGATATTGCGATCTTTTCTAATACAGTTATTGTACCATGAAAATCTCATACTATTGAAACCCTAACGTTGACACAAGTATTATTTTAGATTAGAACACTGCAGGTTATTTTACGTGCTATATCGTAGGCAACTGGACTGGCTTGAGTTTCTTGAAGACTTTTCACCTCTCCTCCAAGAGGCTTCTTCAGATCTAACGGACTGGTGCCAAGTCGCAGGCTTTAAACTCTGTGTGGGTGTGAACTCTTACAGAGTCGTCAAGGTCACATGTGAGTTCTGAGTTTCAGAATCGTTGAGGTCACCAGTGAGTCGTTGACCCACTCAGCCATCTTGTGTGTTGTTAGGGTTAGATGGATCCAGGTGTGAATGGGTATTAAGTCATCTGGGGAGGAATCCAAGGATTATATTGTAGGTGGGTGATAAGTGGTGTCGTAAGCCACCCGCTCTGTTTAATAATGGTCGTTCTAGTTCTACGTCAAACTACGTCTATGGTAGGGACAGCTCTAAGAAAGAGGGCATTCCTAATGCAGATGTGTATGCACATCCCTTCAATCTGTGAAAGCCTGATTCAATGGCGGATAATCCTGCAGAGAAAGTTCCAGCATTGGCAACAACAGTCTACACTGCAAAGCAACCCAAACTAGATTTAACTGCCACACGGTTGTATGCCTCGAACGCCCTAAACCTGACATGGTGCAAAAACATGGATGCTTCGCACACACTTTCCCCCCAACAGCACAGAAAATCCATACAATCAGCACAGTTTCAAGATTAGTGACACCAATTCAGTAACTGGCCAAATGTCTTCCCCTCCTCAGATATGACGTAAGGTAATGGCCAGGGACGTGTTTTTGCAACATTATGATGTCACAGTGAAGTTGACCTTTGAACTTTTGGTTATAAAGTGCCATCACTTCATCATTTTACTTCACCATTTTATCCACATTTGTGTTAAACTTTGTCATTCATGGCAAAGTAATTCCTGAGTTATGGAAAAAAAACACATTTTGCGAGGTCACAGTGACCTTTGACCACCAAATTCAATATTTTTGCACCCTGCCAGATTTGTGTGTACTGTTTCAAATTAGGTGCATATAAATATGATTTCTGGGATGAGGTTGCTTCAAAAACAGTAAATATTGTGGGATTTCGGTCCACATTTTAGACTCAGTCAGAATTTGGATGCAGACAGTCAGCGTTGGTGTGGGACAGACTGCAATCCCACTGTGCAAAGACGTTTGGGATACGAAAATGTTCTTCCATGAGGCCTGATGTTAAAAAGTGTTGTTTCCTTCAGGCGGAAGGTGGGAGTCTTTCATCACACCATAAAGGATCCATACATAACAACAGTGGTATCTTTTAAAAAGCCTCTCCAGCGTGAAGGAGCACAATACAGGCTCATTATATATCACTAATTAAATCCTCTACACTTTCTGTACGTCCCTGTAAGCCTGTAAAACCTCCTCTGGGCTAATTGAACGTCATTTGTTCCTCTGATCCTGCTTCCTGAGCTTTAATGAACACTCGCTCCTCTCCTCATGTAAACACAGCAGAGTTTCGCGTCGGTCCGCCCACTCAGCGCTGTGTCTCTGTAATTTAATTTGCCTCACAGCGAGGCAATCAGATCTGCTGTCCTTCATTAGCGAGAGGAGCTTGTTTGTGTGAAGCTCCCTTTTTAAAAAAAGAAGAATTTCTCGAGCTGGAGGCGGCAGACGCAACAACGCGCCGCCATCTTTCAGCCGAATGAAGAGAAGAGATGAGAGAGTTGTTGTTGTGTGTCAGAGACGTTCATAAGCTGGAGCTCAGAGGATCAAACGTCTTCTCCCAGCATCCTCAGCTTCGAGTTAGAGCGGAGATCACGGGCCAGGGTGTAGAGATAATCCCCATCACCATGCTGTTGTTTAGTTGATAAATTAGAATTGAAATGTTCTTCATATTGACAGTAAATTAAAGAATAATGATTTAATCATCATGATTTATTTGCTATGATTGAGTTCATACACATCTCTAAGCCTCACTGTTGACCTGTGTCAATGTTCGGCAGTCTTTATATTGTGGATTAGCACCTCAGTGATATCTTATATTTTATATTTGCACTCTTTCCTACTTTGTTCTGCAACTGCTGCACAACAGTTTCCCTGAGGATAAATAAAGTTCTATCTTATCTGAAAGCAGGGCTAAATAGAAGGGATTTGTTCATGGCTGCATGCATGAACGCTCTGTGGCTTAAAGCATTTTTCCATAAAGCCTTTTGTGTCTGGTTTACAGAAGTATTGAAACGTGAAAATTCACATTAAATTTACCCAAAGACGACCTTTAATCGCTGCCTTTACTGATACTTTGCATCTGGATATTACTGTATAAAAAGCTGTATTAAATCTACTTCGATTCAATGTTGTCACACGATAAACATGAAAACTTCAAAAGGTGGTAAATACTTTTTATAGGCTGCAAAACACAATAGATAAAAACCTCGTGGTTGTATGCCTCCACAAACCAGTCAAGTTGCAGTTACAGTTCACGTTCATTTCCGTGAAAACATGGGTGCTTCACACATATGGGAATACATTCTTGAGTCCAAGTGAACGTTTGTGCCAAATTTGGGGAAATTCTCTGAAGCTGTTCTTGAGATATCGCGTTCACGAGAATGAGATGGATGCAAGTTGAAAGCAACCTTGACCTTTGACCCTTGACCACCAAAATCAAATCAGTTCATCCATGATTCCAAGTGGACATTTGTGCCAAATTTGAATAAATTCCCTTGAGATACTGCATTTACAAGGATGGGATGTATGTACGTATGGACTGACAACCCAACAATACCTTCGGCCAGGGCTATTACTGGCGCGGAGCCATAGAAAGAGTGAAATTATGTCATTTTGATCATTTTGGACCGATGTACAAAATAAAATCAAGTAAATCCAAATGACTTTTTTTCAGTGTTTGACCAACAAAATCTAATGACTTTATTGTCCAACTGAAGGTTGGTGCCAAAGTTGAGGAATTTCCCTCAAGGTGATCTTGTGGTAAAGCTCTCACAAGAATGGGACAGACAAGGTCACAGTGACCTTGACCTTTGACACCAAAATCTAACGAGTTCATCATCGTGTCCAAGGGAACCTTTGCGCCAAATTTGAAGAAATTGCCTAAAGGCATTTTTGAGATATCAGGTTCATGAGAATTAGACGTACGGGCAGAAAACCCTAAAACATAATGCCTCCAGTTGCAGCTATCGCTAGCATAGAGATATAAAAAAGGAGGTAAAGCATTATTAAAAACAAAATCATTATAAATTAAAAATCAGATAATTGTATTTTGCAGTCTGGGGCCCAAAAACAGACAGAATCCCTCAACATATGTCTGACTTCAGATGTCCTGACGTGCTCCAGCAGCATCTCTGTCCTCAGGAGACCAAGAGGCAATGCTCCAACGATCCGATTCTGAATCTCATGACGGTGAGCAGCTCCTCGCTCTGCTGTCCGTCTTTAAAACAACAAGTTCCCATCGGAGGAGAAGCTCTTCAGACAGGGCAGAGTGAGGAGGGAGGTTTGTGAGAGTCAGCAGCGGTTTGACAGAGTTCATTATTCAGAGAGCAGGCCGCCTCAACTCAAACTGACCAACCAGAACGCAGGAAAAGAAAGTGTGAGTGGCAGGGTTCGGTGTGTTGATGCAGGACGTCAGCTTTCAAAGAAAACTCTCAGCTGTGATAGGCAGACAGCAGGAGCCTAATTTGTGAAGTGAGACCTGGTTTCTGTAATCTGAGTCAAGGAAAGAAACTTCATTTCTCCTGGAGAAAGCTGATTTCTTGGCCATGAATAACTTACAGCACTGGGGTTGTAATGAGCTTTTTACATGTGAGCATGTGCAGACAGGGAACGTGCCACTGCTGCTACTACAGCTCTGAATCATTGTCTGAACCCAGTTGGGCCTGAGCCAAAAAATACAAACCATATAGTGTGTGTAATGTCATGAATAATGTTTGGTCCGTGTTGCCACCACTAATCCTGACTTCTGCCTCTCATTAATGATGAGCAATATTATACAATCTCTATTTATAATATTTGGCATATGACAACTTTTGGGTTGTGCTGAACACTCGGTATGAGATGGGGCAGGTCAGAGATTGTGTCACAAATTTCTGTCATCGCATTGAGAGGACTTCAGTTGACCTGAGCTTGTAATAAATGTTTTAAAAGAACACTTCACCTGCAGATGAGCATTTGCATTTTAATTGCTCACCATGTTACCTTGAATACACACTCAAAACTTTGTTTTTCTCGCAAGCCTTTACCGTGAATGTAATATTAAAATACATAATTAATTATAGAAACTGGGGTCCACGTTTAACAACAGCAAAACTACACTGACACTCCGGAGTCAGACACCACCGAAAAAAAGTCATGCTTTGACATTGGCATGATATGTGGCTGGTCCCCAATATTGTTTACTAGCACCCGCTGGCATCAGGGGGAAACATGATGGGACAACAACAAAAGTTAAGGTGGTGGAAGTCTGAGTAGGGCGAGTGGGTCCAACAACCACTGACATACAGCTGGAAGGCTGGTGTTCACTTCTCGTAAGATTGTAAAGCCAAACCATGTTATTTTTTCCTAAACGTAATCACATGCGTTTGATGTTGAAGGAAAAAAAAGTCAATTTGCGATGTTGTACCAATATAGTGCCTTGATCTTGAAAGAGACTGTATGCAAACTGTACATTTCCTGTGAAAACAGACGTCAACAACCAACACACCCAAGGTACCTATCTCGATGTGGAAAGTCCACGACCAAACGTCTATATGTGACGAGGTCGGAGTGAGAATGTCTTAAGAATGGACGTGGCTACCAGGACGTCACCCGTTGGTTTGTGGGCTGCCGTTGGCCGTCACCATCCTGGTTTCTTTGGAGCCAGAAGTGACCATATTTGGACAAAAGGGTGGAGCTATGGAGGAGCGAGGGGTGGACTGTGGTGATGCCTCACAGACAGTCTGTCACTCAAGCTGCCCCGCCCATAAATATGTTTAAATTTGGACCTTAATAAAATCTAAATGGATGAGTTGCTTTAATCCAGGAGGTTTTGAGTAAAACAGCAATAAGAAAAGTTCAGGGAAAGAACTCAATGTGTTTGACTGACTCTTCGTTGACTGCAGTTATTATATCAGATCAGATCAGATCAGAAATACTTTATTGATCCCCAAGGGGAAATTGTTTTCGTTACAGGTGCTCCTTACAAGTGTAAAAAGAAGAAGATATAGTGCAAACAGAAGTAAAAATATAAGAAGATAATTTACAAAATATATAAGTAGAGACCACACACATAATTACAATATATACAGGAGCCTTATATACAGACTGAACAATGTAGTCAGTTATTGCACGGATTATTTAAAAATAAATATGTAATAATTTATTATGAGTTGGTGACAGTGGTGAAACAGTCCAAGGGCAACTCAGAGGGAGGAGTTGTACAGTTTGATGGCCACAGGCAGGAATGATTTCCTGTGGCGCTCAGTGGTGCATTTTGGTGATATTACTGTTTTATTGCTGTAAGCTTCTGCAAAATTAAAATAAAGTAACTAATTTGTGGTTAAAGTTTCCTGTGCTCATTAGAATGGATTGAAGGGTTTCTTAAATAAACGTGTATCCTCTCCCCAGCGATGTAAAGTTATAGACTATGTGCAGCTGCGTCAGGTCCATAGATGAAGGCTCTTATGGGCTGGTCTAGGCTCAAAAATGACCATTTCCCTAGCAGCAGAAGTGCACTTGCAGCTTAAATAATTTCCAGCAACTACAACAACTGTTTCTTTTAAAAGGGAGCTGTCGTTAACTAAAGTGTTCTCATCTAGTATTTTTATGTTCAGGCCACTAAGGGTGTTAGTGAGAAGGCAGTGGGGAAGGCTTTAGGAAGAAGATAGTTAATAGCTGGATGAATCACCTTTGCAGTAGTCTATATTGATTAGAAACTTTCACTGTAGGAGAACAGGCAGGCTGATCTTGTCCACTTTAATGTGAAGGCTAGTCTGGGCTCTTGTAAAGGAGAGACACAGTAGCAAAAAATTCATCACCCATATGGTTGTTATGGATGTTGAAATCGGCTACAGAGACCAAAACTGTTTTTTAAACCAGGCTGTAAGCATGTTGTCTGCTTTAAGTTGGGCACTTTAACATGGGGGCCTCTGGGGATTGACTCCATTTTGGAGCCAGCCTCAAGTGGCCCCTAGAGGAACTGCAGTTTTTGGCACTTCATTTTTGGCTTCATTTTTCAGTCGCCAGGTTGTCGCCTGGCCAAAACACTAAAACCACGGACAGGTGAAGTGAATGACATTGATCATCTTGTTACAGTGCAATGTTCTGCTGGGAAGTCTTGGAAACCTTGACTTACTCCACCCACCAAACATCATTGCAGTCCAAGTGCCCCACTCACTTCAACAGCACTTCCAAACAGCAGTGTCCCCGCCCCCCAGCAGGACAATGCACCATGCAACACCGCGAAAAATGCTCAGGACTAACCCTAGAAACGTGACTAAGAGCTCAAGATGTCAACCTGGCCTCCAAATGCCCCAGATCAAGCATCTGCGGGATGCCACAAGACACCCCAAGAAGTCCTGTGTCCACGCCTCGACAAGTCCGATCCAAGGAGGCCCCACTGTGAATCTGGGTTACCGACACGTCCTGCAGATGCTCGATCAGATTTGGATCTGGGGATTGTGGAGGCTAGGTTGACACCTTGAACTCGTAGTGCATTATCCTGCTGGGGAGACACTGCCATCAGGGAGTGGTGTTGCCACGAGGGGGTTGTCATGATAGCTTTAATGAATGTCTTGTAGATGTGGGTGTGGTTTAGGCAGGTGGTAGGAGGCAGGGTTAAATGTCACACTTGGGGGTTGGTGGTATTGACTCATTAGCCACTATTAGCTGCAGCTGGAGAGAGAGCTAGAGAGGCCTTAGAGCTGAGCAGGCACGCCACGAGGAAGATGCCAGAGGTAAAACATTCTGAAGACAAGAAGAGACTGAACAAGTGTTTGAAATGCTACCACAAACTATCCATGTAAATACACATTTACTCTGAACAACCACGAACAACAGCAAGCTGGCCAACTAGACGGAGCGACCCCTGAGGTGCGTCTAGCATGGTCACCCGGTCCAACAATTCTCACATCTAATGCGATGCATAGGGAGAGGCACTAAGTTACGGGATTCCTAGCCTTAGTGTCTGAGGTTTCACCAGCATAGCAGCGTAATGGGTGAACTTGCTCTGTAACCGTGTTTGGATGGATGGAGCGTGTCAAGTGGCAGCAACACGAATGCCAGGACCAAGAGATTCCAGCAGAACATTGCACTGTAACAGGATGATCTACGTTCTTCACTTCACCACCAAGTGGTTTGAATGTTTTGGCTGATGGGTTAATATCAAAGCATCTGTTTTCAACCTCTCACACAATTTGTGCAGTGAAGCTCAAGTCTCATGATCAGTGCTTACCAAACTCATGCATTTTTGCTAAAACATTATAAAATGAAACACTTATGAGTAGTGCGCCCTGAGTGTGTGTGCGTGTGTTTGGAAGGTACTGAGCATACGACTGCATAAATAAGACTCAGATTACACTGCACGAGTTGTGTGAGAATTTGTAAATGGATGATTTGATATAGTTTTGCTGATGTTAAACACATGAACAATCCCTGTTTATTTCAGTTCATGAAGAATGCTGGCCTTTTTGGATTATTCGTTCACTGTGGAGGCATGAGAGAAAAACAAACTTTTCTTTAGGAATTCAGGGTAATTACCACAGCACAGTTTACAGGTGCCAATCAGAACGCAGGTGAGCAGACGCTGCTGCAGAACCACAAACAGTAAACTAGAGACTCTCACAACTGAAGCCATCTGAAGGTTTTTCAATAGACAGTAATGAAACATAATCAGATAATCAGGCTCATCAAGATAACCAGCCACCAACGGAGAATAACGGAGGACTGAAAGAAGATGAAGCGCCATGTTTTAAAAATCAACAAGAGTTGAATGAGGCTTGGTTGGTGTGATGATGAGATCTGCTGCATGAAGAGGCTTTTGAAACTACTCCAGTTAATCAGCCGCTGTGAAGAGTGACAGACGGAGAGGAGAGTGCTCATGGGTAGCAATTATTCAATCCACACACACACATACACACACCGGCTGTGATTTTAATAAGGGCCAGCAGCATCCTCGTTAGATGTTATTATGTTATTAGAAGCTGATGTTTAAAAGTAGATCTTTGATTGAAATTAAACACACAGAGGGAGTGAAGGACTCTCACTCTAAAGAACGGTTCCAGTTTTATTCTAAATTTATAACATTTTTCTTTAATAATATTTCAGACTGCGTGTGAACGATAGAAACAAAGCGCGTGTCCTTTACAACCAGTGGTGTAGTGAAGAGTCACAGTACACAGGAAATTAATCTATCTGTGTCCGTGGCAGCGATGTGGACAGGTGGATGATAAAAATAAAATCCAGCAGTGTGTATCTGCACACCTGCCGTCTTCACAATGACACAGCACCAATTTTACTCTGCCTTACAGTCTTTAATTCTTTCCAATATAACCAGTGTGTTTGTTTTTGCAATTCTAACACTGGTCTTTTTGTCCAGTTTCTCCGGTTTTCCTCTAAAAAGGTCTGTATGAAACAGTAGGGCAAGAAGTATTCACACACTAAACTAAACTAATACCTCACTGTGAAAATGCTCCACTACAAGCAGAAGTCCTGGATTCAAAACTTTACTTAAGTAAAAGGATGTATTATGAGCTAAATGTAAATAAAGTATCAATACTTTATCCAATAATATTCCTGCTGCATTCATGTGTATGTGTCATTTTACTGCTGTAGATGTTTCAGGTTGTGCTCATTTGAACTCCTTTATATCCTGTTGGGTAGTTTCATCTACAGCAATGCATCATATTCTATAAGATCATCATGTTTGTAGCGTGGCTGTCCTGTGAGAACCACGTATCTCTAAAAAGTCATAAAAACAGCCTGTTTTCAGCTTTGTGATGACAACTTTTCAGCTGATCCAAGAGGGTTTTTAAAAAAATTATTTAGCTTCAGAAGTAGAAGCAGTGTTCCTAGAGCTAAAGACAAGTCAGATTTCAGACCAATTTTAAAATAAGCAAAACAGAAGACAAAAAACATACACCGGCATTAGTTATTTAGAATAAGGGAACATTTTGTCCAAACCAATTTTGTTGGAAAAACTATGACAAAAAAGTTTCGTCACCAACCTTTTTCCATGATGAAAACGAGATGATGACGAGCTAAAAATAAATCTTGGTAACAACAACTAAGACAAAACTATGTTTTATTTTCATTGACGAGACGTGACAAAAATGTTCATGGTGGACTATCAGACATGAAAAGTTGAGAACGGCCATGTTTGTTATTATTTTCAAATGCAGTATGAGCGACAGGCTGGTTAACTCCAGCAAATAGTTTGCACCAGGATGTTTCAGTAGCCAGCAGAAACACTCACACCAGAGCAGCGTCAGCCGTTGGTACGAGGTGTGAGCTTTAATTCATCAGTAAATAATCAATCACCAGTTATTTTGAAATTTTAAAATGAAGCGTCATCAAAAAATAACTATTCCTTCTTCCCATATCTTAGCATTTTTAAGACTTTTAAAAGATTGATTTAAGACATTTTAATACCAATTAACGCCTTATTTTCTTTAAATTAAAGTGTGAGTGTAAGTTTATTGCTGAAATATTTAAAAAAAAGAGGTAGGACTTGATAAGCATTTACTTCCTCCTATTACTTTTTTGTTTTCCGAATATGTCTGCAGGATATTCTGACTTTTTTTTAAACATATATATTTTTTTTTTACTTTGCATGTTCAAAATAAAATCTAAAAAAAAAAAAAAAAAAAAAAAAATTTAAATTAATGAATTCAATGACTTTAAGGACTTTTTAAGGATCTGCAGGAATCCTAAGAGGGATTTTCTGAACTCATCAAGGAACACTTCATCAACATCAACACATCTGGAGATACATGGTTTTCACTGGACAGGAAGGAACTGAAATCTGAAAAGTAACTAGTATAAAGTTGTATAAAAAGGAAATACTCAAGTAAAGTACTCCAGGTACCTTGAATTCGTACTTAAGTACAGTTCTTGAGTAAATGTACTTTCTGCAAACATTAAAGCATTAATGAGGTGCCTGTATGTGAAGTGTAAACCAACAGGATATCAATCACACTTGAATGAAACCAAACAGCTTCTGGTTCACTCTGGTTCTCACCGTGGTGGTCTTGACTCGGCCTCCTGGTTGCGTGCAGGTCCAGCCCGACTGATTGACCAGGAGATCGCATCCTTCATCGTCCAAACACGGAGACATCTCGCACCACTGTCGAGCCCACACGATACGAACTGAGTAGGAAGAGGAGAGACAGGTGAGGATATTTAACCTTTATTTTTACTTTGAGGTTTTATTTGTTTACATCGCTCACTACTCTGAAACTAATTCTAACTGTTATCCAGGTCGTCATTCTGCTGTTTTATTAGTTCACAACTATGCAACATTTATACCTCTGCACTCATCTCTTTCTATTTTTATGAGTATTCTCAATGCATTTTATTGCACTTTAATGTCCTGTCCACACTGAATGTCTTGTCTGCCATGTGTTCTTTGCTGATTCATGAGTAACGGCATTTTGTTCACTGGATGCTGCTGTATATAGAGAATGACAATAAAATATTGAATTGCAAAAAATGGACATAGCACAACACGAATCAGACTATAAATCAGAAATTGTTTGTCTAATCACTCCAAAAATTACAGGACATGTTCAATAATAATGTTGGGTCATGTGTGTAAAATTATTCTGAATCCAAATGATAGCATTGGCCCTTCACAAAAATTAGGCCATATATCAATGACAGTTCGTGCAAACATCACCAAACTCGTGGATATTTTTAACAAAGCCACTGAAGGAAGTGCAGCCAGCACAGATTTGGACATAAATGAATGAGCTGCCTGATCATCATAAAACCTGCAGGTGTCAAAACTGTCAAAGGTCTTGATCCAAAGATACTCGATAACAGAGGATACCTCATCACAAGCTGCACCGAGGATACAAAATTGAGCATAGTGTTAGTTCAGGCAGGACACGATGTCAAGCTCAGCTCACATCCCAGCTACATCAGCTGATCTCAAACAGCCAAGATGGAGCAGCTGATTGATGGAAGGGAGTCAGCTGATAGATCATATGATTCCTTTCTATGCAACCAATTGGCAAATCTCATTCAGGGCGCCCTGTTTAAACTGCTCTGACCTGCTGACTGTTGCTGCTTCCTCTGCAAGCTGCCTCCACCCCAGCTCCTCCTTTTCATGTTGTGTCTGACTTATCAATGTCTGTTTCTCACTGATGCTGCTCTGGTTTGTTCCTGGAGGTCTTTGCTGCTGCGCTACCTGCCTCAGGCTTTCCATGTAGGCACATGGAAGGGCAGGACGGTGTGCTCTCTCTGCCTCAGACCTTCTGCGTAGGCCTACGAAAGGCAGAGAGGCCCCAGAACAGTGCCATACTGCCAAATGTAATACTGCAATGGAAATAAAGTTTTGTTTGACTTAAGTGTTCCTGACTGAAACGGTATTCCCCTCTGGTTTCCTTAGCGGCTGTGGTCATCTCTCCTCTGCATACCCCAATCTCATTTGGAAGTGTAGTAAATGTAATTAAATGGATAAAATCAGGTTCAAAACAATACGACACTATATAAGGTACACACTTATTTTGCTGCTCGTTTATATGTGCTAGCTTAATTTCTGATATGGACTGAGTGTAAGATCATGTCAGTTGTTGGCAGATCTTACAAGAGTGTGTCCAAATGTGTCCTAAATTTACTTCAGTGACTATGGGACTGAGGGAAGGTCAGAATCTGTGCTCGCATTCACTTTCAACGTTGGAATGAATGGAGTCAGGGCCGCTGCTGTTCTTCTAAAGGGTCGGGGCAGCGGCTAAACCCATGTGACACGGGAAATGAATCTAAAGTGGGCTGTCTCGGTTTGTCCATTGTCTCCGATCCTACCCAGTGTTCAAGTTTTAAAGGTACATGCTGGCTTGAACCCTGGAATCGTCGCTTGCAGCTATAATCATTGCCTTATTAAGATATTTACTGTTCCTGTATGGTGCGAAGTCAATAATAAACACAGGCTGTCATGATACTTAACTTCAGTTAGCTGTAATGAAGAAATATGAGACGAAGAGGAGGAACAAGAAAGTATCACAGAGGATTGTAGGGCCACTGTTTGGAAAAGAAATATGTTGAGAATAACCACATAATATTTTTAGAAAAAAACTACTATAGTGATAAGGTCAAAATATTTCAACCTTTTATTTTTAAATCAAAATTAAAACTGTTTTCTTAAAAAAAAAATTTGTTGTTATATACGTTTGTTTTTTTTTGTTTTTGTTTTTTTTTATACGTTATATACATTTGTTTTTTTTTTGGTTTGTTTTTTTTTCTTATTACAACTCTTACAACAACGTGATTTTGTTATAGAAACATTAAAATTTTATGAGTCATTTTTACTGAATGAGGAAAAAGTTTCTCATAAAAATATGTGTTTATCACTTAACATAACAACATCTTTCTTAAAATCACTATTCTCAATGTATTCATATTCTTGGAATTAAATCCAACTTTTTTCTCATAATTGTACAAATTTTTCTTGAAATTCCGACTTTTTTATTCCAGTTTTATTCTCATCAGATTGTGACTCTTTTCTTTTAAAATTTGCCTTTTTTTTTATTCTTTCAATCTCCACAGCAGAAGGAGAGGAGCGAACTCACAAATCAAAGAACCAAACTAAACTCAGTCCAACATCAGAGGACTGATTCTGTTTACTGTACACACCTCCTCTTCATCACACTCAGCTATTTATAAAGAAATAGGACATTCTCACAGCCACATTTGCATATTGTGGCTCCCTGATTGGCCCGCAGAGAGAGAAGGGAGGGTGAAGAGGATGAAGATGAGGAGAAGTATGTTGAGGAGTTTAATTGAGAAGGAAACAGCGAACAAGAAATACACAGCTTCACAGGATGTTCAGTGGGGTCAAGCTCTAAAAACACATCCTACATGTCCCATAATGCAACCTGATATCATCTCTTCATTAGATGATCATGAGTTTATTATATACGCTGCACCTCTATGACACAGAATAAAATAAAAATAGATACTGTAAATTTATTCATCAGGATATGGAACGAACATCTGTCAGCAATTAACAGTGTGTGCACCTCATTAAAGATGGCCGCCGGTCCCAGAGGGAGAAAAAAAAACGCTCACAGGGGAAAACAGAAAGTGATGTTCCTCATTACGGAGCGGATACACACAAGGAGGAAGCTTCAAACATGACAACGTGAATCACAGAAGCATTTCCTGTGACTAATGCATGTGATTAATGAAGGCATGAAGGTCAGTCTTCTCATAGATTATCATGACTGACGTTACATATCATACAGACGGCTTGGACATACTCGCTAGTATTTAATGATTGTATCTCACAGTAACTCATAATAATGAGTTTGCTTTAGCCGGCCTGACACCAAATAACTTTTCAAGCAATTTTATAGCAGCAGACAAGTTTTACATGTCGGAATAAAATCATGGGAGTGTTGCTAACGTTGTGGCGCGCTCTGTGATCTCGACGGTTTGATGTTAGGTGCTCATAAAACTCAGTTGGAGCAGTCTTAAATCAGTCTTTTTCTTGTCTTGTGTTCTGATGAAATCAAACATGTTTAATGTTATCGAAACATTTTGGCTCATGCAAATACTCAAGTTAAATGATGCAAACACTGTCGACAACTGATAGCTGCCCTCTGCTCAGTGCTGGACAGAGGAGAGTAAACCGAGTAGAAAGTAAATTTCTGCTTTGCCATTAGCCGCAATTTCTCGCAATTTTTGACAAAATTGGCCACAAATTCAAGGTTTTTTTGCCACAAGATCCTGGAGGGACTGACTGATGATGATGGTTAATGAACAGGTGATTTTCGTTTAGCCTGTCTGCTGTCGCAATATTCAGAAAAGTTTTTCACAGGTTGCTGCTGCAGGGTCGGTGTTTAGCGGACAGCTCTTCAAAAGTGGAGACTGCTGTTAGTTTAGGAAGCGCTTGATTTAATGTGCAGTTTTCTGTGAGTGAAGGATGCATTTTAAATGTTAATATTGCAGCCAATCATATTCATTTAATTTCCAAAATCGTCATCATGATTAAAATACAGTTAATTGTGCAGCCCTAACTGGTTGTCCATCACACTCCACTGAAAACAACAGGTGATCGTGCTGGACAGACGCACGATCTGCAGTCACTGCCGACACCTTTAGAATGCAGCTGAAAACTCACTTACTCAAACTGCCTTTGTGCTGCTTCATGCTGTCTAAAGCCCAGTTCAGACCAAAGATTTGCGACAAGAGGAGTTGAAGCATGCTGTTCTGCAACGTTGTAAAAACCTGCTGGTTCACACCAAGTCAACGAGATGAGACGGTGTATCATCTCTAGTCAACAACTCTCTGTACTTCTGTTCTGATTTACAGCTTTTCAGACTTATTTTGTGCCTGGCGAGCATTTGGCGTTGTTTTTGTCATCTAGTGTGGAGATATTTTCTAAAATGAAGGCTGTGTGGACAGATTTTTGATTAAACCAAGGGAAAAATATCAATTTTAAAAAATATCCGTATATGTGAATACAGGGCCTTAAAAAGTGTTCGTAATAATTTGTAACATAAGATGACATGATGTAATATGACTTCAATAAAATGGATGTGTACCCATAGCAGGCATCCTCCATGGAAAGCGCACACACAGACACAGACACACACACACACACACACACACACACACACACACACACACAAACACACACAGCATAAAGTCAGTCAGTGTCTGTCAGCTCCAGCTGATCCTGTGTCTCGCCTCTCTCTTTTATTTGAAAATGAATTCTTCACTCGGAGGGATTTCCTGCTGCTTGGGCGACTCTTTACTGACCCAATCATTCGCGGCATTCCAGCCTCGCTCTCGTTCCCGGCACTAAATTACACTCTGTGAGCCCGGGGAAAGATGAAGAAAATGAGGGCTGTACAGGCCTGTAATACATAACCAGGTAATCAGTTCTCCCTTTGGAGCAGCAGAGCAGTGGTGTGATTGTGATAGCCCGTTAGCCCCCAATTATCAAACCAATTTCCTATTGAACAGCGGCGGCTCCTCTCAGCCATGATACTTGATTAAATCCTCACATTGCTCACACCTCTATCATGACGAAGAGAGATCCTCCAGGGTGAGGAAACACTTCCGCTCCTTTCATGTAAAGGTTATTTTTAGAAATTAGGTTGATGATTTAAATTTACGAATAACACAAAGGTTGTGTTACATTCCAACATTTAGGTAAATCCTCTTGTTCTGTCTCCTCCAGAGTCAGATGGCAAGTTGGGTATTAGTCATATCTCTGTGCATTTAGTTCAGCCATAGGTCCAGGACATGTTTTGCCTATCTTTGCACAAAGACTGGAAGCAGAGGAGTCTGCTGGTCTAATTCCATGAGAAGAGAAAAGAAATTCACCTGGTTAACGGGGTGTTATCATGCTAGCTAACAAGCTAGCCACCAGTCCATTAGGGTGTAACGGTTCATGTTTTCGATACAGCAGAAATGTAGAAATGCTGGAAAAATTTCCTTGATTTTTTAATTTTTTAAATGTATGAAAACTAACCTTTTTTAATCTGTTTAAATCAGGAATTACAGTCTGGCTGAAAATGGGCTTGTTAAAGTCTGGGTAAAGCAAAATTTGTTACTTCTTTCTAAACACATTTCACATGTTACTAAATACCAACACACTCTCACTCCGACCTCGTCACATGACGTTTGGTCATGGATTTTCCTCATCGACATATGACGTGCAAGGTACCCTGGGTGTGTTGGTTGTTGACATTCTGGGACGCCGTGTCTGTTTTCAAGATACACTTCTGTTTTCACAGGAAATGTACAGTTTGCATACAGTCTCTTTCAAAATAAAAGCACTATATTGGTACAGCATCGCAAATTGATTATTTTTTTTTTCTTTCAACATCAAACGCATGTGGTTTGGCTTTACAATCTTACGGGAAGTGAACACCAGCCTTCACCCTTCCTTGTTTTCACAGGAAATGTATGGTTTGCATACAGTCTCTTTCAAAATAAGAGCATTAATCCAGTACACCACTGCAATTTTTTTCCTTCAACAACAGACACACGTGGTTGGGTTTTAAAAAAAGAACACAGTTTGGCTGTGCAATCTCACAGGAAGTGAACACTGGCCTTCTGGGTGAAAATTAGTGGTTGTTGAATCCATCCACCACTTTTTGTTGGTGTCCTGATGTTGCCTGGGCGTGGCGGGCAGCCTTAAACAATAACAGGCACCAGCTACATATTATGCCAACATGAAAGGAGTCTCTTTCAAATGAAAACACTACGGCGTTACAACACTGTGAAGAGATGTTTTTCCTTCAACAACACATGCACGTGGTTGGGTTTAGGAGAAAAGAACAGGGTTTGGCCTCAGAGTCAGATGGGCAGCGAACAACACCTGTCCCACTCACCCTACCCCTCAACATCCCAGCTGTGATGACATGAGGAAAAATATGTACATGAAATCATTATAATTTGTCATGTGTGTGAACAGAGAAAACTATGACATGACATGATGGAACAGAGATACTGAATACTGATTGGACATCTATTGGTTATATTATCTACAGCGTACATGCAACAGTTTTAATTAGCCCGTTAAATTAATGATCAGCCTGCTGAGTGTCATCCTGCTCAAGTCTGACTTGTATGGAAACATTTCACCGCCTCCCTCCCTGTGGCTCGGCAGTGCAGCACTGAGCACGCTGAGATTCCCCCCTGAGACGCAATGAAAGGTGTCGGGGAGCAGAGCAGCAGGAAACAGCACCGCCCGGTTTGTTTCTGAGAGGAACGACATGTAATCACAGCTCCTCCGACTTCCTGCTGAGGACGAGGATGGAGGCCGACAGCGGTCGCCACTGTTTGTTGATTCGCCTCTTTCCTCTCGTCGTCCCAGAACACTTCCGCTGAGTGAGCAGCGCGCCACACGGCTCCCTCCATAACGCCTCCATTACCTCAGCGGCATTTTATCAGACGCCTCACAGCGAGGCTGTAAATGCTGCCGTTTCTTGAAATCAGCTGGAGACGTTCAACACTGAACCCATCAATACACACAGTGGATCTGATAAAAATGTATGGAATATATTAACTGAACAGATCAGTCCCATATCCAAGGTCACAGTCACAAAATCGGGGACTGTTTGGGTATAAATTCCAGCTACTTGCTCGCCACCAAAACAATTTTGGATTCAGTCAGATGTGTGAGAGGACTGCTGCATATGCTTGAATGGTCTGTCATGCTTTTAGGTCATAGAGAGTCCTCTCTACAAACAGATGTTATTTTATAGGAAGGATTTGATTTGTACGTGAAGAGTAAAAGACTGTACAATCATCACTAGACTGACAACTGAAAGGGACAAAGGTTCCTCTGACGGTTGAATAAAAAGAGAAGAAATCACCAGTGGTTTGTAAAAGACACTGGAAACTTTGCGTTAAAATATGTGCAGGTACAAAGAGGAAAAGTTTCTTTTTCAGCGTCAGGTGCACAGTAACAGTGTGGCTGACAACCTTTTTTCCTGTGACGAAAACGAGACGATGACAAGCTAAAAATTGATCTTCATATTAGACCCTTTAAAGGCTAATGTCACAATGATGTCAGTTTGTTAGCTGGACACAAAACCTGCCTCTCCCCCACAGGGCTACATAGGAGTCTTCAAATGTGGTCTTGTTGTGTTATTGGGAGCCAGAATAGAAGGAGTCATGGGTCAAAACCAGCCGCCACTGCCCGTCAACAAAAACAAAGATGGTTAAATGTGATCAGACCAAAGGACTGGACCGAGGCGGTCATCAAAAATGCTCACATGTGCAGCGCACACTTCATATCAGGTTAGGGACAAAGTATTTCCTGTTGTAGGGATGAAGAACGTTATGTGTATTAAGGGTTATCATGTCCACCTCATCAGAAACTGGGGAGCTATTAAGAGGAAGATTGGATTTCTCTGGAACGCTAACTTTTTAGCACATTAGCTAACGTTAGCTTCCATAGCAAAACAAACAAGATTGGCTTCCTGTGACATCATCCATCCACTGAGTGAGAGCATACGGGTCGGCCAGTCTGGTCCTGTTGGTCAGTGTTTACTTCTTCCAGTAACACTGGCGGTCCCGGAGAGTGAGTGACCTGACATGGTGCGTTGGTAAATTCAGTCTGACGCTCTACACTAAAATGAGAGCCCTGTTGGTGGAAGAAACGGAGCCTTATATTTCCACACGAATGAACCAACGGTAAAGTTAATCACACATTCACTCCGCTTGGCGCTTGGTGTGCGGTGCTCTGGGTAACTAAAAGTACATTCAGACAGCGCTCCAAATTTACAAACAGTCCAGTTTGTGTCAGAGTGCGCTCCCACACTCAGAATAAGTATTTCTGAACGCACCACTCACATCATCTCCAAAAATCCAAGGTCTAAAAGTATTCTCTCATGTCAGGCAACACTGTGGGCAAAGTATTTCAAATGTAAATAACACGTTTGGTGTCAGCATTAAACTGTTTTTATCTTTGTTAAAAAGACATTATTGGAGAAGAAAAAACAAACAGAAAAACATCAGTTTATAAAATCTGATCCCAAACTTCTGAATTGTGGTGTGTGAGATTCCATTATAAATATAATGGGATAAACTCACAGGTGCTTGTTTTGTTTGTGAGAATCCATAAAAAAAAAAAAAAAAAACTAAACAACCAGGAGTTAAATATAGAAAACAGTCAGAAACTTTCACATTAACAAACTGTGTGTAACAGAGACGCAGTGGATTAATCTCAGGTATCAGTGAGCACCTGAACACCTGCGGGCGCTGATTAATGAACGACCGCAGCGCAGATCCATCCGCCGCCGCCGCTCAGCGCAGTTCATTTATCCGAAAAGAGAGGCGGCCATTTTGTAATCGCTTCATTCATCAAAGACGGCGTCCAGAAGGAGGGACGCTGCTTCGTCCCCCGAGAGGAACGGAGAGGAACGAAGGAAAAGGAAACGAGGCGAAGGACAAACAGATGGAAGAAAATAAAAAGTGTGCTACACCCTGAACAGGAAGTGGAGACCATTATTCCTGTTTTAAAGAACAGACAGAAGAGAAAAATCATAATTGTTCTCCCTTCCCTAATTTTGCTTACTCTCCTCCTTTTCTTTCTCTTCCTCTTTTTAATCAGCTTTTATTTTGATGTTTTTGTCCTTTACTTTTCCTCTTTTTTTCCGTCTTTACATTCCTCTTCCCTAGAGTCTGATTTCTATTTTTGCAGAATGCTCTTCATACAACAAAGAAAAAAGAGGAAATGTTTTTCTCTTAATTATGAGATACAGATTTTATAATTACCATACAGCTTTTATAGGATCTCACTTTTAAGACAGGTGTCTTAAAATGATGAGATAAAGATCCTGTTTGACATCTCACTCAAACTTCTGATTAAAACACAAGCAGGTCAGAAATATGAACTCTTTATAGGATCAATTTCTAATAATTCCAAAATATTTTTCTTTGTGATTATAAGACACAAACTGCTCTATCCCAAAAATGAATTTATGTAATAATGTGACCCAGATGCCTTTATAATATATTAGTCTTCAAGCAGATGTCATCTAAGTCAAAGCTTTTGTGCCCAAGGCAAACCTGTATTTATATCTGTACACAGGAGCTTCTACAACGTGTGTTATCTCTCTTATTACAACACAAGACAATTAAAAGAAGAAAAAATAAGACAGGTAGCTTTCGTGATTCTGTCTCGTGACAGGTTTGTTTCTCTCTTCTTTTGGTAGGTCATCTTCACTGGTGCTTTGCTGTAATTTGCTCTGCACTATAAAGCGATCCATTGTCCCGCTCACAGCTTTCTCCTTTTAAATGTTACCATCCCTCACACTGGCTGCCAGTCGGGGCTTTTGATGTGTCACACACTTATAATTCTCACGCACTAAATGTGACAAATAGGTTTCCTGTGAAGGTTTTTTAAATTAAATTAAATTAAATTAAATTTATAATTATTAAATTTTAGCCAGAGTTTGTCTCTGATGCAGTCATTTAAAAATTAGTTCATTTAATTCAGGAATAGTTTTTCTTTTCTTTCAAGTGGTGTTGTTTGGGGAACAGTGTGTTACATGCAGAAGATGTCTGTCGGTGCACCCCATTTTAGAGATGCAGGCTGGAGTGCGACATGGAGCAATCTACTGCTGTGGAAGGGTCGGCAACAAAATGTATTTTAGCCACCTAAAAAAATCAATATCAGTTTAAGTGTACGCTGTCTTTTGGAATATTTTCACTGCTCTATCTTAACCTCAGACAGTGATTTCCACCAAGAAAATAAAGGCATTATATCGTTCTCTCAAAGCCAGACTCCAATGAGAACTAGAGTTACTGCCTCGTGGTTGTCTGCCTCCACGCACGGGTCAAGTTTCTCTGACAGTTTCCATCCATGTCAGTGAAAACATGGACGCTTCACACACAGGAGATCTATACAATCAGCACAGCTTCAAGATTAGAGTCACCAATTCAGTATCTGACCAAATGTCTCCCCTTCTGTTCCTGAGATATGACGCTGAGTAATGGCCAGAAAAGTTTTTTATGCAGAACATTATGATGTCACAGTGAAGCTAAAAGTTTTGTCCTGATTCACCTATGAATTCTTGAGTTATGGCTAAAAACATATTTTGTGAGGCCACACTGACCTTTGACCTTCCACCACAAAATTCTAATAGGTTTTTTCTCCGGTCCAGTTTGTGCCACATTTTAAGAAAATCCCTCAGGGTATCCTGGAGATATCATGTTCACATAAATGAGACAGATGAGGTCCCATAGACCCGACCTTTGACCTATGACCACCAAAAACTAATCAGTTCATCGTTGAGTCCAAGTGGACGATTGAGATATCCCTTTAACAAGGATGAGATGGATGCAAGGTCACAGCAACATTGATCTTTGACTCTTGTCCACCAAAATCTGATCAGTTCATCCACAATTTGATGAAACTCCCCCGACGTGTTCATGAAAATGAGACAGACAAGGTCACAGTGACCTTGACCTTTGACCTATGACTACCAAAACTAATCAGATCATCTTTGGGTCCAAGTGGTCATTTGTGCCAAAATTAAGGAAATTCCCATGAGGCGTTCTTGAGATATCGTGTTTACAAGGATGGGACATTCGTACATAGGAATGGACGGACAGACAACACAAAAAAATAATGCCTCCAGCCAAGGCTAACTACCTTGAATAGTTATTGAGTTTATTTTATTGCGTGACTTTTGGTTAGTTAGGATACACCAAAGTCACACAATAACACAAACTAACTAACTGATCGAGGCAGCAGTAAACCAACAGCTTTGGTGTTCAGCAAGCTAAAATGACTGTTTTTGTCCGTGGAGTGTGGTGGCTTTGACGGGAGCAGAGATGGGCAACTGAAGTCTTCAGAACAGGCTGTCTGACTGAAAGGTAAAGCTGTGAAAATGCTCTCAATACTAAAATTGATATTGATTTTTTGGTGGAACCCCCCTCTGCAGCAGTACACTGCTTAGCTTCTCCAAACTGGGGGTGTATCGACTCTCATCTACTGTATATAATACACTGACTATTGATAATAACCCATACAAACCCACTTCAAAAAATCCAAACTATCCCTTTAATTCTGAGATAAATATAATTATTAGTGTAGATGCAGAGGTTACATATAAAAATACAAAAAAATAGAATAAGAACGTTTTCTTTTGGTGAAAAATATTTGCAGCTGCTGTAATATTCTTTCACCTCTTCACATTTATTTATTACCTTCCCACCGTATTTTCTTTTTCGGTCTCAGATCAGAGGAATCGCCCTGAACGCCTCAGAGCTCCCAAACACACCACCGCCTCTCTGCCCTTTTCACTTCTTCTCCACCTGATAAGAAACATAAAGGTCTCCCCTCTCTTGTTTGTTTCTGTCTCTACACAGGCTCAGAGCCTCGTGGCCTTGTGATGCATGCTGGGATTATCCTTACACACAGGAACCAGGACTCAGACTCACGGTTAAAGTCAGCCAAGGTATACGAGCCGGAGCTTTGAGATGTGAGAGGACGGACGAGAGCTGACTGCCGTCTGATCAGTATGAGCTCTTTTTGGGGGGATTTCAGCAGCAGAGCTACATGAAGCGAAGCGAGCAGCCGCCTCAGATACAAACTGACATAAATACCAACATCCAGCTTAAAGGTCACTGAGATCCAAACAGAGCTGCTGCTGAGGTCTGAGTTTTAGTTAAGACTCTCTGAACTCACACACTCTTAAAAACTCTGAAAAACAAGTTTGTGCGTCTTTAAAATTGTATTTTTTTTTTTCATACAGATATAAATATGCTGCACACACCTACAAAGTGTAACTAAAAAAATATATAGAATAGAAAACAGAAATGGAAAAAATGACATAAACGGGGTGCAAAGTACAAATGAAGGTGTGTTGTCCTTCTTTCACTATTCAAAATGAGAAGCAGAAATATGCATCTATGTTACTATATATGGTAAATGGACTGCACTTGAGAAGTGCTTTTCTAGTCTTCCCACCACTCAAGATTCTTTTACACTACAGAGCCACATTCACCCACTCACACACTGGTGGCCGAGGCCACTATACAAGGTCAGTTAAACATTCATACACAATCACAATCTGAGGCTCAGTATCTTGTCCAAGGATACTTTGACATCCACACAGGATGAACCAGGGATCAAACTCCTGTTCTACCAATAAGTAGACAGCCCGCTCTACCCCTGATCCACAGCTGTGCACAAATTTAAAAAACTTTACTAAAACAAAACTGTAAAAAGAGAAGCATTTTAGATGGAAATATCAAACTTTTTAACACATGACATTTATTTAACAGCTATAATACCTGCCATATTAAACATTTAGGGGTTTGATAAGTTTATAATATGTAGTTGTATTACTGATTAACACAATATTTTTCTTTTCTTTTTTTGTATTAAACCTTGCAAAGGGCCAAACTTGCATGGATTTAATTTAATTTTCTTTAAATAACATGCATGTGACCAAGTTGACAAAAGTTATATATTTATTAGGGCTGTTAGCGTTAATTGTGAGGCATTTAAAGTTGGAAAATAACGCGTACATTTTTTAAAATCAGGTTAATCACGTGCTGCTGTTTTCACCAACGTCTGTCTTTAAGAGGCCATAAATGGCTGAGCTTTAAAGCTAGAATAATGATATCATATGTATGAAACAGGATTGGGGCCGTGTTAAAGAAAAAAAATCGTAGATTTCGAGAATAAAGTCCTAAATCTACAAGAAGTAAATCATAATATTACAAGATTAAACTCGTAATTTCAGGAGAGAGAATTCACAGATTCAGACAGGAAGTCAGGTAACATGGTGTACTCAACTTTCTGTTCTTAATCTGTGACTTCTTCTTGGTAGTTGTAGCAGTAGTTAGTAGTTATTAGTTGTGTCACACAGTGTGACACTGAGACAGCGCCTGGACACAGGCGACAGATGTGTTTAAAAAATGCAGCGACACACAGACATTTCATGAACAAGACGTATATAACGAGGACAAAGTGTCTCCGTCTCCGTCCCTCCCTCGGCCTCTCTGTCTTTGCATTTTATTTTGATCACAGTCTGTTTTTATAAAAGTTCTTGTGGGTTAGAAAATACCGAAATATGACTTTTTGTCCATATGGCCCAGCCCTAATGTGCAGCTTACCTGACATGGGCCACTCTGCTTAATGAGAACTTCTCCTTTTGTTACAGTATATTTTCTGATACTTACTGCACTCTTGCTTCAACACAGGACTTTCACTTGCGATGGAACATGATTGATTTGTTGTATCGCTACTTTTCCTTCAGTAAATGCTCTGAATACTTCTCCCACCAATATGCACATGATACTTATGATCATTGCCTTTGTTTATATTTTAGGCATTGTGTATATTTTATATTTTGGTTTCTGGTTATTGATATTTGTCTACTTGCACCTTTACTGACATTTCATATTTGCACTTTTTCCTTCTTTGTACTGCAGCTCCTGCAGAACAACTTCCCTCTGGGTAAAAAAGTTCCATCTCATGTTACAGGTCCCACGATGTGAGTGAGGAAAGTTTTTTGTTTATATTTTTTACGAGACACTTTTGTTTTGTGTCTCTCATTTTTTTGCTTCTCTTTTTTTGGTCTCTTGAGTTGAATAAAGTTTTCATTTTATCTGAACTACACCAGTTTTTCTCCCTGAAACACTGAAGAGACTCCAGAGTTTGTTACCTGAGATTGCACCAGAAAACACAACCTGACATAAATACCAACATGAAGACGCAGCTCTGTAAAGGTCACAGAGAGACTCAGGTGGAGGCTAAAGTTTGCACTGAAATACTTTATGAGATATAATTCTTTCTGCTGGAAACTTACAAAGATTTCTCTTTCACATTGACTGAAGCTGAAGGGCAGAGTGATCAATACATCAAATCAGTTTACCTTGTGCAGCAGTAACATTTGAATCAGTGTCTCTGACGTACGTCACACTCAGTGAGACCAGTGATGTCACTGCAGCAAATATCGTGAGACATTTAAGCTAGGGGTGTGCCATATCATCTTGTTCACGATAATACCGGTATACTTTTTAAAATGATACAAAAAATTCAACTTGTTGACATACTGACATCATGCTGTTACCCACGGCAACAACAAGCATGGCTGAAAGCAAATTTATTACCGACTCCTTGGTGGTTCCAAAAAGAGGAGCAGCTTCAGTAGTGTGGAATAAACTGTGGCGTCCTGAATGTTTTACTTCTCAGACTCTTTTAGTGACTTACCGCTCAGAGGGAACTCATTCAGCGGCTCCTCTGGCAGCAGCACAGCGTCTCTCCCTCTCCTCTCTCGCCATGCGCACACAGGAGTCGGTGTCATCAAGTGATTTAGTCATAAACCTTTGGTGATGTTAAGCTACGTGAATAAACTCCATCTATGTGACTGTGTGATAGTTGTGGTATCATAACAGCCTGTCACAGGTTACAGCGTGATGATTAGAGGAGAAATGGCAGAGCATAAAGGTCCAGGTGGGAAAAATAACATCTCAATCATTTTTTTTAAGTTAATAATAATTCTAATTTGTCATATCCTCAAGAATATCGTTATCACAGAAATACCCTGAAATATTGTGATATTATTTTAGGACCATATCGCCCACCCTTAATTTAAGCAGCAAAATTTAATACAGAGGAAACAGAACTTAACTTTAGCCTCTGAAATAATCAATAAAGTTGCGCCACTCCTCGTGTATAAATCTTAATGATGTATTATTTTACCCAGCAGCAACCCATCCCTTCGTCCTTGTGTGTGTAAAAAGCAGAATGTATGCGTGGCAACACCAAAGTGCCAAAAACTGCAGTTCCTCTAATATCCACTTGAGGCTGTCTCCAGAGGCCAGTCAATCCCCACAGACCCCCCCCCCATGGTAAAATGTCCAACTTTACAGCAGGAATATACACATTTACAGTCTGGTACAAAAAACAGTTTTGGTCTCTGCTTCTGATTTCAACATTCATGACAACTGTATGGGTGCCGAATTTTTATATAACTCATCTATTTACATTTTATTTAGGCTTAAATTTTTGCATATTTCAGTGTGGGGGATCCTTGCGTGACACACTGCCTGTGTCTGATGTATCGCTACAGTCCCAGATCAACCCCTCGCTCCTCCATAGCTCCTCCTCGCTCCAAAAGATAAACAAGACAGTGAGGGCTGAAATGCCGAAGTTGATGCTTCGAAACAGGAATCCACAAACGAGTGGGTGATGTCACAGTGGCTACATCCAATATATTATGTAGTCTATGATTGTGAACCTGCCTACACAGGCACATTTTGCTATCTGAATAATGCATCCTTTACACTATAGGAAAATACTGCACCATTCTGACATGAGGTCAGGTTTTTGTTGATCAATGGCGCAGTCAGTTTCTGATGCCTCAAATTAGCAATCTGCCAACAATGCCCCTCATTTTAAGACCTAAACGCCCATGGGTGCACAAATGTGGGCAAATACATTTGCTATTTACACAATAAGGGCGCTGGCCATTAAAATGACAACTGTGTCGGTGTGAAACGAGCAATGACTGTTGCTCTGCACTGCACACTGCTTTGAACCGGGTGTAAGATATGTCCAAAAGTAGGCTATCACATACAGCTAAATTGTTCAGGTGTTCACATACAGTGTTTAGTACTTATACGTTTTCTGAACAAGTAAATGATTAAAGGAAGCACTGAACGTAAAACATGTAAATTAAAAAGCTTTTTTGCCCTTCTGAGGTGTTTAAATATGAAGAAATACATTTTATTTTACTTCAGTCAACCACTTTATTATCTGATGTCTCCTATCTGACAACCTGCAGCAGCTCCGGGTCATCCACTGCAATGACGCGGTCACTAAAAGTTTGAGCAGGTTTTGCTTTAGTTTTTCAGAGAAATTCAGGGAGGACAAAAACAAGAAGCTGCTGATGAGACTCTGAGCTCAGAAAACAGGTTGCAGCGATCAGCAGCATCGAGTCTTACTGCTGAAAATATCCTCCCAGAGCAGCAGAGCACGTTCAGACACCTCTGATCACTGACAGCACAAACTTTAACCTGTTCAGCTCCGACAAAACAAAGTTTAACCTGTTCGCCTCCAGCAACACAGAGTTTAACTGTCAGTGAACAATAAAAATATGAAGGTGTTCGTCTTCAAACATCTGAGACATTTTCGGGAAATCACCTAATTTCAGTCAGATGAGAAGACTAGCTCGTAACTTTGTATAAGGCTGGAGCATATGTGGTGTGTGATAGATTTAAAATGAGCATGACACTAGGCCTCATTCACCAACAGTGTATACCCAAGAACATCTGTCCTTTAACAGAGTGTTTTAGTAGAAAACCTGCCTGTATGACCACCTGACAATGACTGGGCATGCTCCTGATGAGTTGATGGATGGTGTCCTGGGTGATCTCCTCCCAGACCTGGATCAGGGCATCAGTGAGCTCCTGGACAGTCTGTGGCGGTACTTGGTGGCGTCAGATGCACCGATACATAACGTCTCATAGGTGCTCAGTTGGATTTAGGTCAGGGGAACAAGAGGGCCAGTTAATGGCATCAATGCCTTCATCATCCAGGAACTGCCTACACACTCTGGTCACATGAGGCCGGGCATTGTCCTGCACCAGGAGGAACCCAGGGCCCACTGCACCAAGATCTGACAGTCACTCTGAGGATTAACAGCAGTCAGGGTACTGCTGGCTATGACATGGAGGTCTTTGCGCCCCTCCCAGGATATGCCTCTCCAGACTCCATCACTGCATCCATCACTGACCCACCACCAAACTGGTCATGCTGGATGATGTCACAGGCAGCATAACGTTCACCACGGCATCTCAAGACTCTTTCACGCCTGTCACATGTGCTCAGTGTGAGCCTGCTCTCATCTGTGAAGAGAACGGGGCGCCAATGGAGGACCTGCCAGTTCTGGTGTTCTCTGGTGAATGATGGAGCTGCATGGTGCTGGGCTGTGAGCACAGGTCCCACTAGAGGACGTGGGGCCCTCATGCCACCCTCATGGAGTCTGTTTCTGACAGTGTGGTCAGAAACATGCACACCAGTAGCCTGCTGGAGGTCATTGTGTAGGGCTCTGGCAGTGCTCCTCCTGTTCCTCCTCACACAAAGGAGCAGATAGCGGTCCTGCTGCTGGGTTGATGCCCTTCTACGGCCCTGTCCAGCTCTCCTCATGTAACAGCCGGTGTTCTGGTATCTCCTCCATGCTCTTGAGACTGTGCTGGGAGACACAGCAAACCTTCAAGTGCCATCCTGGAGGAGCTGGACTACCTGTGCAACCTGACTGGGCTGCAGGTACTGCCTCAAGAATCAGTCAGGGAGGATAAGGAGAGAGCAACTGTCTGTGGACACCACATGTCAAACCATTCCCTTTTGGGGGTTGTCTTGTTTTTGCCTCTCCATTGCACCTGTTGTCACTTTGATTTGCACCAAAGCAGCTGAAACTGATTCACAATCACTTGTGCTTTCTGAATGAACACATTGATATCCCTGAAGTTTAACTGACTCAGTGTCAGACTGTGATTATTAAGTGTTTCTGAGCAGTGTATATATACCTGTGTTTCCTTTTGTTCCTTGTCAGTTCATCTGTATTCATCCCTGTGTTCAAGGTGTTATCCCAGTTGGTTTTCAGTTTAGTTTTGGATCTCCTTCTTTTGGACTTTCAGTGACCCGTCTGCTTGGGATGTTTTTTTTATCAGCTTCATTAAAGCTCGTCCTTTGTTCCAAATCCACCTGCCTGCTGCTCTGCATTTGGGTCCTTTTCTGAACTGGTACATGACAAAATGAAAACATAAGCCTCTTTTACACCGTGTGTTTAAGGCAGGAATGTTATGCTGTTATTCCGCCTCCCTGTTCTGTATAAAAGGTATAATCATGGATTGAGGAAACAGAGTTTGTTCCACCTATAAACTAGCAGCAGAAGTAGTAACTGCACCAAATTGACATGTGTGTGACTCCAGAATGATAAAACATATGAAATCAATCTTGTGCAGCTCAAAATGTCTGTGATCACATACTTGTGCGGACCATGTTTCTGCCCATAAAAGCCATCCAAGGATGTACTAGAGGACAGTTTGTGTGTGGTCATTTTGAAAAACTAATGAACCAGTGGTTTAGCGTCATGACTCACTCATTCACTCCCGACAGCCCCTACTTTGCTGCAGTCCAGCCAAAAACAATTAGCTCTACTAATTACATGAAAACAATCTTTGTTGAATCTTACTGAATATGATAATTTTGGATTGTTTGTCCTAATTGTAACAGTCCTAAAGGAAATCAGTGCTGATGTGAGCAAAAATCTGAGAACAATTCTGAAGGAGAAAATATCTGAAGTTCTATTCAACTAAAGCTTTACAGAGGAGAAAGCAGCAGGAGAGACTGCAGAGGTTCTTTAACTCAGCTAAACAACTGTTCACAGTCTGTGAAAATCACCAGGAGAGCCTGTAAAATCCCTGCAGAGCGGAACGAGTCCCTCCAGCTGTTGTCATCGTCTCCAGATGGCAGAAAGAGAGAGGGAGAAAGAGAAAGGAGGAGACAGCAGGTGATGAAATGCAATGCAACTCTGGGCTGTTCCCATCTGGGCTTTGACTTTCTGAACCTCGCAGTCCAGATGAAGAGATGTGGAGGATTTCGAGGGGGAGCTGCAGATATCTGTGTGTTTGTTTCCTTCATAAACTGCAAGTTTAGCCTCAAGCTGTGAACTGACCTTCATCCTCAGAGAAGACTCTGAACACTGATGACATCTTAACACACTAAAATACCCCAAATTAATTCTAAATTTACCCCTAGAAGCACAGACGAAAATCACCCAACTGGTCTTTATGAACATAAATAAGAATCAGAAACTTAACTTGTTAACTACAGTAAATACACAGCCAGAGAGGAGAGACAGTCATGGTAAAAAAAATGAAGGGAGGAGGTAGAAGGTGGTGAATAACTCAACAAAACATTGACTGCTGTTTGTTTTCCATTTCCAACCACCATTGGGTAGTGACCAAAAGAATGAGTTCGCTGATACAAGCAGCCGAAATGACTTCCTCTAAAGGGTGTCTGGGCTCAGCCTTCGAGATGAGGAGCTCGGACATCCAGAGAAAGCTCAGAGTAGGGCCTCTGCTCTTCTGCTTTAAAAGGGGTCAGTTGAGGTGGTCCGGGCATCTGATCAGGATCCTCCTGGGTACCTCCCGTTAGAGGTGTTTCGGGCACGTCTAACTGGTAGGAGGCCCTGGGGCAGACCCAGAACGAACATGCTGGAGGGATTATATATCTCGTCTGGCTTGGGAACGCCTTGGGGTCCTCCAGGAGGAGCTGGAAAGCGTTGCTAGGGAGAGGGATGTCTAGAGTATTTTGCACAGCCTGCTGCCCTGTGACCCTGGTAAATGGTTAAAAATGGATGGATGGATCCTGGCAGGAAACGCAGCAATGTCTCATCAAAAACAGTGATGGGTCGCACCTAAAGAACCACATTTGGTAGCTATAAGGCTGCTGGAAAATCAGCAATGACTCGCTAAAACACAACCAGTTTTGTTGTCTCAAACAGTGATCTGTAGTTTGACAGGTGTCTCGCCTAGACGTTACACCATCAACCATCACTTCCACCTCCCGATGATAAGAGTCAGCCCGTATACTGCGTCACTTTAGAAGCATTGATATGATACTTGTGAAATTTACAAATATAACATATATGTGGTTTGCAGAAATGTAAAGTGCCAACATTTTCTCCCGGTGACTGCGCTGGGCCTGGATGAACAGCGTATTTTGTCATTGATTTAGAGGGCTTGTTGTTGTTCGCAGCAGCCGTCAGAGGACGGCGAGTGTCTTACCGTCGACGCACGCCGGTCTGGCTCGTGTCGTCCCGGCGATCTGTCCCTTCCTGCAGGCACAGCGGGCCGTCTGTCGGGCGATGGTCCTCCTCGGTTGGCTGCTGTCTCGGTCCAGAGTGACGATCTCACAGGTCCCTGCCGCCAGCTGACCTGAGGGACGAAGAAAAGCATGTAAACCACTGTTCTCACTGTTTTCAGTTTGATGAGAAACATCTTATCTTCACTATAAAAAGCATTTGCAATATTTTCTCTTAATTTTTTGTTCAGTTACTGTTGAACTCACTCTGAGAGTTGATAAATGGTTACAGGTGGTGATTAATACAGAAAGATGAGGATCTCTGTGATTCTGTGACTTTATCCTCAGCTGAATCACTGACTCATGTTTCTGCTCATCTGGGTTTATTTCCTGCCTGTGATTGAATTCCAAAATAAAGGCCCAGCAGCAGGTGTGTGACAATATTGTTCTCATGCTGTTTTCTCCACGAGGCAGGTTTATTTTTTATTTCCCTCATTAGTGTCATGACTGACAAACTGCTGCCGTTTGAAACCAATTTACAGACAGACTGGAAGTTAAAATCATATTTTTACTTCTCCTGAAAAGACAGAATTAGGTTCAGTTCTCAAAATGATTACTAATGAAACATGGCTGATTCTGAGTTTGGGTAAATTATTAAACTTTTTTTTTTCAGTCTCAGCCTCCACCAGCTGTAACGCGACCACTGAGTCCACAACTCTCTCCTGAGATGAAAGTTTTAAAAGTGAAACAGAGAAGTTTTTCTCTTCACTCTGCTGCTGAACCAGCTGCAAAATAACACTTCAGTGTTTCGACTGACGGCAGCTGAACGTCTGAACTGACTCACAACTGACTGTTTCCTGTCAGTCAGCTGAGCCCAGCCTCACACACTCATCCAACCTTTTTACAGAAATTATGCCACAGTAACCATAGAAACAGAATCCTGCTCTCTGATTGGCAGGTGTCTGTCAAATGTTATGTGTTCACCTCAAATATAGTTCTCTAAATCAGAGTTCAGGTTTTATTAAACTCCAGGTAACCATAGCAACAGAAGAGAACTTATTACACTATGACCTCTAAAACCTTTTCTAGAAACCCTTCTTGAGGATGACTGTAAGCGTTGCAAGGATGACTGGAACATTTTCAGGACCTCTTAAACCTCCTGAAGGGGCTCTGATACCTCTTCCATGACAGCCAACCATTTTTCAGTGAACTCTACAACATCCTCAAGGCTTTCTAGGATCCTCTAAATAAAAGCCAGGAGCCTTTTTGAAGGAACCTTTTCATGATCTCTTTAACCTCCATAAAGGACAACTAAAACCTCCCAGGGTAACCTAAAATCTCCTCAAGAACAACTGCATCCTCAGTGACCCCTGGATCCTCTTCAGAGACATCTAAAACCTCCTAAAGGCACCTCAAAAACCTCTCCAAGGACCCCTGGAACCTTTGAAAGGAAGCCTGGAAGCTTGACATGACTTCTTAAAACTCCTCAAGACAACTTTAACTTCCTCAGGGTAACCTAAAATCTCCTCAAGAACAACTGCATCCTCAGTGACCCCTGGATCCTCTTGAGAGACATCTAAAACCTCCTAAAGGCACCTCAAAAACCTCTCCAAGGACCCCTGGAACCTTTGAAAGGAAGCCTGGAAGCTTGACATGACTTCTTAAAACTCCTCAAGACAACTTTAACTTCCTCAGGGTAACCTAAAATCTCCTCAAGAACAATTGCATCCTCAATGACCTCGGGATCCTCTTCAGGGACATCTAAAACCTCCCAAAATGACCTCAAAACCCTCTTTTAAGACCTCTGGAACCTTTTAAAGGACAACTAAAACCTCCTCAAGGACAGCTAAAACCTCCTCAAGGTCATTTCTTATGTTCTTAAGAAGCTCTGGAATCTCTTAAGAGACATGTAAAACCTCCTAAAAGGACCTCACAAAGCTCCACGAGGACCCCTGGAACCTTCTGAAGGCAGCCTCGAAACTTGACATGACTTCTTAATACTCCTCGAAGACAACTTTAACTTTAACTTTCCTCAGGGTAACCTAAAATCCCCTCAAGAACAAATGCATCCTCATTGACCTCTGGATCCTTTTAAGCGACATCTAATGCCTCTTAAAAGAACCTCACAAACCTCCAACTGGACCTTCGGAAACTTCTGAAGGAATCTTCTGACCTTTTCAAGACCTTTTGAACCTTTTCAAGGACACCTAAAACTCCTCAAGACTGCAGCAATCTCTTCATGGACAGGTAAAAATTTCTCTCAAGGTCCTTTATAACTTTCGTAATGAATTCTGAACCTCTTCAGGAACATCTAAAACCTTTCAAAGGGACCTCAAAAAAACTCCTTGAGGAACTCTGAAACATTTTCAAGACCTCTTAATGACAATATCTCCTCAAGGTCCTTTCTAATGTTCTCAAGGAATTCTAGTAACTCTACATGACCTCTTAAACCTCCTCAAGGGCAGCTAAAACCTTCTACAGAACTTCTGAAACCTCTTCAAGGACTGCTGGAACATCATAAAGGACAGCCAAAACTTTTTCAGTGAACGCTAATGCCTCCTCAAGGCCCATTCTAACCTTCTTGAGTAATTCTTGAACCTTTGAATGACTTCTTAAGGCCCTGTTTAAATGTTTTCAGACATTTTTTTTCCCCTCCACTTCAGAAACAATGGTTTTAGATCGAGCCCAGCTAAACCAGCAGATGGCGGGACAATTTCCAGAGACGGACTGTTGTCAATGAGGAGTGGAAGGAAAACTTTTGAATATCCAGGGCATCACTCCTATGTTAAAGTGAGTTCCTTAATCCTTGAATTGAAGGGGAATCAAAAATGATGAGATGTCCGGTAGGTGTTTTCAAAAAGGTAACATTAACCTGCACACTTTATTACCTTGTGACAGGGGAGCTGCTGAAGGAGGCTCACACTGGTGAGTGTTTAGGGTCATTTTTGAGCTCCCGGTGTGGATGGAGATATTTTGTGAGATGAAGGTCGTGCAGTCAGAAATATTTGTTTGAACAGAAGGGGGAAACATCAATTTACGTGTAAACAGAGGCCTAAAACTCCTCAAGAAAAAACTAAACCTCCTCAGGGACCTCTGCAACTTCCCCAAAAATACCTGGGATATTTCACTACAGAAGCACAAATGTGAACCTTATGATGACAATAGAGAAAAAATCATGGGATCACCAAAGTCAAATGTATCTTCTGGGGACCACTGTGCATCATGTCAAATCAATCGATTCAATACTGAGGTATTTAAAGTGGCAGACCGACCGAAGTACAGACTGTCATCACCATACATAAAACCATGCCTCACAGGTGGCTTTATAAACAGTTTAAAGACACACTTTGGTCTCTGGGAACTGAAGATAAACATCTGGCTCTATTTCTGACATTTTCACCAACATTTAATAAAGTCATGAAAGGACTGGCTGAAGTCTGGAGGTATCTGTAATAAATATATCCACTCAGCTCAGCTGGGGCAGAGGCAGAGTGATGGAGGGATGAATGTTGGGTGAATCAGAGGGGACAGAAGCTGTATTTGGTCGCCATGGTGATGGCAGACGCCCCCCCTGCATGCTGATGAGCTGTCATCAATAGAGCCATGGAGCGTCCCCCTCTTCAGAAAGGACCAGGACCTTAGAGTCAGGAGAACAGAGGGAGCAGTTCTTCAGAAAGACGGAGGGCAGCGGGGTCAGAGCCCGATCAACAACGACAACAACAACAGCAGCAGCTCATTTCCAGTGATGTGGACAGTGAGGGACCACTGAGACCTGCAGGTGAAGGTCGCGTGATCACCGGAGGGAGCCAATTGTGCTGATGGGCTAATTTTACTTTATATAAATATATGTCATCATTGGAGAAACAGACCTCAGAAATGTACTCAAAACTCCTCTCTATGTTCTTTCTTTGGATGCAGTGGTGGAAGAAGTACTCAGATTTTATACTTAAATAAAAGTAGTAATACTACAGTGTAAAAATACTCTGTAAAGTAGCCAAACCTATAAAATTATATATCAAAATTAGGGCTGAAACCATTCCTTGAGTAACTCAAATAATTCCATTACTAAAAAGCCTTGAAAGCCGAAGCTAACGTCTTAGCTTAGATTCATAACGCATGTAAAGAACGTACATGTATTATGGCTTCATAATGGCTGAATAATAACAGAAATCAATGCAGTGGCTAATGTTTCCAGATGATGTATCATGTGTATTAGCCAAGTTTTACTAAAGAAAACAGCAACACACAGAAAAGAAATTGCTGTAGTCAATTTCTTTAAGCCTCAGCTTCATTCATGTTATTATATTAATCACACACACATTAACAGACACGCACCCCTCATCATTCACATACTCATGCACACATGCACCTCGTCAATCATTCATAGACACACACAGCAGAAAATGGAGCGTGAAAAAGTGAATACAGCAGGTATATTAATTTGGATTACAGTCAGTAGGGTCAGCAGGTGTAAGGTATCCCTTGACCACAGTGAATGAGTCTTAACTACCCAGTCACAGGAACTTTAATGATCATAATTAAGGCCATGTAATAAGTATCAATTAGAAAAAAAAAAAAAAGAATTATCCTCTTAAGTCGCACCATGTTCAACTGAGCAAGCAGCTGAGTTTACAGACAGCAGATGCATCATTTGATCCGTCACAGCTGTTAAAGTGCACACTGCAGACACATGTTTTTGCAATTGGAGCAATAAAAATGTTTAATTTTCAAAAAAGGAAACAAATGTGTTGCTCATTTCTCTCCGTTCAGAGACGTTTTAATATTTTCCCTTTCATGTATCACTCTTGCCCTGAAATAAAGCTAAAGTGATTTAATGAAAACACGCAGTATTTCTTATCTGATTACTCGATTAATCACCAGATAGAGTACTTGATAACTAAAAGACTTGATAGCTGCAGCCCTAATCAAAATGTATAATTTGATGTATATGTTGCATTTAAAATCTAGATCTGCAGAGTGTAGTAGTACAAATACCTCAAACTTGTACTTAAGTACAGCTCATGAGTGAATGTCAAGTTACTCTCCATCACTGTTCACATAAAAAACTCTGACCGCCCTGACACCTTTGTCCATTAACCCTTTACAGTACTGTGTTGCCTTAAAGTAACATACTCATTTTTGCCCGTTGAAGTCACACTATACATCCTCACTTATGTTGCAATACTTTTAAAAAGAGCCGGGGCCCTAAGGAAACCAGCAGCACTCTTTATATTGTAACATGACGTTCTGGAGGCCATTTTGAGTCCCTTTTTTACGGCCTTCCTCACATGGTGCGGCTCTATTAATTCTGTCCACAAAAACGGTCTGAAAACATCTTTTCCTGTCATTTTACGATCTGAGTGAAGTTTAATTTTAATTGTTTCATGTAACAAGGGTAAAATTAGCAGTCTCAGTTGATGTTAGTGAGGACGGATCAGAATACAGAGGATTGGAAGACAACAAGCTGCTAGCGTACATCAGGAAACACAAACACACACACACATACCAGGACACTGAAAACAAGTATTAAATGTAAAACAAATAATCAAACATTGAAAATACATCACTATTTTGTTTTTAAGAGGGTTATGATAGCTAAGTTTAATAAAATGTTTATGTAAGGCTGTATTTAATGTATTTAATCTTGCTAAAATTTTGAACAATAATCCTTTTTTTTCATTTCTTATCATTATGGTATGGTGTTGCTGTAAGATATCAAATTGTGTACCCCCCAAAATATATATTTTTAATTTCTTTTCATGTTTTTTAGTCTATTTTATGACTAAAAACATCACCTTTTTACCAACTGGCGTCATAATGCGTACCATTGATTTATATTTCCAATAAAGTTCATTTGAATTAGATGCTAGCACAGTTTAGCCTTTAGCTTGAGCTTTCCTGCAGCACCATCAGGACAAAATGTAATTTATGAGACAATTTTTCCATCTAACACAGCTGTCACCTGTGCCGGAATACCAACTTGTCAATGCAGGCGACCAGCAGGGCCACGAGGGCCACCAGGGGCTCCTAACAGCCTCCTGGTTTCAGGTTATTTCACTTACCTGTTGCCATCCATTGACACCGTTTCTGTTCATCAAAATCACACGTCTTCTTCACGAAGTCACAATAACTCGGTCAAATCTGAACACACAAACATAATACGCATATTTATGGATTCAGTGTGACTTACACTTTCTGAAGATATCATTATATCTGGTCGTCCATCGCAAATGTATAACCAAAAATCCGCTTTAAAGTCACAGAAGAAAGACGCTCCTTATAATCCAGAACTTGCCTGAAAATCTTGACGTTTTAAAGTTTTCTTCAGTATCAAAATGTTTCAGTGATAGTTGTCTATATATTCACGAGAATACTGTAAACAGGAACTGCTAATAGATAATTCGGCATTAATGTAGTGGTGCAAATTTGCCAAAATATATAGAAAAGTACAGGAAGAGAATTGACATGTAGCCAAAAACTAAAGAGAGTCTACGGCAAGTTACACTTCCTCTTTATCTCCCAACACATCATGGGAACTGTAGTTTCTTAAGTACAGGGCCTAATAAACAGTGATGTCAAAATATATTAATACAGGTTTGTTTTGCATTATCAATATGGCAATGTTTGAAACAAAAAAAATGTATATATTTTATATAAAACAATGCACTCAATGCATTGAGTTGCTGCCACATGATTGGCCAATTAGCTATTTGCATTAAGGAGCGGTTGAACAGGTGTACCTAATAAAGTGGTCGATGGCTGTGTTGTGTGTTGAAAACTAAAAACCTTGAACCTGGAATCCTTTGCTAAACTGGAATTACAAAAAATAAACAAATAAATAACCCTGGGACCCCTTCACAGTTGAATGCTACACTGGCTCCACAAGTCTTTTGCGTAATTTAAAGTTAAAAATCTTGAGGTTTTTCTTGGCTATTATTATATTTATCTTTAGTTAAGGGGAGATGTAAAAACAAAAGAATGTCCCTTATTGGAAGCTCTATAAGAGGACAGTTTTAAAGGCTACTCTGTCCTCCATCTCTTAAATCTGTTCTGTCATATCTGCAGCTGTAGCTGTCTGACGTCCTGACTGTTGGGCTGAAAAGCTTCAGCTGTCACACTGAAACATGACGCAGCGGCGGCAGCACTCAGGAGCTGAGAGGTTTTGATGTGGCGAGCAGCATTTTGCTGTCAGCGTTGTCTCTGTGAAACATGAATGAAGACACAGTGTTGTTGTTTCTATCGGCTCAGAGTCATCGCTGCTGTCCATCAGCTGAGTTATCGTTCAGGAGGATTAATGTCTGTGTGACGATGAGGAGTACTTTGTTCTCCAAAACACACAAGTTCCTCCACCTCGACAGGAAAATGACTAAATCACAACAACGCAAAAATGTCACACGTCCTTAAAACTAGTTGGAGTGATACTGCTGTATGACACCAGTGAGCTCCACTTTAAAGGATTCATTTAGTTAATCTATTTCATCGAATTCAGATTTAACAGATTTACTTTTTCTTTCTTTATTTGAGTATTTCCATTTATACTTTTACACTATTAAATCTCAGAGACAGTCTGAAAGCTTTAGTTACTTTTCAAATAGTTTTTTTATCCTCTTACATCCCAGCTTGCAGATTTAATTACCTTACAGGATATAAAGGAGTTGAAATGAGCACAAGCTGAAACATCTACAGCAGTAAAATGACACATACACATGAATGCAGAATCAGAATCAGAATCAGAAAGCAAAAAAAAGTAAGAAATTAAGAAAAACAAGCAGGAGCGACCGCAACAGGCTGCACGCACGGTTGGCGCATGCGCACAATTCCCAGCAGGAATATGAATCCAAAAACATCAGATAGAATAAAAGACTGACAGCAGGGAAGACTTTACTGCACTATCAGTCATTTGACACATACTTATAATAAATGTTCCTGATGAAACTTTGACTGAGGGAAGGATTTGAACACAGGATGTTTACCTGTAGTGGAGTATTGTCACAGTGTGGTATTAGTACTTTGACTTCAGTAAAGGATGTGAATACTTCCTCCACCTCTCCCTCTTGGTGACGGCCCACTGAGAGGTGGAGCAACAGTGAAAGAGGAGAGCTTTAAAGTCCTGAAATCAAAGTGAAAGTTAGTGTGAGCGACAGCAGAGCTGCAGTGGAGACGAGTCTCTCTGTTTCTCTCTAAAGAAACATTCAACTGAATCCAGCAGGTTTTCCTCAACAACAAACACTGGTGAGTTCACTGTCCTACAGAGGTTTCAAAGGTTCATATGAAAAATGTTTAGCCTGCTTTCAAATATTTTCACTCTAATAACAATATAAGCAGCAGTGTAGCAGTATTGTTATATTATTTGATGTTTGATGTGACAGTAATGGAGAGTTAGTTTAACAGAGTTTGATTATTTTTGAAGCTTTTATTTGAATAACTAAAGTTTTCAGGTGGACTTTAACAGTGAACTCTGTTTGTATCTGTGAAACAACACGAGCTAACACTCCCCACTGCAGACCAGTCACACTTGTTTCCCCACATGTTTTCATGGGCTGGTGCATTTAACTGGTTGCTTGTTAACATGGTGACCAACTAATGCCAGCCCAAATAAGCCCTGAGGAAATGCAGTTATCCTTCATATTCATATACTATGCAGACCTGCACAAACAGCATATTTATCAGATTTCAGATGAATGTCTGATGTTACTCATATTGATGTTATCTCTTCCAACCTTCCTGTGTCACTGACAGCATCCCAGGCAGGTGTGCAGACCAGGTGTAAACATAGTGCAGATGGGATTTACAGGAGACACATGCAACGTTGTGGTGGGAGCAATAAAGATGAATGAAATAAAGGCCTTTATATAACTGAAAAATGATTACTATGAAGGAGAATGGAGCAATTAGGCTGTTATTAATGAACACAATATCTGATGAGTGAAACACAGAAAAACAGTGGATGAAGAGTTTTGCTTTGTGTTCATGAAACTTGAACGAGACCATCGATTAAAATCACTTCTGGCTGCAACAACGTTTAAGTTTGAGTTTATATCAATCTCATCTCATAGAAATACCACCGCTGATCTACACATCTGAGCTCTCCTTCACTCACAGCAAATTCATATAACGACAGAATTAAGGATCTTTATATCACATTGATCATAGTTTGATTATGTTAAACAAATAAAAAACAATATGTAGTCACAGTTTTGTTGTTTTCTCACTTTTTGTCCTCAGAGTGTCGATATGGCTGCTGCCAGCTGTCTGCTGACTGAAGATCAGCTTCTGTGCTCCATCTGTCTGGATGTGTTCACTGATCCAGTCACCATACCATGTGGACACAACTTCTGTAAAAGCTGCATCACTGAACACTGGAATATTCATGTCCCCTATCAGTGTCCAAACTGTAAGAAGGATTTTGACACCAGACCTGAGCTGCAGGTCAACACGTTCATCTCTGAGATGGCTGCTCAGTTCAGACAGTCAGCTCAACAGAAAGCCAGCAGCAGCAGCTCAGAGCAACACGTTTCCAAACCAGGAGAAGTTCCCTGTGACGTCTGCACTGGAACCAAAGTGAAGGCCCTGAAGTCCTGCCTGGTGTGTCTGGAATCCTACTGTGAGACTCACCTGGAGCGTCATCTGACAAGATCAGGACTGAAAAGACATCAGCTGATCGGCCCTGTGGAGAACCTGGAAGGCAGGATGTGTACAAAGCATGATAAACTGCTGGAGCTGTTCTGTAAGACCGACCAGATGTGTGTCTGCATGCTCTGCACTGTTTTAGACCACAAGACACATGATTTTGTTCCTCTGAGAGATGAATATGAAGGAAAGAAGGCCGAGCTGGGGAAGACAGAGGCTGAAATTCAGCAGATGATCCAGAAGAGACGAGTGAAGATTGAGGAGATCAAACACTCAGTGGAGCTCAGTAAGGAAGATGCAGACAGAGAGATAGCAGATGGTGTTCAGGTCTTCACCGCTCTGAAGGAGTCTGTTGAGAGAAGCCAGGCCGAGTTCATGGACACGATCAAAGAGAAGCAGAGAAAGACAGAGACACAGGCTGAAGGCTTCATCAAAGAGCTGGAACAGGAAATCTCTGAGCTGAAGAGGAGAAGCACTGAGGTGGAGCAGCTCTCACGCTCTGAAGACCACCTCCACCTCCTCCAAAGCTTCACGTCCCTGAACACTGCTCCACCCACCAAGGACTGGACAGAGGTCAGCGTCCGTGCACCTTCATATGAGGGGACTGTGAGGAGAGCTGTGAATCAGCTGGAGGAGACGCTCAGTAAACAGATGAAGAAGCTGTTAGAGGCCGAGCTGAAGAGGGTCCAGCAGTCTGCAGTGGATGTGACACTCGATCCTGATACAGCACATCCTGAACTCATCCTGTCTGATGATGGAAAACAAGTTAAAGATGGTGATGTAAAGAAGAATCTCCCAAACAATCCAGAGAGATTTGATTATTGTCCCTGTGTCTCAGCAAAGCAGAGTTTCTCTTCAGGAAGATTTTATTATGAGGTTCAGGTTAAAGGGAAGACCGAGTGGGATTTAGGAGTGGCCAGAGAGTCCATCAACAAGAAGGGAGAGATCACACTGAGACCTCAGGATGGTCACTGGACGATATGTTTGAGGAATGAAAATGAGTACGAAGCTTGCGCTGGCCCCTCAGTCAGTCTCTCTCTGAAGTCTCGGCCTGAGAAGGTGGGGGTGTTTGTGGATTATGAGGAGGGTCTGGTCTCCTTTTATGATGTTGATGCTGCAGCTCTTATCTACTCCTTTACTGGCTGCTCCTTCACTGAGAAACTCTACCCATACTTCAGTCCCAGTGTTAACTATGGTGGTAAAAACTCTGCCCCTCTGATCATCTCTCCTGTCAATCAAGCACGTAGGAGAAGTTTACATAGAGATATTTCATTTTAACTTAAACTAACAGGGTCATTCACACAAAGTAGAACAACCATATGATTTTGTACAGAAAGATTCACTCTCATTTAATGTAATAAATGTATATTATTGGTGATGTACTGTGAATATGTTGTTGATCAATGCACGTTTTTCTCTTTTTTTTCTCTAAGTGTTTTTCCTTGAAGTGCCACATTACAGTTTACTACTTCAACACACAGATTAAACCACACTGGTGATATTATCTCATGTGTAGTCTAATGTATTTTAACTACTGCATTACCTGTCTTTGAGACTGTTGAATCATCAAATGAGAAGCTTTTACACAGTCCTTAAATGTCTGGGGTGCCAAATTAAGAACTTTGTATTGTCTGATCATTGTTTATATAAGAAGTGTTGTCAAGCATCCTCTGTTTTTACTCATATAAGGTTTTCAACAATAAGGTGTTTTAAAGGTTTTAGTTTTTAGCGTTTCTAATCAACAGACAAGTTGAGGAATTCCTGTGTGGTGTGTTTTCAGGGGAAACTTTAATATAAATTCTTGATTCATTTGACATTTCCTTTGAACATCAACAGAATCTGATCATAAAACATTCAGCTGCAGTGGTTTTACATATAGACTGTGTAAATAGAGTCATAATGACGCTCATTCTGAAGCCTCAAGTTTAGCATTTCTGCTGCCACCATCTTGAGTTTTTGGAGCCAGAAGTGACCAAATTTGGGCGAGAAGCTGGAGCTATTGAGGAGTGAGGGGTGGATCTGACTCACAGACTACGGTAGCGACGCCTCGCAGAGAGCCTGTCAGTCAAGCAGTCCTTCCCTTAAATATGCAAAACTTTGGGCCTTAATAAAATGTAAACGGATGAGTTATAAAAAATTCACGCCTCATACAGTCGTCATAAATGTTGAAATTAGCTATAGAGACCATGAAGGCTGTAAACATGTTTATTTCAGCTGTAAAGTTGGACGTTTTAACATGGGGGATCAATGGGGACTGACTCTGTTTTGGAGCCAGCTTCAAGTGGTCATTAGATGAATTACAGTTTTTGGCACTTCCACACTGGCTTCATATTTCAGCCTCGGAGGTTGCCGCTTGGGTTTTACACACCAGAGAAGAAGAAAAGTTTTGTCTCAATCGTCTGTTGTGTTACTTTCATTTCATATTGTCCCCCTCTCTGCAGACTGTTTGTACAGCTTCAACAAAGTGAACAAAAACTCAACAAATAAAAAAGTTTCACTGGATTTGATTTTTTCTTCACATTTACTCAAGTACTGTACGTAACTATAAAGTACAAGTACCTCAAAGTTGCACTTGAGTATTTCCATTTTATGCTACTTGATACTTTTGCTACATTTCAGAGAGAAATACTTTGCTTTGCACTTCACTTGCTATTTTTATGTAACAGCTATACTACTTTTAAATGAAAGATTTAAATTATTGAGGCAGGACAGCCACGCTACAAACATATGATGATCTTATAGAATATGATGCATTGCTGTAGATGAAACTACCCAACAGGATATAAAGGAGTTGAAATGAGCACAAGCTGAAACATCTACAGCAGTAAAATGACACATACACATGAATGCAGCAGGAATATGAATCCAAAACCATCAGATAGAATAAAAGACTGACAGCAGGGAAGACTTTACTGCACTATCAGCACTGTCTGATACTTTGAGGGTTAAATGCAGGACTTTTACTTGTCGTGGAGTACTATTTATAGTGTTGGACTTTGACTTCAGTAAAGGATGTGAATACTTCCTCCACCTCTCCCTCTTGGTGACGGCCCACTGAGAGGTGGAGCAACAGTGAAAGAGGAGAGCTTTAAAGTCCTGAAATCAAAGTGAAAGTTAGTGTGAGTGACAGCAGAGCTGCAGTGGAGACGAGTCTCTCTGTTTCTCTCTAAAGAAACATTCAACTGAATCCAGCAGGTTTTCCTCAACAACAAACACTGGTGAGTTCACTGTCCTACAGAAACAAAATACACTAAATATTTGGTCAAAGTTTAGTTCAAACCACAATCTGACTGTTTTACATCTGTTTTACCATATAAAGAATATTATACCATAGAAATGTGTCAGTTTAGATAAAAACAACATGTGAATTTAGCCAGAAATACAAAACAGAGGTAAAAACCAAACCACAGTGACTGAACTACAGTCACAGCTAGCATTAGCTTAAAGCTAATTTACAGGCCTGTTTCCTGTATGAACTGAAAACCTGAGCTCGACTCAAACAGGAAGTTGCACTCAGAGCTGTAGACAGGGCAAATACTTAATGTCCATAAGGGGTTAAGGGGTTGTGAAGAGAAACTGTATTATATTTAATTTCCTGCAGTTCCCCTGTGGATCAATAATATCTTAACTGATAATAATACACCATAATTCATTTGTTGATTATATATAATCTGAATCTGCAAATTAACTAGCGACAAACATTATTAAATAAAGCACAACATATCCCTTTAATTTTTGGAACACTTTACATTTCAGCTCTGTAATAACATGATGACAGTGAGGTTTGATGATAAAGAGGTAATAATTAAGTAAGAACACGTAATTACCAAAGTAATAATCAGGTAAAAGCTTGGTATTAACAGTGGGTATATCTGGGTAATATTAGACTTAAATGTATGTATCACAAAGAGAACTTGTCTCACTCCCAACTCAGCAAATACAAACGTTTGGTCAGTGGCCTCATGGTGGTGTAAGACACAACAGGCGGCGGCATTTTTTGAGGCTGTAAGCAACTGCTGTTGTATAAAGAGCATGAAAGTCTGTATAGGGCGGGCAGGAGGCGAAGTGTATGGGTAAAATAAACTATGGTCTGTAACCTGTGAGTCCACTGTTCATGTTCTGTGTGAAACCAAAAGTCAGTGGCGTAGTTTCTATGCCTCCGTGCCGATGATAGCCATAGTGGGAGGAATTATGTTTTCAGGTTGTCCATTTGTTCGTCTGTTTGTCCCCCCCCCAGGTGAATTTCCTTAATTTTGGCACAAATGTCCACTTGGACACAACAATGAGCTGATTATTTTTGATGGTCAAAGGTCAGCGTCACTGTGACCTTGTCTGTCTCATTCTCATGAACGCAATATCTCATGAACAGTTTATGGCAGTTTCTTCAAATTTGCAACAACCCGTCCTCTTCGACTAAACCATGAACTAATTAGACTTTGGTGGTCATAGGTCACAGGTTTAGGTCCTGTGATCTTGTCTGACTCATTTTTATCAATGTGATATCTCAAGAGCAGCTGAAGGGAATTTCTTTAAATTTGGCACAAATGTCCACTTGGACTGAAAACTGAACTGATTAGAATTTGGTGGTTGAAGATTTAAGGTCAAAGGTCAGTGTGACTTCACAAAACATGTGTTTGGCCATAACAAGAAATCATGTGATAATTATGACAAAACCTCATATATATGTCTAGTAGGATAAGATAATGAAGTGATAACAATTTATATCCAAAAGGTCAAAGGTCAGTGACACTCTGACATCAAAATGTTCTGCATAAAAACACATTTTTATAGACATTATATAACGACATATCTCAGGAACAGAAGGGGAGACATTTGGTCAGATACTGAATTGGTGACTCTAATCTTGAAACTGTGCTGATTGTATAGATCTTCTGTGAGTAAAGCGTCCATGTTTTCACAGAAACTGTAAGAGAAACTTGACTGGTGTGCAGGGGGGTCATTCTAGCTTAATAATAACATAATGTGCTGGTATGTGTAGCATACTATGCTAGCGATGTATGTCACGTATGTGATGTGACCTTACATTATGTCAGCAATGGAAACCTAACCACGTACTTTTGTCACCTAAACTGAAGGAAGTATAAAAACAAACAAACAAACAAAAAAAATTTTTAAATGATATTTAAAGGTTATTAGGAAAATGGATTGTACACATGTAATGAGCAAAACTTTTTTTTTTTTAAACAAACCTTTATTTAGAACACACTGTATGTAACAACCTTAAATGGACATACCATCCCTGAGCATCAAAAACTGATGCTGGAGAGCTACCTGAGTAGGACCACTGACCAGGTGTCAATATTTGTCAAACTGGGAGTGAGAAGGTGTTTGGTAATAAGGGATCAAAAACAAAGGGTAATAATCAGGAAACACATTTAAAGATAGCAGCGAGGTTAAACTACTTAGTAATAGTAATACTTTGGCCACACAGTTGTAACCTAATAACAATAAAATGGTTGTATCAGTGCAATATTCAGATTTTAAAAATGATAATATGCTGACATTAATGTGTAATAAAAACCTGATAATAATGAGGTGATACAAGTTGATGTTTTTACAATATTATAGGCCCCTGTCACTGAAGTACTTAAAAAATCTCGTGAAAATTCTTGGAAGTCAAAATCAGTAATTACCATATTATAATGCTGAAATTCACCCTCCCTTTTTGTTCCAAACTTTTGTCTCAAGGTGAATTAATGCTGTATCTTGTTACCTGGAAACACTTGTGTAAGTTTCTGTGTAATAATGATGACTCGGGGCTGCAAAATTCTAAACTACCTATCTCTATTTAATCTTCACTACTTCTAGTTTAACACATTTGATACTGTTGATACGTTGACCATATTTTACTTTTCAAACTTTAAAGGAATGCGTTTAATCTACATGTATTTTTACTGGAATATTCACCATTGTTTACCTCACATAACACAAATGGATGATCTAGATATGAACTAACACAAAAATCGCAGCAACCTGAGCCACACCCAAAAATAACTGAATGAAAATATGTTTCTGACAAAACAGACATCTGAGTTTTGGTGCAGCATTTAAATAAATTACAAACATTTTCTAAAACAGTTAAAACAAAATCATATCCCATCACCATCAAGTTACCTTTGACTTTGTAAGAGATGGGCAAGAACTCTTTCTCCACTTCTCTACCTCATGTAGTTTTCATATTTTAAGAGAGAGACACCTGTAAAGGGTGAAACCTTAGCTTTCTCCTCACTGTCAGCCGTGGACCTCTGCAGTTACAGCAGTATGAAGTCTTTTTTTTCTCAATTTTTGTCCTCAGAGTGTCGATATGGCTGCTGCCAGCTGTCTGCTGACTGAAGATCAGCTTCTGTGCTCCATCTGTCTGGATGTATTCACTGATCCAGTCACCACACCATGTGGACACAACTTCTGTAAAAGCTGCATCACTGAACACTGGAATATTAATGTCCCCTATCAGTGTCCAAACTGTAAGAAGCTTTTCTACACCAGACCTGAGCTGCAGGTCAACACGTTCATCTCTGAGATGGCTGCTCAGTTCAGACAGTCAGCTCAACAGAAAGCCAGCAGCAGCAGCTCAGAGCAACGAGTTTCTAAACCAGGAGAAGTTCCCTGTGACATCTGCACTGGAACCAAACTGAAGGCCCTGAAGTCCTGCCTGGTGTGTCTGGAATCCTACTGTGAGACTCACCTGGAGCCTCATTTGACAAGATCAGGCCTGAAGAGACATCAGCTGATCGACCCTGTGGAGAACCTGGATGGCAGGATGTGTATGAAGCACGATAAACTGCTGGAGCTGTTCTGTAAGACCGACCAGATGTGTGTCTGCATGCTCTGCACTGTTTTAGACCACAAGACACATGATGTTGTTCCTCTGAGAGAAGAATATGAAGGAAAGAAGGCCGAGCTGGGGAAGACAGAGGCTGAAATTCAGCTGATGATCCAGAAGAGACGAGTGAAGATTGAGGAGATCAAACACTCATTGGAGCTCAGTAAGGAAGATGTAGACAGAGAGATAGCAGATGGTGTTCAGGTCTTCACCGCTCTGAAGGAGTCTGTTGAGAGAAGCCAGGCGGAGTTCATGGACACGATCAAAGAGAAGCAGAGAAAGACAGAGACACAGGCTGAAGGCTTCATCAAAGAGCTGGAACAGGAAATCTCTGAGCTGAAGAAGAGAAGCACTGAGGTGGAACACCTCACACGCTCTGAAGACCACCTCCACCTTCTCCAAAGCTTCACGTCCCTGAACACTGCTCCACCCACCAAGGACTGGACAGAGGTCAGCGTCCGTCCACCTTCATATGAGGGGACTGTGAGGAGAGCTGTGAATCAGCTGGAGGAGACGCTCAGTAAACAGATGAAGAGGCTTCTCACTGAGGCTGAGCTGAAGAGGGTCCAGCAGTCTGCAGTGGATGTGACACTCGATCCTGATACAGCACATCCTGAGCTCATCCTGTCTGATGATGGAAAACAAGTTAAAGATGGTGATGTAAGGAAGAATCTCCCAAACAATCCAGAGAGATTTGATAATTATGTTAGTGTCTTAGCAAAGCAGAGTTTCTCTTCAGGAAGATTTTATTATGAGGTTCAGGTTAAAGGGAAAACTAAGTGGGATTTAGGAGTGGTCAGAGAGTCCATCAACAGGAAGGGATACATCACACTGAGACCTCAGGATGGTTACTGGACGATATGTTTGAGGAATGAAAATGAGTACAAAGCTCTTGCTAACCGTGCAGTCAGTCTCTCTCTGAAGTCTCGGCCTGAGAAGGTGGGGGTGTTTGTGGATTATGAGGAGGGTCTGGTCTCCTTTTATGATGTTGATGCTGCAGCTCTTATCTACTCCTTTACTGGCTGCTCCTTCACTGAGAAACTCTACCCACACTTCAGTCCCAGTCTTAATGATGGTGGTAAAAACTCTGCCCCTCTGATCATCTCTCCTGTCAATCAAGCACGTAGGAGAAGTTTCCATAGAGATATTTCATTTTAACTAAAACTAACAGCGTCAGTCACACAAAGTAAAACAACCATGTGATTTTGTACAGAAAGATTCACTCTCATTTAATGTAATAAATGTATATTATTGGTGATGTACTGTGAATACATTGTTGATCAATGCACGTTTTTCCATTTTTTTCTGTAAATGCTTTTCCTTAAAGTGCCACATTACAGTTTACTACTTCAACACACAGATTAAACCACACTGGTGATATTATCTCATGTGTAGTCTAATGTATTTTAACTACTGCATTACCTGTCTTTGAGACTGTTGAATCATCAAATGAGAAGCTTTTACACAGTCCTTAAATGTCTGGGTGCCAAATTAAGAACTTTGTATTGTCTGATCATTGTTTATATAAGAAGTGTTGTCAAGCATCCTCTGTTTTTACTCATATAAGGTTTTCAACAATAAGGTGTTTTAAAGGTTTTACTTTTTAGCGTTTCTAATCAACAGACAAGTTGAGGAATTCCTGTGTGGTGTGTTTTCAGGGGAAACTTTAATATAAATTCTTGATTCATTTGACATTTCCTTTGAACATCAACAGAATCTGATCATAAAACATTCAGCTGCAGTGGTTTTACATATAGACTGTGTAAATAGAGTCATAATGACGCTCATTCTGAAGCCTCAAGTTTAGCATTTCTGCTGCCACCATCTTGAGTTTTTGGAGCCAGAAGTGACCAAATTTGGGCGAGAAGCTGGAGCTATTGAGGAGTGAGGGGTGGATCTGACTCACAGACTACGGTAGCGACGTCGTCGTCATGAATGCTGAAATTAGCTATAGAGACCATGAAGGCTGTAAACATGTTTATTTCGCTGTAAAGTTGGACATTTTAACATGGGGGATCAATGGGGACTGACTCTGTTTTGGAGACAGCTTCAAGTGGTCATTAGATGAATTACAGTTTTTGGCACTTCCACACTGGCTTCATATTTCAGCCTCGGAGGTTGCCGCTTGGGTTTTACACACCAGAGAAGAAGAAAAGTTTTGTCTCAACTGTCTGTTGTGTTACTTTCATTTCATATTGTCCCCCTCTCTGCAGACTGTTTGTACAGCTTCAACAAAGTCAACAAAAACTCAACACATAAAAAAGTTTCACTGGATTTGATTTTTTCTTCACATTTACTCAAGTACTGTACGTAACTATAAAGTACAAGTACCTCAAAGTTACACTTGAGTATTTCCATTTTATGCTACTTGATACTTTTGCTACATTTCAGAGAGAAATACTTTGCTTTGCACTTACTTGCTATATTTATGTAACAGCTATACTACTTTTAAATGAAAGATTTAAATTATTGAGGCAGGACAGCCACGCTACAAACATATGATGATCTTATAGAATATGATGCATTGCTGTAGACGAAACTACCCAACAGGATATAAAGGAGTTGAAATGAGCACAAGCTGAAACATCTACAGCAGTAAAATGACACATACACATGAATGCAGCAGGAATATGAATCCAAAAACATCAGATAGAATAAAAGACTGACAGCAGGGAAGACTTTACTGCACTATCAGCACTGTCTGATACTTTAAGGGTTAAATGCAGGACTTTTACTTGTAGTGGAGTACTATTTATAGTGTTGGACTTTGACTTCAGTAAAGGATGTGAATACTTCCTCCACCTCTCCCTCTTGGTGACGGCCCACTGAGAGGTGGAGCAACAGTGAAAGAGGAGAGCTTCACAGTCACATGACCTGAAATCAAAGTGAAAGTTAGTGTGAGCGACAGCAGAGCTGCAGTGGAGACGAGTCTCTCTGTTTCTCTCTAAAGAAACATTCAACTGAATCCAGCAGGTTTTCCTCAACAACAAACACTGGTGAGTTCACTGTCCTACAGAAACAAAATACACTAAATATTTGGTCAAAGTTTAGTTCAAACCACAATCTGACTGTTTTACATCTGTTTTACCATATAAAGAATATTATACCATAGAAATGTGTCAGTTTAGATAAAAACAACATGTGAATTTAGCCAGAAATACAAAACAGAGGTAAAAACCAAACCACAGTGACTGAACTACAGTCACAGCTAGCATTAGCTTAAAGCTAATTTACAGGCCTGTTTCCTGTATGAACTGAAAACCTGAGCTCAACTCAAACAGGAAGTTGCACTCAGAGCTGTAGCCAGGACAAATGGAGAAGGAGATTTTTATTTTGCTCTGCTTCCTCAGACACTTCAATAAAACAAATAATAAAGACAAACCCTGGCTGAATATATCACAGTAAATTGTAATACATGTGTTGGTATTAACAGTGGGTATATCTGAGTAATATTAGACTTAAATGTATGTATCACAAAGAGAACTTGTCTCACTCCCAACTCAGCAAATACAGACGTTTGGTCAGTGGCCTCATGGTGGTATAAGACACAAGAGGCGGCGGCATTTTTTGAGGCTGTAAGCAACTGCTGTTGCATAAAGAGCATGAAAGTCTGTATAGGGCGGGCGGGAGGCGAAGTGTATGGGTAAAATAAACTATGGTCTGTAACCTGTGAGTCCACTGTTCATGTCCTGTGTGAAACCAAAAGTCAGTGGCGTAGTTTCTATGCCTCCGTGCCGATGATAGCCATAGCGGGAGGAATTATGTTTTCAGGTTGTCCATTTGTTCGTCTGTTCGTCCCCCCCCTAGGAGAATTTCCTTAATTTTGGCACAAATGTCCACTTGGACACAACAATGAGCTGATTATTTTTGATGGTCAAAGATCAGCGTCACTGTGACCTTGTCTGTCTCATTCTCATGAACGCAATATCTCATGAACAGTTTATGGCAGTTTCTTCAAATTTGCAACAACCCGTCCTCTTCGACTAAACCATGAACTAATTAGATTTTGGTGGTCATAGGTCACAGGTTTAGGTCTTGTGATCTTGTCTGACTCATTTTTATCAATGTGATATCTCAAGAGCAGCTGAAGGGAATTTCTTTAAATTTGGCACAAATGTCCACTTGGACTGAAAACTGAACTGATTAGAATTTGGTGGTTGAAGATTTAAGGTCAAAGGTCAGTGTGACTTCACAAAACATGTTTTTGGCCATACAAGAAATCATGTTATAATTATGATAAAACCTCACATATATGTCTAGTAGGATAAGATAATGAAGTGATAACAATTTATATCCAAAAGGTCAAAGGTCAGCGACACTCTGACATCAAAATGTTCTGCATAAAAACACATTTTTATAGACATTATATAACGACATATCTCAGGAACAGAAGGGGAGACATTTGGTCAGATACTGAATTGGTGACTCTAATCTTGAAACTGTGCTGATTGTATAGATCTTCTGTGAGTAAAGCGTCCATGTTTTCACAGAAACTGTAAGAGAAACTTGACTGGTGTGCGGGGCGGTCATTCTAGCTTAATAATAACATAATGTGCTGGTATGTGCTGCTCCTCTTAGAACCAGTAGTGGCTCCCGAGCTAAATCTGTGCCTTGGTTCTCCGACCTTACTCGTTCATTAAAACGAGCTTGCCGCAGGCTCGAGAACAAATGGCGCACCAGTAAATCGGAGTCCACTCGCCTCACCTGGACTCTCAGTTTCAAACATTACAAACGTGCTCTCTCTGCTGCCAGATCATCTTATTTCTCCAATCTGATTGAAACCAATAAGAATAATCATCGTGTCCTTTTTAATACTGTGGCCAGGCTCACACAGTCGTCACCTGCTCCGAGCCCTTCTTTGACAGCTAATGATTTCTCAGAGTTTTTTACTGATAAAACTTCCTTAATAAGGAACAAGATCATTAGCCAGCAGATCCCCAGCAACACGACTGACCAGTGGTCGGTATCCAGGTCCTGTAGTTCACTCTCACAGTTTCAACCTATCTCTACGGAGGCCTTGGCCTCTCTGGTTGCCACCTCAAAGTCTACCACATGTTCATTAGATCCTATCCCATCTGATCTCCTTAAGGAACTTTTTCCTGTTCTGAGTGGCCCTTTACGTACCATCTTGAACACTTCCCTCTCTGAAGGGTCTGTCCCCTTGAACTATAAATCTGCTATCATTAAACCGCTCCTCAAGAAGCCCAATAGTGATCCATTGGTTTGTGCTAATTACCGTCCTGTCTCCACTCTCCCCTTCTTTTCCAAAATACTTGAGAGAATTGTTGCTGATCAACTGACTGCCCACCTTTCTGCCAATAATCTTTTTGACAACTTCCAATCTGGTTTCCGCTCCTGTCACTCTACTGAAACTGCTCTTACTAGAGTAGTTAATGACCTACTTATCACTGCTGACTCTGGATCAGCTTCTTTACTATTATTACTGGATCTAAGTTCTGCGTTTGACACAGTAGATCATTATTAGCTTCTACACCGACTGGAGCATTGTGTTGGTGTTCAAGGGCTGGCACTCTCATGGCTCCAGTCCTACTTATCTTGTAGAACCCAACGCGTTAGTTTTAAGAACTATTTATCAGATTGCTCTACAGTTATCTCTGGTGTGCCCCAGGGGTCCGTCCTGGGCCCTCTGTTGTTTAATATTTACATGCTCCCCTTGGGTAGGATTATTGCAGAATATGGCATAAAGTTCCATTTCTATGCTGATAACACGCAGCTATACATCCCACTGCAGCCTAGTGACCTCTCTCAAATACAAAATCTCGAAGTATGTGTCAGTCGAATCAAGGGCTGGATGAGTTCAAACTTTCTTATGCTTAACACTGCTAAGACTGACTTGTTGGTGATTAAACCCAATAACTATAAGTACTTATCCGAGAGTCTGTGTCTTAACATTGATGGTTGTCTGATCTCTGAAAGCTCCCACATTAGAAACCTTGGTGTTATTTTTGATTCGACCTTGACTTTTCAGCCTCACATAAAGGAAATCACTAAGACAGCTTTTTTTCACTTGCGCAATATTGCAAAAATCCGCTCTGCCCTTTCCTTGCGCAGCGCCGAGGTGGTTCTCCATGCCCTTGTGTCTTCCCGGTTAGATTTCTGTAATGCCCTTTTTTCTGGCCTCCCCAGCGGTACAACGCGGAGTCTTCAGCTCGTGCAAAACTCAGCTGCTTGACTTTTAACGAGGAAAAGCAGATTCTGCCACATAACTCCTGTCTTGGCATCATTACATTGGCTGCCCATTCAGGCTAGAGCTGATTTTAAAATCCTTCTTTTAACTTATAAGGCCTTGAATGGACTTGCACCATCTTATCTAACTGAACTGCTTACTCCCTACCTTCCGTCACGTCCTCTTCGCTCTCTTAGTTCAAACCTCCTTGTCATTCCATCGATTAATAAAAAGTCAGCTGGTGGCAGGGCCTTCTCTTACCGTGCTCCTTTTTTATGGAATGGCCTTCCACTTGAAATCAAAGAAGCTTCATCTATTGAAAATTTTAAGTCCCGCCTTAAAACCTACCTTTTTACCCAACATTTTGGTTCATTCTAATTCTTAACTGTCTTTTCATTGTCCTTTGGTGCTTTTGTATTGTTTTATTGTATGTTATTATTCTACTTGATCTTATTGTATTTATTGTTAAGTGTATTGAGACCATGTACCATGGTGATTTTGCACTTTAAATAAATTGATTGATTGATTGATTGATGGTATGTGTAGCATACTATGCTAGCGATGTATGTCACGTATGTGATGTGACCTTACATTATGTCAGTATTGAAAACCTGACCACGTACTTTTGTCACCTAAACCGAAGGAAGTAAAAAAACAAACAAACAAACAAACAAAAAAAAGATTTTTAAATTATATTTAAAGGTTATTAGGAAAATGGATTGTACACATGTAATGAGCAAAACTTTTATTTTTTATTTTTTAAACAAACGTTTATTTAGAACACACTGTATGTAACAACCTTAAATGGACATACCATCCCTGAGCATCAAAAACTGATGCTGGAGAGCTACCTGAGTAGGACCACTGACCAGGTGTCAATATTTGTCAAACTGGGAGTGAGAAGGTGTTTGGTAATAAGGGATCAAAAACAAAGGGTAATAATCAGGAAACACATTTAAAGATAGCAGCGAGGTTAAACTACTTAGTAATAGTAATACTTTGGCCACACAGTTGTAACCTAATAACAATAAAATGGTTGTATCAGTGCAATATTCAGATTTTAAAAATGGTAATATGCTGATGTTAATGTGTAATAAAAACCTGATAATAATGAGGTGATACAAGTTGATGTTTTTACAATATTATAGGCCCCTGTCACTGAAGTACTTAAAAAATCTCGTGAAAATTCTTGGAAGTCAAAATCAGTAATTACCATATTATAATGCTGAAATTCATCCTCGCTTTTTGTCCCAAACTTTTGTCTCAAGGTGAATTAATGCTGTGTCTTGTTACCTGGAAACACTTGTGTAAGTTTCTGTGTAATAATGATGACTCGGGGCTGCAAAATTCTAAACTATCTATCTCTATTTAATCTTCACTACTTCTAGCTTAACACATTTGAGACTGTTGATATGTTGACCATATTTTACTTTTCAAACTTTAAAGGAATGCGTTTAATCTACATGTATTTTTACTGGAATATTCACCATTGTTTACCTCACATAACATGAATGGATGATCTGGATACAAATTAACACAAAAATCGCAGCAACCTGAGCCACACCCAAAAATAACTAAATGAAAATATGTTTCTGACAAAACAGACATCTGAGTTTTGGTGCAGCATTTAATTTAAATTACAGACATTTTGTAAAACAGTTAAAACAAAATCATATCCCATCACCATCAAGTTACCTCTGACTTTGTAAGAGATGGGCAAGAACTCTTTCTCCACTTCTCTACCTCATGTAGTTTGCATATTTTAAGAGAGAGACACCTGTAAAGGGTGAAACCTTAGCTTTCTCCTCACTGTCAGCCGTGGACCTCTGCAGTTACAGCAGTATGAAGTCTTTTTTTTTCTCAATTTTTGTCCTCAGAGTGTAGATATGGCTGCTGCCAGCTGTCTGCTGACTGAAGATCAGCTTCTGTGCTCCATCTGTCTGGATGTGTTCACTGATCCAGTCACCATACCATGTGGACACAACTTCTGTAAAAGCTGCATCACTGAACACTGGAATATTAATGTCCCCTATCAGTGTCCAAACTGTAAAGAGGTTTTCTACACCAGACCTGAGCTGCGGGTCAACACGTTCATCTCTGAGATGGCTGCTCAGTTCAGACAGTCAGCTCAACAGAAAGCCAGCAGCAGCAGCTCAGAGCAACACGTTTCCATACCAGAAGAAGTTCCCTGTGACATCTGCACTGGGACCAAACTGACAGCCCTGAAGTCCTGCCTGGTGTGTCTGGAATCCTACTGTGAGACTCACCTGGAGCATCATCTGACAAGATCAGGACTGAAACGACATCAGCTAATCAACCCTGTGGAGAACCTGGAAGGCAGGATGTGTACAAAGCACGATAAACTACTGGAGCTGTTCTGTAAGACCGACCAGATGTGTGTCTGCATGCTCTGCACTGTTTTAGACCACAAGACACATGATGTTGTTCCTCTGAGAGATGAATATGAAGGAAAGAAGGCCGAGCTGGGGAAGACAGAGGCTGAAATTCAGCAGATGATCCAGAAGAGACGAGTGAAGATTGAGGAGATCAAACACTCAGTGGAGCTCAGTAAGGAAGATGCAGACAGAGAGATAGCAGATGGTGTTCAGGTCTTCACCGCTCTGAAGGAGTCTGTTGAGAGAAGCCAGGCCGAGTTCATGGACAAGATCAAAGAGAAGCAGAGACAGACAGAGACACAGGCTGAAGGCTTCATCAAAGAGCTGGAACAGGAAATTTCTGAGCTGAAGAAGAGAAGCACAGAGGTGGAGCAGCTCTCACGCTCTGAAGACCACCTCCACCTTCTCCAAAGCTTCATGTCCCTGAACACTGCTCCACCCACCAAGGACTGGACAGAGGTCAGCGTCCGTCCACCTTCATATGAGGGGACTGTGAGGAGAGCTGTGAATCAGCTGGCGGAGACGGTCAGTAAACAGATGAAGAAGCTTCTCGCTGAGGCCGAGCTGAAGAGGGTCCAGCAGTCTGCAGAGGATGTGACACTCGATCCTGATACAGCACATCCCTATCTCATCCTGTCCAATGATGGAAAACGAGTTAAAACTGGTGATGTACAGAAGAATCTCCCAAACAATCCAGAGAGATTTGATCTTTGTGTTTATGTCTTATCAAAGCAGAGTTTCTCTTCAGGAAGATTTTATTATGAGGTTCAGGTTAAAGGGAAGACTAAGTGGGATTTAGGAGTGGTCAGAGAGTCCATCAACAGGAAGGGAAAGATCACACTGAGACCTCAGGATGGTTACTGGACGATATGGTTGAGGAATGAAAATGAGTACGAAGCTCTTGCTGTCCCCAGAGTCAGTCTCTCTCTGAAGTCTCGGCCTGAGAAGGTGGGGGTGTTTGTGGATTATGAGGAGGGTCTGGTCTCCTTTTATGATGTTGATGCTGCAGCTCTTATCTACTCCTTTACTGGCTGCTCCTTCACTGAGAAACTCTACCCACTCTTCAGTCCCTGTGTTAATGATGGTGGTAAAAACTCTGCCCCTCTGATCATCTCTCCTGTCAATCAAGCACGTAGGAGAAGTTTCCATAGAGATATTTCATTTTAACTAAAACTAACAGCGTCAGCCAGACAAAGTAGAACAACCATGTGATTTTCTACAGAAAGATTCACTCTCATTTAATGTAATAAATGTATATTATTGGTGATGTACTGTGAATACATTGTTGATCAATGCACGTTTTTCTCTTTTTTTCTGTAATTGTTTTTCCTTGAAGTGCCACATTACAGTTTACTACTTCAACACACAGATTAAACCACACTGGTGATATTATGTCATGTGTAGTCTAATGTATTTTAACTACTGCATTACCTGTCTTTGAGACTGTTGAATCATCAAATGAGAAGGTTTCACACAGTCCTTAAATGTCTGGGGTGCCAAATTCAGAACTTTTTATTGTCTGATCATTGTTTATATAAGAAGTGTTGTCAAGCATCCTCTGTTTTTGCTCATATAAGGTTTTCAACAATAAGGTGTTTTAAAGGTTTTACTTTTTAGCGTTTCCAATCAACAGACAAGTTGAGGAATTCCTGTGTGGTATGTTTTCAGGGGAAACTTTAATATAAAGTCTTGATTCATTTGACATTTCCTGTTAACATCAACAGAAACTGATCATAAAACATTCAGCTGCAGTGGTTTTACATATAGACTGTGTAAATAGAGTCATAATGACTCCCATTCTGAAGCCTCAAGTTTAGCATTTCTGCTGCCACCATCTTGGCTTTTTGGAGCCAGAAGTGACCAAATTTGGGCGAGAAGCTGGAGCTATTGAGGAGTGAGGGGTGGATCTGACTCACAGACTACGGTAGCGACGCCTCGCAGAGAGCCTGTCAGTCAAGCAGTCCTTCCCTTAAATATGCAAAACTTTGGGCCTTAATAAAATGTAAACGGATCAGTTATAAAAAATTCACGCCTCATACAGTCGTCATAAATGTTGAAATTAGCTTTAGAGACCGTAAATGCTGTAAACATGTTTATTTCAGCTGTAAAGTTGGACATTTTAACATGGGGGATCAATGGGGACTGACTCTGTTCTGGAGACAGCTTCAAGTGGTCATTAGATGAATTGCAGTTTTTGGCACTTCCACACTGGCTTCATTTTTCAGCCTCGGAGGTTGCCGCTTGGGTTTTACACACCAGAGAAGAAGAAAAGTTTTGTCTCAACCGTCTGTTGTGTTACTTTCATTTCATATTGTCCCCCTCTCTGCAGACTGTTTGTACAGCTTCAACATAGTGAACAAAAACTCAACAAATAAAACATTTTCACTGGATTTGTTTTTTTCTTCACATTTACTCAAGTACTGTACGTAACTATGAAGTACAAGTACCTCAAAGTTGCACTTGAGTATTTCCATTTTATGCTACTTGATACTTTTGCTACATTTCAGAGAGAAATACTTTGCTTTTCACTTTACTTGCTATTTTTATGTAACAGGTATACTACTTTTAAATTAAAGATTTAAAGACTTAAACAGAACATGATCAGTATATAAAATATCGTTGCCCATTGTTCGATTAATCTACTTTTATTTCACCCAGTCTATACAAAGTAGGTAACGTTTGCCCCATTATTGCAAAAAAAACAAACAAAAAAAAAAACATTTAAGTATTGACTACATACAGTGGTAGAAAGTAACTAAGTAAATTTAATTCAATTCAATTCAATTTTATTGTCATTCTCTATATACAGCAGCACACAGTGAACAAAAGTCATTATTTAAAAATGATATAAAATATACTATTTTAAAATTGGCCAGATTCTACGTAAAGAGTACTCTTACTTTCTGTACTTAAAATGTATTTTGATTTTAACACTTTTGTTCTTCCACCACTGCTTTCATATTAACACATCAATACTTATGACATAAAAACACAATAACATTGACAGTAGCCACTCTGCATAATAATTTATTTGGATACTTCAGCACATTTTGTTGCTGAGACTTCTGAACATTAACATGAGGACAAATCTGAAGTACTTGTCCTTGAGTTCTCCATTAGATGCTACTATATACTTCTCCTCCACTACATCTCAGAGGTCAATATTGTACTTTTTACTGCACTACAATTGTCTGACAGCTTTAGTTCCTTCCTGTCCTGTGAAAACCATGTATCTCCAGATGTGCTGATGTTGAATGTTTGTGATCAACTGAGAATGAAGTGTTCCTTTATGTGTTACACTACAAACTACAAGCTAATGCAGCAGAACCAGAGTACAGCTCATGAGCTCAAATAGACCCAATGCACAGTCAAAACATCACTGAGGAACTGTTCCCCAACTGCCTTACCAAAACTTACTATTACTCACCCCTAGTCTTCATGTGGCTTGCGGCAGGTATTTTCCGCACTGAAAACCAGCAGGCTTGTAAAGCAACCTGCAAGCAGACAACCTCACAAAATCCCATGAACGAGCTCCCGAGAAAACTGCCTGTAAGCAACTGACACCAACCACGTTGCCACAACACTACCAAAAAAAAACACCCACCAAACTGACACCACCCAAAGGGGAAGCACTGTACAACCTAGCTGGGACAGAAAAACAGTGATTTATGATCAATGACAGTGCACACAGGACGTACAGGACTCCATGTCACCAACAAACACTGCTCAGTAACACAAAAACTCAACCCTCAGAACTCAACAACTTTCTATTAAGCAAAGCTGCTTCCATAAAGCCAGAGTAGCAAAAACAGCTGACTTACCAAACTCATCTGTCTCCCCCCAAAAACCAAATCACCTAATCAGCATGTGAAATCACGCATGTGCCTGTCACTACCAAAGGAACAACCCACTTACATACAAATCAACTTGAATGGACAAGCCCTCAGTTGTCACATGAGGTAGCAACACGACCAAAACTGGGCCAAACTACCACAAAGCCTAGATCTGCTCTTACCAACATGGAGAATTTCGGCTTCAGACGAGCCCCCACTTGTTACAACCTGGCTCTTAGGCTGCAACAAGGATGGGAGACGAGACGAGACGAGACGAGACGAGACGAGACAAGTTTACAATGAGTTAAAAGCTTATTTATTTACAAAATAATGATGAATAACTGAATAAATGTGAAAGTCAGTAACCAGTCACGTCTGTGTGTACGGGTGTGTGGAAATGTTTGTATAAAAAATCCAAAGACCAGCAGCTGCACTGTGAGGGAAGTCTGCTGGAAGGTGGTGAGCTTTACATCATGAAGCACACTGGCCCAGGTGAGGCTCATGAGGTAAACAGCGACCCTCTGCCTCGACCTGCATCCTGAAACACAAAGAACAGCCAGGAAAACAGGCACACCTCGTGGAGCGGAGGGGTCTTCACAGTGCTGAGAAAATTCTCCTCCTTCTGAAGCCAAATACACTCTTTAAAAACCCTCTTGGATCAGCTGAAAAAGTCGTCATCACAAAGCTGGAAACAGGCTGTTTTTCTGACTGTTTAGATATATGGTTCGCACAGGACCGCCACACTACAAACATATGATGATCTTATAGACCATGATGCATTGCTGTAGATGAAACTACCCAACAAGTAAAGGAGTTGAAATGAGCACAAGCTGAAACATCTACAGCAGTAAAATGACACATACACATGAATGCAGCAGGAATATGAATCCAAAACATCAGACAGAATAAAACACTGTTTACTGCACAATAAGTACTTAAAGTGCTTTAAGTATATTTTGTTGATAATACGTACTTTTACTAAAGTAAAGCCTTACTTTAGCAAAGTAAGGTTCAGAATGCAGGACTGTCACTTGCAGTGGAGTATTTTTACAGTGTGGTATAAGGCTCTGAATAGTCTTTCCACCTCTGCTCTTAAAAACACGACCACTGTTGAGATCTCTGTGTTGAGAGTTCTAATGAAGCTCATAATTACATCTGACAGCCTGCATTAACACGACTTCTGCTTTCTGTCTGATGTGTTCTACCCCTCCTCCTCTTAGCCTCGAGGCTACATGGAAGCTAATAAACTCTCTCATCTCAGTGTGAGGACTGCTGTGATGATAGTTATCACCTCCTCCTCTCTGTATGAATGCAGACAGTCAGAGCTCTGTGAGCTCAGCGCTTCACATCCTCTCATCTTTATGGGGTCAAAGGTCACAGTGGAAAGTCCTGTCTCTGCAACACAACATGCAGAGGAGGGGACACTTTAACCTTCATTACTCTGAGTGTTATCATATCTGACACAAAGGTCAGAGGTCAGAGTATAAAGGTAGTCCTCATACAATGGTTTGTATGATATTTTACAAAAATGCACATACAAGGATTGACAAATGAACACCCCATGACTGGCGTCTTACGTACTTGACATAAAGTTACATACTTAACTTAAACTTACAATGGTTAGGTCTAGAAAAAGAAACATATACATATACTCAACATTAAGTTACAAGCTTAACGTAAAGTTACATAGGTTAGGGTTTTGAAAGTAAAGTTGCGTAGGGTTAGGGTTAGAAAAAAAATTTGGTTGGGTGTCATCACTTTATATACTTAGCAGAAAGTTATATACTTAATGTAATGTACTTACTGTACATAGGTTAGGTTTAGGAAAAGAAAAATGGTTGGGTATCGTCACATTATATACTTAATGTAAAGTAACGTACTTAACTTACTTGGCAAGAAGTTACTTGCATAACAAAGTTCTGCAGGTTAGGGTTCGGAAAGTAAGGTTGCATAGGTTAGGTTAAAGAAAAGAAACATGGTTGGATGTCGTCATGTTATATACTTAAGGTAAAGTTACGTACCTAACTTAAGTTACATAGGTTAGGGTTGGGAAAGAAAAGTTGCGTAGGTTAGGTTTAGGAAACAAAATATGACTGGGTGTCATCACGTTATATACTCTACGTAAAGTTACACACTTAACATAACATTCTTGATGCAAAGGTACTTTCTTAACATCAAGTTACGTAGGTTAGGGTTAGAAAAGTAAAGTTACGTGGGTTACATTTAGGAAATGATAAACAGTTGGTCGTCGTCATATTATATACTTAACGTAAAGTTACATACTACACATAATGTTCTTAACGTAAGTTACTAACTTAACATAAAGTTACATAGGTTAGGTTTATGGTAGTTTTGTAGGTTAAATTTAGGAAAAGAAACATGGTTGGGCATTGTCACATTATATACTTAAGGTAAAGTTACATACTTAACATAGCGTTTTTAATGTAAAGTTACTATCTTAACGTAAAGTTAAGTAGTTAGGAAAGTAGAGTTATGAAGGTTTGGGATAGGAAAAGAAACATGGTTGGGCGGTGTCACATTATGTACTTCATGTAAAGTTTTGAACTTAACAAGTAACTATATACTTAACATAATGTACTTAATGTAAGATTAAGCATGTTGGGAATTAGGAATGTGAAGTTACATAGGTTAGGTTTAGTAAAAGAAACATGGTGACAACGTAACTTAAAATAATTCGTAGCTCACTCGGTTTCTTTTGGGACAGAAACACTGATTTCTGGGGGCAAAGTCCTGTGTTGTTTGACCAATTCACCACGCCAACCTGCATCCTGTCATCACATTGGTCATGCGATTGCAGCCTGTCTGATTACGTGGGTTATATACGAAAAGTGGTACATTACTTTTTGTAGGTATACATACTAATGGTGCATGAGAACAGCCAACATGATGTCACCCATTGAGTTTGTAGACTACCATTTTGAGGCCCTTCAGTTTGGCATTTTGGCCGTCGCCATCTTGATTTGTTGGGTTAATCAACTTATCAGTAAAAATCCTGGTAAATATCTGCTGAATAACTAGTTTGATTAAGATTGTTAGATGCAGGAAAGATGGGGTTTTTGGTTAAAAATCTGAAAAGCCCTGTGTTCAAAAATCAAGAGCAATCAACATCTTGGGAAACAGCCTTTATCACTCTCTTGTGAGGAATTAGATGAGATGGACTCTCATATCTCTCATACCTTAAATCACTGTCATTACATCACCAAAGATCTTGAACCGAATATTCGAGAGTGACGGGCCTTTAAACTGAACTCAGCGTCATGATTGATGAGATAAAAGTTCAAATCAAAAGGCTCAGTGTCTCAGGTCGCCTTTTCTCTTTCAAAGACCCTGAACCCTTGGAGCTGCTGAGGGCCGAGACGCCCCGGAGCCTTCTGCAGTAATTGGGATTCAGTCTGCATGTAGATGATGTAAGAGATGCCGCTCTGTAACAGGTATCCCATGGTAACCAGAGACAGCAGCGGAGACAGTGGCGGCGGGCCTCTGTTTGCTCGTTAGCTGCAGCTCATCACCGGCCTTCTTTAAGTCTCTATCTGCTCCAGCACACCAGGAGGAGAATGTTACTGTGTCTCGTCTCCATCGGTCTGAGCAGAGGACGCTGGGAGAAGATGAGTGAACACTATGTTCACTGTAAACATGATTAAAGAGACAGCAGCATTTAATAGATAACAAAAATTATCAGAAAAGAAAAGAAGGAAACACTGAAGGAAATCTGACGACTGAGGCTCAAAGCAGCATGTTAAAACTTTCCGTTCTTCCTCTCTGAGATGAAGTGAAGTACAAGTATAAAGTAGCATAAAGTGAAAATACTTAGCTTGATCATTTATTAGTTGATAGTTGTTTAATATTAGTCATATATTGTGTTAATTTGAATCTGTAAAAAGTAACCAGCTATTGAATAAATGGAGTAAAAAGTGCTGGTGCAGTGGTTAGCACTGTCACCTCAGCACGAGGGCTCCTGGTTTGGACCTGCTGGAGCGCTTCTGTGTGGAGTTTGCATGTTCCCCCTGTGTTAGCGTGAGTTTTCTTATTCTTTGTCCCAAAGACCAGAGACTTGCAGGTTCGGTTAACTAGTGACTCTAAATTACTCGCAGGTGTGAATGTGAGCGTTAATGGTTGTCTGTCTTTCTAGAACTTTTTACACAGATGGCGTAGCATGATCCCCAGAAATCTAACTACATGTAACGGTGACACAGACCTGTCTGTTTCTGTAAGCTGAAACCATTTCCCTCAGTGGAAACAAAGCTTTTATTTACTTTAATTTCACAGATAAGAAACAATAAATTGTGAAGACAATAAAGCCTCCACAAAAATAGCATTTTAAGTCTTGTGTGTGATTTATCCTGGCTGAAATATGAGTAGAGGAAATCTCCACTTGTTGCTAAGCTAATTTATACAATGTAAAATGCCATAGGCTTGTGCTAATAATGTTAGCATGTTATATTTGTTTGGAAAACGTGTTTAGTATAAGACAGTTGTTTTGTCAGTGAACCTTTTGAGCTGTAATGGAGCTGAATTTTGTAACATTACCTTTGTTAAATGTTGCTGTTGTCCCTGGCTTCATATGAGTAGAGGAAAGGTCCGCAAGCCACTAGGCTAATTTATACAATGTAAAATGCCATAGGCTTGTGCTAAAAACATTAGCATGTTGTATTTGTGGGGAAAATGTGTCCAGATAAAGACAAGTGTTTGTCTGTGAATGCTGCGAGTTATAGTGAAGCTGATTTGTGTACTATTAAGCCATGTTTAATGTGTGTTTAATGTGTGTTTTGAATCAACTAAACTTTACAGCACTTCACAGAAACCCCACTGCCAACTAGTGTTTTGAAGATGTAACTGCAGAGTGACACAGACACACCACCACACAAGTATAAATGTTCACAACAGCGTAGACTCTGCATCGACCTGACAAACAAGTATAAATTTGCCTTTACACAGAACAAAACAGTGGCGGCATCATGCTGCTTCAGTATGTAAATAGAATAGATATGACATTGAGTAATGGCCAGAATAGTGTTTTTGCAGAACATTATGATGTCACAGTAAGGTTGACCTTTGACCCTTTGGATATAAAATATCATCACTTCATTAAGTTAGACATTTGTGTCATTGTGTTATAATTTCCAGATGAATTCCTGAATTATGGCCAAAACAATTCTCTCAATCCTCTCAGATGAAGGCTGCCTGATTCACTGTCCTGATTTTAAAAAAGAAAAGAAAAGAAAAGAAGAGAAAGGAAAAACAGGCCTCCTCTATAATGACAGGAGCAGATGTTGTGACCCTGTAACGTCCCAGACGGAGCTGTTGTGACTTCAGAACAGCAGCTCATCATTGGGTGAAGCCGAGCGTGTTGTTGTCTCAGGAAACGTAAAAACAAGATCAGGTTCACAGGATCTCAGCCGACTTTCATTCTCCGCATCAGTTTCTGTTACATTCTCATTTTCTGCATGACAGAAATTTCAGTATGTCAAAATAGCCCTGAATCAAAACAAAAAAAAACCTGAGTTATCGTCTGTATCGTAAGCTTCGTACATTGTTTAGTATTTAGTCGTGAAGGTGTTTTGGAGCTGCTGTAGTGGTAAAATTATTCCACTGGGATTGATGAAGTACGCTGTTTACGTCTCCCACGTCGCGTCTCTTGTAATTTAATTAAACAAAAATGACATGCGCTGCGTCAAGAGGGAAGATGAGGAGTGAGTTGATTTGTTACTTTATTTTTCAGAGAACAGCATTTTTCAGTTTTGTATTAAGTCAATTAAAATAACTCTTTCACTATTTTAACAAACCTAATCTGAAGTTTACATCTGCTAAATGCCAACTAATTGAACTAAATGTTACATTTCTAATCTCTTGTGATGTTTAACTTAGTTGTGTCAGAGTCATTTCTAATAATGACAAGCAACATTTATGTGCAATATCTGATTTTCACAGGCACTACAAGCAGTCAGGAGCAGGTTAGTACCTATGAAAAGACTGGAGCTACAAACGTAATGATGAATGCCAAAATACACGTGAATTCCTTCTGCTCACGTTTCATGAAGGAGACCCAAAAAGTTTGAAAACCACTGGTTCACTGCAACGTCATCGTAACGGTGTCTTGTAAACCCACACAAATAGAGAAATCATCTATCTATCTATCTATCTATCTATCTATCTATCTGGGAGTGTGAGTTATGTGTAGTGATGGTGAGGATGACATTATTATGTGTGCTCTCTGTTTTATGTATTCATGTCCAGTTTCAAACCAGTGGCACCACCGTTAGCTTTGAGCTATTTTGCAGCCAAAGTCCCTGAACAGGATGTGCGGCACATTAAAAATAAAGTGCTGTAATAAAAAGTAATGTGATGTATTGAGTAGCAGTAAAATTTTAATGATAGTACTGAAGGTTGTGAGGACATCAATGTGTGTCATAAATTTCAAACTTTCCCTAAAAATAAATAACTTGTTCCAACTACTGAGGTGAAAAAAAAAAAAACCTCTGGACAGAAGAGAGACAGGGAAACAATCATTTCCATTAATATTAAAGCAAATGACTAAAGGTTTCTTGTGCTGCCGTTTTATCACGTTAATCTTTTTCAATTGAACATTATCGACTGTGTGTTTCTACTGTTTTTGTGACTGTGATGAGGGACGTTGACTCAAATGGGGCTGTCAGGTGTTGCAGCACAATTTTAATGGAGAATTGATGCCAGTGGCCAAATTTAAAAATTAATGTATGAAATTAGAAAAAGAAAAGAAATGTCTTGCAAAACACGGGGCACTGATGTCGTCAGAGGTGCTTCAGCATCACCTGGGGTCTATCTGTGCACGTGCCTGTCTCTTCTTTCAGCCCAGTCACCAGCAGCAACGCGCGCTTCGTCAGTGGACCTACACAACAAACTACGATGCCTCCAGCGTCAGGTGTCATTAGGCCCGTTTGAGATGGACAGAGTCTCGCCTGGAAAGTGGATGAGATCAGGCTGCAGCAGGTCGCAGTGACAAAAAGCCGTGGTAAAGTCGGACAGTTTCAGTCTGCACAGGAAGTCACAGAAACACTCACATCCTGTCAGATCTGATGCCACTTATCAGACTGATATCAGTTTGTTCTCAGCCTGCAGTTGTTTTAAGTATGATAGAATGATTTATTAAAATGCTCTAGTTTATGTTCATGGTTCCATTTGACATGAAATCTCACGTAAATCAGCATCATATCAGTTTGCTGCTGCAGCTCAGACCTGTCGCCTCAACTACAGTTACATTAAAAACACGAACAGTCACACACAGAGGAAAGAAATACAGCTTTCATTGAAGATCAGTCAGACACAGTCAGGGCTTCACGTCTGTACAGGTGATATTTTAAGAATCCTCCAGAAGAAAATGTTGCTGTTATATTGACTGTAAACTATGAATATGTTTCATACAAGTTACAATACGTATCTAAACTGACACTGAATATGAGCTGACTTTCACCAGGAAGTGGAGAGGATGGTGAACGGTGTGACACCCATGCGAGATGCCTGCCAAGCTGCAGACGACTGTTTCAGACCAACAAACAACAAAACCAGTTGTGATTCAGCGAGGCATTGCTGTGGTTCCAGCAGCTTTTTAGGCATCAAACTTGGGTGTTTTGTTTCTGTTTTTCCAGCGGGGGTAGTGCCATAAAAAGCAGTTATATTTCACAGAGACATCACTGCTTTTCTAGCGAGGTATTATGCCCCCAAAACCAGATATTTTGAGCCAAAACCTGTTTTTTCCTGAACATAACCAGGTGGTTTTTGTTGTGTAAACCCAACCACTTTAACCAGAGCATCACTGAAACATAAAGGTTCAAAGCACCTGCTAATGACGTGCTAATGTAACGTATCTGTGGTTTGTAGAAATGCATAATGCAAACTTTTTTTTAGGTGATTGTGTTGGTGCCCAAGGTTCAAAGAGGTAAACATTTAAGTTCTTAAAATGTTGTCACCCTTTGATGGAAAACGAAGGGTTCATTTGCAAAAACAGATCATTTATTTCATTTATTAAATTTTTTTTTCTTTTTTTTTTTGGTGCAATCCAGGAAGTATCAGTCAAACTGGTGCTGAATGGTATTCATCATTTTTTGCAAATTAACTTCATTAAATTAAGTTTGAGTGAAAGTGAAAATGTTTCTATCCATCAGCTGAAAACACATTAAATCCTAAACACGTTTCATCTTCCTGCCAACAGTCACATTTAAAGATAGAAATATTTCATATTGTTCAGCTAAAACTGATCACATCCAAACTTCGGTTTAAGAAATGCATTTTTTTTCCACCTGCAGGAAAATTTTTATGACCTTCATAAAGAAAAGCGACCACACAGATAATGTCTTACTCAATTCTTTATATCCTGTATAACTTTATTATTATTATTATTCCTTTTTTCACCGCAGTAATCTCAGTGCGATGACTTCCTGCCTGCAGGGATTGATCTGTGCAGTAAAACTCTTGCACATTTATTCAACTCTGTGATTCGGCTGAATGAATCAACATAAAGTCTCCGAACAGCTCGCTCACATTACAGCAGAATAATGAAATTACAGCGCCTTGTTTTCTCTGCTTGGACTGCTGTTTCCTCAATCACAGCTGACGTGTAATCTATTCCTGAACGAGAGGAAGGGAAGATAAACTGACATCTAGTTGATATGAGCTTTTATTATCCGTCATCTTTTTTTAAATCCCCTGCAAATTGAAAATAAGAACAACAATCACAGAGCAGGAAAACTGGAGTCACTGTGTTTGTCCTGAGAGTGAAGACAGAGGAATAATGATGAGGCTGAAATTGGTTTTGACGCGCCGCGGCGGCTGTTTGCTGATCCTCTGATGACGGTTAATGAGTCTCTGCAGCACGACACAAATCCAACACAAAGTCTCTGAAGCTGTCTGGAAACAGGAAACGTCACAGAGGACTTTAACACGAGTCAAGGTCGCTACTGTTGGGTGTGTTTAACATGGCGACTGAGAGCGGCTCTCAGACAGGAAGTGACACCGACACAGAACGGTCAAAGATCAGACTGCGGGTGCTTTTCATTCTGATGATTCTGCCTCCTCCTCATCCTCCCGCCCGTGACCCAAAAATCAGCCGAGGTCCGCCATCATCGAGGATGTTTCTCAGAGGAGACGAGGAGTTAACGTGGTGTTTATCAGAGGTGTTAACTTGAGTCGCATGACTTGGACTTGAGTTAGACTGGAGTCACGAATCTGACAACTTTAGATGAGGGCTATACAAGACTCAGAATTATACCAGACAAATCGGATTTGGCTGTTTAATACGAATATTCGATGATTTGTTTATGGGGGGGTTAAGTGTGATAGTTTGAACAGAGCTCAGTGGGACGTTCAGTGTGACAGCGGCATTCACGTAATATAACAAACAAGATCAGAGGAGGGCAACAACAATTTTTGCTGACACTAAATATCAAACAAAAACCAGAGACTGTGTTGTATGAAGTGCCTGTGAGCTGTAAATTCACCACTTCAAGCAGAAGACAGAAGATAATCTTATCTCTGCGCCTTTTTTTGTTTGTTTTGTTTTGTTGTTGTCTGTTTAGCAGGGGCGTAATTTTCGGAACATGTTTAATTCTTTGCATTTTTAGCCTCTGTCGGAGCCTTTAGAGACATTTGATCAAGAATCAGTGAAGAAAATTTAGCGGCGGGACACAGCCGCGACACGACAGAGGAACGGAGTGCACAGAATCATTTCATAACAGCTCAAGCTTAGCAGGTCAGATAGTAATATTCAGGAGGATGATGATGAAGAGGAGGAGGACGTGGAAATGTGTCTTTTATTTAACGACTAGAACAACAAACTGCATTGGAATCAGTGTGCACGGTTTCTGTGCGTAATGATCTTTTTCAGATGACGCATTAAATAAAAACGGCCTCAGTGTGCGAAGGCCTTTACTCATTTCATGTCTTTACGTCTAGTCAAGTGTGTCTTGACGAGGCTGGCTGCTCAGACCTCAGGGTTCGCTGCTAAATGCTTTGTGTTGAGGTGACATTTCAGGCTTGAAGTTCTCCGATGCTACGAAAATTCCTTCCTGCAGAGAACAGTGCTCCTATCAACAGTTCCATCAGGACTGTTTTTTAAATGTAAATGTTCTATTAATGGGGGTGAGCAGCGTCGTCTTCATCATGTGGAGAAGGCACCATGGCCTTCAGTGACGCACCGGGTCAAAGGGCACCACAAAACGCGATTTATTAGTGTTCATTGTTTAACACGTTATTTTTTTCTGTGATTAATTAATTGAAATTAACATCTGACATCTCAGAGGGAAATACTGCACTCCACTACGTTTCTTGTGATAGAAACACTTTATACATATTATATGCTTATATTATCACATCAAATTATGAAAGGAGCAATGTTGCATAATAAGTACTTTTACTTATGTAACATTTTGAATTTGGGACTTAAACTTGAAACAGAGTATTTTTAGACTGTAGCTGGGCCGTTTTGCCGGCAAGCTGCGAGCGTTTAGACACAGAGTTGGATTGGCGAGTTGATCCGAGGTTCCCAATGTTCCGCCTCGTAGGGTAGTCATATTGGCAGAACAGTTTTGGTTTAAAAAGAGCGAGGCGGCTTTCCACCTCGGGAGGGGCTGTTGATGACTTGTGGGAGGGGCTGTTGATGACGCCGCACGTTCGACCCACTGGCATGGACTTCAAACCAGGAAACAGCTGATAGCAGGAATGAGTATCTAGCAGCACTAAGGAGACGCAAAGCAGAAGATGAGCAACTGGGGAGATAAAGAATTGCGCGCCCTCCTTGCCCTCGCTAACGAGGAGGCCATTAAACGTCAGATGACGGGAACGTGAAGGACAGGCCAATGTACGAGACAATCGCTGAAGGACTGACCAGCCGCGGCTTTCCTCGGTACGTCACCGTTTACGTCACATGCTGAGCTACACGTTTTGTTACTAGCTCACGCCCCCCATTGCCTCAAAAAAGGCACATTCTGTATAAACAAAAGTAGGCAGGCGGCAATTTGCCGCACTCCCCGATTTAGTTTTTATACTGCCAATGCTGAAAGAAGACAGATTGGGCTATCCTGCAAACTTGAACAATTCCTATTTAAAAAGGGCTTGTAATATTTCTACTTTTACTTACAGTGAAGGATCAGAGTACTCTGCATTTTATTCATAAAATCAAAAATAATTTATTTGATTAGTGCAATCTGGCTCACAAAGAGACTGAATTATATTATTGTGACATCTCTCCAAACATTTGTCCTCCACATCAGCAGTTATATCTGATAACTATCAGACTTATGCAGCCTTTAATAAACTCATTACAGGTTCTGTTTAAAGTATTTTTTGCTCTGTTTTGCTCTTTAACGTAATAAAATGATCAGTCAGATCAGGTCACACCCTGACGCCAAAACATTGCTACAATCAGGATAACTGGAGCTGCAGTCAGGCGTTTAAACAGCTGCCTAATTATTTCTCACATTATGTGAGAGCTGAGCGTCATGAGTTACTGCCGTCCCCTCGACGTGATGCTGTTAGTGAGCGAGGAAAACATTTCCCCATCCTCTCATCTCTGTCTCAAGTCTTTGTTGAGGAACAGATGTGAGTGAGGAGAGCAGGAAGCCACGTTTAAACCCCCCTCTGTAAATCCAAACTGCACAAACAAGAATTTAAGGCAAGACGCTCCGGGCTGAAAACATAGCTGGTCAAGTTTGAGATCTTTGGCTATTTTGCCTCTAAAAGACGTTTAGACCAGTGGAAACCTCCAAAATACACTTATAGGTGTTCATTTAAATCCACCACAAAAGTTCAATTTATGCAACACACTCGAGGCAAACGCCGCACTGACATCACAGAGGGGAGGAGTATCACAGGGTATTACAGATATTTCCATAGGTATACATGGACTCCCAGCTGACTCGTCTCTGCACACATACGTAAGTGGAAACAACGTGTAAGGGCCCATTTATGCTCAACGTTAGATATGGAGACGGACGGAGGCTTCTGTCCACACTCGTTCATTTTGTCCGTATTTGTGCACGTTTTCTGAGAGCTTACAGATACAGATAAAGTGGAGCAGTGCCAGCGGAGATCGTGGTAGAAAATACACCCGTAGGAGACAACAAAGAAATGTAAATAATGGCGGAATATAACGAATTGGTAATATAGTGAAAAGAATTCTCCCTCCACATGTTGGGGTGTGTTTAATGGCTGCACAATGCTGCCTCTGTTTAAAGGTACAATATTACAACGTCCTCCACTGTCACCTTGTTTGTCGTTGCGTGAAACTTTTGACTCCGCCCTGTAGTGCCATCTATTGGCTGTATCTGTGCCATCATAAGGGACACATGGAGGTATGTGGGCGGTGACGTTTACACTGTTTTAAATGACGCATCTATTTTTGTACGTACAGAGAACATAAATGAGCCTTTAACTGGAGACACGTTGGGTGGATTGGGTAACATTTTTAACTAGTAGATCACAGTGAAACAGTGAGACAATTAGTTTAATAATGTTAGATTTTTTTCAGAAATTTTATTCATAAAATGCAAATGAGGAATTAATTAATGCAATATGTCCTGATGTGCATACATTTCCAGAATAACACTGTTGTGTTTATGTTTTAAACGGATGTATCTATTGTCATATGTAAAGGGAGAATAAATGAGCCTTAAGCTTTCAGAAAATGTGCAAAAATATGGACAAAAAGAACGCGAACAGAAGTGCGCACAGAAGGCTTTCCGTCTCTGAAGATAAATGTACCCTTACAGAACAAACTTTAATGCCGTAATAAAATTTCATCTGCAAGTCACAAGTTATGAATATCTCCTTTTCAAATTCAAATCTCTGCATAATATTTACTCCTGTTAAAAAACAATATCAAGATTTACTGATGCCGATAGTAAAAGGACATTTCACAATACAAAGCTTGATTCATTTCAGATATACAGGAATTTATTTTTGAGCAAACTCAGAGGAAAGAAGCTAAAACTACGTTTTAAAAACTGACTTTTTTTCAGGATAAAGTTCGGCCACAGAGTTTGGTGTTTGTCACTCTTATTGTGAAGTCTCTCGGTGTCACAGCAGTTAATCATCTTGTTTTTGTCTGAGCAAGCCGAGGGGGTGAGGACAGTGTGATTTAAATTTTAAAAAGAGCTTCAGTTTCATGCTCGCTGTTGAATCACTCACTGACGTTCCTCCTCCAGATGAATTTATTCAAATCCAATTACACCCTCTGCAGCTTTTTGCTCCGTTAATTTCTGTTTGTGTTTTGTTTTTTTTTCTTCTCAGCTGCTGATTTTCTCTTTCATTCAGTGTGTTCATAATTCCCATGAATATATGCTCGACTTAATGGAGCATTGAGAATTAATTTGGACTCTGAGGGCTCCTTAGGTAAGCTTTTCTACAGCGCAGGCACAACAGTGTATCTGCTGCATAATAGGCTTGTTTCCAGGATCTAAATGAGCTTTATGAGCAGGCAGAGAAAAAGAAAAGGGAAAGTCGGTAAACAGAGAGCGTGGGGGAATTGAATCCAGTCGGCAGTTTGTGCTCATTAAAGTTTTTCACACTGAGATGATCAATGAGGAAGAGACGGCAGCAGACGCCGCCTCCTGAAACCAGTTCTGTAAAGGGGACTTTAACTGTAAGTCCCAGTACAGATGTTAACGTTCCAGTGCGTGTGACATTAACAGAGACATGATGAAGCATTAACCTGGGTAAATACAGAGAGAACAAACGGCTCTGTTATTTAACTTGATGAACCTCGAGTCTCTGCAGTTCAGACCGTAATACAAACTGAACCTGCTCCATCTGTCTACTCAGACTTTTGAATTTCAACGAGCAGCTGCTGCTCTTTGTGATTTTCTTCTTTCTGCAGCAGCACTGATGATCTGGAGAAGCAGCTGCTGAATACACACTGCTGAGTTTCTGCTTCAGACTCTCAGAGGGCAAACACTGTCGAAGAATACATCTGTTTATAATGTGACACCACCGTGGTTTGATTTGGTTTGATTTGGTTTGATTAGGGTGCAAAAACCAAGGAAACTATAAAAGAAGGAAAGGACATGACGTCAGTTAGTGGTGTGAGCACCGTAAATTAAACTGTAACCCATCATATCTTTGTTGTCTCAGCTTTGACTGAACAATCCGTCCACCACATTAAAAAACACACATCACATGATGTCGACTGACGTGTTTTATCTAAACCTGCATGTTCATCTTTCTCGTTATTGATCTCCAAACAGATCAAGGCTCCGACTGCTCTGACTGTAGCTGCGTATAATAATATAATAATAATAATAATAATCTTTATTTAGAAAGCGCTTTTCAAAACAGAGTTACCCAGTCTGTTGTAATTACATGTCAGTAATTAAGGTCCTGTTTACACGACAACGATTTCAACAGAAAACGGTAAACTTTAGTTGCGTTTCGGCTGATCGTTTACACGACAGCAGCATTTTGGGTGCCTGAAAATGGGTTCCAGAGTGCATCTTTTTTGGAAACAGCACCGTCTCCGTTGTCATGTAAACTTACAATATGCAGCTCCTCTGAAAACAAAGACTTTTCGCACATGCATGTTACGGTTCCAGTCACTAGGCGTGCTCGAGAAAGTCGACCATTACAACAAAAATGGCGGACTGTTTGTGCTGCGGTTGCCATTTTGTTTGTTTATATATCACCGCTCTGTAGAAGGAAGTGCGTGTTGTTTCATTACAAAGTCACTATGCCAACTACTACTGGCCTGGCATGTATACTACAGCAATTTTGGTAAAAACAAAAAACAAAAATGAGAAACAATTCCGTTTTCACTTTTGTGTAAACGTGACCTAAAACAGACAAAGGATGAAAACAACAGCTTCTAAAGAACTGATAAAAACACGTTGGTTTATTGAAACTGAGGAAATAAACTACAGATTGAATGAACTTAAAACTCAAGTAAAATCAGGATTGGCTCTGCGATAAAAGTATGTTGTAAGAAGGAACTTAAATGAGATCACTGACTCGGCCGACCTGATTTCCTCGGGCAGATTGTTCCAGAGCCTCGGGGCCCTGACAGCAAACACAACAAAAGTGTCGCACTTATCTTACAAGTGTACTCTTCTTCAACGTTTGCTTTACTTCCTGGATTTTTCCCACATGGAAATTCTGACCAATCAAGAGCAGCTTTCTCACACAAGGCATTTGATCTGGTCCGCTTGTAAATGCTGCCGTGAGAACACCAACCAACTCTAGGCAATTATACAACTTTGGAGCAACATGAGTCCCTGATTCAGACCAAAGGAGACAACCACAGGTCCTAAAACGAGCAAGATGGCTGCAGCTGATGTGGAACTTTCTGTTGAAGGACTGTGTCAGTATTACACCGACTGGACGCTTTGTTTTTGCTAAAAGAAGAACAATCAAGTGCACTTAAAGATTTTCTTGAGAGAAGAGATTTGATGTACTTTAGTTTTCTATTAATGGATAAAAGACAGTTGGATAATTTCAAACAGGAAATTTGAGAAAGGTTTTCGGTTGTGTTACTGTACATTCTTTTTGCTGTCTTTCGTTCGGCCTCCGTTGAAGTCGGTCTGCACTGATTTGTTTTCATATTTCGAGTGCTCCGCTCTCCCTAATGTCATTAAATAGAAAACTTTTTCTGGCTCCATCGAGAGCAAATGGAGGCAGGGACTCTTTTACACTTCCAGTTGTTTTTGGGTGAACTCTTCCCTCAAAGCTACAGTAACCCAAAGAGTAATAGTGTCCTTTGTGGCATCACTGAAGTGCCCCTTTAATCCTGATAACTGAGCGTAGCTGCATGAGAGACATTCCTGCTTCCTATCAAAGGACTGAAGGTTCAAACTGGAATACAAACAGACAGAAATAATGACTGTGTGTTCTGAAATAAAAACTCTGTGTGACTCTTTGACTCAGCATGTGTGTTTAATTCAGTGTTTGTACTCCAAACCGTCCTCCTCATTTTACATTTTAAAGTTTTAGAGGATTACTAACTCTGCTGCTCTCCTGCAGAGACTCTTACCGACGGATATATTCGACATTACAGAGACCTCTGATAACGAGCTGCACAAGCTCTAGCCACCAGCTCTAACTACCTAAAAACCATCACACAGGATCATTACTGCCGCCGAGGAGGGAAGCTGAAGCTGTTTGGTTTGATTTTATTCTGGAGTTTCAGCCTGGATCACCGAGCAGTTTTACATTGATTCTGTTAATGAGGCTCCGATAGTCGACCGGACCAAAACAAAGCTTCATGTTGATCTGAGGGCTGTAGCACGGCGCAGGATTTGGAGTTAGCGAGGTAACTTCAGGGTTAACTCTGGCTTTTCTGTACTACAAAGCTGGTTCTCTTTTTACTGGGGTAAATCATCATGGTAACTGATGCTGAACAGCTCACCTGCTCTGAAGCAAGTTAACTTCAGAGTATCAGATCACAGCCTGTCAACACCCCGACCTCTGACCAATCAGATCCTTGAGGAAAAAAGTATTCATGAACGAAATTCTGGAGTCTCAGGTAAAAAAGATGAACCTCTATATTGTTATAGGTCAGTAGAATCATTTCATCGTTCCAAGGCTCTATTTCCACTGGTTTTAAAACAGAGTTTCTAACAAATGGAGAGATCGTTTACACACTAAACACATGATTTTAGCAGGATTTAAACTTATGCAGAGTTTACTTTAATCCGCAATGACAGTGCTGCGACTTTTACTCTCTGATTACTGCAGCTCAAAATAACATGAGACACCTGTGTGATGAGAACTAGGATAAAACAGATAATATTTTATTAGTAAAATAATCCACACACTGTTAATTGGCTCCTGTTATTATAAATGACACATTTTGGTCAGACTGACCTCATCAGTCATTAACCACTTCCAGTCCTCACATTCACACCAACGAGCAATTTAGAGTCACCAATTAACCTGCATGTCTTTGGACTGTGGGAGGAAGCTGGAGCACCCCAAGGAAACCCACGCTGACAGAAGGGCTCCCCCACCCTGGTTTTCAAACCTGTGAGGTGACAGTGCTAACCACTGCATCACAGTGATTGGTCATATGAACACACCGTAAAGACTACAGCCTACTGCCAACCAGGACATACGTTCAGGAAATAACTCCCCATCGCAGCAGGTGACCCAAGTCTGAATTCGTCATTCAAAAAGGGAAACCAAAGACCATCAGGATGGATTCAAGGTGCTAGTTAGCCAGTTAGCATATTAACAACACAACCTGATGCTAAAAAAACTAAGAACATATTTTCAGAACATGAAACAATTATGAGGTAAAGAGCTCAAAAGCTCAAAAATAGTCTTACCTCATGAAACAAATTGCCTTCATTCCCACGCCCTCTGGACTTCAGTCGTTTGTTTACTTTCCTCACCATCATTTCTCTCCTCGTGCGCTGACCTGATCTGCCAATCAGAGTGATTTCACTCACAGAGGAGCCTCTGAAGTTGTCGAAATCCGGCACTTGGGCAGTGACTTGCAGCATCAGAAACCAACGAATAAGGGCGTCCTTTAACGTCAGCATGTTACGCGGCTGGTTGCTGTTATAGTTTAATCAGGGGGAAACACAGTGGGACAAGGACGAAAGTTAAGCCAGGGAGAGTCCTAGTGGGGCGGGTGGGAGGGGTGAAGGATGGGTCCAATAAACACGGACTTTCACCCAAGAAAGCGGTGTTCACGTCCTGTAACATATTAAAGCCAAACACTGGTCTTTTTTCCTAAACCCAACAAGGTGTCTTCGTTGTTAAAGGAAAAAAAAACGTAAATTCACAGTGTTTTACCGAGTGCTTTTATTTTGAAAGAGACTGTATGTAAATGTTAAATTTCCTGTGAAAACAGAAGTGTATTTTGAAAGAAAGCAACAAGGACCGACTTGTGCCAACGGTGCTCGACACACTGCCAAAACTAGGGCGACAGACACTCACCAATGGCCGACCATCAGCGTCTTGTGTCAGGGGCTTTCGTGGAGCTGGATAATGAAAAGATAATCTGGGTATGTTGATTTTACTTTGAAGCACACAGCTCTGGCTCTGTAAATTAGAAACAAAGTGGCCCAGACCAAGCCATACATCACTACTCCAGCCAATCAGCAACCAGGGTCATGCCTGCTCGTGCACAGGACAGGAGATGTGCACTAAGAAAGGCAGAGTAAGCATGAGGGACGGCAAATCTGCTACAAGCTAACGGGTTAAACTGCATATTACCAACAATCTGTCTCCAGAATCACTGACTCCACGTTTAAATAAAGGATCGGAATATTTCCTCCACTACTGGCAAAAAATAAATAAATAAATATCCAGAAGGGTTCAAGCTGCCGAGGGGCAAAAAGTCTGGTGGGCGAGCAGGCAAAGTCAAACAGGCAGAACAGATGGCAGGAAGGCGGAAGCACAATAGACAATCTGGCAAAGAGTGGGACGGGACTGGGCTGGTGTATTTATACTGCAGGGCTGATGGGGAAAGTGGGAACAGGTGCGCAGGTGGGCGGGGGATGATTCAGGTGATGATGGGGGATGGAGAGAGGGAGGGGAGGGATGTGAAATGAGAGGAGGAGGTTAGTGTGTGGCAGAAAAACAAAGCAGGCGTTCGCTAATTATCAGCTCACTCATTCTGTGAGGTGTTACACAGACTGTTGGGCCTTTTAGAGCTTAATTAGTTACTGATTAATCAGCTGGCAGAAAGTGAATCACCAACTATTTTGAATATTGATTTATTGTTTAAGTTTTTATTCTTTTGAGTCAATGTTTTTATAAATTGCTGATCTTATCTGTTCATGTACTAATAATAAAAAAAAAGACGTTTGAAGACTGGTGGACATTTTTCTGTCTGACATTTTATTGAATAAACAATCCATTTATTAAAAATACTGATAAGTGGATTAATTGATCTAATTTTATGAAGATGATCATTTGTTGCAGCTCCACTTTAATTTTTAATTTATAAGTTTTATCCATCATTGTTAAATGTCAAATCTTTGCAACACATTGTAGTTCATTTGCAATGTGTGTGTGTGTGTGTGTTTATGGTGTGAGAGAGAGTCAGGTGTGAGAGAGAGTCAGGTACAATCCTCTCTCCATCATTTGTCTCTTATCTTTCTGGATTCTTCCAGTAAAAAACAGCGGACCTGTGCAGGAGCTCAGCCCGCCTCCTGAGCGCCACAGCCCGGCCACACAGCGCGGCCCGGCCCGGCCCCGTCCAAATCCCGGTACTCGTGTTGTTGCTTTTGCTGCTGCTCCTGCTGTGTTATCTGTTCTCCATCTCCCGCCTTTTACCGGTTTGTCAGCCGCTGCTGCACACGCACACGGGATGACAGGTGCTCAAAACACGCACGAATGCGCGCACACGTGTAGATTTTAACCCTGTCTGTCCATAGAGCACCAAAATCATCTGAATTAAAAGAAATGGATCTTAACAAATTTACTGTGACCTGTTGTAGCATTCTGGACACTCAGTTTGACCTCACACACACACACACACACACACACACACACACACACACACACACACACACACACACGCACCAAGTCTGTGACCGGACTACAGAGCCGTACCTTCTCTCAGGATCTGGTTGTGGAGGAGCAGGAGGAGCAGGAAGCAGACCGCAGCGGCAGTCAGAGCCCAGGCCAGCCGGAGGAGCTGCATGAGGGAGAGCCGCGAGCCGCACGAGCAGCCAAAAAGTCCAAACTGTGATTATCCGCAGGCTGGTGCCTCCTCACTGCGCCACATCCATCCCGGTCCGACCCAGAGCAGGACGGAGACCAGAGACGGGTGGCATCTCCGGGATATGAAACCACGCACGAGCCTGAAGTGACAAATCCACAGTGGAGGAGATTTTTTTAAGCACCAGTGAGGTTTCTGTTTTCCCTCCCCGGACCCTCCGGGTGAAACTGCCGAGGTCCTCGCCGCGCTCCCCGGCGCGTCACGGTGCGCAGCGGCGGCCGGCGGCAGCAGCAGATGCCCGGGGGGATCCCCTCCACCACAGCATGTTCATCAAAACACGAAATCTGCTCCTTAGGTGAAGTTTTCCAGTTTTCCGCCTCCAACTTACAGCTCTCTGCGCTTCGCATCCACCGGGAGTCTCCGTCCGCTCGTCCGCGTAAATCCTCCCAGAAGTGGAAAAACCGACACCGGGCCCGGATGGAGCTGCTCAGCGGGCATGGTGCACGTTTCCCCGCCGGGTATGTCGCCCCGCGGACCGGCTAGTCGATGCCCGGCTGTCCGGTGGTGAAGGAAGAGGAGGAAGAGGAGGAGGAGGAGGAGGAGGAGGAGGAGGAGGAGGAGATGCAGCTGCTGCCTCCAGGTCTGAAGATCCGCCGCGATCTGCAGCGTCCACACCGACTCTCTCTCCCTCTCTGTCTAATCACGGACTGACGTCACAGCGGTTACAATAACGCGTGTCAAATCCATCCACCGGCTGAACACCGGGACCGATGCGGTGCAGCAGGGGCGGAAAAGAAGAATCTGAGGGTCACTGAGAGAGACACCCTGTGTGTGTGTTTGTGTGTGTGTGTGTGTGTGTGTGTGTGTGTGTGTGTGTGTGTGTGTGTGTGAGAGAGAGAGAGAGAGAGAGAGAGAGAGAGATCTTTCCATGTGGGTTTAATGAGCTTAAATGAATTGTTCATTAACATATTATTTTCTAAATAAGCATAAGTTTTGTGTTGCCAGGTTGTGAATAAAAATAGGATTGTTTTTTTTCTTATTGACTTATTAACTGCAGCTTGATGGCTATTTGGGATCATTAGGACCTGATAAGTATAAAACATTACCATCAATAATAAAGTCCCAATGTCCTTAAAGCAAAAGATAATGAAGCCCCAGTGTCCTCAGATGAGACAGCAGTTAAGGTGGAATGTTAAATTGTAATGTTACTCAATGCACAGATCTCGACATGAACCAATCAAACACCTTAAATTTCACTGTGACAACTTTGACCATCACTTTAGTTTTTATATGACAGACACTTTTAGTAATGAGTGGATCTGCAAGTGTTTATATGTCTTAATTTCGGCCAGGTTATGTGAACTGCAGATATTCTAATCCTAATCTAAAAAGGGTTGCGTAGCCTGTTGTATTTTGTTCTGAAAATGTGGGCGGGCAGCCTCGTTCTGTGGACGATAAACCAGGTGCAGACTTCCATCTGTGTCACTGCTGATGAGGAAATACAGCGAGTGCTGGACGGAGCAGTGAGTGACAACAACCCCGCTCACATTTAAGAGTACTGCTTGTGGTGGAAACTCTAAACAGTCCGAGGGTCTAGGTACCATGTCTGAAGAGTAACTGTTGGTTCCAAAGGTACTGTACTGAAAGTGTTGGTGGAAACAGGGCTTTTGTGGCCCATGAACTAAAACCAGTTTGACACCTCTGCCATAAACCAATATTAGATTCAAGTGTTCATAATTACAGTATGATTGAGGAACTTTTACATTAACACATCCATATCCTAAAAGTGTAATAAAAACAAACACAGACACAGGATTGTTGCATCAGTGATACAAATGCAAATATTTTTGTTGCTTCAGCAAATACAGAAATACAAACACTGGCCTCTCTGCACATCCCTGGTGTGTTTTGTTCTTATCTCAAAGGCACAAGTTTGAAAAACATCCTCAGGAGCTCTGTGTAAATACACAAACCAGCTTTATGTCACTTTTATTAACTTGCACTAATCCAGCCTCCGTCGCCCTGCTGCTTCCTCCATTATGACCTGAACACGTCTGGATTTAAAGCAGGAGTGTTTTGTCAGATTTAATCCTCCTTTAAAGAAAAAAATGTTTGTGTAAACAGTCTGTTGTTGTTGAAGGAAACTGTTTGTGAGCAGCCGTGACAACATGAATTATTTCAGTAATACAACAGTCAACAAGTATTTTTTTGCGTTTTCCCTGAACTGAAGACATTACTGTGAAGCAGCTCTGCAATCTGCTGCTCTTTACATTCTGCTCTCATTACTGTGTTTGTTTTTCCCAAAAAGGAATAAATTATTCAGAGTTTCTATAGAAACTGAAGCCGCATAGTCTGCAATGATACAGAAATGTACTTTTAATAACGCTCATAATGTATCTTATCTCATAATGTCATATTATATATCTGCACTTTCAAAACATGTTCACATCCATTTATATAATAGAATATATATATATATAAATAAACTAGAGTGGAAAACTGATAATTGTGCAATGGTATATATCAAATGATAAATGTAAATATAAAGATATGTAATAGTAATAATAGAGACTGAATAATATATTTCCTTCTTCTGTCTTTAAATTCTTAATTTAATATATTTTACATTTCATAAATGTATTATTGGGTAAATTAACTTAAAGTAAGAATTAAAAAATGTAATGTTTAACATTATGTTGTTTTTACTTTTAATTCATTTATTTTTACTTCATATTTTTATCAATTAAATGTTGTTAATCAGCTGCTTGTTTCCTGCTGAGCGATGAGGCGTTCAGGGTCAGACCTCTATGTCTCCCTCTCCTCTCTCCATCACGGTGTGTTTACTTGTGCTCTGACTCATTAATGCTCTGCTGTCTCTCACACAAACAAAGGTCACCTGGCTGCCTCCTCACCTGTCAATCAACCTGCTGAGAGGACATGTGTTGAAACTGGGAGCGTATGGAGAGGGTGATACTGCCTCTGTGTGTGCGTGTGTGTGTGTGTGTGTGTGTGTGTGTGTGTACTTTTGTCCTTCTCTCCTTGTGAGGACCAAGGTTTAGTCACTCAAAGTGAGGACACTTTTGCTGAATTAGGACATTGCTAAAAATTAGGGATATTTTGGTCAGAGTAAAATTCAACAAAGATTTTTGCTCACAAAACAAAGGAAGAGTTTGGGAAACGTGATGTTTTGTTAGGCGCAGCTGTGGGTCAGGTGGTAGAGTAGCTCGTCCACCATATGGAGGATTGACCCCTCTCCTGCCCACCCTATAGGGACTTTCCTTGTCCTTATATTACTTAGACATGGGCGGCATTTCAAACTGATGCCATCCAGCTACATTATGAACCTACTCCCAGTGGCATACAGTATCATGCCACTGTTATCTGACGCTGAAATCACAAAACAGCAATATTTGACAACTTGGGAATGACAGCGGAAATACACTGATGACTTATGTACGGGACATCAAAAGGTCACAAAACACAGTGACTATTTACAGGCTAATACCTTGTACACACTATAAGAGAATTAAGCCAGTTTTTTGGCCCAATTCCTCCGACCCGACAACACATAAGAAAACCCAGAATTTGTGAAAGTTCTAAAGATCATCTTGCCAGATTTTCCTGCAGTGTGAGTTGTGTTTAGAGTGTTCTTACATCCTTGTCTATGTTTAATCTTAATGATTTGATAAGCTGTTGTGAGGGGGGACACTGAGGACAACCAAGGATCACCAGCAGTCTCTCAGATATATGTATAACTTTCAGGGTAACTGGGGAATGGACACATAATTTTTATACATCCAAAGAACCAGACCAGGCCTCTAATTGAGACAGGCATTTATTTGTCAAAATGTTTAGCCATACCAGGCTAGTAAAAGAGACTGGGTGTTTAACTGGGACCAGCCTTTTAATTTAAGTTTTACGGTACTTTTACCTAAGTAACATTTTAAACCAGAACTGGTGACAGATTATTTTTTACAATATGTTATTCGTACTTTTACTCAATCAAAGGATCTGAGACCGTCCTCCATCATTGGTTATATATAATATATTGTATACCTGTTTAGCAGAACGATGGTCTGTATGAACATTAGAGCTTTCTGGAAACATTTATTCATCAAATTATTTTTCATGTGTTGGGCACACAAACATTTTCCTCCTCCATGTTCAGTGTTGAGAGATGAGCGATGGGAGATGAAACGGTTGGTTGTTGATGGAGACGTTTGACAGCAGAAGCAACAGAGTGTCTCTCCTATCTGAATGAATCCATCCAGCCGATTGATTGTTCAGGTTACATTGAGACTCTTATCAAAGCTCTCAGCAGCCTTCGTTTGTCAGGTAGACTCCATCACAGCTGCCCTCCTGCTCTGACGGGGATCTGTCTCCGTCAGGTCACGCTCTCCGGGCCTCTGGCGGCGGCGATTATTACTGATGTTTTCCTGCCATCGATTAGCTTTCCTCGGAGCCGTCAGTCAGCGGTCGGAGGCGACGTATGAGACGAGTCTGTAGAGAGAGATCAACACAAACGCTGTCAGGACTGGTGTGGTGTCTGTAACAGGAAATGAAACCTGTCTGTTTGAGAGGGTCTGAAATTAACACCTGACACATAACTGAGACCCAGTGGTGGAGAGTAAGTACTGTGCATTGCTGTAGATTAAACTACCCAACAGGATATAAAGGAGTTGAAATGAGCACAAGCTGAAACATCTACAGCAGTAAAATGACACATACACATGAATGCAGCAGGAATATGAATCCATAAAACATCAGATAGAATAAAAGACTGACAGGTAACTTTTTACTTCTATACTTTAAGTACATTTTGCTGATAACACCCAGAGCAGTGGTTCTCAAATGGTGTGCTGCAGCAGTGTGTTGTGATGCAAATCCAGGTTTGCTGTGGGATTTTGTGATAACTACACATTATTATTATTGCGATATTCAACTTGGCCTATGAGATATGAATGAATTTTTAATCGACTGCATCCGTATGTTTGCTTGGGAACCTATTTGTCACAGTTTGTACGTGGGAATTATAAGTGTGTGACACATCAAAAGCCCTGATTGGCAGCCAGTGTGAGAGATGATAACATTTAAAGGAGAGAGCAGAGAGTGGGACAATGGCTCACTTTACTGTACGGAACAAATTACAACAAAGCACCAGTGACGACGACCTACCACCGAAAGAAGAGAGAAACAAAACTACAGACAGTATCACGAAAGTTATCTCTTAAAGTTATGTCTTATTATTTCTTATTTTTTTATTGTCTTTTGTCATGATAGATGGTTGGCTGTTGTACACAGATATCAATACAGTGTGCCAACTCAACCAGGACAAAATTGAGGTCTCAGTTATTGGTCCTGACGCTCAAAGAGAGAAACTCAACACAAAACTGCATGAACCAGCACTAAAACCCCGTCAACAGGAAAAAAACCTTCAAGTTATCTTTGATTCAAATCTTTATTCTGAACCACGTATTAGAAGTATAACCAAAACTGGATATTATCATCTTGAGGACATTTCCAGAGTGCTACCATTTCTCTCTCAAGCAGAGCTGATTAGTGTAATGCTCTACTTTCTCTTCTTCCTAAGAAAATCATCGCTCAGTCACAGTTATTACTAAACTCAGCTGCACGTTCGTTGGCAAAGACCAGAAAGAGAGCGCACGTTACACCAAATATAAGGTCTCTGCATTGGCTTCCTGTGTGCTTCAGAATTGATTTTAAGATCCTTTTATTGGTTTATAAAGCTCTTAATAGTCTTAGTCCTACCTGTTCATCAGATTTGCTCTTATCGCATGAAACCTCTAGATCCCTCAGGTCTTCTGGTCGTGGCCTTTTGTTTTATTGTTTTTATTGTGTGATGCACTTTGTGTTGCATTTTGTTTGTATGAAAAGTGATATATAGATAAAGTTTGACTGATTGATTGAGATTTTGGTTTGCCCTTTGGTGTGCCCCGGCACATAAAGTTTGAAAACCACTGACTTAGAACTTTTTTTTCTCACGTCTCTATAGTGAACGGAGAATCCAAACAAGATGAGCATTGTTGATGAATTGCAGTAAAAGAGAACCACGTTTAACAACAGCAAACCTATATCAAAAAATCCGTTTTTAAATTCTCACACAACTTGTGCAGTATAATTCAAGTGTCATTTATCCAGTCATATCACTCAGTTCTTCCCAAACACATGCACACCTGCAAAATAGTTACAATATAAAACACCTCTATCTACCAGTAGTGCACACTGAGCATACACAAGACTGTTTGTACTGATGCGTTTTAAATCATAATGTTTTAGCGAAATGTACCTGTTTGAGAAGTACTGAGTACACAGCTGCATATATGAGACGTGGATTATACTGCATGAGGTGTGTGGGAGTTAATAAATGGAGCTTTTTATCCAGTTTTGCTGTTGTTGAACCTGTTTACTTATTTATGAAGAAGGTTTGCTTTTTTTGGATTCTCCGTGCACTGAGGAGGTAGGTGACAGAAACAAAGTTTTCTTCATGAGTTGGACTCAACATGCAGTGAGTATTGATATAAAAAAAAATTAAGGTCATTTTGTGGGTCCTAAACAGTCCTTAACTCACAGGGTTGTTCTTTCATTTCAAATGAGCAGAGCTGTGCTCACAAACTGCAGATATATATTTAGCTCCACTCATACATTTAATAGCTTCATCTCTATGGTGTGTGAAGAGCAACAATTTGGCCAAAACAGCACCTCAAACAGATTCCGTTCACAAACAACCAGAGTGGAGACTCTCAAAACTGGAAATCTCGCACACCTCTCACAGTTAAAACTAACTTTAGAGCAAACAAACATGGCGGACAATTGACAGGAAGAAGTAGCTGTTAGTTTTTGCACAACATTTTAAAGAAAATTCAAGAAGAAAAAAGAAACTAATATGAGGTCATGGAGACAGTGTGAACATGAACTGTACATGTAAATTCTGAGTTGAATCCCATTTCATATTAAATTAAAACCCACAGGGGGACTGCTGGTGATTCTTGGTAGTCCTCAGTGTTCCCTCCTCACAACAGGATATCTGATCGTTAAGACTGGACATGTTTAATATTCGCAATTTGAAATCACTGTGACTGGGATGTAAAAAACACTCTACACATACCTCACACTACAGAAAAATCTGGTAAGATGATCTTTCGAACTTTCAAACAATCAGGGTTTTCCTGAGTGCTGTTGGGACGGAGGAATTGGGCCCAAAAACCAGCCTAATTCTCTTATGTTGTGTACACAACAAACGGGATGCAAATTTTTGCTTCATGTTACTCACACAAGTTTGAACGCTTGGATATTTTGTGTCAACTCACTTTATACACGTGAAAAACTTGCATAATACGTGTGTGAAATTGTTAAATCGATGTATGAACTGAAGCTTTCACTGAAGTTCACGTTTTTCAACTCTCGTGAATAAGTGTATGACGTGAAATTGCGTTACTTGCTTAATTGGCACTGCTTCATTCGCATATTTTGCGTTGTGTCCATCGTGCTGCCTGACGGGAATTTGCGTCTTATCGTGTCTTCACATTGCCTTTGCATCTAATTCACTTGTGTGAATTATTTATTTGAGCCTGGTGTGAAAATAGTAGATAGTTCATCAGTGTATTGCCAGCCAGTTCTCATTCCGAAGTTGTCAAAAATTGCCATTTTGTCAGTGATTTCAGCACCAGACAGCGACGCAAAAAGGCACTTCTTGCAGCGACATAGACTTATAATGCAGCTGGATGGCATCTGTTTGAAATGCTACACATAAAAACGTGATAAAAGGACATGGAAAGTCCCTTTAGGGCGAGTAGGAGGGGTTGCATGGGTCCGACATACCTTGGACTCTAACCCAGGAGCCTGGTGCTCGCTTCCTGAGTGAATGTTCAGCCAAACCATGATGTTTTTTTTCTCAACCTAACCACATACTTTTGTTTCACAAGGACATTAACATAAATTCAAGGTGTTTAACCGATGTTGGGTATTTATTTTAAAAAAGACTGTATGTGTCTAACAAGCAGAAACTGAACATGTCCTTTAAAAACAGAGGAGTATTTTCAAAAGACACAATCCATGTGACAAGTGTAAATTGTCACGGCTTCCCAGAATCTCAACAACAGATGAAGGAAGGTACCTAGCCTGTATTATGTAGATGTAAAAGTAGGGATGGGTACCACATTCTGTAAGTTTATAGGTACCGACCAAATTCCATTGGTACTACCAAGTACCGATTCACGTAAAATCAAACGGTACCATGTTTCGGTACCTAAACGCATCCTTGTGACTGTGAGGGAGTGGAAGAGTAGGCTATTTTCCATGCCGGACATGAACACAGCATTGCACGGACAAGAGCGTAATGACGTCAGTAGCTGCAGGTTCAGTCAACAAAGTAAGCATGGCTAATAGAGAGCACTCGAAAGTACTTTTCAAAATGCGATGCAGATTACGATCGCTGCAATATTTGTGACGCCAAGTGCAAGATCAGTGGCGGGCATACTTCTAATCTGAGGAAGCACCTGGTTAAGCACAAGATTTTTCTCAAGGCTGAAGAGTGCACAATTTTTGACAGCCTCAGATCTACGGCTACAACTCCTGCATTCAGCACCGTTAGCACGCCTGCATCCGTTAGCGACTCGTTGTCTGCAGCCAGCAACATGGGAGAAGAAATGGCCTTAACATTTGGTGATGGCAACAGCGACAATGACAATGCAAGGAGGCATCATCATCTTCGTCTGCTCCAGGTAAACAAGCCTAGTGTTTAAGATGACGTTAGTTTATTACCACATAAACACACACAAAAGTACCGAAAATTGGTACCGTTGAGTACCAGTACCAATTCCCAGGTACCGGGCATCGGTACCGTATCGGTTCAAATGTGAAAGGTACCCATCCCTATGTAAAAGTTCACTGACAAAACATTGATATTAACTGAGTTGAGATGAGAACGTATTGCTCCTCAGAAGCCAACTTCCTGCGCTCAGATGTTGGTGCATCCTTTAAGATTTTGAAGTCTCAGTAGGGTTAAAGAAATCTGACAGCAAAACCCTCCCCGCAATTCAATTCATTTTACAAAAAAATTGAAACTGAAATTTGCTTTAAAATTGTTTTAAAAGCAACCCTTAGAAAAGTTCACACCTCTGCGCACCTTATGGTCGGTTTGCAGAACAAACTCTGCTTTTTGCAGAACGAACAATGAGGTAGGTTTTACTTTGCACGAACGCAGAGAAGTGTGTCGTCACTCTTATGTGAAGAACAAAGTGTTAGCCCCATTAAAAAGCCTTCGGGGGGGTGTTTGTGTTTATTTCATGGAAATCAGCTCCATGTGTGCTGCGCCTCCAAAACTCCTCCAGACTGTGTTATAGTGATTTTCAGCAGGCGTGAAGGAAGCAGAGGAAACACTTCAGTCAGCATGAAACAAATGCAAATTCACACACACACACACACACACACACACACACACACACACACACACACAATCAACGAGAGAGACGCAGCTGGCTTTAAAACGAGGAGCGATTCTTCTGATTCCTTTTAGATGGAGACTCTTCTTCTCTAATTCAAAGCGGAGGATCAATTTCTCTGTTTGTTTCTTTAGTGTTTGACTTTTATTTTGTTCCTCCAGGAGCCAAATTAACTCAGCGGCAGCAACAGATTCACTGCTTATTTGGTGATGAGCAGAAAGTGTGCGGAGAGATCGTACCTGCTACTAATGAGAGTTTTCAATTCTACAAAACACACACACACATTTTTATTTCTATACGACTGAGACACCTCATTCAAAACATCCTCCGGGGTTTAAGGTGCTGATGAGTAACAATATCGCCAGTTAGAGTCCGGCCGCAGGCTTTTGTTGCATGTTTTACCCCATTTTCATGTTCAGCGTTGGCTCGTTCTGATGATTAGTTTTGTTATTTTGTCAGAGAAGGATAAAGTCTGAATCATTAGCCCCTTTTCACATGTTCCCTTCAAGGTGGAGATTTCACGCCTTTATTCTGCCTCGCCGGTCTGTATAATAGGTGCAATTGCAAAATGGCGGGACAGAGTTGCCTTGACTTTACGGCGTCAATGGAGGTAGTGACAGTGCTGAAACAAGGTCTGTATGAAAGGGACAGCTGACAGGACGGGATCATGGGCAGCACAGGTGTGATGTTTTGATGACGTGTTATGTGTGCGACCCACAGCAGGAGATTGAAAGAGAAGCTGTTAGCAGTTAGCAGCTAACTCAAAAAAGAGGAACAGCAGCTGAAAACGTCTGCCAGCTGGGGAAACAGTGAGGTCCAGGAGCTCCTTACCCTCCGAATAGAGGACGAGATCAGCCGCCATATAACAGGAACAGTAAATGACTGTTATCAACATGTTAAGGCCATTGTAATTGTTTATGAAGCAGTACCTGTTATGTGTCACACTAGAGGCTGACACTGTTGTGTTACGTCACGGCCGACAAGCCTCTTTTGGTTCTGCTGGCATGCTGTCTAAAATCAAACATTGGAGCAGAACGATGCAGCAGTTTGGTTCTGTGTAAAAATACAAAGGCAGCATAAAGCAGGAACTTGATAATGGCTCTATGATCTATGATTGTGTGTCAGTATGTACACCGTCGCAAATAGAGGTGTTTACTAGAATCATGCAGGATTTTTCAGCCTGTCCCCATAACAGAGCCCTTTTTCAGAGGTTCCCTTGAACCCTTTTAGAGGGTTCTACCTGGCACAGAGCTGGGTACTGTGGGAAAAATTACAATACTAGTACCCTCAAAATGATGACGGCTCAAGTGACTGTCTATATAACCAATATATGTCTCTCCCACTCATCATGGTTCTAGTTTAACAGGTGAGCCTGGGGCCAAGGGAACAACATGGGGGCTTCACGAGGAACCTGAAGGGCTGATTTGTGTCAGTGCAACACACATGGTTCACAATCACGTGTTTAGGGGGTGGAGAATGTGTTAAATCAGTACTACTACAGCGTTTGCTGCTTTAATGGTGCAATAGTGTAGATTTAGCGATGGAAACTCAGTTCCAGATTGGAACTGAATACAAAACGAGAGTACCAGGTACCTGTAAATAAATAAATAAATAAAAATAAAAAAGATTGCTCAATAATGTAAATGAATTCACTTAAGATACATTTACATTTAAAATAACATTTGAAACATGGGTAAATATTTATTATTACAATGACAACAATAATAATAATAATAATAATAATAATAATAATACACTTTATTTATACATCATCTTTCATACAATATATGCAGCACAATGTGCTTTCCAATAAGAGCAGTATAAGCACTGAGTGCTTCACATGAAAATGGACATAATGGACATCAAGGTAATTCAATATAAAATAACATTTAAAACTGTTTCAAACATGAATTAACTGATTCATAAAATCACTGAGTTGTAAAACTATAAATCGTAAAATCAAGTGATATTTTAAAAGAGTTGCAGCAGCGTGAAACATAAGAAGAAATAGTTTCAGATCTATATAAGGAAAGTCAGAGTGAGTTAAAGTCTAAAGTGAACAGATACGTTTTCAACTTTCTTATATAAATATTTAGCGAGCAGCTTCTCTGATATCTATAGGTTGTGTGTTCCATAGCTTTGGGGCGTCACTGACAAAGGCTGCATCCTCGATCTTCTTCCAACAAACCAGCAGCAGATGATCGAAGTGTTCTCGGAGGCAAATAGTTTACAAGGGAGTTAGCAATGTAGCTCGAACCCAGCCCATGTAGTGCTTTGTATACAAGGAGGAGGAGCTTATCATCAATTGTAAATGTAACAGGAAGTCAGTGCAGAGCAGCTGAGGCTGGCCTGCTTTCTCCTCTTGGACAAATATCTTCATATCTTTTAACACCCATACTTTCAATAATCCTGAAAGAACCACAGAAGGGTTCTTTAGAAGTTGACCCTCAGCCTCTCAGGAACAACCCTTATTTCTAAGTGTGTACCACTAAAGACGGACATATTTAAACCTCATCTGCGATGAACCCAGAGGTGGAAGAAGTACTAAGATCTTTTACCCAAGTAAATGTAGTAATACTATAAGTAAAAATCCTGCCGTTAAAATATTACCTAAATAAAAGTACAAGAGAATTAGAATTAGTGCCAAAAGTTAAAGTATTTATCATGCAGAAAGTCCCCTTTCACAGTAATGTATATTATATACTTTGATGGTAATTATGAAGACATTAATGTGTTCATCACTTAAATGTTACAGCTGCAAAATGTGGAGCTCATTTTATTTATTTTATATACTGCTGTGTAGTTTAATTATAATGATACATTACCATTTATTAGTTGGTTATATTTTGTATTAATAATGTGAATCTGCAAAGTCATCAAATAAATGAAGGGGAGTGGAAGTAGATAGTGACAAAAAAGAGAAATACTCAAGTACAGTATAAGTACCTCAATACTGTACATTTCTTGAGTAAATGTTCTTAGTTACATTCCACCACTGACTGAGCCTCTGCAAGTGTAAAGGAAATAATTATACTAATATATATTAATTAAAACAGTTTATGTCAAAGTTTCGTTTTTAGCTTGATGTAAAATAAATAATATTACATGTTGAGTCGACTCATCAGTTCATATCCTGTAATTAAGGATATATGTAACTCTGTGTGTGTGTGTGTGTGTGTGTGTGTGTGTGTGTGTGGGTGTGTGTGTGTGTGTTTGTGTGTGTGTGAAATACAAGTCTCTGACAGCAGAAGCCTGATTACACACAGCGGCAGTAAAAAAAAAAAAAAGTAAGTATCAGTGATTAAACACGACACATTTTATCACCCTGTGGGTCAGTGAATCACAGCAGACGGAAACCTGCAGAACACTGAGAGGAAATATAATCTGCACATCAAATATTTAATAAACTTCTGCAGAGGAACTAAAAATCACCTCTGCAAACTGCAGCTCGGCCACATGTGGAGGAACATTCATTATCAGAGAGACTGTTGGTTTGTTTTGTCCCTCAGTACGTCCACACTGACACAGCAGCTTCTCAGATGTCTGAGGGCTTTGTGTTTTAGTCTGTCCACATAAAAACTGAAGTCTCTCTTTAAGTGTTAAATGTCGTTTTCAGGTCACTTAATAAAACCCTAAAAATCTCTTAATCACTGAGTGTCCAGTAAAATCAGTGATCAGAGAGAAAGTTACTGGAGACAGGAAATCACAGCTGGAAAGTGTCAGTTTATCTCACTCAGTGTGTTTTGTTTTGCTCATTCACACTCAATCGTTCTGTCGAATTTCCGCTTTGTTCAGAAAAAGCCAGGTGTAGAAAGTAACTAAATACATTTACTCAAGTGCTGGAGTTAAATTTGAGGTATTTGTGCTTTACTTGTATATTTTCTTTTCATGTCTCTATGTACGTCGCAACATTTTAGAGGGAAATATTGAACTTTTTTTTAAAACTTTTTGCTCCATTACATTTATTTTACAGCTTGAGCTACAGTACACAGTAAGATTTTTGCATAAAAAAAACATATAAGCAGCTTATAAAATATAATTTGTCATAAATTAAACTGCGAACACAACTGAAAGGATTGTTGATTATTAAAGTGACAGAAAATTAATTGTCAGCAATTTTAGTAATTATTTAACATTTAGTTTTGGTGTCTCAGATTTGAACATAAATTAAATAACATTAATTAGTTTGATAAAAAATAAGATCCATCAATGGATGAGAGATTATCCACCATGAATCATTGGTCAACAGTTCAAAATAAGCTCCACCTCAGCCAAATAAACTAAACTAAACTAAATAAAACTGAACTAAACTAAACTAAACTAAATAAAACTGAACTAAACAAACTTCTAATACTTTAAGGACATTTTTCAGATCATACGTACATACTGTTACTTGAAGGTCCAGTGTTTAAGATTTAGAAGGATTTAGTGGCAACTAGTGGTGAAGACTGCAGATTGCAACCAGCTGAAACTTCTCCTGTTTACACTTCCTTCAGTTTGCATTGTTCAGGAGGTTAATTGTTCACCCTCACTTGTAGTTACCTGTCTGATCTATTATTGCCCCATGTCCCCTCATCTGATCAGGTTCAGGTGTGTTTGTGTGATTTGTCCTTTGGAGCGGAGAGCTAGAAGACCAAACATTAACAACGTCTCAGATCAGTCTAGATGTTCTTCTCTCTGTACCTTCTTGTTCTGTCATCCTGTTATTCTGTGTATGTACTGAAGATGTAATAACCAACACAGTTAAAAACAGCCTGTAAATGAAACTTTTTATTCTCCTGACCTTTCTGATTCCTGCACAGAGGAACGTAACCATGTGTTAAACGATTCATTTCCGGTTCTGCCTGCAGTAAAGATGAGCGATGGATTTTTTAACAAACTGTCTTAAAAACAAGCAGAGACAATTCAAAGAGCCATCTCTCCTGCAGATATTGCAGCTGTAAAACAACTTAAACATCGTCTGAGAGCGAAGACTCTGCTTCGTCTGCCGCTGGAGAGAGCGAGCTGAAATAAGTTTAATGTTCCCATAAAAAGAGGAGGAATGAAGTGAATGAAACTGGCCTCAGGTCAGCAGTGAGCACATTACATCCAAATTCAATCTGAAATTTACATTCTGCTTCCTGTCATTGCCATGCAGAGCACAGAGTTTCTCAAGGCGACGCATAAATAAGAGAATATCTTAGAGAACTGGAATAAAACTCGACTTCTTTCTTCATCTCTCACTCTGAGTTCCTCTGCAGGAGTCCATCAGGAAAATGTGCAGAAATTAGAAATGTGGTCTGTTTTTTTTTTTTTAATTCATCATCCAAAAAGATTACAACATGGCGCAGCGAGTCACCTGCATTCGTCTTTTTTTTTTTACTCTGGAAAACAAAACACATCTCTGTGTTGAATTTCACAGTGGAGAGCAGAGTGGATCATTTTATTCTAATTATCTTAATCTCTATTTACGCACTTATTTTAATTTATTTTATTTTGTTTTTTGTGAGCTGCTGGACACCTGAATTTCCCTTTGGGATCAGTAAAGTTCTATTCTATTCTGTTCTGTTCTAATTTTCCTGATATCAGGAGCCCATTCTGACAAACAAAAAATAAAACATAACAGTTTGCGCATCATGCCGACATGAAAGGATGGCAGTTTTTGATAGTGGTGGGAATCACCATAAGACCCACCATACGATATTATCACAGTATTTAGGACACAAAACTATATTATTGTGATATTTCACTATGCAATAAAATATATTGCGATTTATTACCTTTTTTCCGACATGCAAATTATTTCCCCTGAGGAAAAAGTTTTCAGTCTGCTCATCGACTTTAATCATTTTTATTGCAGCAAAATGTGACACAAAGCAAACGGACTGACCAACACCGTCATGCCACCTGTCAGAAATGCTGCATGCATCTGTGGGCAGATTTAACACCCTCTGAGAGGACAGATTAAATGCGTGAGCCAAACACTTGACATGCAGGTATCCTGCTAAATGAATGACCACACCCATGTTAGAAGTGTCATCTGTTACAGGAGGTCTGCAGAGCTTGCTCCAGTGTGACTTTGGTGTCCTGCTGTAGTTTGACAGCGTGAAACAGCAGTCTCCTGTCCTCTGTCAGATAATGTGACGTTATAGTCACATATGAATCCACTGACCATGAAATCCAGGCGTCACCAGTTAACGCCACCCTTCCTGCTGTACCCAAAGATTCCTCAGCTTTATGCTTCACTTCTCTGTAGAGCGTGGGTACAGCTGTGTTGGTGAAAAAATGTGAGGGCGGAGTCACAAAAGCCTTTGTTTTTAACAACGCTGTATGGACACAGATCTTCACACATGAAGTAGGTGATGGACTGTGTTATTTTCTTCGCTCTCTCACAGTTGGATGATAGATGCTATGTGGCATCTACTGTTGAGCTGCTATCTCAAGATTCCCTGCCCCCCCCAAAAAAAGACAAAAATGGGTCTATGGTGGGTCTCAGAGGGTTAAAATAGTTTCCCTATATTAAACACAGTATTTTGCAGTGTGGTATTAGCTGTTCTACTGAGGTAAAGGATCTGAGTACTTGCACAACTGCTGAAATCTACCTGCTGTAGAAATCTGCAGCCATGTGATTCTGTGCAGATGTTTGAGGTACATATGTTCCCTTAAAGGTCGACCTCAGAGCTGAGAGGAAGCCCCTCCTCCTGACCCCGCCTCCTCCTGCTGCGTCCCTCCTTATCATCTAATGGCCACATTATTCAGTCGGCGTCTCTAAAGGCTCCTCTGGATTTATGGTCCGGCTTTAAGTCAGAGGTAGAGCAGCACATTAGGCAGATCAGAGCGGCCTGTGTGGAATTATTACGTTCACTTTACTGCACAGGAGGAGGATTAATTAAAGGAAACACAGCGGCGATACATCACCAGGCCGTCACTTCATTTCCCAACGCAGACACACACGCTGTGTTTAAAACACAGTGTGAAGCTGCTGCGCAGGGAGAGTATCAGTAGTACATAAAGAAGCACAAAGAGTCGTCTTCACTGCAGTACAACAAGCGTTCAGGCTTCATATTTCAGTGCAGTCCTGATGCCTTTGTGAAATATATTAGACATAATAAAAAGAAACTTCATGTTAAAGTTTTAGACTTTTATACTCACAGAGATGAAAATGAACTACTTAATAAAACAAGACACTCAGATTATTATTTTTTTATTTTTACATATAAATTTCATTTATATCTACACAGGGAGCAGGAAGTCTCCATGTTGCACCACCCAGAATGGGCAAATCAAACACTGGCTCTAGACAGGGCCATTCACATTTTGGTGTTTTTGCATACTGTTGTAAGAAGCCCAGCTGCAATGAGCAGCTGGAGTTACACTGATTTGCAGTGTGTATCTGCTTGATTCAGCGTCCCTAGCAGTTTAAATCACCTGCTTCAGTTGGTGTGGGGAGGAAGAGACCTTTGTAGATAATTTGGCTTTCCGCTGAAAACTGCCTGAATGTCTGGAAAGGTATGCATGCATTAGCAGGTGCTGTGTCTCTAATGTGCCAAACAGGGCAGGAGAAACACTGATTTTGTGTCAGGTGAGTGTTAGACCCAAAAGCAGCACCAAAGACAGGTGGAACAGGTTATAATGAGGTCTAATGCACCGCGTTGATGAGTATAGAGATACCAAAGTGGTGAAACTACTGGGAGAGTCATTGTCCACGTTCAGACCTTTCCGAGAAGCTGGTTTAGTCTACAGCTCTCTGCACAGAACTCCACAGCTGAAAACAGGTGAGTAGCCAGCGTCCCTGGATGCACACACACAGCAGACAGTTTGATTGTGTGTAACAGTACCATGAGGGAGCAGGCAGACAAGAAGGGCATCCAAAACCTGGAGTACTCACAGGAGGAGCTGACACACCTGTGCAAAGTCAACTGTAGACAGAGAGGGTCTTGTCAGTGGTGATGGTGCGTGGAATCCGCAGCGAACACACAAAGGTGGAATGTGCAGCCACACAGCACAGAAATCCACAGGTAGATGAACAGATAAACTCACTATGGAGCGCTGGGTGGCGATCTTTCTGAACAGCCATGGAGAACAGGTGAACACAAACTGGGAAGGCGGAAGCAGAGCCCTTGGTCAGGAACAGAAGGCTCAGTAGTTTACCAGGGAGCAGACGAAGCAGGAGTGTGAGAGACAGGCAAGGTCAGCAACTAGGAAGCAGTCTGGGAACATACACTGGGGAGTCTTGAATAAAAGTGGCGAAATACAATGTGGCAACAAAATTCTGTGGAGCTGGAGTCTTTATAGTGGCAGGGAGTAATGAGCCACACGTGCTTGGCATTGGCTTGATGAGGTGGGCGTGGTGGACCGGCGGGAGCAGGAAATATGTGGACAGGTGATAGGCTGGCAGGTAGGTGAGGTGGGGAGGCAGGGTGAGTGAAAAACTACAGAGTGAGCTGAGAAGATGACATGTATGGCAGGTAAGAAGTGCCCACTGTGACAGATTTCTACCATAAAACGGCTTTATTTGGTGTGTTTACTGGTTTAAAGCACCGAGTCTGTTCGTTTTTGAGAGGGGGAGACCTCTGTGGAAAATTCGGCTCCTGGTAAAAACCTCCTGAACGTCTGGATCAGGAATAAGGTGAGCGCACATCAAGTAATCAGAAAAAAAAGTGCGCTAGCTAACTGTAACAGGAAACTGCTTTATTCAGAGTTTTTACCGGTTTAAATCACCTGGTCTGTTTGTTTTGGAGATGAAGAGACCTCTGTGGGTAAGTCCTCCTGAACAATGAACAACAATGGACACTGAAGGAATTCTAACCAGGGGAAGTTTCAGCTGGTTGTAATCTGCAGCTCTCACTGCTAGAGGCCACTAAATCACCACCAATATGATCGACTGGAACAGGCGTAAACAGTGCAGATTACAAGCATTTGTACAGTGTCAGCAGTCTCTGCCTCCAGTGTCCTGCCCTGTATTTGGACAACACACCGATGTGTGATGCCAAAGAAGCTATTAGTTCACCAGGTTGCTTGGCAACAATACCACAATAACAGAGACAGAAAGTGTGTCGTCAGAGAGCTCATGTAAAATTTGCTGCAACGTCACAACTACAGCTGCAACTAACAACACTTTTAACTAGTGTGACAACTCTGCTCCACTAGGCGTGCCTGTTTCCTGCCCGCTCTTTGTCTCACAGCAGCGTCTCGTGGAGTCGGCCGTGTCCTGCTCCAACACAGCTGATGCAAATGACCAGCTCATTATCAAGCAGCTTCAGGACTTCTCTCCCTGGAGCAGGGCGAGATCTAAAGCTCTCAGGACATGAGCGCCTGGGAAACGCTGTCTGACAGGATCTGGGTGAAGGCAGAGGGTCGTCATTAACCTCATGAGCCACACCTGGGCCTGGTGTGGTTCATGACATGAAAGCTCACCACCCTCAAAGAGAATCTCTCCTCCATCGCTGACACAGCTACTTCCCTTTGGTTAAAACCTTTGCACACTGAGTCCATTTTTTCCTCTGAAATTGTTCCACGTCTAAAACAAAAATACAACCTCACATTCTGTCAATCATGTTTGTACTATGAGTCCGAAACCTTTGTCAGTCATTAAAATTTTCGGAATATTTTTCGCTTAAGTCAGAGCCTTTAGAGACCTTTGACCACGAATCACTGAAGAAAATGTGGCGGTGGGACACAGCTGCGAGAAGACAGAGGAACACGGTGCACAGAATCATTTCATGACTCAGACAGCTACATTCAACAGGTCAGATAGTAATATTCAGGATAATGATGAAGAGGAGGAGGATGTGGACACAGAATGCGAAGGGCAGCTCCGCCCCTTCATGCAGCATCAGTGCCAAATGAAAGACGGGGAGGAAGTGGTGACAGATGGATAGGTAGCTCCAGTGGAGAGAGACAAAGGAGGAAATGCGTCTTTTTATTTTATGAAGAGAAGAATAAAAAGCATCGGTATCATTGTGCAAAGTTTCTGTGCGTAACAATTTTTTTGGGATGTGGGATTTAAAAAACGCATTAAGAAAACAGACTCAGTGTTCAAAGGCCTTCACTCCAGACATTTCCACACACCCATACATGCATACACAACTGATTACTGACTTTAATTTTTATTCAGTTATGTATTGTTATTTTTGTAAATAAATATGCCTTTATGCTTTTGTGCACTTGCCTGGTCTCCCACATTTGTTGCAGCCTTTGAGTCGGGTTGGAACATTAGCCATTATTCGTTATTCAAAAATAGACCATTGTACCTTCCCAGAGCCAAAGTTGACAAATCTGAAGTTTGTATTTTATCATACCAACAGTCCAAAACCAAAAAATATTCACTTTATAATCACAGAAAATGAAGACGACATTAAATGTTCTCATTTGAGAAGCTAAAATCAACCATTAAAAAAAAAAAAAAAAAAAAAAACATTAAACATTTTCCTTAAGATGATTAATTGATTGAAATAACTAAAAACTGATCAAAATAGTTGCCAGTTAATCGTCCTGCTGATTAAGCAATTTACTAAATGAAGGTTTGGTGACCTTCTTAAAATTGAAAAGCTAACTGCTAACAGTCACACTATAATGCTAGTCTGCCACAGAAGCCAAAATATAGTTAGATTTGCCTGGTTGCTTACTAGCACCAAAAAAAAAAGTTGACAAAAGTTAGCTAACTTGCTAAGCTAGCTAGCTTTGTACTTACTCAGCTCTTTGTTCCCTTGAAGGTCAGCGTCCTCCTGATGGTTTGAAATTGATCCACGATGGAAATTCACAAGTTGAACGACGCAAACGCAAGCGAGTTCGGATTCATTCGCACACACTCATCACATTCACACTTTGTCTCCTACCTTTGTCCCAGCCGGTCTTTGATCTCACGTCTCCTGGTCCCCAGTCAGTGTCCCTCCCCTCTGGACCATCTTCAGCACTGATGAACACAAACAACCAGGGAGAGAAAGAAGATCAGACTGAAGGAGGAATCTGCAGAAAATTCATCTTCATGAATCTGCAGAGAAAAAAACTTTACAAACTTCAGACTGAGCAGAGATTCAAAGTGAAACATGTTCACACTGACAAACTGACAAACTGTCACATTTAATCTGACGTCATGTTGGTGTCACAGTTCTGGTAGCTCAGCTGGTTAATGAGCTGCTTTGTAACTCTGAGGTTGTTGGTTCCAATCTCTTTGGTCACTTTCTCTTTTACTAAAACATTTTTCTGCATCAGAGTCCAACACAGAAACATTTCTATCAGATGATTCAGGCTGATATGATGATGGGATTTATAGTTTTAGAGGTCGTACCATCTGAGCACCATGAGGCTCTCTGGCTCCATTGTTATCAGATTTCTCCTGCACAGAAAAAAATCTCACAACTTGTTCACTGTCATGACATCATCTTTCATGATGCTCTCACCTGAACACCAGATATAGTTTTTCTGCTTGTGAGAGCTCATGGAGATGCTCAGGTCCAGATAGCTCACTTTGATAAGAAACATGACTGAAATGCAGAGGTTGGGGGTTCAAAGCTGGACGGAGGCTGTTTTTTAAGTAAAAAACTTTATTCATATGCAAACAAAAAGCACTGAATGTGAAAAAAGAAGAAGACATAATTCAGCACTAAATACAATTGATAAAAATGATCGCTCTATTTGCCTTCAACCTTTTACAGTGGGAGTTGACCAGTTGACCAGTTCAGCTCCACCTGCTGGAGGCAGTTTAAGTTCTTGTCTACACCTGTATAGATATTTTAAAAACGAATATTTTCCCCTGTGATTAAAAAAAAGAAGAAGAAAAATACAAAATATCTCTGTACACTCTAGAATATTAAACAACACAGTTGCCAAAATAAGTGTTGGGATCTTGTGCTTTTTGTTTTCCATATAGTTATTGAGTAACAAAAGCTATTTAACAGAGACAGCAAACTAGCTCGCTAAAAACAAGTATGTAGCTAAGTGTTTCACTGTAGGGACCTTGAGCTAAAGACTGAAGAGAAATCTGGATGTTGAAAAATATGTTGAAACACTATGTTTCTTTACACTTCAACAACATGTGGTTGTGTTCAGGCACAAAAAGCACTCTGCTATGGTGAGGAAAAAATCATGTTTTGGCTTTGGTTTGTGTGTGAACAAGAGGCCAAGACGTAAGGGAAAATATCTGTATCTGTGTAGACAGGGCCTGAGGGTCAGTGCCGCGCTCAGAGGCAGACTGAAGATTAAACACCTCGACAGAGCAGAGAAGGAGGATAAACTTTAAACTTTGCCTTCTGTTTTGAACAGAGACGAGTTAATCCACGCTGACATTTATCCTGATATCTTATTACAGCAGAAAGTTCAGGGTGGAAGTTTGGGGGAAACTTTTTGTCTATTTAGTTAATCCACTTCCCTCCGAGCAAAGCACGTTTCAGCACACACAGCTCCCTGAATCAGATTCACACAGAGCCGACCCCGGGCGTTTACTGTCATGAAATGCCATTAAATAACACAGGCATTATTTGTATTAGCAGTCTGGACTCACAGAGAGACTTTGCTTTCTGCGCAGAAAGAGAATGAAACTTGTTTCACTGAGTACAAACAATGAGCTTTCACTGTGCACGCAAAGAAATATAAAGATATCCTGAAGTTATTACACAGCTGCTAACTGAAGACAGATACTGATGGTAACATTTTAAGGCCCTGACACAACAAGCACACTAAAATGAGAGCCCTGTTGGTGGAAGAAACGGAGCCTTATATTTCTACATGAATGAAACAAATGGTTAAGTTAATCACACATTCACTCCACTCGGCGCTCTGCTGCTCCGTCTCCACAGACAGAGTGTCTAGAGTGCGCTCTGCCACTCTGAGAGTGTGGTGCTCTGGATAACCCAACGCTACATTCAGACAGCTACGAATTTATAAACAGTCCAGTTTGTGTCAGAGTGCGCTCACACCACTTACATCATCTTCCTCCATTGTCTTAAACAAGCCAACACAACTTGTTATCTAGCGCTAGCTAATGTCTGTGTAGTATTGTTTTGCCTCCAGCTAAGCCCCGCCCACCAAAAAACATCATACTGTTTACTAACAGTATAAGGGTCTTTACTGGCAGGTCAACACAGTCAGCCCCTAAACACCCCGTGGCTCCCATACACATAATGATAAGATAATATTAATGATTCACTTTATCCACATAGGGGACAGAAATTAATTTCAAATGAGCTCTAAAGGCAGAGAAAAATATATTAAATGAATATCTAATGAAGAAGAATATATGAAGGTCACCGTTGTATTTAAATTACTTTAAATTCAGCTGATTCATTCTGTAAAAATGCTTTGTTGTCTCCAAATATCCAAAATCTCCTTTAAAAGCAGAATTAGTTTTAATTCAGTGTCACCGTCAGGTTTTTAATTTCCAGGAGTACTGCTGGATCCAGTGGGTTTTTTAAGTGGTGTCTCCATTTAGGAATAAGAAATAAAGCTCATTTGTAACCGTCCCATGAATTAATTTGTATAATGAGCCACTGCTACAGTTTCTCTGCTGAAGAAATATGAAGCTGCAGCTGATTCAATTAATGTGATGAGTCTCTGCTGAGCTCCGAAACACTGAGCAGGTCCACGCTGCCGAATGTGGACCGAGTCACTGACCTGAGCCCTGAGACACTGAGCAGGTCTGTGCTGCTGAATGTGGATCGAGTCAGAAAAGGCTATATATGTGATTTATATCTTTTTATCTGCAGGGATATGACAGCAGCAATAGCTGAGCGTTCCCACGGCAACGAGTAAAACAGTCTCGAGGGCTGTCTATCAGCAGCTTGCGATCTCTGCCCTCGCAGACTTTATGTGATGACAGTAAATACATCACACCACGTACAACTGAAGTCTGCGAATTCTCAGTCCAGAGGGTGGAGATTTGGATTCAGCTGATGAGTCCCTGGGGACAGAGATGTGAGAGGCCTGACGACCTCTGACTACACAGGACTGGAAACCAACAAATAGACACTTACAAGACACTAAACAGAACAACAGCCTGGACGGCCACATGACAGAGCAATAACAAGAAGGCCACAAATTCCAAAGGAAAAGTAAACATCTCAGGACAGAAACATCTTATTATGTTGGGTACAACGTTCTCTGTCTTGCCAAGGCAAAGGTCTCCTCGTTAAGAAGCCAACGCAACATCTCACCTTCGGACAACCAAAATAAATCAGGATTTTTTCAAACAGATGGTTTCTTAAATCATAAATCAAATCTGATATTCATCTTCAACAACATCAAGATCACAAAGAGCACATACACATTGCTCCTCCTGGATGTCTTTATATCTGCCTCCTTCAACAGCCAGAGGAAGGGTACCAGTTCATAACTGGGCACAAAGGGACCTCTGTCCCCTCTTCACATTAAAAGTTACATAATGTTCTGTGTGGAACCCCACTTTGATTTGAATGTAGTTTCTAAACTTTGGTTTGAGCCAGATCTCATCTTTCCATTGTTCATTGTGAATCTTAACTAGTTTTTCTTTCACCATGTTTATGTTAGTAGTCGTAGTATTTTCATTTTACCTTATTTTATTTTCATCGGTCATTCCATGTCTCATTTGAATCCTTTTGTGTCACTTTTTTTGTTCTTTTGTGTCTCTTTGCAGTAGTTTTGCCTGTTCTTTACAGTTCCTTTGCATCTCTTTGTGGCCTTTCTGTGAATCTGGGTTGGTACGTGTTAATTTGAATGACATTTTGGAGGTAAAGACCTGACACCTGTTCAGTATTTCACCCATGGTGAAACACTGTACTCTGAAAACAAGTTAAACAATGTACTGGTGAGTTAATGGCAAAATGGATAGATGTCCCTCCCTAATAAATAATAAATAATATTGTAAACTGTTACCTAAAGTTTAAGTCCTCAGATTGTGGTAAACAAATTTCTGTTTTTCTTGCCACATCAAAACTGACAAAGACTTTGAGAATACAATAGTTTCTTATCCGTCCTGTGGGAGAGGATGTTATTTGGCTCTCATTATGCTGAGAAGCAGAGAAGATTTAAGATGAGAAAGATCAGCAGCTTTAATAAATAATATTTTTGAAATGTTTTCCCTTCCTTCCTTCCATCCTTTACGCTAACTGCTTCCAGTTTAAAAATGAGAGGACATAATTGCTTGGTTCATTCAGGCCTCGTGAGTGAAGACACTTGAAGTTTATTTGGTGACTCTTAAACTCAATCATTCATGTGTATTCTTTCACATTTGGCCTTTGGATTTGTGTGTGAAGACAATAATCTTACGTGCAGTTTATAAAACTTTGAGTCATTTTCTCCCTCTGCTTCCCAGCTGGGTTTTAATGTTTAAATCCTCCATGCAGCAGGTGTGATGTTGTTTCAAAGTGAATGTTTCTGTCAGTGAAATTCCCCCAGACATCGCCTGTGGCACGCAGGGCGCCGTCTCCCTGTCTGCGTTGTATGTAAGCTCGTCAGATGAATGAAGGGACGGTTTAGTGTGTCGGTGGAAACAAGGCCAGCAGGTGACTCTGAAAAGCAGGCGATAAGAAAACAGGATGAATCAAAGTCTTATCAGAGAAAAGCTATTATTGCTCTTTTGTTTACTGCTCATCCTCAGACGAACGAGCTGCCGGGGAGCGTCATCAAACATCCTGCAGGGGCCGAACCGCCACTGAAGGCAGGACATAAAGAGCTGCAGAGTGAAGTTACCTGTGTGGTGATAACATGTTAGTTTGAAGTCTTATTACACAGCAGAGGGGTACAAAACAATCACTTTAAATAGAATAAGATAGAATAAAATTAGATTAAAGAAAAGAAAAATTAAAAAGAAAAAAAAACATTATATTTTGAATTGAACCCAGAAACTCTGAACTAAGAACCAAAGTCTGAATATCAAGTGTTTCAGAGCTTCATTAGGACTCACAAACAAAAAAATTGAAGTTCAAATGACACAACCAACTGCCAGAAAAAAATGTTGGCACTGGGGGCCGTACAAATGGCGTGTTTTTTGCGCCCTCAAATTAATTGTTTTTGATGTAGAAGCAAGCGCAGCAGGCATCTGAAACGCTGGAGAGACTCCGTCACGGTATGCGTATATTTCTAAGCGGCCATTTTTTGGAGTGCAATAGCTGCGCCCTGAGATAAATATTCAAACAAAGTTTGGAATGCAGCAGCGTGCGTCGCATGTCATGTGACAAGGAACAACCAATCACAGACAGCTGACAGATATCTTTCCCTTCTTCTCTAAATATCAGTCTGTGATAAATATGGAGGAGAAGTTGATGAAGTTTTGGTTTATTTATTTATTTTATTTTCCATTTCATTTGTTTCTGAGTTGTGATGCTGAACTGTTTCAATATTGTTTTTCACAAGTAAAATACTTTGTAAATTTGTTTTGAAAGATGTTATATGAATAAAGTTCATAATCATAAAAGACGAGATATATATTCAGAGCAGATTTGACCTCACTACCTCTGTGTCACAAACCAGTTTGTTATCAAGGTGAGCTATCTGAACCTGAGGCTGTTTATGACAACACAATAATTACATGTGTTGTTCATTGAGAGCATCATGAAAGATGATGTCATGACAGTGAACAACAAGTTGTGAGATTTTTTTCTGTGCAGGAGAAATCTGATAACAATGGAGCCAGAGAGCCTCATGGTGCTCAGATGGTACGACCTCTAAAACTATAAATCCCATCATCATATCAGCCTGAATCATCTGATAGAAATGTTTCTGTGTTGGACTCTGATGCAGAAAAATGTTTTAGTAAAAGAGAAAGTGACCAAAGAGATTGGAACCAACAACCTCAGAGTTACAAAGCAGCTCATTAACCAGCTGAGCTACCAGAACTGTGACACCAACATGACGTCAGATTAAATGTGACAGTTTGAAGTGGACTCAGTTTGTCAGTGTGAACATGTTTCACTTTGAATCTCTGCTCAGTCTGAAGTTTGTAAAGTTTTTTTCTCTGCAGATTCATGAAGGTGAATTTTCTGCAGATTCCTCCTTCAGTCTGATCTTCTTTCTCTCCCTGGTTGTTTGTGTTCATCAGTGCTGAAGATGGTCCAGAGGGGAGGGACACTGACTGGGGACCAGGAGACGTGGGATCAAAGACCGGCTGGGACAAAGGTAGGAGACAAAGTGTGAATGTGATGAGTGTGTGTGAATGAATCTGAACTCGCTTGCGTTTGCGTCATTCGACACGTGAATTTCCATCGTGGATCAATTTCAAACCATCAGGAGGACGCTGACCCTCAAGGGAACAAAGAGCTGAGTAAGTACAAAGCTAGCTAAGTTAGCTAGCTTTTGCTTAAATTGCCTTTTTTCTTTTTTTCTTTTATAGTAAGCAACCAGGCAAAACTAAGCTGTGTTTTGGCTTCTGTGGCAGGCTCGCACTACATGCTACAACATGTTAGCATGTTAGCAGTTAGCTCACCAACTAGCTCCATAATTAGGCTAGTTTACCAAACCTCCAACACCACCTCTGTTACAGCTGTATGTGTTCTGTGCTGCTGTCCCTTCTCCCTCCATTGTAGATCTGTCCAGGTGTGCTGCATTACTTAACACGGTGCATCGCACCTGGCATGGAGGAGGAGCTTAAGAGCTCCTGTGCCTGCAGCAGAAGAGAGAGGCCTCTTGTGTGGGGACTGCTGGTCCTGTTACCTCTCAGCGTCTTGTTTGCTTGTTTAATTGGTTATTTTGTGTCAGTGGTGGAGTTTTGTTCGCCCCATAGGGTGGGACATAACAACCTGTTTCACAAGAGAGCACAAATACATTTAAGCTGTGTGGTCATTGAGTAAATTATTCAATTAATGTGGGTTTGACCATCAACTATAGTGATCATCAGCAAGTGTTTAAGTAGTTTTTTAAGGAAAAATGTCCAGACAGTCGTGGTCTAACTGATTAATTTAGACTGAATTTTACAAGAACCTGCTATAACTTATTAAATAAAGATCAGGACAACACTCCAATTTGAACTTTTAATATTGCCACACGCACATTTTGGATAAAACATCCTTCTTCAGCGTGTATTGTGGCAATGGGGGGTCAATTATAGGTGACCACCAATACAACAAATGCATCGGGGCGCCACTATTTTTCATGGCACAGAATCGCACAGGTCAGAGCATCAAACCATGTGACAACATATGTAACAGCACAAGAAGAAGAAGACGCTGACCAAGTGCTGGTTTACGATGACTTCGGAGTGAGACCAGGTTGGAATTCAGCCAATCAGAGTGTCATCGTCCGCTGCTTAGAGCAATGCAGTTAGAGCAGTGATGTCACTGCAGCAAATATTATGGGACACTCAAGCAGCAAAACTAGAAACTTGACAGAGGAAACAGAATGAAACTTTTAGCTTCTGAAATAATGAAGTTATGCTGCTCCTTGTGTGTAAATGTGCACAGCGTCTCTCTTAATGTGCAGTCTGACTGCAGCTCTGCTCTGATCTCTGCTACGTTCACAGAGAATTTAATTCATATTTTCCTCACTGAGTATATATTATTTCACCCCCCCACAACCCATCCGTGTGACCCTTTGTGTGTAACAAGTAGAGTGTGCGTGTGTGGTGAACCCACCTATGATGGCGCATCTTACTTTCTGAACAACCCAGTCTCACTGTGAAGTCGTCGAATACCGTCACCCTGTCAGTGACCGGCGTTAGACACTGACGGAAAAAAAGCCATCCTTTCTTGTTAGCATGATACAGGGGGGAAACACAGTGGGACAACAGTGAAAGTGAAGGGGGCAGAAGTCCGAGTGGGGCGGGTGGAAGGCGTGGTGAATGGGTTCAACAACCACCAGCTTTCACCTGGGAGGCCGGTGTTTGCTTCCCATACAATTGCAAAGCCAAACCGTGTTCTTTTGTCCTAAACCCAAAGTGCTTTAACTCTGGTGTTGTCAAATCAGAAAATGAGTTTGTAATAATTTTGAAAAAAAAAAAAGACGTCCTGTATATAGAAGCATCAACAGAAAACACTCTGTGTCATTCTGCAAGGCAGTTTCAGTGAATTATGAGTTGTAATTTGGAGGAAAACTGTGACTCTGTGGCCTTTAAAACCTTCAGTTTTCACAGTTTTCTGGAGCATCAGGGGAGACGTCATCCCACAGATTCACACGTCTTCACTGTAAAGTTCTTTGAAGCGTTCAAAGGTCAGAAACCTGCCGCCATCTGTGTCTTTGTGGGTTATCTTCGCCTCCTGCGTCTCCTCCTCTCTGACATTTTTACAGCCCTCTCTGGAGGGTTTGTCACCTCGGCTGCACAGAGACTCCAGTTTCCAGCATTTATGAAGATGAACTGAACCTGTGGGACGACGAAACATTTCACAGACCAACGATTCTTTCATTCAGTTTAAACCCGGCAAAAAAAAAAAACAATCAGTGAAAAGTCTGAAATGACACAAATAAGAATACACACAAATTCTGGTATAAAAAATGTTCACTTACTCAAGATGTGGATTTATTATGTGTGAAGTGAAATGACATGTTTTAAAATGACAAGGATGGAATGTGCAAATGCAGGACACATTTTTCTATCTTTTATTCTTATTTTAGTTTTCTACCTCTTATTGTTTATTCATGTTACTGTCTCTGTTCATCTGTACTTCTGACCTTGTGCTGCTGAAACAATGACATAAAGGTTTACGTTATCTATTCAACAGGAATAATATCGGAGATTTCCATTTAAATAAATGCCTGTTTTAAGTCACTATATATCGCTGAAGGAGTCAACACTGTGGTGATTGAGAGCCATCTTTCTATGATCTATAGCTCATGATCTAAAGTGCATTTAGGGCGTCTCCAGCTCCACTTTGCTAGGTAAACAGCTCATTATCTGGGTACAAAGTGAGACGCAAAGGGCAAATGGGGTTTTATTTAGTCCCGTAATTAATCATACCTTTGGTTTTAGCCCAAATGAATTCACAACACATTTTCACTCCGACCTCGTCACATACTGACGTTTGGTCTTGGACTTTCCGCGTCGAGACACAACACACAAGGTACCCTGGGTGTGTTGGTTGTTTAAGATCTGGGACGCCATGTCAACTTTGGCCTGTTACATGAATTGTCTGTTTTCAGAATACACTTGTACAGTTTACATACCGCCTCTTTCAAAATAAAAGCACTAAGTCAGTACAACACAACAAACTGATGTCTTTTTTTCCCTTCAACAACAAACACACGTGGTTGGGTTTCGTAAAAAAAGAACTGGGTTTGGCTTTAGAATCTTACTGGACGTGAACACCGCTCTCCCGGGTTCAGCTGTTTGCTGGACCCATCCACCACCACTCTTACCCACCTGTCTGATCCCCACAATCGGACTTTCGCCACCTTAACTTTTGTCCTCGTCCTGTTCCCAATGCCAGTAAACTACAACAGCAACCAGCCTAATATCATGCCGATGTTAAAAGATGCTTTTTCGTTGGTTTCTGACGCTGCGAGTCCCCACCCAAGCACCAGATTATGGCGGCTTTTGAATGAGACTGTGCTCCTAAAACAGTGGTCCTATGTCGCACAGTGAGAGACGTTCGAGGACGGCCGTTGTCGCAGTCTTGCAATCAAAGACAGCCTGGGATAAAAAAAGGTATTGTCATCGCACAGTCTGCATACATCCAACTTGATGTCATACCCAACTTATGGGAAACAAACACTGGCCACCTGGGTAAAAGTTGGTGATAGCTGACCACATCCACCACCCCTCCTGCCCACCCTACTCAGACTTTCACCTGCGTTGACCAAACGTTTTCTACATGCCTACGGGTGCACAGATGGGCACAAATAAATCACATTTGCTACTTACACAATGTGGATGCTGGCCGTGAAAATGACAGCTGCATCGGTCTACAACTCGCAAGTGTCACTTTGCACCAGGTGTAAGATAGCGCCTTGAGCCTATGACCCACTGATGAGAGCCGCTGCATTTGCAGTATTATGAACTGGGTGTCTGTGGTGACATTCCTTTGAAAAATAAGACACGACACGCTCGACTCACAGTTAGACCTTAAAGACCGGGCGCTGAATCCTTAATTTAAGTGGAAAATTTAACGACATAATATTGCCACACAGATGTTTCGAGCAAGGTGCTCCTCTTGAGCGTGTAGTCTGGCCGTGTCACAAACAATATGCACAGGTGGGAGCAATCATAGGTTAACCCTATCCCTCTGAAAAATCACAAGCACTACACAGTTGGTGACGGTTGGTCTTCCAGAGAGAGCAGGCAGAGCTAAAGCTACAGCTTTACTCGTCAACTCAAGGCGTACTGTTTTTCTCCAATCTCTGCTGGCGTTATGAGCAGACGGTTATTATGGCCAGGTGCCAACTGCTGATTGACTGATGTCACACAGGCAGCTCTGCTCGGTGTGTTTGTGTGTGTTCAACAGTCCTGTGCATCATTTTCAGCTCCTTCGCCTCCCTGAAACAGAGAGAGTTTGTCTCTCTTTACTTTAATTAAAAGTCAGACTGATTGTTTGTTTGTGGTCACAGAGCTCCACTCCTTCTGTCTCTCCTGCCAGCGGTTCATTTCTCACCAAACTGTTGGCCAGGAGGAGAAAGAGGGAGGAGGAGGAGGAGAGGGAGGAGTAGAAATGTTTTGGCGGTGAGCATGAAGAATCCATTTTCCTCAGCCTGCTGCAGCAGCGGTGGCGGCGGCGGCGGTGGTGGCGAGCGACAGCAGCAGGGGGAGATTAGGAGCTGATATCCTGCCTCCTCATCCGTCGCCTGATAACACACAGCAGGATAATGGCTCTGCTATTTCTGCTGCTGCTGCTGCTGAGACGATGACGGTTGTTATCTGACTGCTGGAAGCTGCTGTTTAGAGCTCCAGGAGGCGACATGGCAGACCAATCAGTCAGTATCAGTGATGGATTTATGGAGCTCCTGCTGGTGAACATTAGTGCCGGTGCAGCTGCAGTCAGACACAAACATCTGTCAGTTTCGCATCAAATTTCTTCACGTGGACACAGACGAAAACGTACAGATACTGTCGTCTTTTACATGCTTTAACATCATATCATTTAATATTTATTTCTTTGCACTGTTTGTGTTTGTTTACAGTTTACAGAAACGAGGGGCGTAGTATCTTTGTTCAGCTCTGTTGTCCTTGTTTTTACCCTGTGTCTATCTTCCTGTAAATTGTTCTGTGTCTATAAGTGTGCACATACTCTGTCAATAAAGCTGATTCTAATTCCAACATGTTACATTTCAGTAACTTAATGAAATGCAAATATTAAAGGAATATTATAATATTAAATGACCACTTTACTCACCACATGTTACTAAGAATTTGCAGGAAAAACCTTGTTTTTCTGTTCACACTCTCTAATCATGTGCTCAGTACTGCCCAAACACATGCATTTTCTCAAAAACATTAGAATAAAAAACACTTATCTTGAAAATAGAAGTATTTAACAAACGGTTACCTTAGTTCTTTAAAACATATGAAGCATGCCACTCAATATATTGTTAAGAAAAACTGTATTTTTAGTTATTAAAGTAGTTAGAAATGTCAGTGGAATATCTGGATTTTCATCAATGTGAAGAAACACAGTCAAACAATATGTTTGTGCACCGGCAGGAAGCACAGGCTGTTCAACGTCTGAAAAACGCCGACACACAGTCCACTCATCCCACAGTTGATGCACATTTGTATTCATAAAGTTTCAGCGGTCAGGAAAAGATTCAAAATGACCACAAAGAGACACAAAGGTACTTTAAAGAGACACGAAATAATTACAAAAATGGGCAAAACAGCCACACAGCGATACCAAAGGACTACACAGAGACATAATACAAACAAAGAGCACAAAATTACCTCAGCAAGACTATAAGTTAGAGACCCAAACAACTACAAAACGACACAAATCAGCCACAAAGAGACACTAAACAACTACAAAACCACACAAAAAGAACACAAGGAGAAACAAAATGACTACAAAAATTTGCAAATCAGCAAAAACACACAAAAACACCACAAAGAGATGCGAAGGAGCTCCAAAGAAGCACAAAACAACCACAAAGAGACACTTAATGACTGGGTGGAGACATAAAATGACCAAAAGGCGCAAAATTACCTCAATAAATTGTCTCTGAGAGACCAAAAGGACTACAAAGAGACACAAAACGACCACAAGGAGACACCAAATGACTACAAATGTGACTTTTCTGTTTTGGTTTTTGGGTGAATTTTGTGTGTTCTCCCCTCCCCCTTCCCTTTCTGTTTCTGTTGCTGCCAGGCTTGTGTGTGGCAGGGGGCGTGGCTTGCTCTTCCCACTGCAGCTGATGAGGCACACCTGTTTCCACTCAGCTCATCAACCTGACTACATATACCTGGTCTTCACTCTGCCTCTCTGCCACATAATTCCATCTGTTTGGTAATGCCAAGCCACCTCTTTTCCAGCGTTGCTTCAGTAGTTTTTCGTGCCTCGTGGGTTTTTGGGCTCACTTGTATTTTTGCCCTGTTTTCCATGTGCTCAGCCCTCGAGTCACCTCCAATGATTAGGCTCTCTACACTGGTGGACAACCTCCTGGCCAGCCAGCACTCTGCCTCCACTGCCTGCATTTTTGTTTTTCCTTCGGTAATAAACTTTTGTTTTCCTACATCTGCATCTGTCTCTGCTTTGGGGAAAGCCAGAAACCAAACCCTAACAACAAAGAGACATACATACAAGGAATACACAAAATATTCTGAAAGAGACACAAAATGACCTAAACAACTACAAATAGACACAACAAGACCACAAGGAGACAAAACACACAAAAAAAACACAAACAACTACAAACAGATGCTTAACCACCCTAACCACCTGTGTGTCTTGCTCCTGAGTAGGAGAGGTTTTAGGGCCCTTTGCATCTTTGTGCCCAGGGGCCCATTGTCCACTGAGTAATACACATACATGAATCTGGTGTTCATCACTCGTTGTATTCAACTTTATCATCAGTCACATTCAAACACTTTTTAAACCATCTATTCTTCTTAATAAGACTTATATAAAATATCTGACACTGTCAGTATTAAACATTATGTACTGTTATTACTTTTTCACACAGTTTCACACAGTCCTCCTTTAAAAATGTTTTCGTGCAGGAACAATCAACATAATGTCTTGTTGTGTCTCTGTTCGTGTGGACCGTCTGGATTAAGAGACTCGTTCATGTGCAGCAGCTTCATGTAGCGGTGGCTGGTGGTTGGTGGTGGAGTTATTAAAGAGCGGAGCTATTTAAGTCTTGTGCAGCAGATGTGCGCTGATCCTAATATCTACTCATTACAGTCACTTTGCTCTATTTCTGAAACAAAACATTTTTCACTCTTTTAATATTTCGTCTGTAATCTGAATCAGTCAGAAAATAATGGATGAAAAATCTGCCTGATCAAACACACTTACACATTTTGTGACTGATTCATCCTCCTCTTTTCGTCCCTAGTTCTCCTTCCCTTTATGTTTTCCTTCTGCCTTTTCTCCTCTGTCCTCTTCCTTTTATTGTAGTGTGTATAAACATTTTGTTTTCAGACACAACTTTGTTTTAACTTGAGAAAAGACTTGTCTTTTGTGAATTTGACTTTATGACGGAAAGTGTTATTATGAATAAATATTGGTCACTGGCCCTTCACTTGACCCTCCATTAAGTCCCGTCCCCGAACACAGACTGGCCAATCATAACGTAGCATAGGGCGTTTCAGATTTCCTTCATTTTCAGGCTGGTTTTGTGGATTTGGAGCTAAATGTTGTGCCCGGAGCACTTTGTGTATTCGTGACACTCGTTACCTGGAGAGGCTGGAAAAAGATATATGTTTCTTCCCTGTTCCAAAACCAAAATCAAACCCTGACAAGTGTAGGGTTAGCTAGCTAGCTGCTGAAGATATAGCCTACTGAATGTATACACATGCTGCTTTTGCTTTGTAATGATTATAACAGTGAAACAAAGACCTTCTTTAACCCTAGCTCACCTTGATAAGCTGTGAGTTCGTAAAACAAAGGTAGAGGGTTTAAATCTACTCTGAAACTTTACATTTTATTTTATAAAAATAAACTTAATCCATACAGCACCTTTCAGTATAACTTGTACAAGTGCTTGAAATGTGACAAATAAAATTAAAACAATTCAGCACCACAATTTAATAAATTAAAACTTATAAAAATATAGTCAACTGAATAAAATACCCACATAACAATAAAATTAGATTCAATAGAAACAAACACAGTAAACATATTAGACCCCCCAAAATAGTTTTTGGTCTACCATTTAAACAAAGATTTCATGAAGTTGATGAAATAGTGAAAAACAGAAACAAAATCAGCATCAGATGGACTGTATTCATAATCAATACGCCACAATAATATCAATAACCAGCACCAATTCATCAGTCAATGAGAATGTGTGTGTTTGTGTGGACGGGGCATTAGCACATACAGCCAGCAGCTGCAGTGACCCACTGTCTGACACTGGCACACCGTGAGGACAGAAACAGAGGGTTTAGCGGGGACAAAGCAGCTGCCACAGCAAGCAAACACACCGCCTGCGGTCATTTTGACTCCATCAGGGGACTTCTCTACAAGCCGATTGGCTGTTGAAACAGGTGACGTGCTTTAAAACCAGCTGCTGGTGATTTGACCAGCTGAGTTGAACCATCAGCCTGCTTGAGTTGAGCTCAGACCGGCCACTTCACACTGCTGCAACTTTTCTCTGCAACGTTCTAAAATGGTTTCATCTCATCGTAAATCTGTGGTCTGAGCTGGGCTTAAATATACAAGCAAGAATATATAAAAATGATTGTATAGAAGTAGCCCACAGTTACTCAGCTTGAGACTTAATACGAAATTTGTCCAACAAAAACAAAACCAAGCGATGTCTCTTTCTACAAAACAACATGCTTACCTCAGCTAGCCTGGTAAGATCGTCCTGATGACGTGAGCTCAACATTCTGTTTCCCTCTCTGTATCAGTCTGGACTCCGTGTCGCCCCAAACACTTTGCAGACATTAAAATCCAACTGGGGTCAATCAGGGATCCACATCATTGACAGAGCCTCCTAATGGTGCTTACAATCACTTATTTCTTTACAGACTCTTTGTGAAACCAAAGAACAGAAATATAATCACTTTAGATGCATTAAAGTGCTGCTGCAGAAACTTCTGTCAGTCACCAGAGTTTGAGCCCTCGTGGGTCCTGATGGTGCAGGATGACAAACATTAACTGTCCAATCAATGAGTCACCTGTGAGACGGTAGAACTTCAAGTTTAACCCTCTTGGTTTGTTTGCAAAAAGTCAGAGTGAACAGGAAGCAAACCCAAACTAAAATGCGGCAGTGGATCATTTCATTCCCTCTGGTGCAACTGAATGAACCGAACTACAGTTGTGAAGAAGAAGAAGAAGATCTACTTTATGAATCCCTGAGGGTGGCATTCAATTTTTTTTAGAGCACCCTAAATGAACTTAGTTACACTCCTCCTCTGTCCTCCACTGATTCACTCCTTCATGTTGGTCCTGTAACTTGACAGCGTGTTAATCGGCTGACTGACAGTCACTCAGAGTCTTTTCTTCCTCCTGTTATGAATCATTTGTAACCCGTCTGTCAACAGCTGATGTACGAATAAAGATTTAATCACTGCAGTTGACACTTAAAGTGATGATTCGGATTCTGTTTACAAAATTAATGAGGGAGCTGTTTAACACAACGCAGCTCAGACGCCAACAGTTTAACACACAGACTGTTTATTTATGAAGCTGGACTCAGATTGATTTATTCATGCCGTTGTTTTGGTTCATTCTGAGTTAATAAACGCTAATCAATCACACAGTCGACAGCTCAGATCAGGAGCTGCAGGTTACACAAACACTCAGAGATGGAGATGGTTACATGCTTTATTACAGAGGAGAAACACTTCACTGTATTTATTCTGTCAGTGATTTAAGGCCTCGGGGATTAAATGTGGGGTGTCATTACAGTGACATGTTCTTGTCAAATCACAATATACAGTAATTAAACTCCATCATTCCTCTAAAGAGTCTGTAATGAAGAGGATTTTTACTGTCTCACACCATCAGCCTGATGCCTCCTAACTAAGAACAAAGAGTTTCCTGATAAAATAGTGAATTAAATAACATCTGATGTTGGCTTCATCACGCCGTGACCTCCATAATGCACTGGGGCAGTTTGCAGCTGAGTGTGAAGCGATGAGAGTCAGCACCTCCAACTCTGAGGTCATGGTTCTCTGCTGCACACCGGTGGATTGTTCCTTCTGGTTTCAGAGAGGGTTACTGCCTCAGGCGAAGGAGTTCAAGTATGTCAGGGTCTTGTTCACGAGTGAGGGTAGAATGGAGCGTGAGATGGATCGGCAGTTTGGTGCTGCATCTGCAGTGATGCGGGCGCTATGCTGGACTGTCGTGGTGAAGAGGGAGCTGAGCCCGCAGGCAAAGCTTTTAATTTACTGGTCCATCTGCGTCCCAGCCCTCACCTAGTGACCAAAAGAATGAGGTTGTGAATACAAGTGGCTGAAATGAGTTTCCTCAGAAGGGTGGCTGGACTCAGCCTTAGAGATAGGGTGAGGAGCTTGGACATCGGCAGGACGGTCGGAGTAGAGCTATTAATATTTTCAACAAAACAATTAACAATCAATCTGGAAAGTTTTAGAGCTTTTGAGCTTTTTTGTCAAAAACGTTTCCACCGGCACGGTGGTTCAGTGGTTAGCATTGTCACCTCAAAGCAAGAGGGCGCCTGTCAGCATTTTACAAATTAAAATTTTGCACACAGATCATATAAACAGCTTTTAAAATTTGTTTTCTGATAAATTAAATTACCCTGTTAGGGATGAACAGATTCATCAGCCGCACATTGGTATCAGCCAAAATTCACCCTGTTGACTGCCCTCAGCCTGTTGGCAAATAAAAGTGCGTTCACTGACAGCAGGGATGATGTTTTTCTGTTGTGTCACATCAATTTTGCACAGGCTAAAAAGCAGGGCTCGAGACTAATGGTGTCCTCTTATCCCAAGGACAATAGAGTGCTCCATGAATCCAAAAACTCAGAAGGGAGTTAGCATTTTAGCACTCACTGTCCAAACAAGAGGGTTCCTGGGGGTTTGAACCTCAGGATGAGGGAGCTCTCCTGTGCAGAGTTTGCATGCTTGCCTCATGTCAGTGTGGGTTTTCTCCAGGTGCTCCAGCTTCCTCCCACAGTCCAAAGACATGCAGGTTAATTGGTGACTCTAAATTGTCCGTAGGTGTGAATGTGAGTGTGAATGGTTGTCTGTCTCTATGTGTCAGCCCTGTGATAGTCTGGTGACCTGTCCAGGGTGAACCCTGCCTCTCATCCAGTGTCAGCTGGGATAGGCTCCAGCCCCACCACGACCCCTAGCAGGATAAGCGGTTTCGGAAAATGAATGAATGAAAAGATCCTCGTGGACCCCCCTACAGAGGTCTGGGCTAAGCCCCCAGTGTCCTCAATCCTATTGGACAACTTGGAAATGAGAGCAGGTTGTTTTCCTATGACATCACCAGTCTGATGTCCAGCACAAATTCTGAGTGTGTGTGTGTTCTTGTTTGGATCCTTATGTGAGAACCAATTTAAGTTTTAGACCTTAAAAGTGAATACATTTTGGAAAAAGAGGACATTTTGGGCAGTCTTCTGTTCTGTTTGGGGGTTCAGACTGCGTCTTAAGGGTCAGGATGTTGTCAGGAGAAGATTGTCCAGAGGACTTTCTGTCAGAAAGGTATTTCTTGGTTAAGGTGAGGAAAAAATCTTTGTTTGGGTTAAAAAGTATAGACCTGTGCCAGAAAGCTCTTTAAGCAAACATCTCCCATGTGTTAGAATTCAGTTTCGCTCAGAGTAGGGGGCCAGGACATGCATTATGTCAGTGAATGTCTTCACAAGTATAGAGGTACGGGGTTGTGTACTTTTAAAATTTACTGAGTTACATCCCACCACTGTCAGGATCTGCTGACCCGAGTCTTTAAACTGCAGCTCGGAGTGCTCACATACAACTTGTCCTGTAACCGAGGAGCCGAGTGAGAAGTCATTACTGTGAATAATGACTCGCTGAAGGCGCTGGTGGCCTCCGCCTTATTAGAGCACTGATGATGACACCTCCAGCAGAGAGAACAGAGAGGAGCGATGGGGGGGCCCGAGCAAGACCAGGATCCAATTACCACCAGTGCTGAGAGCTCTCCGTGGGCAAGCGCCGGCCTTTTCTCCAGGCAGCAGCGGTGGCGGTCGTGGAAGGTTTCTGTCATCAAGGTCACACTGTGGTGTAGAGCTCTGAGACTGTGATTCAGGTCAGAGAGTAAAAAAAGAAAGATGTGTATGTTTCGTCTCTGTTGGGGGTCAGGAGTGACATCCTGGTACTGGATACATACATGTAATCCTTTTCAAAGCACTCCAGCTGCTGTGACCTCTGACCTTGTCTCTCTGTGTGAGATAGACTACAAGAAGGAGAAGAAGAGACTACACGTGGAGGTTATCCTTGAATAAACTGACTTATAACACCCTCTTTGTTAAACTGCCACCAGCCTTCAGTTAAAGGCACCTTCATCGTTGAGTTAGAATCTCTTAAAGCTGCACTAATCAATGTTTGTGATTCTTACCGAATCAATTGGATAATTACAAGTTCTGTGGATCTATGGGATAAAACATTGGTGAATATTTTATTGTTTAATGCATTTCACATACTATGAAAGTGTGTGTTATGATTGGAACAGGTAGATGGGATCATATGTGCATATTTTGTATTTCCTGAGAGTCCATTCAACTCTCTAATGCCCACTACACACTGTGTGATTTTAGGCTGTCCCAGACCATAGATGACCAATATGAAAGATAAAGATATTTTTGGTCGTGGCTCTAAAACCAACACGTTCTCACTCTGACCTCGTCACATATCAACATTTGGTCAAAGACTTTCCACATCCACATACAACAGCAAGGTACCCTGGGTGTGTTGGTTGTTGATGTTCTGGGACACCGTGTCAACTTCTTCCTGTTACATGCATTGACTTCTTTCAAAATACACTTCTGCTTTCACAGGAAATGTGATGTTTACATACAGTCTCTTTCAAAATAAAAGCATTATGTCGGTACAACACCGAAATTTGATGTTTTTTTTTCCTTCAACAACAAATGCACGTGGTTAGGTTAAGGCAACAAAAACACGTGGTTGGGTTTAGGAAAAAAGAGCAGGGTTTGGCTTTAGAATCTTGAGGGACCCAAACACCACTTTCCCGGGTAAAAGTCGTGTTTGTTGAACCCATCCTGTCCATCCTACTTCGGACTTTTGCCGCCTTAACTTTCGGCCTTGTGCTGCTGTGTTTCCCCCTGATGCTTAAACTATAACGGCAGCTGGCTGTGTATCATGCCGATGTTAAAGGACGATTTTTTTCCTTGGTTTCTGAGGCCACAAGTCACTACCCAAGCGTCGGATTTCGACGACTTTGGAGTGAGACTGAGCTCCTTAAACGGTGGTCCTACATCGCACAGTCAGAGAGGTTCAAGGATGGCCGTTGTCATGATCTTGCAATCAAAGACAGTGTCCGAAATGTGGGATGACCATCTCACTGTGTGACTGCTGTTACCACCTACATCTACTAACCAATAGAAAAGCAACATGAAATGACGCACTGATCAGCGCTAGCTAAACCCAAACACACAGACAGATAGCAGCTCGCCATGGAGACAAACACACTAAAAGAAATGTGTGTGATTCCAGCAAAGAGGAAAACCTTGTGGAGTTGTGGCAGCAGAAGCCTTGCCTGTATGATGTGTCCTCCAGCTCTGACCATGATCGCGTAAAGAAGGATGAAGCATGGAAGGAAAAAGAGGCGGAGCTACAGCTGCCAGGTGAGACACCTAGCAGCTAGCACACATACACAGACACACCGCAGTATATAGTGTCCACAGAACTTTAGGTTATTTAATAATGTGAGTCTCTATGTTGTGCTTCACAGTTGGAGAAGTAATAACCTGTGCAGCATCCTTGAGCACTCAGTATGGAAAGCTATCACATCGTCAACATAGCCTGTGATTCAGTAGGTGCTGTCATTGTACAGTCTGCAGACATCAAACCTGATGTTGTACCCAAGTTTATTAGATCCAAGTTATTAAATCCAAGTTTTTTAGATCCAGGTCACACAGTGTAGCTGCACTAAACCTAACATAAATTATGTCAGTAACTACCCCACTGTGAATTTTGAGGCTTTATAGGTCTTTAAAGAGGCTGTTGCTAACAAGTGGCTAAATGAGACTACGGGCTTTTGCCCAGCAGTCACTTTAATTTATAGAAAGTAACTGTAATATTGTCAGAAAAGTGATATTTTCCTCAGATCATTCAGCTGTTGTTTGTGTATCAAAGTTGATTTAGGTTTATTCTTGTATTTTCTATGAAGTGTGTTTATTTTATGTCTCTTCAGCAGATCAGCTGAGCCTGATGTTGTGAACCAGTTTCTCCCTCATCAGCAGATTCAAACAGCTTCAGGCAGACTGTCGGTGAATCGCTGCTGTTAGAAACAAACTCAAGTCTGCTGAGTGTTTCCTCCACACTCAAACGCAGCTCAGCGTGAATATGAAGTGGAGAAGAAGACTCATTGATGTTTTAAAGAGCAGCTTTCTGTCAGCGAAGAAGAAGCAGCGCCGTCAGAGGAGGTGCTCAGCAGGAGGCCCAGGACTCTCCAGAGACTGAGAAATATCTTCAGAAACAAAAACTCAGCATGTTAACTCTGGTGTTTAACTCTGACACCGACTGATGTGGAGTAGTTAGAAAATGCTTCAGTGGATGTTTTAGCTACAGGCTTCACGTATGTCATAATTTATTCAGTGTTTTAGCCCTGGTTTTGTCCAATATTCTCTGATATCTTTCTGTGTTGTAGCCGTAGATTTGTTCAAATCTGGTTGATGTTTTAGCTGTATAAAGTCCAGTATTATCCTGGGTTTTTTTGGCCCTGATTTTGTCCAGTATTCTCTGTTTTTATGCCTCTGCACCACAATAGTGGCTGAAGGCATGAAGCTCCAGCGAAAGTCCAGTCAGGAAGTATTTGTATAGTATTAAACATTGTTTTGTCTAATACTCTCTGTTTTTTTAGCCCTAGATATTTTCCATAGTTCTCCTGTGTTTGAACCTGGTTTTGTTCTGTATTCTCAGCTTTTTTTAGCCCTGGATTTGTCCAGTACTCTACATGTATTCTCCTGTTTCCCCAGCCCACACAAAAACACTTGAACACTCCTCATGTGCACCGATTGATCAATATCTCTCACCCCCTCATCCACTTCTCTCTATCCCTTCTTCATTTGCAGCACTTGACCTCTGACCTCTGTATGGATCCAGACCTCTTCACTTCATTTTGTCCTCACTGAGAGTCTGTGTTGTTCTCTGACTCCAGCAAGCATCCTCAGATCCTACTCAGCCACTCGCAGAGGTCAAAGGTTAATGGGATCAGGAGCTGATCAGTAGAACCAGTTTGTCAGATTAACTGTGGGGATATTGATCGCTGCAGATGTGATTGGCTGTAAAAACACTGATGGAGAAAACGCAGAAACACAGCTGACTGTTTGTCTCTGGAGACAAATTAACCCCAAAATGTCAATAACTGCTCAGTTTGTCCTGGATTACATCTCTGAGTCTCTTTGATCAATATCTGAAGCTGGTAAGTAATGTCAGGCTGAACTGAGCCTTATTTTAAAACCATGGATCTCTTTTTATTTCCTCCCTCTGACCCTCCCGCTGAGGCTGCAGTGGAGGTTCTTACATCATTGTGACGTTGTCCGCACACACTGTAAATGTTCAGTCAGTTCTCAGTGGTTCTAAACTGTATCAGTGATGTTGTTGGAGTGTTTCAGTGAATTTAATCTGTCACTGTGTCTGTACATTTTCCATCTCCTGATGCAGCCTTTTCTTAGTCTCCCAAACTCTATCCTCATTAGTGCTTCGTACAGGAGTCCCGTTGGCAAGGTCACCGTTGCCCCGGCGACGCTTTGCAGGCAGGATGATGCTGAGAATAATGACGAGGCCTATCAGAGCGCCATCAGCTGCATCAGGAGATAAAAAAAATCCACTGAGAGAAAAAAACAACTTTATCAAGAAGATTACAGCCCGAAGGAGAGAGGAGGGGGGTCAGTGTGTCCAGGTCCAGGCCCGGTTCTGTCAGGATCAGCAGTTTGAGTCTGAACTTTGTTACATGTCACGCTGTCTGCACACTGAGCTGAAGTGCTTTCTGTGGAAGAACTGACGACATCATAGAGCTTTAGAAACCTCATGGAGGCGATCAGGCTCAGAGATAGACGCACGATCACTGCTGTTTCCCGTCATCTACTAACAGTCAGCATCGGTTTATTTCAACACGAATCACATGGTTAAAAAAAGGGAAATGATAGTTGGCATATTTCATCTTTGTGATAGTCGTGGCCAGGGGTTTTGTTTTTGGGTTGTCCGTACATACGTCCATCTGTCCATCTGTCCATCCCATCTTTGTAAATGCGTGAAGGGAATTTCCTTAAATTTGGCATAAATGTCCATTTGTTTGGTGGTCAAAGGTCAAGGTCAATGTGACCCTGTCTGTCTCATGTTGTGTTCACACCACACGTGATGCAAGTTTTCACGTTGCCTTACTTGCACGAGTTTGAGCGCTAGAATACTTTGTGTTGACTCGTTCATATGCGCATAAATCTCTGAATGAACTTCTTGTTCTTTGCGTCATACAAGACCACTTGGTTAGGTTTAGTGAAATAATCATATTTTTGGTTTGTTCCGTGATGTAATGTGATGTAAATATGTCATGTTAGTGATGTCAGTGTGTCTAGACTTTACATAAATGATGTAACGACAGCTTACTTTAAAGCAACGTTGACTTTTGCTTTCACACAGGACAGGAACTGCCGTCTCCTGGGTAACAGTCTGGTTTTGTTTGACCAATCCAACTCCCGTCACTCCCACTCCAAACAGACTCTCTCACTTTTTATACTACATAGGTCTCTCACAGTATCAAGTATTGCAGTGGATGGATTTACATTATAGTGAGTAGAAAACCTGGTGCGTCTCATAAAGATGCTAAAGGGCGCCTTCAGTGTTGGTGTGACGCTGAGGGGCAAAACAAAGCATCAATATATGATGACCTAAGAATGAGAGCGGGCTGTAGTTTGTGTCTCCTAGTGGTCATTTTGTTTCTGTCGGTGACATCCTGCAGGCGAGGCCCTTCAGTCATGGAACATGTCTGTGCATGTTTAAAAGTCTCAGTGAGCACTTTAAACCTGCAGAGTGTACATTAACGTTATTTATTACAGTAAATATTGTCCTCGTTTGACTCTCAGGTTCGTCTCTTCACTCTGTCATCCATCATTTATCACACACTGGTGACACAGCAGCTCCGACTCTGTAATCTGTCGATCTGCCTGAGTCAACTCTGCTAACAGCCTGCACAAACTCCAACAAACTCCTCTGAATTATTGATCAGTGTTTCCTCTCGTCAGCTGTGGTTTCCTCTGATATCAGATCAATACATTTCAGGCCACACAGCTGCTCGGCAGAGTGTCTTTTATCACAGGGTTTCACCTGTGAAGGTTATTTTCAGATTTCAGCGAGTGTAGCTGCAACAGCCCTCTGCTTCTACAGCTGTAATGTTAGACCAAGAAGAACTTGGTACCTGCCCCTTTAAGGAGATCATTTAACACAGTATTTCAGTAAAGGCATTTTCTTGCATTTTAGGCACATTATCAATTTGTACATAAAAGAAATGGAAGTGCCATCAGTCTTCAATCTGAGGTCGTACTGTCAGTATGTAACATATCCAGGTAGTACTTCTCTTTTAATCACACAGGGTGCGTTCCCTGTCTTTTCACTTTTACTATGGACTGCAGCTGCCCTTAAAAAGTATCTACTGTTGCGTGCAGTACGCACACAATCGGGACACATGTCTCTTGCACATACATTTGTTACCTTGGAGATAAAACACTGTTCACAGGGCTCGCCAGAGACAGAGGTCAACCCAAAAAGATCTGCTGTTGTTATTGCTTTGCAATGTTAATTTAACTTTAAAGTTATAACTACATACAAGGTAGATTCAAACATATTATATTCACCATAGAAAAATCACATCTACAGTTCTCTGTCATTGTGTAACGACCTCAGACATAGAACTGGTGGACTCAAATGCACGACTCAATACTCAAAGTTGTTTACTAAAAGTCTTTTACTTGGCTCAGAGTTCAAAAATGAAACACTCGCAAGGAGGATCATAACACTAATAACAAAAAGCGCTCACAAGGAGGGTCAAAAATTTATCACAAGCTTAAACAAAACATAGACGGAACAAGACGAACTGGCAACAAGACAAATGGAGACAGGGACTATTTATGAAACCAATCAGGGGCGGGGTAGACAATCACAGTGGCGGGAAATTCACACAAAGGGAGGAAGTCGGTCTGAAACGAGAGGGAAAAGGTAAGTACAAAATAAAAAAGGAAGTGCATGACAAGACCAGACATGAGTGACTTTAACTTAACATAAAATGCACATGACATCAAAGAACTTAACATGAAACTAAACTAAGGCATGACATGAAACATGAAACACTAAACATGACCATAGGTAAAATGAACACACTTGATGAGACACAACACATTGTTATTTTCATAGTTATGTCCTGTTGTTGTTTGTAATCTTTGTGATATTAATAGTCCCGTTTTACTGTTCGACTGGTCATCACTTACTTACATTTGCCGTCAAGCTTCATTGCAGCCTCCACAAAGTGAAAGAACGGTTGGTTTAAAGATGTTGGAAGTGAACACAAATATTAACCTGTCTTCATGCAGCTCTTCACTCAGTCAATATTTCATCATGTGCTGTTTGATTCATGCTCTGCAGACAGACAGGAAGTGAAATGTGCCGCGGGGGCGGCGGCTCACGTTCGTTAGCTCACTTGGGAAACCCGGCGCCCTTGGGGTTGGGGGTGTCAGAGAGATGATGTGTTTGATGTGCGAGGCTGGTTTATGATGTGTCGGCATCTGTGTTTACGCCTGTTAATGTCACATCAAACATTTATGAGACTCAAAGGATGACGGGAGGGGGAAACGGAGCGTTCAATGGCAGCGGGATCAGCTGGATGTGACGGCACATTGCCGCGCTGACGGTGTCCTCACCTGTCACCAGTCAGTCAGGTGATGTTTGATTGGCAGGTGGTATCTCAAAACATCTGTGTCCGTCACTCCTCGTGAACTCTTCAGTGAGCGTCTCCTGCTGAAACGTTAACGCCTGCAGGAGCTGCTCGCCTCGCGTCACTCAGCCAATCACAGACGTCCTGCTGACAGGTCGTCAGCCGTCGTCATGGCGTCAGACAGCAGGAAGTGCCACCTGCCACCACCACAGTGTGAGACATCAGCATGGACAGACAGACTGACAGACGTGGAGTCGCCTCAGGCAAAGTCACGACCAGAGGACGACGACACTGCAGCGAGGAGGACGTGAGGATGACGAGACAGCTGTAGAGAGCTGGAACAAGAGCGCTGAGAGAGAGAGAGATGTATCATTTTTATTTATTAACTAATGATCTGCTAATACCAGAACTAAAAATAATTATTTTATCAGAGCTAAACTGAAGCCAGCTTTCAGAATCCAGATCAAACTCATGCACAGTCTGAGATAGTTTTAACATTTAAACTACCTTCAGTCTTTCAAGGTTCCTGTTAAAGCATTTGTGAACGTTCTCTGGTTGTGTTCGTTTATCTTTATTCATTTTAGGAGTATGAACAAAAATAAAGGCACATAGACGGAGCTCAGGGGTCACCATACCAAACTCACTGTTGACACTCATGCACTGATTCCAATGGCAGCATATTCTCATAGAACAGTTTACATGATATCCTAAGATAAATTCATACACAACAGTTAGTATGTGTTGGTGAAGATTATCAGTCATCCAGGTCATGGTAATCCAAAGTGCTATATCTTAGGCAACTGAACTTTCTGTACATAAAACCCACGAACACAGACCAATACCTGCTGTTTGACTCTCACCACCCACTGGAGCACGAGCTGGGAGTCAGCAGGACTCTGAATCATCGGGCTGAGAACGTGACCATGAGGAAAGAGGGGAAGGTGAAGGAACACTTCTCTGGGCCGCTACTGTTTGACAGTGACACAGACTTTCAAAATAAAGGCATAAGTTAAAGATGATATGGATCAATGTTTCGCTGATCAATGTATTGATATATTGATCCAGATCAATGGATCATTACACCCCTAGCATTTGACGAGTTGGGATGACAGCATGTTGGCGTTACACCCCGCCCTCGGGCAGCCCTACAGGGCGAACAACACTCCACCACTGACCCAAATCAACCACAGAAGATACCTTTAAATCGTTGGGATTTATTAATACAAGATATCCAAATCACACCTGACGCCTCTCTGCTCTGCTGCTACCACATGAGCTCTTCAGCACCTCCTTCCCAGGCCAGGTGCACCTCACCGAGCAATGCACCTCATGAGGTAATGCAGCACACCTGGGCAGAGCTGCAGGAGAGGGAAACAGGAATACCCCCTTTACACCTGGCATCAATATGCGTTTTTTGCGATCGGATTGCAATTGGATAGCACATGACCACATGCATTTATACCTGGTATTAATATGTGTCTCTGGTGTCCACATCCAGATCCGTTTGCTATCCGATCACGTCAAATCCTCCTCTTCTTCTTCTGCAAACATTTCCAGCAGCAGACTACAGCGTCATATTCTGTGCGCCACAATAACAACAACAACAAGATGTTAGCCGTGAAGTCGCATTCTTGTATGGACACTTTTGTCGGACCAAATGGAGAGCAGACACTTGGTCTCACCGTGACTCCATCCTCGGCTAGCATCTGTGTTTTATTTTTCTTGGCAGTCGCTACCCGGTGAGTGTTGTTGTTGTTATCTTCTTCCTCCTTCTTCATGTGTCCAGCTGGCGCACCTCGCTTACGTGTTTTCATCCACGGAGTTGTTGCATGTGGATTGGAGACGCATTTGCATTTATACTTGTGTTTGATGTGGTCACAATGTGTCCCTGACCACCTTCAGAAGTGGTTTGGCAGATCAGATAACAATACGTCCTCAATGCGTTCTGAGTGTACTTACACCTGTACTTTCATGTGGTCACGAGCAATCTGATTGCAAAATACGCATGGTAATGCAAGGTGTAAAGGGGGTGTCAGTGACTACGAATGTTTGAACTGATCAGGCCAAACGGATGCACCTCCGCTCAGGAGTGTAAAGCTGTGATCAAGGCTCGAACCAGACCATCACAGGGTTAATTTAATTCCAAACTGCTGCAGAGAGATCTGAGGCTGTGTGACAGGAAACGCCATAAGAACATTGTAAAAGTTTTTCCACATGTCTGGAGGACCAAATAGATTGAAGACAAAACTGCACCATGAAAACACTATAATATTATTCCTCCTCACCTTAAATGCAAGCACCAAATTACTCAACAAAGACATAATAAAATGTTGGCACAGTGTTGAATCTGATATCCAGACTGGACTTTATAGTGTGTGCGGCCGTTTTCCTTCTTGTGTTGGATAAAGCGATCAGCCTTGAACAGCAGCTGCTCATATTTACGACCCTCGTCATCCAGTCAGCAGCAGGAAACACATCACTTTTAGGAGGGGGGCATTAATACGACTGTTATTCGGGGATTTATGAATCCATCCTGCAGCGGCCGTTTGTCCCAGCAGGCACTAAAATGCACCACAGTGTAATAACCAGCATAAGATGTTTAACAGCAGATTGTAAAATTTGAAAGTGAGTGTGTCTTGAAACATGTTGCTTTGCTTTACAGGTAGTGTACTGTAGCACTGTAGCAACACGGCAACTTTAGAACAAGTACATATTCAAATACTGGAGGTCTGTCCAGGAGGAAGAAAGATCTGTTTATCAGTTCATCAGGAAGATGACAAGCAACAGTTTGCAACTTGACGTTTTGGGATGTATGTTTTCTTGCTTTCTGGCTCAGAGTTAGATGAGAAGTGTGATACCACTCTTTTATTTGTACATTAAATTTGAAAGTATAGCCTCTGAGCTGGTTAGCGTAGATTAGCATAAAGACTACATGAAACTGCTCACAAGAAGGTTTGTGCATTATCTTGAGTAACTGGGTCATGATTTCTGGAGAGAGACATTGCTGTTAAGTTTATCAGATTTATTTATTATTTATTTTTCGGCTCTCTAAGCACCACAGGACAAGTGTCAGGGAAAGAAGAGGAGAAAGAGGGCAAACATCTCTAGGGCTGATATCTCAGTGAGCTTTAAAGATGCTTTAGAGATGCTGGGGAGCTGATTTTTTTCATGTTAAAATGGTTTGTGTGTGAGTGACTTTGGCATCTCTGTGACACTTTGGAGGTGATTTGTGGTTGAGGAGACTTCTTAACTTTGGGTGATGGATTCAAACCAACAAATATATAATTCAGGATCATGCGATTCTTGTAACAACACAGGGTGAGTCACTCTTTGAAATCTTCTGACAAAAAGGTCTTTGTGTTGTTAAAGTTCAGCTGCTGTAAACCTTTTTCCAGGCTCGCTGTTTTGTGTTCAGCTGATGAGTTTTCCCACTAAAAAAAGACCTCCAGCAGTATTTGTGAGTCAGCCTGCAGCTCTGCGTGTTTGCTGTGATTATGTGTGTGTTATCCAGTGACTGAGAGAGGTGACCTGGATCTGATTGGTGGAGGTCCTCTGAGGATACGATGCAGAGACTCTCCCTCAAGCTCATTTATCGCCGCAGATGTCTGCGGGGTCCAACTGATCAATAAGTCACTGTGAGATGGAAGAAGCTCGCCGACCTGAGTATCGATTCACTGGAGACGCTCTTCTCATCATCTTCATCTGTTTTCATGACTGCTCCCGACACATCTGAATAAGAACCTGTGAGAGTGGCTGACACCAGATCTGTGAGAATCGCTGCAGGAGCTGATTCAAGACTGAGAGTCCACAGCCACGCTAACAGCTCTGTGGGCAACTTCAGTATAAACCAACTTGCAGCAAGTCACAAACTCTCTGAGGTGAGGGGTGCAGTAACGACCAACGGAGGAGTAACAGAGTAGTACAAAGCATGGAGGAGCACCTTCTACGCACTATCTTTGTTGCCTTGCTGCCAGAGAGGAAGTGAAGAGTGAAGATTGCTGGATTTAATTCCTTCATATTTCTGTAGGTAAGTAAAGTGCAATCCCAATTCACCCACTGATGCTAGAATCAGGGGGTTGAGGAGACTTTTTGTCCCTCAAGAAAACACCATAAGAAAAGAAGAAAACATTATGGGCTCTGTTATCGTGACCCAGTGTCACCAGATCGCATTCAGGTGCTCCCTTCCAAGAGGAAATTCATCGTTGTAGGACTTAGGACAGAAATTATTTTTAAACCTTAGCTTGGCACCCGGACAATCTCCACCTCATGTTGTAACAGGTGTGGTAAGAACCCAAAAGCACACCAGGGACAGGTGGAGCAGTTTATACTGAGCCTGAATGCACCACTTCAATAAATACAGGGAGTGCAGACTGGTGAGGCAATGTTCAGTTTCAGAGTCCCCGGGGGAACAGAATCAGTCCGCAGTTGTAGCAGCACACAGGTGAGGTGCCAGCATCCACTGGGCACACACACACAGCAGACAGTTCAATAGCGTACAATGGTAACGGGAGGGGGCGGGCAGAGAGCGATATCAGAGGAGCTGAAATTCCAAAACCAGGAGTACTCACTGAGAGAGCAGTCTCTCCGATGTGAAGCCTGCTGTGGACAGGAGAGAGCTTGACAGCAGCAATGAAATGTGGAATCCACGGTGCACACAAAAGCAATCCACAGCTCAGAAGATCACATGTGACTGAACAGGTAAACTCACTGTGGAAAGCTGGGTGACGTTCTGTCCAGACAGCCGCAGGAAACAGGCGAACAGACACCAGGAGGGCAGAAGCAGAGCTCATGGTGGAAATCAGAAGGCAGAGTGGTTTACCGGGGAGCAGACAAAGCAGGAGAGTCAGGGACGGGCAGGGTCGATACCAAGAAGGCAGTCCGGAAACAAACGCTGGAAAGTTTTGCTTAAAAGACAAAGAACAATCTGGCAGGTGAGTGTCTGTGAAGTGGGCGTCTTTATAGTGACAGGGGGTAATGATCCACAGGTGAGAGACGTTAACCTGATGAGGTGGGCGTGGTGGACCAGCAGGAGGGAGAAATGTGTGGACAGGCGATAGGCTGACAGGTAGGTGTGGTGACAACATGGGGTGAATGGAAAATTGGCATGTATGGCAGGTGAAAAGTGTCCACAGTGACACATGTTGCCTCTCACAGCTACATATCTGCCTGTATTATAATTAAAATGTGGAGCTCCATGCGACATTTTGGCCAGTCTTGTTTATAAAAGAGAGCCGTTACCCTGCTTTACCAGTGTTAAGGATGGATTCACTGGGTGACAGACAGAAACAGACAGTCCTGAGAGAGTTCTAAGAAGGACAAGAAGTTTTATGAGATTCAAAATTTTTCGTGGATCAGTGGAAAATGTTGTCAATGCGTCCCATCATCAACACACTCGGCAACATATTTGCTGTAGTCAAATGACCACAGGAAACAGTAGAACATTCATTTTACTCTCATTGATTTCATGGCTTAAACTGTGTTTAAACCACATCAGACTGTGATCAGACCAGTGAAGACGGGGTTTAAAACAGCTTTCTCAGGATCCCTGCCTGCCTGCTGTGGATAGTTTGCTCCTGGAAAACAGAATTTAAAATTGTCAGATTAAAAGTCTCCACATGTACCGATGAGTTTATCAGTAAATCTCAGGAGAAGTTCTAAAAAACTGCAGTCTGTTTCTTTGTAATCAAGCGTCTCGTGTTTCTGAAAAGTTCAGGTGAACTCGGAGCCGACAGAAGGAGTTTTCTCAGTGGATGGATCGATATCTATTATAAAATGAGATTCTGCTCAAAGTCTGCAGGTGAGTGACTCACCGTGAGTCTGTCAACTGGAATGAGCTCATTACTTCAGCAGAGGTGAGACGTCCAATCACTGTCTGTCTGTCTGTCTGACTTCTGACTTTGAGAAAACGCACACACTCAGCAGGGTGAAGATCAGTGTGATCTTCAATACAAGCCCATCAAAATGAAAACACTCACAGCTCGTCTCCATCACACTGTGCGTACAAAATGTTTTCGGCTGCCTGTCCTTCATCAGGGTGGTCACTCTAATGAAGGACAGGAAGCTGATCTGAATATTAATCACCTCAGTAATGACTCATAATATTCAGTGAGTTCACACACACTGATAAAATATTCCTAATTCAGAGAGTTTTCTTCACCTCGTCACCGTCTAACACTAACAGTGCCACCCAGCTGTCACTTCTGATCTGCACAAACAGATAAAAGACTTTCTCAGTAATAACAGTAAGAATCCAACAGTGTTTTGAGTGATGTCACCTGGAGAGCACCATTTAATAAAATGATTTCAGAAATAAATCTGGTTTTGCAAATGAACTCTTCCTACTCTGTCTGTGCCGATCTGCTCACTCTCTGCTAGTTTGTTCTTAAAGCTGTATTTCATTCATTCAGGACAGAAAAAGCTCTAAGTTCATTAGATTCATTGATAATAAAACACTAAGTTCACAGTTTATTCAAAAGGCGTATTTGTCATGTTGACTCTGTCTCAGAGGTTAAACTAATTGTCTTAAAGGAACTGTGTGTAAGATTTAGGAGGCGTTCGTGGAATTGAGCAGTGAGGATTGCAGTTTGTAACCCGCTGAAACTTTCCTAGTTAAAATTCCCTCAGTGTTTATCGTTCAGGAGGTTTTAACCGGGAGGTGAATTATCCACGGAGGTCTCTTCCACTCCAAAACAAACAGACCAAGACCAATTTAAACTGGCCAGCTACAGACGCCAATACAAAAGTATGAACTGTACTCAAGTATCAAAAGTAATTTTATGATATTAAATGTACTTAAAGTATTGAAAGTAAAAGTAGAAGCAAAAGCTGTAAATAAAAAAGACAGCGGTCAGAATTCTGAGATTTATAAAGTTTATTTCCTTCTAACTTGTACATCACCTTAAAAGTGGAGCGTCTGTTCAGAAGGTCATCCTGTCTTTAAGTGTTCACACCAAGGCCAATCACAAGTCTCCTACATCGATTTATAAAACTCAACAGCATCAAAGGACATGTGGCTTCAACTGGAGTGGACTTTTATCATTCCTGTATTTTTCTGGACTCTGTTTCACATTATTTATTCACCTGGTTTATTATCCTGTGTGTCCATGAGAATGTGAGTGTTAGTTAAATGGTAAATGGTAAAGCACACACACATTCATACGCTGGTGGCCGAGGCTGCCGTACAAGGCGCCACCTGCTCCTCAGTAACCATTCACATGCTCTCACACACCGATGGCAGCAATTAGGAGTTCAGTGTCTTGCCCAGGGATACTTCGACATGCAGACTGGAGGAGCCAGGGATCGAACATGCTCTTGCGTTTGGTGGACGACCAGCTCTACCCTGAGTTGAGTATTATATTATTGCGACTGGTATTGCAGTGCTGTGATGTCACGTGACAGTGCTCGACCCTCTGATAGTTTGACAGTCACATTATATAGCTGACTACTGCTGATGCTGTTTATTACCATTCTCTGTATATGAACCCTGACAGTGTTATTCATGTTGATTAGCTATACTTTAGTTTTGTTTTTATTTGTCCATGTTATAGGAGCACAGTGAGCGCTCTGGCTCATCTGCTAAGGGACCGTCCTGCATTTCTCTAGTCTGACCTGTGAGTGAGCTGGAGCAGTAGTAATGTACATAAGCCTTACTGACTTTATTCCTTGTTGACACCCCACAGTAGTGAGGGCAGTATTCTCCTCATCTGTTCATCTTTGTCACATATCATTAATGTATGCTCTCTTTTTATTCCCTTTATTGCTGTAACCACTAGGGCTGCAACTAACGATTATTTTCATTGTCGATTAATCTGTCAATTATTTCTTCGATTAGTCGACTAGTGTTGAAAAATGTCGGTCTGTCTCTCCCAAACCCCAAAATTATGTCATCTAATGTCTTGTTTCGTACTCACGCCAAAGGGTTTTAGTTCACCGTCATGGGAGAGTGTGTAAAGCTGCCAATATCTGAACGTAAGAAGCAGCAATAAGAGTATTTTGGGGTACTTTTATGGTACTTTTCTATGAAAAATGACTCAAACTGATTAGTCGACTACTAAAATAGTCACCGATTATTTTAATAGTCAATTAGTCATCAATTAGTCGACTAATCGTTGCAGCCCTAGTAACCATATCACATCAGGATAATTTATCCAAAAATAAATGAGTAGCATGTTAATTAGTGTGTGAACTGGATTTATTACTCATCGCCAAATTTCCTGTTCTTATCAGACAACCTGTGGAGATTGAACATCCATAAAGCCAGCACCTAAAGGTTCAGTCATCCATCATTACTGAGGTCACACAGATGGTATTCTGCAAACCAACACCTCTTTTATAGCGTGCATTACACTTGAAGAAAAACAAGGTCTTTTTTCACAACTTAAAGGATTTAAAGAACAACATCCATTTGTTTAATGTGTGTTTGGGAAATTTATGGGCGTGTACCCCCGCAGTGCTCAGGTGAGGTCGGGGCTTGATAAAAATAGCCACCAGGCGCCAGACTGTAAGCAGCTGACATCCAAGAAAGACAGCACAAATCTGGCGAGGCGAAACACCATAATGACTTGTTTTCACTTCTGCTCGCAGTAACCAACAATCCAGCACAGTCTACCTTTAAATACAAATAAACAAAGAAATGGCTGAGATGTCATCTCTAAAGTTGTAGATATGCTCTTTTAAAAGCAGACTCAACCTAATTCCCAGAAGAAATGTTGGCATTGTGCATGTCTTGGAACAGATTTGTCATTTTGAAAGCCCCTGACTGGATGTTGCAGCTCGGCTACTCTCGTGTCTTGTGCTGCTGTCAGTTGCATGCATCAAAAGCCTGGATCGCTCTGAAACAACTTGACAAAAACAGCTCGTAGGTTTCTATAAAATTCTTGACGTTATGATTAATTAATACAATTAATTTTTAGCCAATGGTGTCTTCAGTCTGTGCATCTGTGTCCATGGCAACCAGTCTCTTTAACCCATTAAAGACTGAATGAAGATTATGTGCTCCTGTTTTTGTCATGGACACGGTATAAACCCAGCGTACTCATGTTACTCGTACATTAATAACTTTTCTTATTACTTCAGTAAATGGACGGGTGTAGTTAGTGAAGCTTTTCTCCATAAATAGTCAAAGAGGGAGCAGCTGTATCTGAGTGAGTGTTCTCAGCTTGGCTGCTAGTCAGGACACATTCAGGTAAGAGAGGTGATCCTACTTTAGAAATATTAATATGATTCACATAAAACATACAAATGCAATGTATTCAGGATTTGCAGAAATGTACAGTGGCAACATTTTCTTCTATTGACCTTTCTGCCAGACTTCATAATTTCTCGAGGAGTTCAGGAAGCAGACACCATATTGCCGAGTTTGTTCCCCTCAGCTGTCACTCTGTGAGCCAGAGACAATAAATTTTAAAGTGGAAAAGAAACTCTTTGATCCAATAAATCTCAGTGTGGACAAAGCTGAAGTGTTTCTTGTAAGTTTTCAACAAGCGACGCTGCGCTGCAATCACGGCCGAGGCCTTGAAGAAACGCTCGGAGGGCGGAGGTGTTTTATTGAGGACACCGCGTCTCCAGGCATCGTGAACAGACTTCTGATGGAAATGTCAACGTTCGTCTCCGTCGCTCCACCTTCAATCTGTGTCCGGACACCACGCCGCTGTCACCGCCTCGCCTCAGCTGTCCATCACACCTGGCAGGGATATTATTGTTCTGACGCGGGTGTGAGCTGGTGACAGATGAGGCGTCCTGCTCAGAGAGGACCAGGGGGACAAAAAAATCGAGCTCAGGAGAAATGAGAAACCAGAGTGTGGATGACAGAGATGAACAGCTGCCTGCTGTCAGACAACATGAAACATCATCATCATCAACAACTACTGAAACTGTCTGACATAAAATCTGCAGAGAGTCTATGTGTGTGTGAAGGCCCTTTACCTGCTTCTCAGAATGTTCTTACTCAACTGTGATTTACACAAGATTTAGACTTAATTGAGGCTAAATCTACACTTACACAGATGACTTTGTCCCTGTGTCCACCAACGCATTTTTCCCCCCTGAAAATGCTCCTTAGGAAATGATAACGTCACCTTTTAAAATGTAGACTTCCATTTTGAAGTCTTGAGTTCGGCATTTCGGCCATTGCTGTTTTGGTTTTTTAGGGCCAGAGGTGACCATATTTTAACAAGAGGGTGGAGCCAACCTGTTCTCATCCCAAGTCAACACATATCGCCCCTTTGTTAGTGGCCTTTCATGTCCATATATTACACATTAGGTATCCTCCTGCATCTGCTGTTGATGTTCCGGGAGGCTGCAACCAATGATGGGACGTCAACAAAAGCACCTGGTTAGGTTTAGAAAAAATGTCATGGTTTGGCTCTATATTGATACAGGAAGCAAACAGCGGGCTCCTGGGTGAAAGACAAGGGTTTATTTGACCCATCCACCCCTCCCACACCCTTTGCAGACTTTCCAGCTCCTTATATTCATATATCATTACCAGCAGTGTTTTCAAACTGACACCATCCGTTTCAAACTGTCTATGGATGAGGTGTTGCGGATGTCAGCAGGGAGAGAGTTCCAGAGGGTCGGTGCTGCCACGCTGAAGGCTCTGTCCCCAAAATTCCATAGTCTGGTGTTGGGAGTGGAGAGCCAGCGTCTGAAGACTGGAGGTTCCGTGATGGGGTGTAAGGGTGGAGGAGGTCTGAGAGGTACTGGGGTGCAAGGCCATGGAGGGATTTGTAGGTCAGGAGGAGGATTTCGTAGTTGATCTGGCACTTGATGGGGAGCCAGTGAAGGTGGATGAGGGTTGGAGTGATGTGTTGCCAGGGCCTGGAACGCGTAAGAACCCAATATGTCACAACTTTGGAATGAGAACATGCCCAAGCATTTGAGAGTGCTTTTTTCAGCGGAGACACTTTGGTTGTGTCTCATAGCTTTGATACGGAATATCTGTAGACGTAAAAATGTCGGCGCAACGTAAAGCTCTCACTTTGGATGAAGGAAAGACTGAAGCACGTAGGAAGAGAGGATGGAGCCGCTGAGCTGTGTTAGTTCATGAGAGTAAAAAAACATATATACAGCAGTGCTCTATTGTTGTTGTTGTTCAGTACTTGTACATGTAAGATGTGATGGTTGGTCTTTGTGGTATTTGTCCCTCCTACATTGTAATTATTTTTTATCTGTGGCTGCTCAGAAAAATAAAACATGCAGCGGGCAGCACAGTATAGACACCTGGTGCCTCATCATGCTGCTGGCATTGGTAACACAAATGCACGGCACAAAAATTTTACCGACATGCTGGCCTCAGGAAAAAGAAAAAAAGAACGACTTACTGGACATGAGCCCTACAGCCCTTTTTCTTGTTTTGTCTCTGTAGTAGAGAGAAGGGGAAAACTGCAGTATAGCCCTTTAAAACATCAGTAGAATGGAAGGATGATAAAACTTGTGACAGCAGTTTGAATCGAGACAGAATAAAACTCCCAGTAAAGTTTTCTTGTTTATTTAATGTAAATATAGACAGTGCAGGCAGCGCAGTCGCCACCTCAGAACTACACCCGTGTTTAAAGAACACACATTAAATTAAAAATGGTGCCATTTGCTACGGGCTATATACCCTCAAAAATATAAACCCATCTGTGTCATGATTTTCTTTCTTTTCTCTTCTTTTCTGTCTAGTTTAGATGCAAAAGTCCATCGAGCAGTCCTGACTTTAAACATAACAGCGGCAGTAAGAAAGGACAAGAGAGAAACGAACAGGAGGAAAAAGTAGCAGAGCTCCCTAAATTAGATTCCTTTGGCTTTTTTATAAACAGTTGTCAGCCGGTGTGTGTGTGTGTGCCTTATAACTAGAAACTCACATGCACTGGGGCCCGTGGTAACTATATTACACCACTGATGTAAACAGAAATAAAGTTTCTCACTAAAGGGCATTCGGCCTCATCAAACAATTTTTTCGTCTTCTTATCATCAGCGGTGAAAGAAATATTAGCTCATCGCCAGCGTTTTGCACTGTGCTCATATGGCAGTTACATTAAACAACAAAATAAATAAAAAAAATTTTTTATGATACTCAGTTTGCAGGAGTTGCAGAGTTGAGAGGCAGGGACATGTGAATTTTGGGCATTTTTACTGAAAAAAAAAGACTTAACCAATGATCAAATGATCATTGCAGGCTAATTTTCTGTCAGTCAGCTTGTTGATTAATTGACTGATATTTTTCAGCCCTAAAACGATGCAGTTTCACCTGTTTCTAGGACAGTTTGGGAGTTTTGATGGTGACGGATAAATGTATTGGTCACCTTGATGATGAAGAATCTTGACTCCTTGTGTTGGTGTGTTTCAGTAAACTGACCCGAGTGAGAAACTTTAATTTCTTCAGGCGATTCTTTAAACTTGAAACATTTGTCATCCTGCGGGCTGAGCTCTCTCCTCTCTCTCTGAATGAAATGAAACGAGGATGAACATTAATTATATAATGAAACACGCTGTAATTGAGGGCGTAGCTCATTATGCCACATTAGTCTGATATAAATAGTGAGCTATTAGCACTAATTTATTAGAAATCTGCCTCTTATTAAAGAGCTTGAACCCTCATTATCCGCTGTGGCTCCCCGGGCCCCAAACTGCTGAGAAACAATCTGAAATTCACACTGAGACACAAGCTCTCACTTTGCTTGTTAACTGGTCTCTAAATGGACTGTATCTATGTAGTGTTGGTGAAGGTTCTCAGTCATCCAGGTCATGGTAATCATAAGAGCTATATCGTAGGCAACTGGACTTGCTTGAGTTTCTTGAAGACGTTTCATCTCTCATCTAAGAGGCTTCTCCAGTTCTAACTCAGTTCAGTTCTGACTACCCATCAGGCTGAGAACGTGCCCAAGAGGACAGAGGGGAAGGTAAAGGAACAGAAACACATCAAGGTTGCACTTAAAACCTGTGGCTACCCCAACTGGGCCAAAACCTCAAAAAGACCCAGAGCAGACAGAGAGGAAGAGACACAAACACTTCACAATATTGTGCTTCCTTATGTTGCAGGAGTATCTGAGAATCTCAGGAGGATCTTCAGCAAACACCACATCCCTGTGCACCTCAAACCCAGTAACACACTGAGACAGAAGCTCGTCCATCCTGAGGACAAAACACCCAGGCAGAAGCGTTATGTAGTGTATGCAGTTCAGTGCAGCCGGGAGTGTACATATTAGACCCATCTAACCCTAACGACACACATGATTGAACACAATTTGCTATTGGTCCCGCTGGCGTGATGTGCGTGTATAAACTGCGATTGTAAATAATAACAGTGGCGAATGAGAGATTGTGGACAGAGCAGATTGAAATATTGCTCTCTACATGCTGAACATGTGTATTGATAAAGCACTGGATTTTTACTTGCGAAGGTTTTATTGCACTTACTCACAGTAACAAGCGTAGTTGTCATCAACTAGAGTAATCTTGAAGTTATACATCTGCACCACGGCCTCTCTGCTGTCGATAATGGAGGAGCTTATTAATACTACGGTCCTTATTAATTTTGCCCCAGGTGGTTTAATACCAGGTCTCAGTACCAATCCCTAGCTGGGCCAATCGGAAGTTGCTTGTGGGCTGGCTGTGGCCCTGCAACTGAATAGGCCTGCTGTAAGGGTTCACACCCACACAAGGAAAATACTTGCACCGGGGCCCAGCGCAACTACGCTACGCCACTGGTAAGGAACCTTTACCAGCTACAACTTTTATTAGATGGCTGTATATTTGAAGAGGTTTTCAGGTCCACCACCACAGAATTAAGAACTAAAAATTCCTTGCATGTAAAACTCCTGTATTAAAGGTGTTAATTAACTGAAGGTAAAAGACTTTATCAGCAACAACTGCAGCTTTAATGTGCACCAAACCAACAGCAGAACAACACACTCTTCCTCTGAACGTCTCTTCTTCAATTAAGTCAGCAGCTTCCTCTCTGAACAGCCCATAAAAATCTTACCCTCAAGCCCATTGACACAGACTGACATCAGCTCCGTCAGATCGACTTCCAGCTGGTGGCGAAGACGCCAAAGAGATCAGACGGGCAGAGACACTGGTCTGAGTCCAGGTCCCGTCTAAACCTCCAAATCTGGGTTTGAAACAGTCTGAAGGTTCAGACACAAAAATCAGCACAGACCAGAATCCTGAACTCCGACAAGAACCTCAAACTGCTCCAGAAGACGGAGGTCAGAGGTCGACCAGACAGCAGGTCAGAAAACAGGAAGACTTTTTTACCTTTTCTAACTAAAACATATCCTCAAAAGGTTTCTGTGTGATTGTTTGTAAAAACACATTGTTTTAAAAAGTGACCAGACAGTCGCTCAGTTTGTTCTGAAGACCACAAGTTTGATCAGCACACTCTCACTCTGACCTCATCACGTATCGATGTTTGGTCATGGACTTTCCACATCCGGATACGACGTGAAAGGTTCCCTGGGTGTGTTGGTCATCTACATTATGGGATGCGGTGTCAAGTTCAGCCTGTTACATGCATTGTCTGTTTTCAAAATACACCTCTGTTTTCACAAGAAATGCCTCCAATAACTAAAGCATGTGGTTGGGTTTAGGAAAAAAGAACAGGGTTTGGCTTTATAATCTTACAGACGCAAGCACCTCCAAGCACCTCTCCAGGGTGAAGGTCGGTGTTTGTTGGACCCATCCTCCACCCTTCCCGCCCAAATTACTCGGACTTTTATCGCCTTACCTTCTGTTCTTGTCCCATCATGTTTCCCCCTGACGCCACTGAGCGCCATTAAACTATAACGACGACTGGCCACGTATCACGCCGGCGCTAAGGGACCGGTTTTTCATCAGTGTCTGACGCCATAAGTCACTGCCCAAGTGCCAGATTGTGACAACTCCAGAGTGAGACCAGGTTGGTTTCAACAGAAGAAAATCTGAAGGTGTGGAGTTAGAAAGAAGTGAGCTAACAGAACTCTGCACCCGGCAGGCTAGAGGCTCTATTATCCACTGTTAGCATAACACAACCCAATCCCACTGAACCATCAGTGGACCAGTTGCACTGTGGGTTTTGAAAAGTAAGAAGAACACAGGAAATAAGAAAATAATATCTCTGGTTTTGCTGCATCGATTTTCAGCCCAGTCGCCAAGAGAAAATGTGGGTATTGTACATTTCTGCAAATCACAAATACATCATTGCATTTGCATGTTTCATACATATCAATGGTTCTAAAGTGATATACGCTGTAAACCTCGATTTGCTCACACAGCTAATTTTTTTTTGGAAACAGCTTGCACTCAAAACTTTTTGTTTAGCAGGTTACCAGGTGGCATCAGTTTGTAACACGGCCAGACGGCATCTGTTGTGGTGGTATGATACGCCACTGGATGAGTTTGAAATGCTGCTGGTGACAGTGTAATATAAAGAGCCAGAAAGTCCCCATAAGGCAGGCGGTAGGGACGGTGGATGGGTCCAACAAAACCTGGACTTTCAGCCAGGAGTCCAGTGTACACTTCCCGTACAAATGTGGAGCCAAACCATGACTTTTTTTTTAATCGTAAACCTATCCACATGCTTTTGTTGACCTCTTGGTGTTGGCTGCAGTATCCCAGAAAGTCAACAGCAGTTGCATAGGGATACCTAGCATCTAATATCTAGACGTAAAAGCTGACTGTGGCAATATGTGAATGAGAACGTGTTGTCTTTTCCTGACCATAGCCAAATGGTATTTGTGCCTAAATCTAGCCACACGTTAACCACAGCTTTGTTTACAGTTTTTAATGTATCTGCTACCTAATAATGTACAAATGTAATGTAGCTGTGACTTGCAGAAACTTATAATGCCAACATTTTTCTGGTGATTAGGTTGTGATTGTGATCGTCCCGCAATGTTATAAAAGTGCTAAATTGGTGAAGCTCTCTTTTACTCAACCGTTCAGCCATTAGAGCTTAAATTACTTCATTATAAATCTTTCCCTGTCGTCTGAACTCCGTGTTGCTTCACTTCCTGTCTCTCAGTGTCTGTGCGTTCCAGACATGAATAATAAAGATAGGTTGAAACGTGTTTTCACTCCTCAAACGTCCTGAAGGAGCTTCCAGCTCTCAGAGTCGGTGTTGAAGAGGTGAAACATCCTGCTCTTCTTCTTCCGCTGCTCCTCCAGGACTTCCCTTCTTCTTCCATCTGCTCGTCCTGAGTTTATCTCAGACACGTCAGACATGTCTGTGTTCTGCTCCACCCTCTGCAGTGCTGAGGATCTAATGTGAGAGCTTTCAGACACAGAAACGTCTGTCTGGCAAAGCAGCTCATCGGGTCTCTGGTTTAATGAGACACAAACATGGTGATGATGATGATGATGATGATGATGATGATGATGATGATGATGATGATCAGTAAGTGGTTCGCCAGATGAGAAATTAGCCATTTATACTTTGAATATTTGGTCATGTATCTAATATTTGGGGTGAAACATCTGGTCTGCGCCAAACAGCCAAACCTGCCAAACCTGCAGCTCACTCGTGTGACGTATAAACTATGTGTGTTAACATTAAAGTAACAGTTTTAGGTATATTATCACAGAAGTGTGGTCCATTTCTAAAGAGGAAAATTATATAGTTATGATTTTACATTTAAATCCTTAACATGGACCTGGAGGTGCTGCGAGAGTCAGCATCTCAAGGTCTGAGGTCATGGTTCTCTCCCGGAAAACGGTGGATTGCCCCCTCTGGGTTGGGAGTGAGTTACTGCCCCAAATGAGCGAGTTCAGGTATCTCAGGGTCTTATAGAATGGAGCGTGACATGAATCAGCGCTTTGGCGCGGCGTCTGCAGTGATGCAGGCGCTGTGCGATCTGTCAGTCGTGGTGAAAAGAGAGCTGAGCCAGAAGGCGAAGCTTTAGATTTACTGGTCCATCTACGTCCCAACCTTCACCTGTGGTCATGAGCTGTGGGTAGTGACCGAAAAATGAGATTGCGATACAAGCAACCTAAATGAATTTCCTCCAAAGGGTGGCTGGGCTCAGCCTTAGAGATAGGGGGAGGAGCTTGGGGTAGAGAGCTGCTGCTCCCTCGTTTCGAAAGGGGTCAGATGAGGTGGTTTAACATCTCATCAGGATCCTCCTGGGCGTCTTCCATTGGAGGTGCTCCAGGCACATCCAACTGGTTCAGAGGCCACGGGGCAGACCCAGAACACACTGGAGGGATTACATATCTCATCTGGCCTGGAAACACCTCGGGATTCTTTAGGAGGAGCTGGAAAGCATTGCTGGGGAGAGGGACGTCTCTGTCTCTGTTTATCAGACCACAGATAAGACAAGAATTAGCTGCTAGCCACCTCAAGGTCCCTCCACCTCGCTCCCCGCCGCTGTGGACTGCTTTATCTGGAGGAGAGCTGGCAGCACCTCCCGAGACTGACCTTTGTTTGACGGATTTAGCAAATCAAATTTGGCCAGCACAAACCCCACTGGCGCCCCACTATCACAGTGGGCTGGTGGCCAGCAGCAGTGCTGGGTCTAATTTGTGTAACAGCAGCAACAGAAAGTTTGCCGACCCGCTAAGGAGTCTGGGTCGTTTAGTCCCCCAAAGCTGCAGTTAGTTCTGGCTGGATTCGAGTTTATGCAGCCACTTACTGGAGGTCCGCCTCCAGAGCTGCTGCCCGTTCTCCTCCTGGTGAGGTGGTCTGTAGAGTCAGGGAGTGAGGTGCAGGACACACTGTGATTCGAGGCTCTGGCTAATGTTAGCTACATAAATGTTAACATGAACCTGCAGCCTTGAGCTTTAAGCTTCAGGTAACAGAAGGCTAATCTTTTAACCACAGTCCCGCACATTTCTCTGTATAAAATGGTTCTTTATTCATAAAAGCCGATGCACGGTCCCACTTGGTGTGTTTCTGATTCAGTGTTAGGAGTCAGACAGCAGAGGGGGATGGAGCAGGATAGTTATTATAGGATGGATGGTATAGGTCAGAGGTCAAACAGGAAGTGCGGCACTCAGCAGATTCCACAACAGCGCTCGCTTGTCTTCTGACGACCTCTGACCTCACCGGTCCAAGCAGCTACCTTCACCATGTCCCCGAAATGTCTGCCATCACACACACACACACACACACACACACACACACACACACAGTGTAACATACAAAAATAAAAGCCTGTATTATATTTATACTGTATATGGAATTCCTGAAGGTATAAAGGAAACAACAAAGAACAGAAAACCTAAAGCTCATATTTTTCCTGTGGCCAGTCCCATCACAGCAGCATTTTGTCATTTAAAAACTCTCCACACCTTCATCAAGGTCGTCCCAAAAACTTGCTGCCGTCATCATCATTAACAAACTGCTTCGTTTTCCAGAAACAAAAAGAAACAAACAACAACAACAGAAAGAAAAAACAGCCACGTCTGCGTAAAAATAACACGACATTAAACTTAAACGACTGAGCCCTTTACACAAACACACACACACACACACACACACACACACACACACACACAAACACCTCCTTCCTGTGGCTGTTAGTGGTTAATAAATAAAGGAAATGAGCGGAGAGAGAGCTCATTAATATCAGTGAAGGTGAGCAGCTAACAGCCCCAGGAGGCTGCTGCTGTTAATACAGGAAATGAATGGAGAGAGACGACCAGAGCTAACGCTAAAGCTAACACACACACACACACACACACACACACACACACACACACACACACACACACACACACACACACACAATCTGGTTTCCTCTCTCATATCCTAAAAGAATTCTACCCAAAGTAAAATTAAAATAAAAAAAAGCTATCAGATTCATGAATCTAAACATAAAATATAGAAGTTATCAAACTTGTACACAAGAATATTTCAGGGTCCAGTTCGGCTCTTATAGTTGTTTTTACACATTTTTATTTTGCATATAATTTCCAGATATTTCAGTGTAATTATTGTATATATTTTACCATTAGTTTTTAAGTATTTTAGTAATAGTATTAAGATATCCAAAGAAAATTTAAGTAGAAGTTTAGTAATAATTTTCAAATATTTAACTGATTTTTTTTCTCCAAATATTGACTCTCTTTAATCACTATTGTGCAGTGAAATAAAATGTGACCTTTCATTTATTTTTACATTTTTGACCATATACAGTGTTGGACGGTAAAGACGTACATTTACTCAAGCACTGTGCTTAAATGCAGTTTTTGAGTATCTGTACTTTCCTTGAATATTATTATTTTTTTGTTTGTTTGTTTTTAACTGTGTAACTAGTTTTTTTTTAAGTTACTACTTTGCCTCTTTTACATTTGAAAGACAAATATTGTACTTTTGGCCACCCTACATTTTTAGTACTTTGAGTACCTAAGTTTTGTTTAAAAAACTGAAGTAATGATTTGACTCATCAACTTTCACTTGTATTGGAGTAATATTTGAGCAGGAGTATCCATACTTTGACTTAATTAATAAAGTTATGTACTTTGTCCGCCACTGAACATAAAAATATCTTACATATCTTAAATATATATACAATATCTTATGTTATGTAAAATGTCTGTACATGTATGAACAATATGAATTATGATGTTTTTTATTCCAGAGAGGGAAAGAAAATAATTCACATTTTATTACGTCAACATAATCACAACAAATTATTCTTGGAATATTTGTCTATTGTCTTGTCAGATGGTCCCGGATGTTTAATTAATACAAGAAGCAATACAGTGACAAATCTATATTTCATATATTAGAATTTATGTGACAAATACTGTATATATTTATATTTGTGGACATCCATTGCATACAGAAACATTGTTTTCCTTAAATTTCTATGGAAAGAGGGTTGTGACAATTTAAAAAATATATATATGTGGTAAACATGTAGATTTACACAATGTGTAATGTATGTCACTCGGACTGTGCTTTGGATACTGATGACAGACATATTTATGTAAATAATGCATTAAAAAGTTATATAATGTGTTATATGTCAGATTTGTGTACAGACTTACTCACTTAACTTTCTTCCTCCTCCACCTTCCTGTTTTCTTTCTCACTGTTCTCTCCTCTTCTCTTCCCTCTCAGGACCTCCATCACCAGGAAACCTGTGTGTGTGTGTGTGTGTGTGTGTGTGTGTGTGTGTGTGTGTGTGTGTGTGTGTGTGTGTGTGTGTGTGTGTGTGTGTGTGTGTGTGTGTGTTAGCATCAGTGTTAGTGTGACCTTGTCTGGACTAATTATTTCTATGGAGGACACAGGAGGGAGAGCACGTTTTTTCCGCCTCTAATGATTCATAAACAATTTTCACAGGATGAACTCCACCAGGACCTTAATTAGTCTGCGACACACACACACACACACACACACACACCCACACACACACACACACACAAACAACATGTTATATGGCCTTATATGTAAATTGTATTTCAGTGAAGGACCAGCGAAACAACAACAACATCCGACACCAGACAATCCCTGAGACAGTGACAAAAAGACTGAGGATGACTTTGAGATGTGGGAGAAAGAACTAGAAAGTGTACCTTTAATAAGGATTATTTTTGACATATTTAAACCCTCTGCAAAATGTCTTGAATTCAAACTGACTTTCTGTGTCTGTAGATAAGATTTAGCTGCCCCGCTCGCCCTTGTTAAAGAGCGCTGTGATCTCAATGTGACACAGCTGCATAAATAAAAGCTAAAAATCATATTTCTGCCCCCTTTTCTGATGTAGGTTGGTCAAGGCTGAGGTCGTCCTCCTTCTCACTTTAATTTACCTTTTGCTTAAAAATCCAATTTTGCAAAATTGTTCAGTTCGGAGATGTTAAACATTTAATGTGTAATTATGACATCATCAATGTGCTTGGGTCGCCTGACGCCACCTGACTGATGCTGTGGGAGGATGTTATCACAGATATGTCAGGAGTGAGCCTCCATGATCAGCTGTATTTATGGATCAAAGTGTTGCTCCGTGCCAACACATAGAAATATCCAACATGTCTGCTGTATCTTTTTTCACTCATTTTCCCAAAGTTCAGCCCGACAGATTGAACCTTTCTGAGAACTTTAAACCATCTTTAATCTTTGGAATATAGAACAAAGCTCTGTGTGTTTTGAATGTAGCTCAGGTGAGTCTCAGCAGGTTGGTGCAGGTGAACGAGGCACAGCTGGAGAGCCATCAGGTCAATCAGGCTGTGGGCGGAGCCACACTTCAGCTCTACAAATCAACCTGCTGCCCAGGTGAGTCTGTTTCAAAAAAGAGGAAACACAGAATAAACTCTTCAGCATGAAACTGTCTGTCAGAATCTTTTTCTGTCTGTTCTGTGGAGCTTTATCAGCAGCTCAGGACTTCGTTCAGCCGGCAGCCGGCAGGTTTGGACACCAGATACCAGAGCGGCCTGAAGTCCAGGATCCAGCAGGTACACCTGATCCACACCACAGGAATCACTGCAACACTGAGCACTTCAATAGCTGATGGATGGTGTTTTATTAATGTGGTCAATTTAACACAATATTAAAACAACAGCACAAAGACTGAGACTGAAACTACTTTTAATTTCATGTTCCTGGTTCAGTGATGGAGGCTCAGATTTCTGTGAGTTAACTTTAATGAACCCTGCATGTTCATCAATAAACTGAATAGGTGTTATTTTCAGTTTCACCATTAGATGGAGTGATTGCCTATTTCAACATGTGCAGGGAGGAGAGTGATAAGAGGGGAGTACTGAGACGGCTGCAGCATTGTTAGTATTTCATTCTTTAGATTAGTGATCAGAGAGGACAGACAGCAAAGACGGTCATCTTACTGACACTTGTTCACTGTGTATTACACACACGTTTAACGCTGAAATGTTGCTCAAAGACCACACAAGTGTTTTAGTGTCAGGTCCAAACAAATCCCCAGCATGCACTGTGTTTTTTCAGCCCCACTGCAGCTGAGTGGGTTCATACTTCTGCGCTGAATCAACATCATATTTACAGCATGGGCTCTGCATAGACACACGCCCTACACTGCATGGCTGGTTTATAGTTGCGCGTAAGCTCTGTGTAAACTGTGTAAACACCATTGTGAATATATTATATTAATCAAAAGCAGCCCCCTGGGAGTGGAAATACAGCTACATCTGGTTTAAACAGCCATTTTGATTTTTGAAAAATGTCAGATAGATTCAGCATCCTCAGTAACCCCCACGACCACTCTGATACTGTTCAAATCAGCCAAGCTGTTGCTGAAATAAACAGACAATGTCTCATGTCACAAGCTAATATGCTGCTCGCAAATTTGGCATGTTTTCAGTTAATGTGAAGAGAGCTCTTTTGAGAGCATTTTATACCCGGCTACTTAAATTTCCACGATGGTGCAGTGCCAGCCAAATGTTTGTAAATGCTGGCGTGCCTCCTTGCCCTGCTTTAATTCGTAATCTTATATATGGATATATGTGCAGCTCTTTGTCCCAGAAAATAGTATCATCCAGGCCTTGGCCGACCCTGAGCTGAGCTGAGACTGTGGGACCACTGGCCCTCCAGCTTGTTTGTGGGTGCAGTTTATTGAATTTTGTCCATTTTTATGAACTTGTATAATTAAGTGTCAGATCAACGACTCTGCCAGGGTTCACACCCACACAGAGTTTAAAGCCTGCAACTCTACCAGTCACTGAACTGAAGAAACTTCTTGGATGAGAGGCGAGACGTCTTCAAGAAACGCAAGCAAGTCCAATTGTCCTGATATTTTGAAATAGACTGGCAGCAACCCCAGAATCTTATGTTGCTACTTTCCCCTTTGTGTCAGGATACTCCTTGCCAGATTTCATACTTGTGTGACTATTGATGCCATCATAGTGCCCTAATATTTGCATTTACATCAATTTGCCAGAAATGTCCCAAAACAGGGGTTTTGGACCCTTGAGACCAAACGGCCCTGAGTTGAGGGTGCTCGTTATCTATGTATGATGGCCCAAGGTATATTCAGGCTAACAGGAAATAATAATGAAAAAAAAGGTATCAGAAAACATCATGAGAGCTGGACCTGTCAGCCTATATACTTGTGTGATGGTGTGTCTGCGTCACTCTGTAATTTCACCTCAAACATTAGTTGGTGGTGGAGTTTCTACGTCACTGTGTTGAGTGTAGTAAGCTTTCATTGCTTCAACTAACACACTTCCCAGCTGGTACACGAGCGACCTTCAACATTGAAATATTGTTGATGTGATGTTGGTTTTAACATTAAAACAACATTGACACAACGTTGAATTCTGAGGGTTGTGAAAAGGTTAACGAAATCCTCATAAATCAACATTGAAATTTCAGAAAGATCTGTTTAAACGCTGAAACAATTCTGAAACAACGTTGTGAAATTAATGTTGATTCATCTTTCAAAATCAAAACTTAATTAAACAGTGATTAAACTCTACTGTATGATGATTCAACAGCGATTAATCATTAGAATGCCAGCTGGTTTAAAACGCACACAAAACATGGCTTAATAACAACAACATTGTACATAAGTACAAAATTCTGCTCCAATATATCTCACAAGGTACAACTGTCTGTTTCTAGGCATTCTCTCCACACACAGTCAGACAGTGTGGGACAAATACGGTTTTACATCTCGGGCTCTTTTAATATCAGCAGCCAGTCACCAAACATGTTGTTGTCACAACTGTGCTTTTCATGGGACAATAATTTTGATTGGTTGGAGATGACTAGGATGGGTTTCAGTTTTAAAGGAGAAAAAAACATCATTGATGAAGATGAACTCTTGATTAAAGCTGAAATGATAAATCAACTGACAGTTTCCAATGGTGAGAATCAACTTTCAAATAGACTCTTGTGTTATTTTTAGTATTACAAAGCAAACAGATCGTGTTGCAGCAGTATACCAGTTTGAGGGTATGCCATGGTAGGAAAGTTGATGGTCATCATTTCATGTACACACTTGTATCTACGGTATTTATAAAAAAATAAAAAAATAAAAAAAAGACAGAAAATCTCAACTTCATCTTCTTTTATTCCTTTAAGGGTCATTGTAACTGATAATGATGATAATAATTGTCTTATACAATGTACCATGAAACTGTGATATTTTTCCAAGACTGTTATCGCATCATGAAAACCTCATACCACTGTGACCCCCCCCCCCCCCCCCCCCCCGATGGATAACACCAACCCTTCTGTCCCAGCTGTCCTCCAGGAGAAGCAATCTTTCCGTGAACCGTTGTCATGGAAGTTTCCGGACCCTCCGGCTGAGGAGGAGCCTCGGTTTCCTCCAGACTTTGAGCTGAAGGCTCCGGAGGCGGCCGACAGCGTCAGCGCCGTCTGCGGAGAGAACTCTATCCGGGTGGAGGCCAAGAAGGACCTGCTGGGGATCGGTAAACCTGTCCTGGCTGCAGACGTCACACTGGGAGGATGTCCTGCCACGGGGGAAGATCCTGAAGCTCAGGTCCTGGTCTTCGAGTCGGAGCTGCACGGATGTGGCAGCCAGCTGCTGGTGAGGGTTTAATGTAAAATAATAACACCTTGGTGCAGCAGGTAAACACTGGAGAGGTGTTTGTGTTCACCTGATAAGGCCAATATTCACTCTTTTAGCTCTGTGTTTGGTCTCCACCAGCTCCTGAGGGGAACTACCTGTCTGTTTTCACAGTAAAGTAAAGCGTTCCTTTACAAGTCCTTCGAGGGGAAAGTCTGTTTATTCACTGCTATTTTACACATCACACACACAGGCCTGAAATATGGACACAGGCACAAGTGCAGAGATGTCAGAGCAAGGAGGGCTGCCCAGTTAGGTTAGGTTAGGGTTCGGTGCCTTTCTCAAGGGCACATTGGCAGCTCCTGGCAGCATGCGCTGGCACCTCACCAGCTACCAGTCCACACTCTGTATTTGGTCTGTACAGGGACTTGAAGCGGTGACCCTCCGGTTCCCATGCCAAATCCCCACAGACTGGGCTACTGCTGCCCCAAATGCTGCTGCTAAATGCTCCACCATGGTAGTGTTTGGAGCATGTTTGATTACAGTGATCTGCTGCTGCTCCTTTTACACTCTGTTTAAGGCGAGAATATCACGCTGTTATGCTGCCTCACATGTCAGTAAAATAAGAAAAACTGCAGAGTGGGGGACAAAGTTGTCTCGCCTCAGGGCTGGAATCAGAGGTCGTAACAGTGCCAAAACATCTGTAACAGGACAGAATAGGATCATGGGCAGCACGAGTGTGACATTTTGATGACATGTTTTGTGTGCGACCCACTGCAGGACATTTAAAAAGTAGCTCTTAGCAGTTAGCAGCTAACTCAAAGAAGAACAGCAGCTGTAACTGTCAGCAGTTTGGGAAAACAATGACATCAGGGGGCTCCTTACCCCTTAAACAGAGGATAAGATCAGCCACCATGTAACAGATGGTAAATGATTTGTTATTTTTTTATAAAGTGCTGCCAATGCATTATTTTCTGTCACACTAGACGCTGTTGTGTGACATGTCACGCCCGTCAAGTCTCTCTTGCCTCCACACTGCCGGCATGCTGTCTAAAATCACACACAGGGGCAACATGATGTCGCCATCGTGTGGTCACTGAAACTGATCCAGGGAGGAAATGTACAAGTAAAAACAAAACTCTGAGCTAAAAGAGGCTAAAAAGCTCCGCAGCTGCAGGGTGACAAATATGTTGGTTCACAACTACCAAAGACACTTTACCATCAGTCACTTGATAAGTGTTGGTGTCTAAATACAGACTAATGGCATCTATTTTCAGACTTGACACTCCAGTTAATTGTGTTTCAGATGTCTGAGGACTCGTTCATCTACACCTTCACGCTGATCTACACTCCCAGTCCTCTGGGCGACAGTCAAATCATCCGAACCAGAGGCGTCACAGTCAGCATCCAGTGTCACTACCAGAGGTCAGAACTCAAACAGCTGAACCAGGAAAACTTGTATTTGGATATTTTACTTCAGTAAAAGTAGAAACACCACTACATAGAAATACTAGTAAAATTCTGTATTCAAAATCTTACCTTAGGATTAGTGTTGACATTAGAATATATGAAATGTACCAAAAGTGAAAGTACACATTATGCAGATGGGCCCATTTCAGAATAACGTATGACTGGACCAATGTCTTTTTGTTTTTAGGAAGCATGATGTGAGCAGCGGGCTGCTGAAGCCGACCTGGAGTCCGTTGAGTCTCACCAAAGCTTCAGAGGAAAGTCTCTACTTCTCCATCAAACTCATGACAGGTGAGTGTTTGTCCAGGTGTGTGCTGGTGGTACAAATACATGTCACAGTTCTTTTAAACTAGCAAACTTGTGTGATCCTCAGATCTTGAATTCTGAATTAGTTCAAGTCAGATTTATTTTTGGAGAACATTTAAAAATTAAAGTTTTTTTTTTTTTTTTTTACTTTGTCAAAATTATAGTCCCTTACAATAGCTACTTCTCATAGAAACAGCAGAAAAAAGGAGGTGACAATCTTCACAATAGCTACTGTACGTCCCTCATTCTCCACGATCCCAACATCTCAAACACAAAAACAATCAAACAAAATAATAGATATATTAATATAATAAATTGATGTATTTATATGTATGTGGTGCTTTAATGTCGACTTTAGTCATGATGGAGCTCATTTTAAACTCTTACATGTACTTTTGGTTGATAAATCTGTAACAATGGATCATATTTTTCAAATTAATGGCATGTTTAGTTTAAGTCTTAATTTTCAAAAAGTAAGGGAATGTTTATTACTTATAGGAGGGGAGAGGATGGTGCAAAAAGGGGAAGGCATGTCAAATAATTATCACTAAAAAGGGACTTGTGTTATTTTGGCATAGGGGAGGGAATATGAATTTAAATGGTTGCATTTTATTTTACTGCTGTTGTTTTTTTGTTTTGTTTTGTTTTGTTTGTTTAAACATGCCTTCAAACCCCTTGGTTTTATTTATTTATTTATTTTTTTTTATATCATCAAAATTACACCATTTATCACAGCCAGAAACTGTAAAAACAGAAATTATTGTTGGGTTTTCAAATTTCCGATGGTCCTGGAACACATTTATGTGTAATGAAAGCTTCAATTAGAAAAAAACAAACAAATCTGAGTTTAAAACGGTATTATTCATAAAAAAAACTTTCTTTAAAAATCTTTAAAAAAGTCTTTAATTTTTGACTTTCAAAGATCGAAGAATACGTTTTAAAAATCTAATAACTAATTTATGGTGGAGGGAGGGTCAAGCAAAAACATTTGTAACTTCAGAGAGGGTAAAAAATTTTAAAATGTCATACCCCCAGCCGTCCCCTCCTCTGATAAATAAAGAACGGTCTCTAACTAACATGCTGCAGCTGTTGAGTAGATGTTACTGTTTACACCTGAAAATCAGTCAGTTGGTCTGTGTTAGAGGAAGCCACAGTAGTTTCTTAGATAACTTGTACAATTAAAATAAAGCTGAACATCTCCTTCGTCCTGAACACATCTGTCTTTGTCTTTCTGTCTCTCAGATGATTGGCAGTCTCCTCGTCCGTCCGCTCAGTTCCTGCTGGGAGACATGATGAAGTTTGAAGTTTCAGTCAAGCAGTTTCATCACGTCCCTCTCAGAGTGACTGTGGACAGCTGCGTGGCCACCGTGATCTCAAACGTCGACACCGTCCCTCGATACGCCTTCCTGGGAAACAACGGGTCAGTTTTACTGCACTGATGGTTTTTAAACTCCACTCAGAACGACTCACCTGAAATCTCAGTTTAACACTTGTGTCACGTGGTTACATACCAAAGTCTTTCCTCCCACACATTGTAATCTTTCCTCATAGCTTCATGGGGGTCTGTTGTCTGTCTGATGGCCCTCTGCGTTGCATTCAGATGTCTTGTCTGTCCTCTGTGTTGCATTCAGGTGCCTGTTTGACAGTCAGCTGACAGGCTCCAGCTCTCAGTTCCTGCCTCGCTCTCAGGACGACAGATTGCAGTTTGAGGTGGAGGCGTTCAGGTTCCAGCAAGATGACAGCGGCGTGGTGAGACTCAAACCCATCACACACTTCCTGTTGGTGTGGGTGTCATAATGTCATATCATTGGAGCACAAGACAAGGGCGGTGAAGTCTGGTCTGTACCTACGGAAGGTCTCAGCTGGCTCAGAACATGGCATGGATTGATTTGTTTCATTAAGCCGGCCTTGAGACCAGTGTCAGCTATGTTAGATTTAGTCTTGAGATGAAAATGTTTATTGGGTTTAATCACATTTTAGTCATTTTTATCCTTCATGGTTTTAGTCGACAAAAAATTGAAACATTTTGGTCATTATATTTTCTGTATGTTTATCTTTAAACTAATCCAGTGAGACTAATTCATGTATCAGAAATTAGGATCAAGGTGACAGGTTGTATAAAGAGTTCATTTACACAAATAATTTGTGCAGACTTCCTGTCTGTCATGTCTCCAGCAGTGTTTGACAGGTTTAAGGGCTGATTTACGAGCACACACTCACTGATCATCATTTGAAAAGCTCAACATCTCTCTGTTTATGCTCTCAACAAATAACTAATGTGAGACAACTAGGATTTGTCCCCAGGTCCATTGTAAACTCTGACTTATCCATCTGACTGTGAAGAAGCAGAAAAATAACTTGATTAAACCTCCAGACTAACATGTTGCAGATGAAGAAAGAATTCAGGCTTTAAACTCTCTGTGTCCTCTCACAGAGTTGGTGATTCAAACTTAACTGTCATCTCTGTCAGAGAAAACTGATCTGAGTTCAGACTGTTGACTTACAGCACAGCTACACTCACAGATAACTGAGCCTCCTACCTGCCTGTCAAACACCATCAACCCAGAAACCTTCTCCAGTCCGGACCGAGTGGAGTCCTGTGAGGTGAAGCTGTGAAGTCCGGCGGCCGCTGGCTGCAAGCGGAGCTAGCTGCTAACAGTCAACACTGCAACTAACAAACTCCACAAATCCATTCAGCAGCTCCACCATCCACAGTCAGACACACACGGCTGATTATTTACTGCTGAATTACAGCTCACAACTCGCTGCTCCGCTCTGACTGCTTCTGCTGGCTACTGAAACATCCTGGTGCAGACTATTTACTGGAGTGTACCAGCCTGTTGCTCATGTGGCATGTGAAGATAATTACAAGCATGGCAGTTCTTGGATTTAAATGTCCGATAGTCCAGCTCAAACATTCTCGTCATGTCTCGAAAAATGAAGCATAGATTTTGTCTTAGTTTTTATTATCAAGATCTATTTTTAGCGCATCATTGTCTCATTTCCATCATGGAAAAAAAGGTTTTCTTCAACAAAATTACCACTGCTTGAGACGCCATATTTCTGTGCAAAAACAGATGGATGAGAATTGCAATTCTGTAATTATTGAAAAAGTCCATAATCAAAGACCAAACAAGTACTTTCTGTATCCAGACGTTGTTTTGTATATCAGCCGCCATCCATTTGAGCATGCCCAAAAACTTCTGTCATGCCGAGGCACCCAAATAGCAGCTGAGCAGACACCATATCTTTTTTTCTGGCGCCATCTGCTGTAACCCTCCAACATCACAGCTCCAGTTACACTGCACATGTGTCATATAAGCCTTGTTATCTCCTTTTTGATTGGAAATTTAAAAAGAAATTTTCTAACTGGTTTCCATATCGACAAACCTGAACACCTGTCAGTAGGTTTCCATGCACAGTTAAGTGGAGCTACAGTTACAGCTCGACTCGGCCATTTAACCAGACTACTGTCCTTGTCCCAGTATACCAGCACAGGAGGGGAATCAGTGTGACTGAAGTATGTCTGACTCCACTATGATAGGTGGAGATATGCCCCCTTTCAGATTGCTAGAATTGGACCTTTTTCCTGTTGACCTGTTACGTCACAGACCAAACAATCGACAAACAAGTTAGCTACGGTTAGCTAGCAGCTAACTGGTATCATGGTGGACAACTTTACATTTCATTTGTCCAAAAAGTCACAGCTCTGGATGCAGATGTTGTTACCGGCTTCTTCTTCTGTTACATATTTAATGCTACTGGACTTCGGAAACTGGAGCATGCTCAGAGTGCCTCGGCCAGTTTGGGTCTGATTGACTGTGTACATGCAGGAGGAATTTGACTTCCAATCTCATTATCTGGGTGTGTTAGTCTGACTTTGAGAGATTCACTTTAGCACGATTTCAGTCGGACTAACAAGTTTGCATGAATTTTAAAAGTACAGTTTTAGTTGGACTGACACAAATCAATTTCCTCCAATGTCACGTAAACATACTGAGTGTCTCTTTAGATCTACGTCACCTGCAGTGTGAGAGCCACAGCAGCTGCTGCAGCTGTTGACGCCACCAACAAGGCCTGTTCATTCTCCAACGGGTGAGACCAACACTACAACTCCCATCATCCTTTCTGCTGCAAACACTACAAATACCATAATTTCTCAGTGGGAATTTGGTATTCTACTCAGTCAAAACAAAATACTTAGAAATATATGGTCTTAGAAATCAGAAATAATGCGACAATAAGTTAAATCAAAGTGCACTGCAGGGAACATGAAACCGTAACACTGACATGTGATGGATAAAAACTCTTGATGTGAAGGGATGGACTGTAAGACAGAGCTTTTGATTGACAGGTGGAGGGAGGCCAGTGGCAGCCATCAGGTATGTGCCTGCTGTGATACAGACTGTGGGACAGGAAGCCAGAGTCACCTGACAGGAACAGGTGAGTGAGTGGACTCCAAAAACCACTTTGACGAGTTTTCTTCTTATCAAGTTTTATTAATTCCATTTATCCTTGATATAATCAAGGTACTGTAATAAGCGGATTTTGATGGATCTGTTTAAATGTTACTGATGGAGTCACTGCTAAGTTTTAAGGGAAATTTTAGAAGCTAAAACTTCCCTTAAACTTGACAAAATAACAAAAGCTGTGCCTTAATGTATTTTTTTTTTTCTAAGGCATTTGTTTGTCAGTTAAGTGAAATTTGAGGGGAGGCTATTTTGTATATTTTTAGGAGTTTTATCTCTGAAAGGAAAACAAAAACTTACAGGTGAAGAGTGTGACATTTAGGGGGATTTGTTGGCATCTAGTGCTGAATTTCAGATTGCAACCAGCTAAAACCTTTCCCGGTTAGAATTCTTCAGTGTTTATGGTTTAGGAGGTTTTTACCGTGACCTGAATTATCAACAGCAGTCTCTTCCTTTCAAAACAAACAGACCAGGGGGGTATTCCATCAAAGTCACTAATGATAGCGGCGCTTAAGTGATTAAGCCTCGTTTGAATTAGCGTCAGCTTCCACCTCAGGCTGAAGCCGTTCCACTAACACATTTCAGCCGCGCCTCATCAGCGCCAACTTCAGCCAGGCTTATCAAGTCTTGCATTAGGCGCGCGCACGGGGTGCACGAGAAGCCCAGAATATGCGATTGTCGAAAATGCAATCATGTCGAAAAAAGACAAGAAAACTAGGGCTGATTTCTTCAACAGTGCGGAGCAAAAGCTCCTTGTGGAGCTTTACGAAGAGTATAGAAACGCAATTACCAGAAAAGGAAATACTGTTGCTATTGTCAAGGCAAGAGATATGGCGTGGCAGAAGATTGCCGACCGCTTAAATGCATAAGTTAACTTTTACATCAGTGTTTAATGTCTTATGTTTAGACTGTGTTGATGAAACACAGTATGTCTTGTCAGTAGTGGAGAGGAATTGCCACCGTCATTAACGTGGGAGACCCGGGTTTGAGGCTCAATACCTGCATAGTATTACTTAATGGAAATTAAATTCTGCAAGGAAATGTTACTTGGTTTACAATTTTTTTTTTAAATGTGTAGTGTACTTTGCACCAACTAATATGCCAAATAGTGTTATCTCTGCACAGGAGTGGTGTCAACAATGTTAAACACACGGCTGTGCAGGTGTTACTCCAGTCATATGGACAAGTGTTAATGTTAGGCCTAGCTGATGTTAAAAGTTCTGTAGGCTACAAAGTTATGATGAATAATTGTCGGCTAAATGGCATTACATTTCACATACGTGTAATGTGTGACAAATGTAAGCTATAGGCTGTTGGTGAAAACATCAAAATAATTGCTCCATCAGTACTTCCATGTAATAGTAATTTGAAACCATGCCATAACATTGATTCAAACCCAAGACGCCCGCATGATAGTCAGGAGACGAGACCACTCTGCTACCAACTTTGCACACATGACACATGACACACGACAATGACATTTTTTTTTTTGTAATCCTTGGGAATTCGACGAAACTAACCAAGAATGTGCTCTGAATTCATTTTTGCTGAAGTTGTTAACTTCGTTTTCGGACAACATGGATAACCAAGCGAAAAGTGTGAGGAACTGTTTGTCTGAGACTCTGTTTACTACAGGTACATATTCTTTGTAACACCGATTCATTAAGCCTGACAGTTAACCTGCCATGGAGCAGGTTAGTTCAGGAGCATATGTTACCCCAGTAACTCAGCTGAGGTTCCTGTTAGCGAGAGTCATGGAACCAAACTCTCTCTAAAACTAGCGCGGCTTATCGAAATTAGCCCGGATTTGCGGTTAGCTGGTTTGATGGAATACCCCCCAGGTGATTATTGCCGCTAAAAACGCTAATACCGCAGTTTCACGTTACAACATGCCATTGTGTGCTCACCTTTTTTTGATCCAGACGTCCAGGAAGCTTTTACCAAGAGCCCAATTATTCAGAGGTTTCTTCCTCTCCAAAACAAACGGACCAGGTGACTTAAACCACTAAAAACTCTGAATCACACAGTTTTAAGTTAAAAATCCGCAAATTTCAGATGCAGTTTGGCACATGCTGCTGTGTGCTCACCCTTTTACCCTGACAACAAATGATCCAGACGTTCTGAGGTTTTCAGTGGAAGTCAAATTATCCACATAGGTCGCTTCCTCTCCAAAACAAATGGACCAGGTGATTCAAACCTTAAAAAGCCACTGAATCAAGCAGTTTCACGTTACACATTAGTGCAACTCTGGCACTGCTCATTGCAGTTGAGCTGCTTCCTACAGTGGCCGATGTGAAAATGCTAATGGCCGTATCTGGAGCCAGTGTTTGGCTCATCCATCCTGGGCATGGCAGAGCAACATGGTGATCTCCATAAACTGATCCCCACTCCCTGTGTGCCAATTTGCATCTCTGATCAGCTTACCCCAAAGCCAAGTTCAGACCAGACTCTTGATGAGTCGAGTTGAAACAGGCAACGACTGTCAACACATGCCGTTTTCTAACGTTCTAAAAAGCTGCCGGTTCACACCAGGTCACCACGATGAGACGGTGTATCATCTCTAGTCAACAACTCTCTGTGCTTCCGTTCTGATTTGCAGCTTTTCAGACTTATTTTGTGGCTGAATATAATTTGTAGCTTCTTAAAATCTGAATGAGGATAGTGATAGTGAGATACTGGCTACAGTGATGAAACAAAACCAGCATCAGATGGACTGTATTCATAATCAGTACGCCACAATAATATCAATAACCAGCGCCAATTCATCAGTCAATGTGGGCTGGACCTTTGTAAACTGACCTTTATTTTAAAGGTACAAATCCAGCTGTACTTGTAATGTTTTATAAACCTTAGAGTTTAATGTTTGTGTTGCAGGTGCTCAGTGGGAACAGGAAACAGCTGTTGGACCAATCACAGTAAAGGAGAGACCACTACAGTGAAAAAACAAAATATTAAGAACTTTAATATGAGTGGAATAAGATTAAAGCTCTTAATACTCGAATGATTGTGTGGTTTGTTATCATGGTAAAATAGGATCCCACAAGGCAAGTGCACTTGACTTTCTTGAAGATGTTTCCCCTCTCGTTCAAGACACTCCTGCAGTTGTAAATCAATAGAAGAAGTACTAAAAACAACACACTGAAAGTACTTACACGTTGTATGTGGACGTGGAAAGTCCATGACCAAACGTCTGTGTGACAAGATCGGAGTGAGAATGTGTTGATTTCACGGTAGTACATTACACTGTAAGGCAGCATTAGCTAATATCGCCATTGGATGGCGTCAGTTTGAAACGCCAATAGACAACAATGACAGTTAAGGCCCTGGGGCCAGTTGCACAAAACACCTTAAGTACAGATTTTCCATTAAGTTTGAATTAAGGTTTTCTTAACATAAATTTGGTTGCACAAAATACATTCTCTCTGTAAGTCCCTAAAATTAAGTATTAATTAAGTATTAAAGGTTTTCTCCTTATCTTGGTCCTGTACTTAAGGAATCCCTTAAAGTTAGTTAAACCATTGCTCAAAAGACCTTGGCAGCCAAAGGAAGGAGAGAAAATTAAGGTACCTCTGACTCTATAAATTAAGAAAATGAATGGGTCCTGTGAAGAGTGTTTCGCGACCGGGAAACCCATTGAATGCTCTGAATGATGAGTACTCCACGTGAATTAATTCTTTTCAATTTCTTCCCACATTTGTTTTGTCTTTTTGTTGTTTGCGGATCAAATTTAGTTTCTAGTATGTCCTTCTCTACTTGTATTTCTCCAAAAGAAATCTTTTCCTCCTCTGGCCAATTTGGTTGTCTTGTCTTAGCTAAAAAAAAAAAAAAATGGCAGGTATCATAAGCATGAGTGAGGCAAAAGATCTTAATATAAACTGTAGAATTTAACTGCTCTTACTTGTATTTCAATGTATTAAATGCCTTAACTATTTTCCTTACATAAGGGACCTTTTAAAAGGATGTTTTTGCAATAACCTTAAGTACATCTCTCAGTTAAGGAGAAATTAAGCCTTGAGTGTCATACTTGAGGGTCAAACAACACCAGATTTTCAACAAGGGGGCCGGTGTTTACTTCTTGAATGAATGTTGACCGAAACCATGTTTTTCTCTCGACCTAACCACATGCGTTTGTTGCACAATTAAATAAATGTAAATCCATGACTGATACTACTAAATATGACATCTGGTTTGGCGTTCACTTTCTGCAGAGATACCGCCACTTAAAAACTTTTTTTTTTTTTTCCTTTTGGAGTCCGGTGCTCCCCACTCTTTGGACATTCACTGGGCATTTTTCACTTAATTGTCTCAATTTCTTCTTATTCTTCAGTTTCTGTCAGACAAATGTAGTGCAGTAAAAAGTACAATATTGACCTCTGAGATGTAGTGGAGGAGAAGAATAAAATTACTCAGGTTAAATACAAGTACCTTGAATGTGTACCTAATGACAGTACTCCAGTAAATGTACTTAGTTTGATTCCACCACTGAAAAATACTTCATTACAAGCAGCAGTCCTGCATTTAAAATTTCACTTCAGTAAAAGTACAGAAGTATCAGCAACAAAATGTACTTAGAGTATGAAAAGTAAAAGTACACATGATGCAGAGTGAATACTGTCAGTGTTATTGTATTACTGCATCATTTTAATGAATTCATTTGTAAGCAGTACTTTAATGTTGTTGTTGGTCATGGTGGAGCTCATTTTAACTACTTCATATACTTTTAGTAGTTTAATCTGTAACAATGGATCATATTTTACAAACTGATCGCACTTTGCAAAGGTCAAAACTTAAATGCTTAAAACATCTTATTTTGAAAAGCTCTTAAATAAAGTGTGCATGACCACACTTTTATCTTTATACAATGAACAGACAACGATGGATCATATTTTATAAACTGATCATGTTTTATTTGTACAATGTTTATTAGAAAAAAAAATATTGTGAAGTGAAAAATACAATATTTTAGTTTTAAATGTGGTGAAGTAGAAGAATAAAGTAGCACAAAACTTGAATCCTTAAAACATCTTATTTTAAAAGCTCTTAACAAATAAAGTGTGCATGACAACACTTCTTATCTATATACAATTATCAGACAATATAAAGTTCTGAATTTGGCACAGTGACGTTTAAGAAAGGTGCAAATGCTTCTTATTTCTGAGCACATTTGTTTTTGATGATTCAACAGTCTTGAAGGCAGGTAATGAAGTCATTAGAATAAATCAGACTATACATGAGATGGGGTGGGAGGGACCAACAGTAGCTATTGTAAAGATGACACTTCCTGTCTTTTCTTTCCATGAGAAGTAGCCCAACTCCTTTAAGGGACTATCATTTTGACAAATAAAGAGTATATTTAAAAAGACTATACATGAGATAATATCAGCAGTGTGATGAAATCTTTGTGTTGTAGTAGTAAGTAGCAACGTGACACATCAAATAAAAACATTTACAGAAAAAAAGGAAAAACCACATTGATCAGAATCTAAAAAATCAACAATGTATTCACAGTACATCACCAATAATATACATTTATTACATTAAATGAGAGTGAATCTTTCTGTAGAAAATCACATAGTTGTTTTACTTTGTGTGACTGACGCTGTTAGTTTTAGTTAAAATTCAATCTCTCTATGTAAACTTCTCAAACGTGCTTGATTGACAGGAGAGATGATCAGAGGGGCAGAGTTTTTACCACCATAGTTAAGACTGGGACTGAAGTATGGGTAGAGTTTCTCAGTGAAGGAGCAGCCAGTAAAGGAGTAGATAAGAGCTGCAGCATCAACATCATAAAAGGAGACCAGACCCTCCTCATAATCCACAAACACCCCCACCTTCTCAGGCCGAGACTTCAGAGAGAGACTGACTGGAGGGTCAGCCCAAGCTTTGTACTCATTTTCATTCCTCAAACATATCGTCCAGTAACCATCCTGAGGAGTCGCTGTGATCTTTCCCTTCCTGTTGATGGACTCTCTGACCACTCCTAAATCCCACTCAGTCTTCCATTTAACCTGAACCTCATAATAAAATCTTCCTGAAGAGAAACTCTGCTTTGCTGAGACACAGGGACAAGTATCAAATCTCTCTGGATTCTTTGGGAGTTTCTTCTTTACATCACCATGTTTAACTTGTTTTCTATTATCAGACAGGATGAGGTCAGGATGTGCTGTATCAGGATCAAGTGTCACATCCACTGTAGACTGCTGGACCCTCTTCAGCTCGGCCTCTAACAGCTTCTTCATCTGTTTACTGAGCGTCTCCTCCAGCTGATTCACAGCTCTCCCCACAGTCCCCTCATATGAAGGTGGACGGACGCTGACCTCTGTCCAGTCCTTGGTGGGTGGAGCAGTGTTCAGGGACGTGAAGCTTTGGAGGAGGTGGAGGTGGTCTTCAGAGCATAAGAGCTGCTCCACCGCAGTGCTTCTCTTCTTCAGCTCAGAGATTTCCTGTTCCAGCTCTTTGATGAAGCCTTCAGCCTGTGTCTCTGTCTTTCTCTGCTTCTCTTTGATCGTGTCCATGAACTCGGCCTGGCTTCTCTCAACAGACTCCTTCAGAGCGGTGAAGACCTGAACACCATCTGCTATCTCTCTGTCTGCATCTTCCTTACTGAGCTCCACTGAGTGTTTCATCTCCTCAATCTTCACTCGTCTCTTCTGGATCATCTGCTGAATTTCAGCCTCTGTCTTCCCCAGCTCGGCCTTCTTTCCTTCACATTCATCTCTCAGAGGAACAACATCATGTGTCTTGTGGTCTGAAACAGTGCAGAGCACGCAGACACACATCTGGTCGGTCTTACAGAACAGCTCCAGCAGTTTGTCGTGCTTTGTACACATCCTGCCTTCCAGGTTCTCCACAGGGTCGATCAGCTGATGTCTCTTCAGGCCTGAAGCTGTCAGATGAGGCTCCAGGTGAGTCTCACAGTAGGATTCCAGACACACCAGGCAGGACTTCAGGGCCTTCAGTTTGGTTCCAGTGCAGACGTCACAGGGAACTTCTCCTGGTTTGGAAACTTGTTGCTCTGAGCTGCTGCTGCTGGCTTTCTGTTGAGCTGACTGTCTGAACTGAGCAGCCATCTCAGAGATGAACGTGTTGACCTGCAGCTCAGGTCTGGTGTAGAAAAGCTTCTTACAGTTTGGACACTGATAGGGGACATTAATATTCCAGTGTTCAGTGATGCAGCTTTTACAGAAGTTGTGTCCACATGGTATGGTGACTGGATCAGTGAACACATCCAGACAGATGGAGCACAGAAGCCGATCTTCAGTCAGCAGACAGCTGGCAGCAGCCATATCGACACTCTGAGGACAAAAAGTGAGAGAACAACAAAACTGTGATTACATATTGTTTTTTGTTTAACATAATCAAACTATGATCAATGTAATATAAGGATCCTGAATTCTGTTGTTATATACACTGAACAAAAATATAAATGCAACACTTTTGTTTTTGCTCCCATTTTTCATGAGCTGAACTCAAAGATCTAAAACATTTTTTTATATACACAAAAGACCGTTTCTCTCAAATATTGTTCACAAATCTGTCTAAATCTTTGTTAGTGAGCACTTCTCCTTTGCCGAGATAATCCATCCCACCTCACAGGTGTGGCATATCAAGATGCTGATTAGACAGCATGATTATTGCACAGGTGTGCCTTACGTTGGCCACAATAAAAGGCCACTCTGAAATGTGCAGTTTTGCTTTATTGGGGGGATCTGGGGGGGGGTCAGAAAACCAGTCAGTATCTGGTGTGACCACCATTTGCCTCATGCAGTGCAACACATCTCCTCATAGAGTTGATCAGGTTGTTGATTGTGGCCTGTGGAATGTTGGTCCACTCCTCTTCAATGGCTGTGCCAAGTTGCTGGATATTGGCAGGAACTGGAACACGCTGTCGTATACGCCGATCCAGAGCATCCCAAACATGCTCAATGGGTGACATGTCCGGTGAGTATGCTGGCCATGCAAGAACTGGGATGTTTTCAGCTTCCAGGAATTGAGTACAGATCCTTGCAACATGGGGCCGTGCATTATCATGCTGCAACATGAGGTGATGCTCGTGGATGAATGGCACAACAATGGGCCTCAGGATCTCGTCACGGTATCTCTGTGCATTCAAAATGCCATCAATAAAATGCACCTGTGTTCGTTGTCCATAACATACGCCTGCCCATACCATAACCCCACCGCCACCATGGGCCACTCAATCCACAACGTTGACATCAGCAAACCGCTCACCCACACAACGCCACACACGCTGTCTGCCATCTGCCCTGAACAGTGAAAACCGGGATTCATCCGTGAAGAGAACATCTCTCCAACGTGCCAGACGCCATAGAATGTGAGCATTTGCCCACTCAAGTCAGTTATGACGACGAACTGCAGTCAGGTCGAGACCCCGATGAGGACGACGAGCATGCAGATGAGCTTCCCTGTGACGGTTTCTGACAGTTTGTGCAGAAATTCTTTGGTTACGCAAACCGATTGTTGCAGCAGCTGTCCGGGTGGCTGGTCTCAGACGATCTTGGAGGTGAACATGCTGGATGTGGAGGTCCTGGGCTGGTGTGGTTACACGTGGTCTGCAGTTGTGAGGCCGGTTGGATGTACTGCCAAATTGTCTGAAACGCCTTTGGAGACGGCTTATGGTAGAGAAATGAACATTCAATTCACGGGCAACAGCTCTGGTGGACATTCCCGTAGTCAGCATGCCAACTGCATGCTCCCTCAAAACTTGCGACATCTGTGGCATTGTGCTATGTGATAAAACTGAACATTTCAGAGTGGCCTTTTATTGTGGCCAGCCTAAGGCACACCTGTGCAATAATCATGATGTCTAATCAGCATCTTGATATGCCACACCTGTGAGGTGGGATGGATTATCTCGGCAAAGGAGAAGTGCTCACTAACACAGATTTAGACAGATTTGTGAACAATATTTGAGAGAAATGGTCTTTTGTGTATATAAAAAAATGTTTTCGATCTTTGAGTTCAGCTCATGAAAAATGGGAGCAAAAATAAAAGTGTTGCATTTATATTTTTGTTCAGTGTATGAATTTGCTGTGAGTGAAGGAGAGCTCAGATGTGCAGTTCAGCGGTGGTATTTGCATGAGATCATCAAGCTCAGAAAATAAATGATAACGTAAAGGTAGTCATTCTAAAATATTTACGTTGACTGCCTGCAGAAAAAATACTATTCATCAAAATACTGCTCACAAAGAATGTTACCTTGAGTCAAAATCTAATTATTAAGACATCAGCAAACATTAACCTGCACACATTCATCAGAGACACAGAGAAGATATAAGAAGACCACATAATTCAATCAGGTCATTGTTGACTCCAGGTGGACGTTTGTGCCAAATTTGAAGAAATTCCCTCAAGGCATTTTTGAGATGTCACGTTCACCAGAATGGGTGGGACGGACGACTCACAGACAACACAGAACATAACGCCTTCAGCCACGGCTGTCACCGGCATGGAGGCATCAATATGACATTATAATCTTCAACCTAAATCTAATTATTAATATATTAGCAAACATTAACCTGCACACATTCATCAGAAACACAGAGGAGATATAGTAAGACACAAAAAACATGAGAGAGAGAGATGGAAAGTAACTAACAAGTTTCATGAACACAAAGCAAAACTCTTCATCCACTGTTTGTTTGTGTTTCACTCATCAGATATTGTGTTCATTAATAACAGCCTAATTGCTCCATTCTCCTTCACAGTAATAATTTTTCAGTTATATAAAGGCCTTTATTTCATTCATCTTTATTGCTCCCACCACAACGTTGCATGTGTCTCCTGTAAATCCCATCTGCACTATGTTTACACCTGGTCTGCACACCTGCCTGGGATGCTGTCAGTGACACAGGAAGGTTGGAAGAGATAACATCAATATGAGTAACATCAGACATTCATCTGAAATCTGATAAATATGCTGTTTGTGCAGGTCTGCATAGTATATGAATATGAAGGATAACTGCATTTCCTCAGGGCTTATTTGGGCTGGCATTAATTGGTCGCCATGGTAACAAGCAACCAATGAAATGTACCAGCCCATGAAAACATGTGGGGAATCAAGTGTGACTGGTCTGCAGTGGGGAGTGTTAGCTCGTGTTGTTTCACAGATAAAAACAGAGTTCACTGTTAAAGTCCACCTGAAAACTTTAGTTATTCAAATAAAAGCTTCAAAAATAATCAAACTCTGTTAAACTAACTCTCCATTACTGTCACATCAAACATCAAATAATATAACAATACTGCTACACTGCTGCTTATATTGTTATTAGAGTGAAAATATTTGAAAGCAGGCTAAACATTTTTCATATGAACCTTTGAAACCTCTGTAGGACAGTGAACTCACCAGTGTTTGTTGTTGAGGAAAACCTGCTGGATTCAGTTGAATGTTTCTTTAGAGAGAAACAGAGAGACTCGTCTCCACTGCAGCTCTGCTGTCACTCACACTAACTTTCACTTTGATTTCAGGACTTTAAAGCTCTCCTCTTTCACTGTTGCTCCACCTCTCAGTGGGCCGTCACCAAGAGGGAGAGGTGGAGGAAGTATTCACATCCTTTACTGAAGTCAAAGTGTGAAGTGTTATGATGATCATGTAAATCAATAATCAGTAAAAAGAATTACAAATGAACTTGTTCAGAAGAATAAACAATAAAATAACATGTGACACTGTCAAATAATCATAAAATGTACAAATTAACCTTCTTTCTTAAAACAGAAAGTGCTCTCACCAGTACTTTTATGGGACACATGAGGAACATTTCAAAGTTAAGCAGTGGAGGACCTCAGTGATCTGGCTGGAAAAGAAAATGATAGAAAATCTCAAACGTATGGAGGGACGAGGTCATTTAAAGCTTTATAAGCAAGTAAAACTATTTTAAAATCAAATCTAAAAGATACAGGCAGCCAGTGTAGTGACTTCAGCAGTGGGGTCATGCGATCCATTTTCCTTGTTTTAGTCGACACTCTGGCCGCAGCATTCTGGACTAGCTGAGGTTTTCTTACTGACTTTTGGGTGGTCCGGTGAAAAGGGAATTTCAGTAGTCTAAACAGCTGGTAATAAAAGCGTGAGTGAGTGTTTCGGCATCTTTCTGGCTTAAAAAAGGTCTGACCTTAGCAATGTTCCAAATAAAAGGATGTTTTGATGACCCTATTAAAATGAGAATTCAAATTTAAACCAGAGTCTAAAACCACTGCCAGGTTAGTAATAATAGTTTTACTATGGTTGCTAAGGCCACCAAACTTGTGTTGTGCAGTTTTTCTTTCGCTGCTTTTGGTCCAGATGAAAGATTTATTCCTTCATTCAGCGTTAAAAAGTTTTTACCCATCCATACATTAATGTCAGTCAGACAGGCCATGAGAGCTTCCAGTGCATTCGGGGCATTTGATGCGAAAGATGTATAATTGTGTGTCAAAAGCATAAACATGGTAATTAATGGGGTGATGGCTAATATTGTTTCCAAGTGGAAGCATACATAATAAAAGTAAAACTGGTCCAGAAATGCTTCCTTTAGAAATACCACATGTAATGCTATGAGTCTCTGATACATGAGCACCCAGGCTGACAAAAAACTGTCTGTCAGTTAAAAAGGACCTAAACCAAGCTAAAGCAGTGTCAGAGGGACCAACCCATTCTTTAAGTCTCTCTCCTAAAATACTGTGATAGACAGTATCAAATGCTGCATTCAAGACTAACGGGAGTTGTTTTCATCCTCAATAATTCGGAGATCATTTACAACCTTGAGTAGGGCCGTCTCTGTGCTGTGGTTTGCACAATAACCAGACTGGAACCTTTCTAAAATGCCGCTGTTGGTAAATTAACTAGTCATTGATTAAAAACAATTCTCTCAAAAATTTTGCTACGAAAAGGTAAATTTAAAATCGGTCTGTAATTGTTAAAGTCTGAGTAATCTGGATTGGATTTTTTGAGAAGAGGTTTTACCACTGAGGTCTTGAACACTGTGGGAAATATACCTGAATTAAGTGAGGAGTTTATTATACGTGTTGTTTGTTGGGTGAGCCTTTGTAAGCAGGATATAAACAGAATATAACATCAATATGAGTAACATCAGACATTCATCTGAAATCTGATAAATATGCTGTTTGTGCAGGTCTGCATAGTATATGAATATGAAGGATAACTGCATTTCCTCAGGGCTTATTGGGGCTGGCATTAGTTGGTTGCAACGGTAACAAGCAACCATATAAATGTAGCAGCATGTCACAACATGTGAGGAAACAAGTGTGACTGGTCTGCAGTGGGGAGTGTTAGCTCGTGTTGTTTCACAGATAAAAACAGAGTTCACTGTTAAAGTCCACCTGAAAACTTTACTTATTCAAATAAAAGCTTCAAAAATAATCAAACTCTGTTAAACTAACTCTCCATTACTGTCACATCAAACATCAAATAATATAACAATACTGCTACACTGCTGCTTATATTGTTATTAGAGTGAAAATATTTGAAAGCAGGCTAAACATTTTTCATATGAACCTTTGAAACCTCTGTAGGACAGTGAACTCACCAGTGTTTGTTGTTGAGGAAAACCTGCTGGATTCAGTTGAATGTTTCTTTAGAGAGAAACAGAGAGACTCGTCTCCACTGCAGCTCTGCTGTCACTCACACTAACTTTCACTTTGATTTCAGGACTTTAAAGCTCTCCTCTTTCACTGTTGCTCCACCTCTCAGTGGGCCGTCACCAAGAGGGAGAGGTGGAGGAAGTATTCACATCCTTTACTGAAGTCAAAGTACTAATACCACACTGTGACAATACTCCACTACAGGTAAACATCCTGTGTTCAAATCCTTCCCTCAGTCAAAGTTTCATCAGGAACATTTATTATAAGTATGTGTCAAATGACTGATAGTGCAGTAAAGTCTTCCCTGCTGTCAGTCTTTTATTCTATCTGATGTTTTTGGATTCATATTCCTGCTGCATTCATGTGTATGTGTCATTTTACTGCTGTAGATGTTTCAGCTTGTGCTCATTTCAACTCCTTTATATCCTGTTGGGTAGTTTCATCTACAGCAATGCATCATATTCTATAAGATCATCATATGTTTGTAGCATGAAGTTCATATCTTCACAGAAACATCTGAGTGTTTACATTTTGCTCCTCTTTCAGCCGCCATTGAATCATTCCAGGCAAACTTTTAGAAAGCTGTTCATTCTAAATCAGTTGTCCCTGTCTCTGCCTGGTACCAGGCCAAAGTACAGATGCAGCTTCATCCTCAGCAGCCTTGTGTCCCCATATACCTCCCACCATCAACCATCCAGCCCTACTCCCAACTGAGGAAGGAGGTGAGCAGCATCCTGTCAACTGTTGCTTATGATGTTATTACCAGCGGTGGAAGAAGTACTCTGATTTTTGACTGAAGTAAAAGTCAAAATACCACAGTCTAAAATACTGGCTACAGGAAAAAGTCCTGGATTCAAAATGTTACTTCAGTAAACGTTGACAAGTTTGATCAGCAAAATGTACTTCAAGTATCAAAAGTCAGAAGAACTGGTTATACAGAATGGTATCAAAGTATCATAACCACAGAAATATGATTTCTATCATCATAACATGAGCTCCTCAGGTTATGATACAATATTATATGATTCATTTCACATGTCAGAGTATTTTAATGTTATCATTTGTCAGGTACTTTGTATCAGTGATGGTTGCAGCACATTGGGTGCTGGAACCATGATTGATAACAAATAAGATCAAAATATGTGCTAATTTGCTTTCACTGACATGTTGTACGTGTGTTATGATAATCATATAAATCAATAATCAATCAAAAGAATTACAAATGAACTTGTTCAGAAGAATAAACAATAAAATAATATATGACACTGTAAAATAATCATAAAATGTACAAATTCAGTTTCTTGTTGAACTAGGCATGCACCCATTTTTAATTTTGGGCTGATACTGAAACCAATGTTTAAAATAACAATTTCACCAACAGCTGATACCAATGTTTTTATATTGATGTTTATCGTTTTATTTTTTCTAAGTCATTCAGTCCTTGATTTCACTTCACACCTTCAGCAATACACATTAATGAAACAACCTTTAACATAACCTTCTTTCACATTAAAAACATCTTGAAAACAATCAGCAAAAAGTCTTTTTACTATATATGATACATCATAATTCCCTCTCTAATATCAGTTTTATAGTGCTGTGAAAACATCAACACATTTCTCCTTCAAACAGCTGATTTACTCAAGTTTCTCACCAAAAGCTACATTTTACAAGATTACAGTGAACACATCGTGACAACATTGTAATTTACCTTCACCCAATACTCATTTTTACTGAATGGAGCTTGAACATCTCACGATGTAAATCAGTGCAACCTCTGTGAGCTGTTGGACGAGGCCACTGGCTGCTTAGAGGAAGTGATAGCTAACTGCTAACTGCTAACAGCTAACAGCTAACCTAACGAGCTCTCCTCCTGCTGGTTTCATGTTCTTTCTCTCCACATACACTCCTCTCAGTAGTGTCGTGGTAGTTGAGTTGTTTTGACATGATAACTTAACAGCGTGTTTCAAGGTTCATGTGACGTCAGATAACTCCGCCCATCTCCCCAGAGAGCAGGTGAAGTGTAACGAGCTGGGGAGGGGGGGCGGCAGGAACCCAGAAAAAAGGCCTCTCTGTTATTTAGTAGGCTTTGCTGTGTCGTTATGTTGTCGTGGCCTCATGTCATATTTCAAAATAACAGTAGTAACAGTTTTAGTAAAAAATAGTAAAACATAAACATCTTGATTTTTTTTTTCTTCCCCCATCTGTGGCGCCCCCTATGGATGATGGCGCCCTCAGTATTCACCTGTACTGCCTATGCCACGCCACACTGCAAACTTTGCACACTACTGGGTCAATGAATACTTCATCATATCATGTTGCTATATTTGTGCAGGGTTGACGTGGCCTGTGGTGGTGGGGCCTCATGTCATATCTTTTCATGGGGCCAAAAATCCCTGACAGCTCCACTGCCTGTGAGAACCACGTATCTCTAAACAGTCAGAAAAACAGCCTGTTTCCAGCTTTGTGACGACGACTTTTCCAGCTGATCCAAGAGGGTTTTTAAAGAGTTTATTGAGCTTCAGAAGGAGGAGAATTTTCTCAACTCATAAAGGAACACTTCATCCTTCAGTTGATCACAAACATTCAACATCAACACATCTGGAGATACATGGTTTTCACTGGACAGGAAGAAACTCAAGCTGTCAGACAAATGTGGTGCAGGGAGATTCAAGATGGCGCCGGTGTGTTTGGCTGTCCGTCTGTTGCTCTCGTTTTGGTTGGTGTTTTTGTTGTGCCTACAGATCAAGTCTCTGCTGGTGTACGATCGTCAAACTCTCATGGATCTGAGACATATTGTCAGAGATCTGAGTGCGTTTGATCACGGTGGACACAAAACTTTGCCTCCACTTCTATTGGGAATCCCGACTCACCTGCACCGGGCCTCGGCCTTACCCCCTCAGCGGAAGCGTCTCCGTCGCCGCGGTAAACGCAGCGGTCGGCTGGTGAAGTTGAAGGTCTGCCTGGGAAGCACTTCCTCAATTTCGTCCATTTCCCGGACAGGACATGGATTATCTCTTCCCTTCGTTGTGCCCTGGCGTTTCCTGGACCCCATCGACACCTGCCTGGTACCTGTTGCCGGCCTGGATGAGGGATTCCGGCCGCGCCGCCCCTGCTCTCCTCGGCTCTCCGGGCCCCCTGAGCCGCCAAACTACAGGCCGGATCTCCCGCCAGGATTTGCCTGGTGAACGCCAGATCACTGGCAAACAAAACTTTTATCCTGAGGGACTTCTTCAGCTCCCGTGGCCTGGATTTCCTCTGTGTGACAGAGATCTGGATCGGTGTTGGTGAGTGCAGCGCTCTTGTTGAACTCGTACCGGATGGCTGTTCTTATTTTAACTCCCCGCGGACGTCGGGCCGTGGAGGAGGAACGGCGACTGTTTATAAAAATGACTTTAAATGTAAGCAGTGCGTCGCATCATCGTCTTTTTCCAGCTTTGAAGTGACTTTATTTGAGGTGGGCCGCTCTGATCCAGTGCTGTGCGCCGTCATCTACCGACCCCCCAAATACAATAAGGACTTTGTAAATGACTTCTCTGGCTGGAATCATGCCCAACTATGATCGCGTCCTCATTGTTGGGGATTTTAACATACATGTGTGCTGTCCTGATAAGCCGCTGGTGAAGGACTTTTTAAGCCTTATTGACTCTTTTAACTTGGTGCAGTGTGTGTCTGGTCCCACACACGAACATGGACACACATTAGACCTCGTTCTCTCCCATGGTTTGTCTGTGTTCAACCTTGAGATTGGTGATAATGTGTTCTCTGATCATATGCCCGTAATATTTGATATTGGTTTCTCCTGTGCTGCACTTAAATCTAGCGCTCCTGCTCGGCGCTGTCGGACTTTTAACCTTCTCACTGCCGGTCAGTTCTTTGCTGCTTTCGACCACCTCTGTGTCCCCTCCAACTCAACTTCTCTGGATACGGGGGAGCTCAGTTCTTGGTTTCATTCCTCCTGCCAAACCATACTGGACTCTAATCCAACAAAGTTCATAGTGTCTATGTTATTATAGATTTACTTGTTTTCTTTCTTTCTTTTTTTTTTTTTTTAAAAAGAAAGAAAGTAAATCCATACTGGACTCTGTGGCTCCATTAAAAACTGTGCAGCCTAAAGCTAAACCGGAGCCCTGGTTCAATGACAGAACTCGTGCAGCTAGAAGGGAGTGCTGCAGAGCTGAACGCAGGTGGAAGAAGGACAAGCTGCAGGTGTCATTTCTAATGTTAAAGGACTGCTGGCGTCATTACCAGAACACTATTTAAGAGGCTAAAAGAGAACACTTGTCAGACATTATTGTGTCTAATCGCCACAACCCACGTGTGTTATTTAAAACTATTGACTCTGTTCTTAATGCCCCACAGCCTGTTTGCTTGGAAGCATCCACTGAAACGTGCAATAAATTCCTGCAATTTTTTATTGATAAGGTTGTTATCACGAGGGCTCTCATCTCAGCTCCTGCCGCTGACCCCTCTGCTTCTGTCCGTTGCCCGGCTGTGTTCCATAAGTTTGAGCCTGTGACTTTGTCATTTTTAAAAGATGTGGTTGGCCATATGAAGCCATCAGGTTCCCCTCATGATGCTGTCCCTACCTCATTTTTTAAAAGAGGTTTTCCCCAGTATCGGGCAGTCCCCATTAGTTTTAAACATGCAGTAATGCAACCACTGCTTAAGAAACCTGGCCTTGATAACACTGTATTGGATAACTTTAGGCCCATCTCTAAGTTGCCTTTTATTTCTAAAGTCCTGGAGAAAGTTGTTTATGCTCAACTGAAGTCTTTTTTGGATGAGCATGATATTCTGGAGGTCTTCCAATCAGGTTTTAAGACTCTGCATAGCACAGAGTCAGCATTGCTAAGGGTCTTCAATGACATCCTCCTGGCTAACGACTTTGGAGATTATGTGATTCTTGTCCTGCTGGACCTAACTGCTGCTTTTGATACAGTGGACCACAATATTTTATTATCCCAGTTGCAGCACCTAGTGGGCATTTGTGGTAGTGCTCTGCGATGGTTTAGGTCCTATCTGACAGACAGAACTATGTGTGTAAGCCTTGCTGGTTCTGAATCCTCCCCCGCTCCTCTGTCATTTGGGGTGCCACAGGGCTCAATTTTAGGGCCTCTCCTTTTTTCATTGTACTTACTTCCTCTGGGCTCCATTCTCAGAAAGCATGGCATCTCTTTTCACTGTTATGCTGATGACACTCAGATATATGTGCCACTAAAAAAGAAAGATGCTCTCTCAATCACACCACTTCTGTTATGTCTTGATGACATTAAAGCCTGGATGGCCCTAAACTTTTTAAATTTTAACGAAAAGAAAACTGAAGTGATGGTGTTTGGTCCCAGTGGCTCCTGTGAACCTCCCCCTGTTGACTTGGGCCCCTTGGCACTGTATGTGAAGCCAACTGCTTCTAACTTGGGTTTTAAGATGGACAGCGATTTTAAACTAGATCGTCAAATAGGTGCAGTAGTGAAGTCCAGCTTCTTTCATCTGAGGCAGTTGGCAAAAGTGAAGCCCATTCTTGCACGTGAGCACTTTGAGACTGTGATTCATGTCTTCATCACGTCTCTGCTTGATTACTACAATGCACTTTATTTTGGAGTCAGCCAGTCTTCCCTCTCACATCTCCAGTTGGTACAAAATGCTGCTGCTCGACTTTTAACTGGAGCACGTAAGAGGGAGCACATAACGCCCGTTCTGGCCTCCCTTCACTGGCTGCCTGTGCATTTCAGGGTTCATTTTAAGATTCTTTTATTTATTTTTAAATCTTTAAATGGTCTCGCCCCTCCTTACCTCTCTGAGCTGCTTCACCCTCACGCCCCTGCTCGGTGCCTCAGGTCAGCTGATCTGCTGCTCCTGGAGGTACCGAGGTCTAAGCGGAAGCTCAGAGAGGATAGAGCCTTTTCTGTTGCTGCTTCCAAATTATGGAACGATCTGCCTTTGCACATCAGACAGGCTTCTTCACTGTCCATTTTTAAAACTAATCTTAAAACCCATTTTTATTTCTTGGCTTTCGACCCAGCATGAGACTTTGCTCCTGTTTTATTATTTTTATTGTTTTTCACTGTTTTTATGGTTTATTTTATGTCTTATGATTATTTATGTACAGCACTTTGTTTTCAGCTGTGGTTGTTTTTAAAGTGCTTTATAAATGAAGTTGAGTTGAGTTCAGTTAAAAAGTAGAATATTGACCTCTGAGATGTAGTGGAGGAGAAGTATAAAGTTACTCAGGTTAAATACAAGTACCTTGAATGTGTACCTAATGACAGTACTCCAGTAAATGTACATAGTTTGATTCCACCACTGAAAAATACTTCATTACAAGCAGCAGTCCTGCATTTAAAATTTCACTTCAGTAAAAGTACAGAAGTATCAGCAGCAAAATGTACTGAGAGTATGAAAAGCAAAAGTACACATGATGCAGAGTGAATACTGTCAGTGTTATTGTATTACTGCATCATTTTAATGAATTCATTTGTAAGCAGTACTTTAATGTTGTTGTTGGTCATGGTGGAGCTCATTTTAACTACTTCATATACTTTTAGTAGTTTAATCTGTAACAATGGATCATATTTTACAATCTGATCATGTTTTATTTGTAAAATGTTTATTAGAAAAAAAAATATTGTGAAGTGAAAAATACAATATTTTAGTTTTGAATGTGGTGAAGTAGAAGAATAAAGTAGCACAAAACTTGAAAGCTTAAAACATCTTATTTTAAAAGCTCTTAACAAATAAAGTGTGCATGACAACACTTCTTATCTATATACAATTATCAGACAATATAAAGTTCTGAATTTGGCACAGTGACATTTAAGAAAGGTGCAAATGCTTCTTATTTCTGAGCACATTTGTTTTTGATGATTCAACAGTCTTGAAGGCAGGTAATGAAGTCATTAGAATAAATCAGACTATACATGAGATGGGGTGGGAGGGACCAACAGTAGCTATTGTAAAGATGACACTTCCTTTCTTCTTTACTTTCCATGAGAAGTAGCCCAACTCCTTTAAGGGACTATCATTTTGACAAATAGAGTATATTTAAAAAGACTATACATGAGATAATATCAGCAGTGTGATGAAATCTTTGTGTTGTAGTAGTAAGTAGCAACGTGACACATCAAATAAAAACATTTACAGAAAAAAAGGAAAAACCACATTGATCAGAATCTAAAAAATCAACAATGTATTCACAGTACATCACCAATAATATACATTTATTACATTAAATGAGAGTGAATCTTTCTGTAGGAAAACATACGGTTGTTTTACTTTGTGTGACTGACGCTGTTAGTTTTAGTTAAAATACAATATCTCTATATAAACTACTCCTACGTGCTTGATTGACAGGAGAGATGATCAGAGGGGCAGAGTTTATACCACCATAGTTAAGACTGGGACTGAAGAGTGGGTAGAGTTTCTCAGTGAAGGAGCAGCCAGTAAAGGAGTAGATAAGAGCTGCAGCATCAACATCATAAAAGGAGACCAGACCCTCCTCATAATCCACAAACACCCCCACCTTCTCAGGCCGAGACTTCAGAGAGAGACTGACTGCACGGTTAGCAAGAGCTTTGTACTCATTTTCATTCCTCAACCATATCATCCAGTGACCATCCTGAGGTCTCAGTCTGATCTGTCCCTTCCTGTTGACGGACTCTCTGACCACTCCTAAATCCCACTCAGTCTTTCCTTTAACCTGAACCTCGTAATAAAATCTTCCTGAAGAGAAACTCTGATTTGCTAAGACATTAGTACAAGGATCAAATCTCTCTGCATTGTTTGGGAGATTCTTCTTTACATCACCATGTTTAACTTGTTTTCCATCATCAGACAGGATGAGGTTGGGATGTGCTGTATCAGGATCGAGTGTCACATCCACTGCAGACTGCTGGACCCTCTTCAGCTCGGCCTCAAACAGCTTCTTCATCTGTTTACTGAGCATCTCCTCCAGCTGATTCACAGTTCTCCTCACAGTCCCCTCATATGAAGGTGGACGGATGCTGACCTCTGTCCAGTCCTTGGTGGGTGGAGCAGTGTTCAGGGACATGAAGCTTTGGAGGAGGTGGAGGTGGTCTTCAGAGCGTGAGAGCTGCCCCACCTCAGTGCTTCTCTTCTTCAGCTCAGAGATTTCCTGTTCCAGCTCTTTGATGAAGCCTTCAGCCTGTGTCTCTGTCTTTCTCTGCTTCTCTTTGATCGTGTCCATGAACTCGGCCTGGCTTCTCTCAACAGACTCCTTCAGAGCGGTGAAGACCTGAACACCGGCTGCTATCTCTCTGTCTGCATCTTCCTTACTGAGCTCCACTGAGTGTTTCATCTCCTCAATCTTCAGTCGTCTCTTCTGGATCATCTGCTGAATTTCAGCCTCTGTCTTCCCCAGCTTGGCCTTCTTTCCTTCACATTCATCTCTCAGAGGAACAACATCATGTGTCTTGTGGTCTGAAACAGTGCAGAGCATGCAGACACACATCTGGTCGGTCTTACAGAACAGCTCCAGCAGTTTATCGTGCTTTGTACACATCCTGCCTTCCAGGTTCTCCACAGGGTCGATCAGCTGATGTCTCTTCAGGCCTGATCTTGTCAGATGAGGCTCCAGGTGAGTCTCACAGTAGGATTCCAGACACACCAGGCAGGACTTCAGGGCCTTCAGTTTGGTTCCAGTGCAGACGTCACAGGGAACTTCTCCTGGTTTGGAAACTTGTTGCTCTGAACTGCTGCTGCTGGCTTTCTGTTGAGCTGACTGTCTGAACTGAGCAGCCATCTCAGAGATGAACGTGTTGACCTGCAGCTCAGGTCTGGTGTAGAAAAGCTTCTTACAGTTTGGACACTGATAGGGGACATTAATATTCCAGTGTTCAGTGATGCAGCTTTTACAGAAGTTGTGTCCACATGGTGTGCTGACTGGATCAGTGAACACATCCAGACAGATGGAGCACAGAAGCTGATCTTCAGTCAGCAGACAGCTGGCAGCAGCCATATCGACACTCTGAGGACAAAACGTGAGAAAACAACAAAACTGTGATTACATATTGTTTTTTATTTGTTTAACTTTGCTGTGAGTGAAGGAGAGCTCAGATGTGCAGTTCAGCGGTGGAATTTCTATGAAATCATCAAGCTCAGAAAATAAATGATAACATAAAGGTTGTCATTCTAAATCATTTACTTTGACTTCCTGCAGAAAAAAAAACTATTACTCAAAATACTACTCACGAAAAAAGAATATTACCTTGAGTCAAAATCTAATTATTAACACATCGGCAAACATTTACCTGCACACATTCATCAGAGACACAGAGAAGATATAAGAAGACCACCAAATTCAATCAGGTCATTGTTGACTCCAGGTGGACGTTTGTGCCAAATTTGAAGAAATTCCCTCAAGGCATTTTTGAGATGTCACGTTCACCAGAATGGGTGGGACGAACAACTTACAGACAGCACAGAACATAACGCCTTCGGCCACGGCTGTCACCAGCATGGAGGCATCAATATGACATTATAATCTTCAACCTAAATCTAATTATTAATACAATAGCAAACATTAACCTGCACACATTCATCAGAAACACAGAGGAGATATAATAAGACACAAAAAACATGAGAGAGAGAGATGGAAAGTAACTAAGTACATTTATTACAGTACTGTACTAAGGTACTATTTTGAGGTACTTTAGTTGAGTATTTCTATTTTTTGCTACTTTATACTTCTACTTTGGTAAAAACATCTCAGAGAGACACAGTCTACTTATTCCTCCACTACATTCATTTCATCCCATTAATGACTTGACAGATTCAGATTAAGAATCAAAAATAGAATCAACAAATAAATCCTGATGTATTATCAGTTAAAATATTATTGACCTCGGGGGGAATTTACAAACCACCCAGCAGTGTATAAAGTCATTAAAATTAGCTCCACTGTTAACAGCTTCAACATTAAAGTGATGAACACATGAATGCATCAATAATTACAATCCTGTAATATAGTATATTTTTATGAAACTAGACATTCTGGGTCATGAGTCATTTTACTTTTGAATTTGAAAGTTTATTTGAACACAAAGAAAAGAAAAGAAAACAACGACAACAAACAATGAAAAGTTTGATCAAAAGGGAGTGGGAAGAAGTCGAAAATTATCTAATCCCACCCCTTCTCCCTGCACAATGATTTATAAATCTATACATCTTTCCTTCCATCGAAACACTACTATTAATAACAATAATAATAACAACAATAATAATAATAAGAAGAAGAAAGGACCAAAACAAAGGACCTAACAATAACAAAACACAACATAAAAGAAAAGAACCAACTAATAATGAACATAAATAAGTATAAAAAACAATAATTAAAGAATAAATAATCAATAACAGTATCCTGTGCACACCTAGTGACTGTCACACCCCCACTTCATCCCTGTATCCTGTGAAAACCTTTTCTTTATATTTTGTTTTAAACTGTTGCATGTTTGGACATAGCTTGATCTCCTCACCTATACTGTTCCACAGTCTCGCCCCACGGAATGAAATGCAAAATCTTTTTCTATTTGTAAGGATTTTGTTAATTTGAAGTTATATTTTCCTCTTAATTGATTTCCCCCCCTTTCGATTCTTAAACAATTTTTGTATATTTTGTGGCAAAAAGTTATTATTAGCTTTGTACATGATTTGTGCTGTTTGGAATTTCACTATGTCTGTAAATTTTAATAATTTTGACTGTATGAAGAGTGAGTGAGTATGATCCTGATAGCCGACATTATGAATGAACCGTATTGCCCTTTTTTGTAGAATAGTTAGTGAATTGATTGAACTCATGTAAATATTGCCCCAGATCTCTGCGCAGTAATTGAGATATGGTAAGACAATGGAACAGTACAGGATGCGTAGTGATTTATGATCCAGAACCTGTGGTACTTTTGGTACTTTTAGTTTGATGCTAATACTTGTGTATTTTTATTGCAAATCAAATTGTGACTGCAGGACTTTTACTGTAACAAAGTACTTCTACACTGTGGTATTACTACTTTTACTTCAGTAACAGATGTGAGTACTTCTTCCACCGCTGGTTCATATTGATGTAAACTCACACTTAAACATTGCTGCAGCCTGAAGTGATTTTAATCGATGGTCACGTTCAAGTTTCATGAACACAAAGCAAAACTCTTCATCCACTGTTTGTTTGTGTTTCACTCATCAGATATTGTGTTCATTAATAACAGCCTAATTGCTCCATTCTCCTTCATAGTAATCATTTTTCAGTTATATAAAGGCCTTTATTTCATTCATCTTTATTGCTCCCACCACAATGTTGCATGTGTCTCCTGTAAATCCCATCTGCACTATGTTTACACCTGGTCTGCACACCTGCCTGGGATGCTGTCAGTGACACAGGAAGGTTGGAAGAGATAACATCAATATGAGTAACATCAGACATTCATCTGAAATCTGATAAATATGCTGTTTGTGCAGGTCTGCATAGTATATGAATATGACGGATAACTGCATTTCCTCAGGGCTTATTTGGGCTGGCATTAATTGGTCGCCATGGTAACAAGCAACCAGTTAAATGTACCAGCCCATGAAAACATGTGGGGAAACAAGTGTGACTGGTCTGCAGTGGGGAGTGTTAGCTCGTGTTGTTTCACAGATAAAAACAGAGTTCACTGTTAAAGTCCACCTGAAAACTTTAGTTATTCAAATAAAAGCTTCAAAAACAATCAAACTCTGTTAAACTAACTCTCCATTACTGTCACATCAAACATCAAATAATATAACAATACTGCTACACTGCTGCTTATATTGTTATTAGAGTGAAAATATTTGAAAGCAGGCTAAACATTTTTCATATGAACCTTTGAAACCTCTGTAGGACAGTGAACTCACCAGTGTTTGTTGTTGAGGAAAACCTGCTGGATTCAGTTGAATGTTTCTTTAGAGAGAAACAGAGAGACTCGTCTCCACTGCAGCTCTGCTGTCGCACACACTAACTTTCACTTTGATTTCAGGACTTTAAAGCTCTCCTCTTTCACTGTTGCTCCACCTCTCAGTGGGCCGTCACCAAGAGGGAGAGGTGGAGGAAGTATTCACATCCTTTACTGAAGTCAAAGTACTAATACCACACTGTGACAATACTCCACTACAGGTAAACATCCTGTGTTCAAATCCTTCCCTCAGTCAAAGTTTCATCAGGAACATTTATTATAAGTATGTGTCAAATGACTGATAGTGCAGTAAAGTCTTCCCTGCTGTCAGTCTTTTATTCTATCTGATGTTTTTGGATTCATATTCCTGCTGCATTCATGTGTATGTGTCATTTTACTGCTGTAGATGTTTCAGCTTGTGCTCATTTCAACTCCTTTATATCCTGTTGGGTAGTTTCATCTACAGCAATGCATCATATTCTATAAGATCATCATATGTTTGTAGCATGAAGTTCATATCTTCACAGAAACATCTGAGTGTTTACATTTTGCTCCTCTTTCAGCCGCCATTGAATCATTCCAGGCAAACTTTTAGAAAGCTGTTCATCCTAAATCAGTTGTCCCTGTCTCTGCCTGGTACCAGGCCAAAGCACAGATGCAGCTTCATCCTCAGCAGCCTTGTGTCCCCATATACCTCCCACCATCAACCATCCAGCCCTACTCCCAACTGAGGAAGGAGGTGAGCAGCATCCTGTCAACTGTTGCTTATGATGTTATTACCAGCGGTGGAAGAAGTACTCTGATTTTTGACTGAAGTAAAAGTCAAAATACCACAGTCTAAAATACTGGCTACAGGAAAAAGTCCTGGATTCAAAATGTTACTTCAGTAAACGTTGACAAGTTTGATCAGCAAAATGTACTTCAAGTATCAAAAGTCAGAAGAACTGGTTATACAGAATGGTATCAAAGTATCATAACCACAGAAATATGATTTCTATCATCATAACATGAGCTCCTCAGGTTATGATACAATATTATATGATTCATTTCACATGTCAGAGTATTTTAATGTTATCATTTGTCAGGTACTTTGTATCAGTGATGGTTGCAGCACATTGGGTGCCCTAGGTGATTGATAACAAATAAGATCAAAATATGTGCTAATTTGCTTTCACTGACATGTTGTACGTGTGTTATGATAATCATATAAATCAATAATCAATCAAAAGAATTACAAATGAACTTGTTCAGAAGAATCATCAATAATAACAATAATAATAATAATCATAAAATGTACAAATTAACTTTCTTGTTGAACTCGGCATGCACCCATTTTTAATTTTGGGCTGATACTGAAACCAATGTTTAAAATAACAATTTCACCAACAGCTGATACCAATGTTTTTATATTGATGGTTATCTATTTATTTTTTCTAACTGCTAACTGCTAACAGCTAACAGCTAACAGCTAACCTAACGAGCTCTCCTCCTGCTGGTTTCATGTTCTTTCTCTCCACATTCACTCCTCTCAGTAGTGTCGTGGTAGTTGAGTTGTTTTGACATGATAACTTAACAGCGTGTTTCAAGGTTCATGTGACGTCAGATAACTCCGCCCATCTCCCCAGAGAGCAGGTGAAGTGTAACGAGCTGGGGAGGGGCGGCGGCAGGAACCCAGAAACAAAGGCCTCTCTGTTATTTAGTAGGCTTTGCTGTGTAGTTATGTTGTCGTGGCCTCATGTCATATTTCAAAATAACAACAGTAACAGTTTTAGTAAAAAATAGTAAAACATAAATATTTAGATTTTTTTTTTCTTCCCCCATCTGTGGCGCCCCCTATGGATGATGGCGCCCTCAGTATTCACCTGTACTGCCTATGCCACGCCGCACTGCAAACTTTGCACACTACTGGGTCAATGAATACTTCATCATATCATGTTGCCATATTTGTGCAGGGTTGACGTGGCCTGTGGTGGTGGGGCCTCATGTCATATCTTTTCATGGGGCCAAAAATCCCTGACAGCTCCACTGCCTGTGAGAACCACGTATCTCTAAACAGTCAGAAAAACAGCCTGTTTCCAGCTTTGTGACGACGACTTTTCCAGCTGATCCAAGAAGGTTTTTAAAGAGTTTATTGAGCTTCAGAAGGAGGAGAATTTTCTCAACTCACAAAGGAACACTTCATCCTTCAGTTGATCACAAACATTCAGCATCAACACATCTGGAGATACATGGTTTTCACTGGACAGGAAGGAACTAAAGCTGTCAGACAAATGTAGTGCAGTAAAAAGTACAATATTGACCTCTGAGATGTAGTGGAGGAGAAGTATAAAGTTACTCAGGTTAAATACAAGTACCTTGAATGTGTACCTAATGACAGTACTCCAGTAAATGTACTTAGTTTGATTCCACCACTGAAAAATACTTCAATACAAGCAGCAGTCCTGCATTTAAAATTTCACTTTAGTAAAAGTACAGAAGTATCAGCAACAAAATGTACTTAGAGTATGAAAAGTCAAAGATGCATCCAGTGGAAACTTTGTTTGTTTCCATTTGTTGAGTTTTTGTTGACTTTGTTGAAGCTGTACAAACAGTCTGCAGAGAGGTGGACAAAATAAAATGAAAATAACACAACAGACAGTTGAGACAAAACTTTTCTTCTTCTCTGGTGTGTAAAACCACTGCAGCTCAATGTTTTAGGATCAGATTCTGTTGATGTTTAAAGTTAATGTCAATTATTTTTCTACCAAAATGAATCAAGAGCTAATCCTTAATTTACCTCTGAAAACACACCAGACAGAGATCCCTTAATCTGTCCCTTCATTTGTAATCTTACAACTTAAAATCCTTAAAACATCTTATTTTAAAAGCTCTTAACAAATAAAGTGTGCATGACAACACTTCTTATCTATATACAATTATCAGACAGTATAAAGTTCTGAATTTGGCACAGTGACGTTTAAGAAAGGTGCAAATGCTTCTTATTTCTGAGCACATTTGTTTTTGATGATTCAACAGTCTTGAAGGCAGGTAATGAAGTCATTAGAATAAACCAGACTATACATGAGATGGGGTGGGAGGGACCAACAGTAGCATTGTAAAGATGACACTTCCTTTCTGCTTTTCTTTCCATGAGAAGTAGCCCAACTCCTTTAAGGGACTATCATTTTGACAAATAAAGAGTATATTTAAAAAGACTATACATGAGATAATATCAGCAGTGTGATGAAATCTTTGTGTTGTAGTAGTAAGTAGCAACGTGACACATCAAATAAAAACATTTACAGAAAAAAAGGAAAAACCACATTGATCAGAATCTAAAAAATCAACAATGTATTCACAGTACATCACCAATAATATACATTTATTACATTAAATGAGAGTGAATCTTTCTGTAGAAAATCACATGGTTGTTTTACTTTTTGTGACTGACTCTGTTAGTTTTAGTTAAAATGAAATACCTCCATGTAAACTACTCCTACGTGCTTGATTGACAGGAGAGATGATCAGAGGGGCAGAGTTTTTACCACCATAGTTAAGACTGGGACTGAAGTATGGGTAGAGTTTCTCAGTGAAGGAGCAGCCAGTAAAGAAGTAGATAAGAGCTGCAGCATCAACATCATAAAAGGAGACCAGACCCTCCTCATAATCCACAAACACCCCCACCTTCTCAGGCCGAGACTTCAGAGAGAGACTGACTGGAGGGTCAGCAAGAGCTTTGTACTCATTTTCATTCCTCAAACATATCGTCCAGTAACCATTCTGAGGTCTCAGTGTGATGTATCCCTTCCTGTTGATGGACTCTCTGACCACTCCTAAATCCCACTTAGTCTTCCCTTTAACCTCAACCTCATAATAAAATCTTCCTGAAGAGAAACTCTGCTTTGCTAAGACACAGGCACAATTATCAAAACTCTCTGGATTGTTTGGGAGATTCTTCTTTACATCACCATGTTTAACTTGTTTTCCATCATCAGACAGGATGAGTTTGGGATGTGCTGTATCAGGATCGAGTGTCACATCCACTGCAGACTGCTGGACCCTCTTGAGGTCGGCCTCAAATAGCTTCTTCATCTGTTTACTGAGCGTCTCCTCCAGCTGATTCACAGCTCTCCTCACAGTCCCCTCATATGAAGGTGGACGAACGCTGACCTCTGTCCAGTCCTTGGTGGGTGGAGCAGTGTTCAGGGACATGAAGCTTTGGAGGAGGTGGAGGTGGTCTTCAGAGCGTGAGAGCTGCTCCATCTCAGTGCTTCTCTTCTTCAGCTCAGAGATTTCCTGTTCCAGCTCTTTGATGAAGCCTTCAGCCTGTGTCTCTGTCTTTCTCTGCTTCTCTTTGATCGTGTCCATGAGCTCGGCCTGGCTTCTCTCAACAGACTTCTTCAGAGTGGTGAAGACCTGAACACCATCTGCTATCTCTCTGTCCGCATCTTCCTTACTGAGCTCCACTGAGTGTTTCATCTCCTCAATCTTCACTCGTCTCTTCTGGATCATCTGCTGAATTTCAGCCTCTGTCTTCCCCAGCTCGGCCTTCTTTCTTTCACATTCTTCCCTCAGAGGAACAACATCATGTGTCTTGTGGTTTGAAACAGTGCAGAGCATGCAGACACACATCTGGTCGGTCTTACAGAACAGCTCCAGCAGTTTATCGTGCTTTGTACACATTCTGTCCTCCAGGTTCTCCACAGGGTTGATCAGCTGATGTCTCTTCAGGCCTGATCTTGTCAGATGACGCTCAAGGTGAGTCTCACAGTAGGATTCCAGACACACCAGGCAGGACTTCAGGGCCTTCAGTTTGGTTCCAGTGCAGACGTCACAGGGAACTTCTCCTGGTTTGGAAACTTGTTGCTCTGAGCTGCTGCTGCTGGCTTTCTGTCGAGCTGACTGTCTGAACTGAGCAGCCATCTCAGAGATGAACGTGTTGACCTGCAACTCAGGTCTGGTGTAGAAAAGCTTATTACAGTTTGGACACTGATAGGGGACATTAATATCCCAGTGTTCAGTGATGCAGCTTTTACAGAAGTTGTGTCCACATGGTGTGGTGACTGGATCAGTGAACACATCCAGACAGATGGAGCACAAAAGCTGATCTTCAGTCAGCAGACAGCTGGCAGCAGCCATATCGACACTCTGAGGACAAAAAGTGAGAAAACAACAAAACTGTGATTACATATTGTTTTTTATTTGTTTAATATAATCATACTATGATCAATGTCAATGTACTTTGACTGCCTGCAGAAAAAATACTATTCCTCAAAATACGGCTCAAACTAAAGTTGCCTCGTGGTTGTCTGCCTCCAAGCACCAGTCAAGTTTCTCGTACATTTTACATCCACGGCTGTAAAACATAGACGCTTCACACATCTTCACCCCGGCAGCACAGAAGATCTATACAATCAGCACAGTTTCAAGATTAGAGTCACCAATTCAGTATCTGACCAAACGTCTCCCCTTCTGTTCCTGAGATATGATGCTGAATAATGTCCAGAAAAGTGCAGAACGTTATGATGTCACAGTGAAGTTGACCTTTGACCTTTTAGATAGAAAATGTGGTTTTATCCTTTTAGACAATTGTGTGAAAACACGTTTTGTGAGGTCACAGTGACCTTTGACCACCAAATTAATTCAGGTGGATGTTTGTGCCAAATTTAAAGAAATTCCCTCAAGGTGTTTTTGAGATGTCATATAGAATAAAAATGAACAGGAGAGATAAAAGAAGGTAAAAACCAATGGTTAAAACTTAAATAGATAAGAGAGAATAAATAAAGACTGTAATGTTACTCCACATTAAAAGCCAAATTAAAAAGATAGGTTTTTAATTGAAGTTTAAAAATACAGAGAGAGCATTTGCAATTCTAATATCCAGAGGTAACGAATTCCACAGTTTAGGGACGTTAAAACAGAAAGTGCTCTCACCAGTACTTTTATGAGACACATGAGGAACATTTCAAAGTTAAGCAGTGGAGGACCTCAGTGATCTGGCTGGAAAAGAAAATGATAGAAAATCTCAAACGTATGGAGGGACGAGGTCATTTAAAGCTTTATAAGCAAGTAAAACAATTTTAAAATCAATTCTAAAAGATACAGGCAGCCAGTGTAGTGACTTCAGCAGTGGGGTCTTGTGATCCATTTTCCTTGTTTTAGTCGACACTCTGGCCGCAGCATTCTGGACTAGCTGAGGTTTTCTTACTGACTTTTGGGTGGTCCGGTGAAAAGGGAATTTCAGTAGTCTAAACAGCTGGTAATAAAAGCACGAGTGAGTGTTTCAGCATCTTTCTGGGTTAAAAAAGGTCTGACCTTAGCAATGTTCCAAATAAAAGGATGTTTTGATGACCCTATTAAAATGAGAATTCAAATTTAAACCAGAGTCTAAAACCACTGCCAGGTTAGTATTAATAGTTTTAATATACTTGCGAAGGCCACCAAACTTGTGTTGTGCAGTTTTTCTCTCGCTGCTTTTGGTTCAGATAAAAGATTTATTCCTTCATTCAGCGTTAAAAAGTTTTTACCCATCCATACATTAATGTCAGTCAGACAGGCCATGAGAGCATCCAGTGCATTCGGGGCATTTGATGCGACAGATGTATAATTGTGTCAAAAGCATAAACATTGTAATTAATGGGGTGATGGCTAATATTGTTTCCAAGTGGAAGCATACATAATAAAAGTAAAACTGGTCCAGAGATGCTTCCTTTAGAAATACCACATGTAATGCTATGAGTCTCTGATACATGAGCACCCAGGCTGACAAAAAACTGTCTGTCAGTTAAAAAGGACCTAAACCAAGCTAAAACAGTGTCAGAGGGACCAACCCATTCTTTAAGTCTCTCTCCTAAAATACTGTGATAGACAGTATCAAATGCTGCATTCAAGACTAACGGGAGTTGTTTTCATCCTCAATAATTCGGAGATCATTTACAACCTTGAGTAGGGCCGTCTCTGTGCTGTGGTTTGCACAATAACCAGACTGGGACCTTTCTAAAATGCCGCTGTTGGTAAATGAATCAGTCATTGATTAAAAACAATTCTCTCTAAAACTTTGCAACAAAAAGGTAAATTTAAAATCGGTCTGTGTCATGTATTATGTTGTAGTACTGGAGTCACCACTAGGTGGTGCTATACGGTTACAAGGTCTGTACTGTATATGCTGAAGCTGCACAAGTAAACACCGTTCAGTCTGATTCAAGATGGCTCCTCCTTGACTCCTATATGTTACATGGTGTCAGAAACGAGATTAAAAAGCACAGAAGAACCCAAGAATGAGAGATGGAACTGCAAAGACCTCCAGGAACGCTGAGCCTCGAGGGTAATCTGTCGGAAAACTGGAGAGTTTGGATACAAAAGTTCGACATTTATCTCATCGCTAGCGGAATAGCAGAGAAGTCGGAGAAAATAAAATGCGCCACCTTTCTCCATGTTGCCGGAGACGACGCCATCAAGGTATACAACACGTTTGAGTTTGATGACGATGTTGATGATCTGGACTACTTGACAGAACTGTTTAAAAACTACTGTGAGCCTCGAAAAAATCTGACGTACCAGAGACATTTGTTTTTCACGAGAGCGCAAGGGAATACAGTCTATTGATGCATACGTCACAGATTTGAAAAACAAGGCAAAAGACTGCGAGTTTGGAGACTTGACCGAGTCATTGATAGGAGACAGAGTTGTGTGTGGAATCACAAATGACCAGATCCGTGGCAGACTGTTGAGAGAGCCGGAGCTATCGCTACAGAGAGCAGTGGACATTTGCCGTGCCAGCGAAGTGAGTCAACCTCAGCTAAAAAAGCTACATGAGGAAACGGAGGTACCGGTTCAGAAACTACACAAGCAGAAAACTTATGGAAAAAAGGAGGGACCACAAGCCCAATCAAAGACGGAAAAAACACAAACAGACTGTGGGAGATGCGGATACAAACACGAGCCAAGAAAGTGCCCTGCGTTTGGACAAACCTGCAACTCGTGTCACCGAAAGAATCACTATGCAAAGATGTGCCGTGGACGGACAGAAATCCGGCAGAAAGTACAAGGTATTGAACGTGACCCAGAAGGTGAGGATGACATGTTTATAGGGACAATTGAACTGAAACAAGAAGAAAAAAGCCATGTTAACACGCTAGACAAAGTGGAAGAACAAACAAACAATGATGACTGGACTGCAAAGCTAAACATAAACAACCAGACACTCACTGTACTGATAGATACAGGTGCAAACTGTAATGTCATATCCAAAAGAGAGTTGGATGCACTGAAAATGAGTGAAAAGAACCTGCACAAATCTTGCTATATGTTAGTGGGGTTTTTTGGAAAAAAGGTGAAGCCACTAGGGCAGAAGACCATTAGCTGCAAATACAAAGACAAAGAGCTAAAAGTGGACTTTCAAGTTGTTAAACATGATGCAAAAGCAGTTTTGGGGAAAGAGTCTAGTGTTGCATTTGGCATGGTGAAGAGGGTTTATGCAGTGGAAGAAAGAACACAGACAGACATACTGAGTGAATATGAAGATTTATTCGAGGGACTAGGCTGTGTTCCGGGAGTTCACCATATTCAAGTAAACCCAGCTGTTGCACCAGTGGTTCATCCTCCTAGAAAAGTCCCAGTAGCCCTGAGAAAAGATGTGGAAAAGGAATTAAAAAGGATGGAAAATCTCGGTGTCGTTGAAAAACAAACTGAGCCTACAGAATGGGTCAGCAGCATGGTGACAGTTGTGAAACCAAACAAAATCAGAATATGCCTCGACCCACAGAACTTAAACAAAGCAATACTACGAGAACACTATCCTCTGAAAACGGTGGAGGAGGTTGTGGCTGAGATGCCAAGAGCAAAAGTCTTCTCAGTTGTTGATGCAAACCAAGGCTATTGGCAAATCCAATTGGATGATGAGAGCTCAAAACTATGTACCTTTAACTCACCCTCAGGAAGGTACAGGTTTAAGAGGCTTCCCTCCGGAATATCTTCTGCCCCAGAAGTATTCCAGAGATGCTTGTCGCAGCATCTAGAAGGACTGGAAGGAGTTGTCAATGTCATGGACGACATTCTTGTGTGGGGTGAAGACAAAGAGTCACATGACAACAGACTGAGGAAGCTGCTAGATCGACTCAGGAGTATAAACTTGAAACTAAATCGAAAGAAATGCAAAATTGGACTGAGTGAAATCAGCTACATAGGACATGTGCTGAGCAAAGATGGACTGAAACCTGACATGGACAAAGTGCGAGCCATACAAGAAATCCCTCAGCCAAAAGACAAAGCAGAGCTTCAGAGATTCATGGGCATGGTGCAGTACTTAGGAAAATTCATTCCAAACCTCTCAGAAGTATCAGCACCACTCAGGAAGCTGCTGGAAGGAGAAACCATCTGGCACTGGGAGAGTGAACAACAAAAAAGCTTCACACGGCTGCAGGAACTGGTGAGTAACACTCCTGTGTTACAATATTATGATGTTGAGAAGCCTGTCACACTGTCAGTTGATGCTAGTTCAGGTGGACTGGGAGCAGTGATCCTACAAGAACAACCTGTAGCATACGGCTCAAGGACGCTAACAGAGTGCGAGCAAAGATATGCTCAAATAGAAAAAGAGCTGTTGGCAATCGTGTATGGGTGTGAAAAGTTTCATCAGTACTTGTTTGGCAGATGTGTTCAAGTTGAGTCGGATCACAAACCATTGGAGACTATATTTAAAAAGCCACTCCACAAAGCTCCTGCAAGGCTGCAGAAAATGTTAATGAGACTACAGAAATACAACCTGCATGTGACATACAAGCCTGGTAAAGAAATGCACATTGCAGATGCGTTAAGCAGAGCCAGTTTGAGACACACTACACAGGATGGACAAGAAGACAAGCTGGATGTGAGCTACGTAGTCCAACAGTTGCCTGTGTCAGAAGAAAAAAGTCAGCAGTTCAAAAATGCAACAAAAGAGGATGAGGAACTTTGTCTAGTCAGACAAGCAGTGCAAAATGGATGGCCTGACTCACGGAGCCAAGTTCCAAAGACAATCCAAAAGTACTGGACTTTCAGAGAGGAGCTGACGTTTTCAGATGGTCTACTGTTCAAAAACTCCAAACTGGTTGTTCCTACAAAGATGAGAGAGGAGATGCTCGAGAAAATTCATGAGGCACATATGGGAATTGTGAAGTGTAAAGAAAGAGCAAGAGACATCCTGTTTTGGCCGGGAATGGCAAAACAAATTGAAGAAGTTGTGCAGAAATGTGCAGTGTGCAACAAACATAAAAACAACAATCCCAGAGAGCCCTTGGTACCACATCAGGTTCCTTCAAGAGCGTGGTCTAAAGTTGGAATCGATCTCTTCCATTTCAACAACGCAGAGTACATCATGTGTGTTGATTACTACTCAAAGTACCCAGAGATTTCAAAATTAAGTGGTACCACAAGTAAACACATCGTTACAGCACTCAAGTCTATTTTTGCCAAACACGGTGTGCCTGATGAACTGTTTTCTGACAATGCGACTCAGCTGATAAGTGCAGAAATGCGAGACTTTGCAACCACCTGGGAGTTCAAACACACAACATCAAGTCCAGAGTTTCCACAGTCAAACGGACAGGCCGAACGAGCCATTCAAACAGTGAAAAATCTGCTGAAAAAAGCTCAGGAGAGCTGCAGGGACCCATACATTGCTCTTTTAGAGTACAGAAACACGCCATTGGATGGAGTTGGGTACTCCCCTGCACAGCTCCTTATGGGAAGGCGGCTGAAAACTAAAATACCTGTGTCAAAGAACTTGTTAAAGCCAGGTGTGTACAGACGTGTCCGGAGCAGATTAATAAACAGACAAGAGAAGCAGAGATGCTACTTTGACCGTGGAACAAGGAAGCTTCCCCTGGTGGGCGTAGGAGAAAGAGTGAGAATCAGACAGCAAAAACATTGGCAACCTGCTGTCATACTGAAAAGACATGATCAACCAAGGTCGTACATTGTACAGACTGACAACGAGCAAATCTACAGAAGAAACAGGAGACACATTCTGAAAACCAAAGAAATGTCAAGTTCTCCACAACTAACACAACATGAGACTGTGGAAAGTGTTCAAGACTCGTGGCCACTGATGGAGAGCGGACAGCAGTTGGCAGGGACTAAACCAGGAAAAATGGACTACCAAGAAAGTCACATGCCTGTAAGGTCTCCACCGCAAACACCAAAGTCATCAGTGCTAACAGAGACTGTGAGCACTGCTCATAAAAAAACTTCTCGTTTTGGTAGACCTATAAGAGTTCCTTTGAGGTACAAGGAATAATAACAGGAACTGTGTTGAGTTCTAACTTGTTTTATTTGAGAACTGTTAAAAAAAAAAAAAAAAAGCTAAAGAAAGGGAGATGTCATGTATTATGTTGTAGTACTGGAGTCACCACTAGGTGGTGCTATACGGTTACAAGGTCTGTACTGTATATGCTGAAGCTGCACAAGTAAACACCGTTCAGTCTGATTCAAGATGGCTCCTCCTTGACTCCTATATGTTACAGTCTGTAATTGTTAAAGTCTGAGTAATCTAGATTGGATTTTTTGAGAAGAGGTTTTACCACTGAGGTCTTGAACACTGTGGGAAATATACCTGAATTAAGTGAGGAGTTTATTATACGTGTTGTTTGTTGGGTGAGCCTTTGTAAGCAGCATATAAACAGAATATAACATCGATATGAGTAACATCAGACATTCATCTGAAGTCTGATAAATATGCTGTTTGTGCAGGTCTGCATACTATATGAATAAGAAGGATAACTGCATTTCCTCAGGGCTTATTTGGGCTGGCATTAGTTGTTCGCCACAGTAACAAGCAACCATATAAATGTACCGGCATGTCACAACATGTGGGGAAACAAGTGTGACTGGTCTGCAGTGGGGAGTGTTAGCTCGTGTTGTTTCACAGATAAAAACAGAGTTCACTGTTAAAGTCCACCTGAAAACTTTACTTATTCAAATAAAAGCTTCAAAAATAATCAAACTCTGTTAAACTAACTCTCCATTACTGTCACATCAAACATCAAATAATATAACAATACTGCTACACTGCTGCTTATATTGTTATTAGAGTGAAAATATTTGAAAGCAGGCTAAACATTTTTCATATGACCCTTTGAAACCTCTGTAGGACAGTGAACTCACCAGTGTTTGTTGTTGAGGAAAACCTGCTGGATTCAGTTGAATGTTTCTTTAGAGAGAAACAGAGAGACTCGTCTCCACTGCAGCTCTGCTGTCGCTCACACTAACTTTCACTTTGATTTCAGGACTTTAAAGCTCTCCTCTTTCACTGTTGCTCCACCTCTCAGTGGGCCGTCACCAAGAGGGAGAGGTGGAGGAAGTATTCACATCCTTTACTGAAGTCAAAGTACTAATACCACACTGTGACAATACTCCACTACAGGTAAACATCCTGTGTTCAAATCCTTCCCTCAGTCAAAATTTCATCAGGAACATTTATTATAAGTATGTGTCAAATGACTGATAGTGCAGTAAAGTCTTCCCTGCTGTCAGTCTTTTATTCTATCTGATGTTTTTGGATTCATATTCCTGCTGCATTCATGTGTATGTGTCATTTTACTGCTGTAGATGTTTCAGCTTGTGCTCATTTCAACTCCTTTATATCCTGTTGGGTAGTTTCATCTACAGCAATGCATCATATTCTATAAGATCATCATATGTTTGTAGCATGAAGTTCATATCTTCACAGAAACATCTGAGTGTTTACATTTTGCTCCTCTTTCAGCCGCCATTGAATCATTCCAGGCAAACTTTTAGAAAGCTGTTCATCCTAAATCAGTTGTCCCTGTCTCTGCCTGGTACCAGGCCAAAGTACAGATGCAGCTTCATCCTCAGCAGCCTTGTGTCCCCATATACCTCCCACCATCAACCATCCAGCCCTACTCCCAACTGAGGAAGGAGGTGAGCAGCATCCTGTCAACTGTTGCTTATGATGTTATTACCAGCGGTGGAAGAAGTACTCTGATTTTTGACTGAAGTAAAAGTCAAAATACCACAGTCTAAAATACTGGCTACAGGAAAAAGTCCTGGATTCAAAATGTTACTTCAGTAAACGTTGACAAGTTTGATCAGCAAAATGTACTTCAAGTATCAAAAGTCAGAAGAACTGGTTATACAGAATGGTATCAAAGTATCATAACCACAGAAATATGATTTCTATCATCATAACATGAGCTCCTCAGGTTATGATACAATATTATATGATTCATTTCACATGTCAGAGTATTTTAATGTTATCATTTGTCAGGTACTTTGTATCAGTGATGGTTGCAGCACATTGGGTGCCCTAGGTGATTGATAACAAATAAGATCAAAATATGTGCTAATTTGCTTTCACTGACATGTTGTACATGTGTTATGATAATCATATAAATCAATAATCAATCAAAAGAATTACAAATGAACTTGTTCAGAAGAATCAACAATAAAATAATATATGACACTGTAAAATAATCATAAAATGTACAAATTAACTTTCTTGTTGAACTAGGCATGCACCCATTTTTAATTTTGGGCTGATACTGAAACCAATGTTTCAAATAACAATTTCACCAACAGCTGATACCAATGTTTTTATATTGATGTTTCTTTTTTTGCAGTCATTTAGTCCTTTATTACACTTCACACCTTTGAATGAGCAAAAATTCAATAAAACACATTTATGAAACAACCTTTGACATAACCTTCTTTCACATGAAAAATATTTCACAAAATCAGCACAAGGTCTTTTTACTATATATGATACATCATAATTCCCTCTCTAATATCTGTTTTATAGTGCTGTGAAAACATCAACACATTTCTCCTTCAAACAGCTGATTTACTCAAGTTTCTCACCAAAAGCTACATTTTACAAGATTACAGTGAACACATCATGACAACATTGTAATTTACCTTCACCCAATACTCATTTTTACTGAATAGAGCTTGAACATCTCACGATGTAAATCAATGCAACCTCTGTGAGCTGTTGGACGAGGCCACTGGCTGCTTAGAGGAAATAATAACTTACAGCTAACTGCTAACAGCTAACTGCTAACAGCTAACCTAACGAGCTCTCCTCCTGCTGGTTTCATGTTCTTTCTCTCCACATACACTCCTCTCAGTAGTGTCGTGGTAGTTGAGTCGTTTTGACATGATAACTTAACAGCGTGTTTCAAGGTTCATGTGACGTCAGATAACTCCGCCCATCTCCCCAGAGAGCAGGTGAAGTGTAACGAGCTGGGGAGGGGGGGCGGCAGGAACCCAGAAAAAAGGCCTCTCTGTTATTTAGTAGGCTTTGCTGTGTCGTTATGTTGTCGTGGCCTCATGTCATATTTCAAAATAACAGTAGTAACAGTTTTAGTAAAAAATAGTAAAACATAAACATCTTGATTTTTTTTTCTTCCCCCATCTGTGGCGCCCCCTATGGATGATGGCGCCCTCAGTATTCACCTGTACTGCCTATGCCACGCCGCACTGCAAACTTTGCACACTACTGGGTCAATGAATACTTCATCATATCATGTTGCCATATTTGTGCAGGGTTGACGTGGCCTGTGGTGGTGGGGCCTCATGTCATATCTTTTCATGGGGCCAAAAATCCCTGACAGCTCCACTGCCTGTGAGAACCACGTATCTCTAAACAGTCAGAAAAACAGCCTGTTTACACTTCAGTGAAAGTACATTAGTATCAGCAAGAATAAAGTAGCTAAAACTGAAATACTCACAGGCAGTTTTCACACACTTGTATTTTACATAAGTACAGTACTTGAGTAAATGTAAAGACAAAAATGCATCCAGTGGAAACTTTGTTTGTTTTCATTCCTTGAGTTTTTGTTGACTTTGTTGAAGCTGTACAAACAGTCTGCAGAGAGGTGGACAAAATAAAATGAAAATAACACAACAGACAGTTGAGACAAAACTTTTCTTCTTCTCTGGTGTGTAAAACCACTGCAGCTCAATGTTTTAGGATCAGATTCTGTTGATGTTTAAAGTTAATGTCAATTATTTTTCTACCAAAATGAATCAATAACTAATCCTTAATTTACCTCTGAATCTGTCCCTTCATTTGTAATCTTACAACCTAAAATCCTTAAAACATCTTATTTTAAAAGCTCTTAACAAATAAAGTGTTCATGACAACACTTCTTATCTATATACAATTATCAGACAATATAAAGTTCTGAATTTGGCACAGTGACATTTAAGAAAGGTGCAAATGCTTCTTATTTCTGAGCACATTTGTTTCTGATGATTCAACAGTCTTGAAGGCAGGTAATGAAGTCATTAGAATAAATCAGACTATACATGAGATGGGGTGGGAGGGACCAACAGTAGCTATTGTAAAGATGACACTTCCTTTCTTCTTTTCTTTCCATGAGAAGTAGCCCAACTCCTTTAAGGGACTATCATTTTGACAAATAAAGAGTATATTTAAAAAGACTATACATGAGATAATATCAGCAGTGTGATGAAATCTTTGTGTTGTAGTAGTAAGTAGCAACGTGACACATCAAATAAAAACATTTACAGAAAAAAAGGAAAAAAACCACATTGATCAGAATCTAAAAAATATTCACAGTACATCACCAATAATATACATTTATTACATTAAATGAGAGTGAATCTTTCCGTAGAAAATCACATGGTTGTTTTACTTTGTGTGACTGATGCTGTTAGTTTTCGTTAAAATGAAATATCTCTATGTAAACTACTCCTACGTGCTTGATTGACAGGAGAGATGATCAGAGGGGCAGAGTTTATACCACCATTATTATTACAAGGACTAAAGTATGGGTAGAGTTTCTCAGTGAAGGAGCAGCCAGTAAAGGAGTAGATAAGAGCTGCAGCATCAACATCATAAAAGGAGACCAGACCCTCCTCATAATCCACAAACACCCCCACCTTCTCAGGCCGAGACTTCAGAGAGAGACTGACTGGAGGGTCAGCAAGAGCTTTGTACTCATTTTCATTCCTTAACCATATCGTCCAGTAACCATCCTGAGGTCTCGGTGTGATCTTTCCCTTCCTGTTGATTGACTCTCTGGCCACTCCTAAATCCCACTTAGTCTTCCCTTTAACCTGAACCTCATAATAAAATCTTCCTGAAGAGAAACTCTGCTTTGCTGAGACACAGGGACAAGAATCAAATCTCTCTGGATTGTTTGGGAGATTCTTCTTTAGATCACCAGTTTTAACTTGTTTTCCATCATCAGACAGGATGAGGTTGGGATGTGCTGTATCAGGATCGAGTGTCACATCCACTGCAGACTGCTGGACCCTCTTCAGCTCAGCCTCAGCGAGAAACTTCTTTATCTGTTTACTGAGCGTCTCCTCCAGCTGATTCACAGCTTCCCTCACAGTCCCCTCATATGAAGGTGGACGGACGCTGACCTCTGTCCAGTCCTTGGTGGGTGGAGCAGTGTTCAGGGACGTGAAGCTTTGGAGGAGGTGGAGGTGGTCTTCAGAGCGTGAGAGCTGCCCCACCTCAGTGCTTCTCTTCTTCAGCTCAGAGATTTCCTGTTCCAGCTCTTTGATGAAGCCTTCAGCCTGTGTCTCTGTCTTTCTCTGCTTCTCTTTGATCGTGTCCATGAACTCGGCCTGGCTTCTCTCAACAGACTCCTTCAGAGCGGTGAAGACCTGAACACCATCTGCTATCTCTCTGTCTGCGTCTTCCTTACTGAGCTCCACTGAGTGTTTGATCTCCTCAATCTTCAGTTGTCTCTTCTGGATCATCAGCTGAATTTCAGCCTCTGTCTTCCCCAGCTCGGCCTTCTTTCCTTCACATTCATCTCTCAGAGGAACAACATCATGTGTCTTGTGGTCTGAAACAGTGCAGAGCACGCAGACACACATCTGGTCGGTCTTACAGAACAGCTCCAGCAGTTTATCATGCTTTGTACACATCCTGCCTTCCAGGTTCTCCACAGGGTCGATCAGCTGATGTCTCTTCAGTCCTGAACTGGTCAAATGACGCTCCAGGTGAGTCTCACAGTAGGATTCCAGACACACCAGGCAGGACTTCAGGGCCTTCAGTTTGGTTCCAGTGCAGATGTCACAGGGAACTTCTCCTGGTTTGGAAACTTGTTGCTCTGAGCTGCTGCTGCTGGCTTTCTGTTGAGCTGACTGTCTGAACTGAGCAGCCATCTCAGAGATGAACGTGTTGACCTGCAGCTCAGGTCTGGTGTAGAAAAGCTTCTTACAGTTGGGACACTGATAGGGGACATTAATATTCCAGTGTTCAGTGATGCAGCTTTTACAGAAGTTGTGTCCACATGGTGTGCTGACTGGATCAGTGAACACATCCAGACAGATGGAGCACAGAAGCTGATCTTCAGTCAGCAGACAGCTGGCAGCAGCCATATCGACACTCTGAGGACAAAACGTGAGAAAACAACAAACTGTGATTACATATTGTTTTTTATTTGTTTAACATAATCAAACTATGATCAATGTAATATGAGGATCCTGAATTCTGTTGATATATGAATTTGCTGTGAGTGAAGGAGAGCTCAGATGTGCAGTTCAGCGGTGGTATTTCTATGAGATCATCAAGCTCAGAAAATAAATGATAACGTAAAGGTCGTCATTCTAAAATATTTACGTTGACTACCTGCAGAAAAAAAAACTATTCCTCAAAATACTGCTCACAAAAAAATATTACCTCGAGTCAAAATCTAATTTTTAACACATCAGCAAACAATAACCTGCACACATTCATCAGAAACACAGAGAAGATATAAGAAGACCACCAAATTCAATCAGGTCATTGTTGACTCCAGGTGGACGTTTGTGCCAAATTTGTAGAAATTCTTTCAAGGTATTTTTGAGATGTCACGTTCACCAGAATGGGTGGGACGGACGACTTACAGACAACACAGAACATAACACCTTCGGCCATGGCTGTCACCAGCATGGAGGCATCAATATGACATTATAATCTTCAACCTAAATCTAATTATTAATACGTTAGCAAACATTAACCTGCACACATTCATCAGAAACACAGAGGAGATATAATAAGACACAAAAAACATGAGAGAGAGAGATGGAAAGTAACTAACAAGTTTCATGAACACAAAGCAAAACTCTTCATCCACTGTTTGTTTGTGTTTCACTCATCAGATATTGTGTTCATTAATAACAGCCTAATTGCTCCATTCTCCTTCATAGTAATCATTTTTCAGTTATATAAAAGCCTTTATTTCATTCATCTTTATTGCTCCCACCACAACGCTGCATGTGTCTCCTGTAAATCCCATCTGCACTATGTTTACACCTGGTCTGCACACCTGCCTGGGATGCTGTCAGTGACACAGGAAGGTTGGAAGAGATAACATCAATATGAGTAACATCAGACATTCATCTGAAATCTGATAAATATGCTGTTTGTGCAGGTCTGCATAGTATATGAATATGAAGGATAACTGCATTTCCTCAGGGCTTATTTGGGCTGGCATTAGTTGGTCGCCATGGTAACAAGCAACCATATCAGTGTACCAGCCCATGAAAACATGTGGGGAAACAAGTGTGACTGGTCTGCAGTGGGGAGTGTTAGCTCGTGTTGTTTCACAGATAAAAACTGAGTTCACTGTTAAAGTCCACCTGAAAACTTTAGTTATTCAAATAAAAGCTTCAAAAATAATCAAACTCTGTTAAACTAACTCTCCATTACTGTCACATCAAACATCAAATAATATAACAATACTGCTACACTGCTGCTTATATTGTTATTAGAGTGAAAATATTTGAAAGCAGGCTAAACATTTTTCATATGAACCTTTGAAACCTCTGTAGGACAGTGAACTCACCAGTGTTTGTTGTTGAGGAAAACCTGCTGGATTCAGTTGAATGTTTCTTTAGAGAGAAACAGAGAGACTCGTCTCCACTGCAGCTCTGCTGTCGCTCACACTAACTTTCACTTTGATTTCAGGACTTTAAAGCTCTCCTCTTTCACTGTTGCTCCACCTCTCAGTGGGCCGTCACCAAGAGGGAGAGGTGGAGGAAGTATTCACATCCTTTACTGAAGTCAAAGTACTAATACCACACTGTGACAATACTCCACTACAGGTAAACATCCTGTGTTCAAATCCTTCCCTCAGTCAAAGTTTCATCAGGAACATTTATTATAAGTATGTGTCAAATGACTGATAGTGCAGTAAAGTCTTCCCTGCTGTCAGTCTTTTATTCTATCTGATGTTTTTGGATTCATATTCCTGCTGCATTCATGTGTATGTGTCATTTTACTGCTGTAGATGTTTCAGCTTGTGCTCATTTCAACTCCTTTATATCCTGTTGGGTAGTTTCATCTACAGCAATGCATCATATTCTATAAGATCATCATATGTTTGTAGCATGAAGTTCATATCTTCACAGAAACATCTGAGTGTTTACATTTTGCTCCTCTTTCAGCCGCCATTGAATCATTCCAGGCAAACTTTTAGAAAGCTGTTCATCCTAAATCAGTTGTCCCTGTCTCTGCCTGGTACCAGGCCAAAGTACAGATGCAGCTTCATCCTCAGCAGCCTTGTGTCCCCATATACCTCCCACCATCAACCATCCAGCCCTACTCCCAACTGAGGAAGGAGGTGAGCAGCATCCTGTCAACTGTTGCTTATGATGTTATTACCAGCGGTGGAAGAAGTACTCTGATTTTTGACTGAAGTAAAAGTCAAAATACCACAGTCTAAAATACTGGCTACAGGAAAAAGTCCTGGATTCAAAATGTTACTTCAGTAAACGTTGACAAGTTTGATCAGCAAAATGTACTTCAAGTATCAAAAGTCAGAAGAACTGGTTATACAGAATGGTATCAAAGTATCATAACCACAGAAATATGATTTCTATCATCATAACATGAGCTCCTCAGGTTATGATACAATATTATATGATTCATTTCACATGTCAGAGTATTTTAATGTTATCATTTGTCAGGTACTTTGTATCAGTGATGGTTGCAGCACATTGGGTGCCCTAGGTGATTGATAACAAATAAGATCAAAATATGTGCTAATTTGCTTTCACTGACATGTTGTACGTGTGTTATGATAATCATATAAATCAATAATCAATCAAAAGAATTACAAATGAACTTGTTCAGAAGAATCATCAATAATAATAATAATAATAATCATAAAATGTACAAATTAACTTTCTTGTTGAACTCGGCATGCACCCATTTTTAATTTTGGGCTGATACTGAAACCAATGTTTAAAATAACAATTTCACCAACAGCTGATACCAATGTTTTTATATTGATGGTTATCTATTTATTTTTTCTAACTGCTAACTGCTAACAGCTAACAGCTAACCTAACGAGCTCTCCTCCTGCTGGTTTCATGTTCTTTCTCTCCACATACACTCCTCTCAGTAGTGTCGTGGTAGTTGAGTCGTTTTGACATGATAACTTAACAGCGTGTTTCAAGGTTCATGTGACGTCAGATAACTCCGCCCATCTCCCCAGAGAGCAGGTGAAGTGTAACGAGCTGGGGAGGGGGGGCGGCAGGAACCCAGAAACAAAGGCCTCTCTGTTATTTAGTAGGCTTTGCTGTGTAGTTATGTTGTCGTGGCCACATGTCATATTTCAAAATAACAGTAGTAACAGTTTTAGTAAAAAATAGTAAAACATAAATATTTAGATTTTTTTTTTCTTCCCCCATCTGTGGCGCCCCCTGTGGATGATGGCGCCCTCAGTATTCACCTGTACTGCCTATGCCACGCCGCACTGCAAACTTTGCACACTACTGGGTCAATGAATACTTCATCATATCATGTTGCCATATTTGTGCAGGGTTGACGTGGCCTGTGGTGGTGGGGCCTCATGTCATATCTTTTCATGGGGCCAAAAATCCCTGACAGCTCCACTGCCTGTGAGAACCACGTATCTCTAAACAGTCAGAAAAACAGCCTGTTTCCAGCTTTGTGACGACGACTTTTCCAGCTGATCCAAGAGGGTTTTTAAAGAGTTTATTGAGCTTCAGAAGGAGGAGAATTTTCTCAACTCACAAAGGAACACTTCATCCTTCAGTTGATCACAAACATTCAACATCAACACATCTGGAGATACATGGTTTTCACTGGACAGGAAGGAACTAAAGCTGTCAGACAAATGTAGTGCAGTAAAAAGTACAATATTGACCTCTGGGATGTAGTGGAGGAGAAGTATAAAGTTACTCAGGTTAAATACAAGTACCTTGAATGTGTACCTAATGACAGTACTCCAGTAAATGTACTTAGTTTGATTCCACCACTGAAAAATACTTCATGACAAGCAGCAGTCCTGCATTTAAAATTTCACTTTAGTAAAAGTACAGAAGTATCAGCAACAAAATGTACTTAGAGTATGAAAAGTCAAAGATGCATCCAGTGGAAACTTTGTTTGTTTCCATTTGTTGAGTTTTTGTTGACTTTGTTGAAGCTGTACAAACAGTCTGCAGAGAGGTGGACAAAATAAAATGAAAATAACACAACAGACAGTTGAGACAAAACTTTTCTTCTTCTCTGGTGTGTAAAACCACTGCAGCTCAATGTTTCAGGATCAGATTCTGTTGATGTTTAAAGTTAATGTCAATTATTTTTCTACCAAAATGAATCAAGAACTAATCCTTAATTTACCTCTGAAAACACACCAGACAGAGATCCCTTAATCTGTCCCTTCATTTGTAATCTTACAACTTAAAATCCTTAAAACATCTTATTTTAAAAGCTCTTAACAAATAAAGTGTGCATGACAACACTTCTTATCTATATACAATTATCAGACAATATAAAGTTCTGAATTTGGCACAGTGACGTTTAAGAAAGGTGTAAATGCTTCTTATTTCTGAGCACATTTGTTTTTGATGATTCAACAGTCTTGAAGGCAGGTAATGAAGTCATTAGAATAAACCAGACTATACATGAGATGGGGTGGGAGGGACCAACAGTAGCTATTGTAAAGATGACACTTCCTTTCTGCTTTTCTTTCCATGAGAAGTAGCCCAACTCCTTTAAGGGACTATCATTTTGACAAATAAAGAGTATATTTAAAAAGACTATACATGAGATAATATCAGCAGTGTGATGAAATCTTTGTGTTGTAGTAGTAAGTAGCAACGTGACACATCAAATAAAAACATTTACAGAAAAAAAGGAAAAACCACATTGATCAGAATCTAAAAAATCAACAATGTATTCACAGTACATCACCAATAATATACATTTATTACATTAAATGAGAGTGAATCTTTCTGTAGAAAATCACATGGTTGTTTTACTTTTTGTGACTGACTCTGTTAGTTTTAGTTAAAATGAAATACCTCCATGTAAACTACTCCTACGTGCTTGATTGACAGGAGAGATGATCAGAGGGGCAGAGTTTTTACCACCATAGTTAAGACTGGGACAGAAGTATGGGTAGAGTTTCTCAGTGAAGGAGCAGCCAGTAAAGGAGTAGATAAGAGCTGCAGCATCAACATCATAAAAGGAGACCAGACCCTCCTCATAATCCACAAACACCCCCACCTTCTCAGGCCGAGACTTCAGAGAGAGACTGACTGGAGGGTCAGCAAGAGCTTTGTACTCATTTTCATTCCTCAAACATATCGTCCAGTAACCATTCTGAGGAGTCGCTGTGATCTGTCCCTTCCTGTTGATGGACTCTCTGACCACTCCTAAATCCCACTTAGTCTTCCCTTTAACCTCAACCTCATAATAAAATCTTCCTGAAGAGAAACTCTGCTTTGCTAAGACACAGGCACAATTATCAAAACTCTCTGGATTGTTTGGGAGATTCTTCTTTACATCACCATGTTTAACTTGTTTTCCATCATCAGACAGGATGAGTTTGGGATGTGCTGTATCAGGATCGAGTGTCACATCCACTGCAGACTGCTGGACCCTCTTGAGGTCGGCCTCAAATAGCTTCTTCATCTGTTTACTGAGCGTCTCCTCCAGCTGATTCACAGCTCTCCTCACAGTCCCCTCATATGAAGGTGGACGAACGCTGACCTCTGTCCAGTCCTTGGTGGGTGGAGCAGTGTTCAGGGACGTGAAGCTTTGGAGGAGGTGGAGGTGGTCTTCAGAGCGTGAGAGCTGCTCCATCTCAGTGCTTCTCTTCTTCAGCTCAGAGATTTCCTGTTCCAGCTCTTTGATGAAGCCTTCAGCCTGTGTCTCTGTCTTTCTCTGCTTCTCTTTGATCGTGTCCATGAACTCGGCCTGGCTTCTCTCAACAGACTTCTTCAGAGTGGTGAAGACCTGAACACCATCTGCTATCTCTCTGTCTACATCTTCCTTACTGAGCTCCACTGAGTGTTTCATCTCCTCAATCTTCACTCGTCTCTTCTGGATCATCTGCTGAATTTCAGCCTCTGTCTTCCCCAGCTCGGCCTTCTTTCTTTCACATTCTTCCCTCAGAGGAACAACATCATGTGTCTTGTGGTTTGAAACAGTGCAGAGCATGCAGACACACATCTGGTCGGTCTTACAGAACAGCTCCAGCAGTTTATCGTGCTTTGTACACATCCTGTCCTCCAGGTTCTCCACAGGGTTGATCAGCTGATGTCTTTTCAAGCCTGATCTTGTCAGATGACGCTCAAGGTGAGTCTCACAGTAGGATTCCAGACACACCAGGCAGGACTTCAGGGCCTTCAGTTTGGTTCCAGTGCAGACGTCACAGGGAACTTCTCCTGGTTTGGAAACTTGTTGCTCTGAGCTGCTGCTGCTGGCTTTCTGTTGAGCTGACTGTCTGAACTGAGCAGCCATCTCAGAGATGAACGTGTTGACCTGCAACTCAGGTCTGGTGTAGAAAAGCTTATTACAGTTTGGACACTGATAGGGGACATTAATATCCCAGTGTTCAGTGATGCAGCTTTTACAGAAGTTGTGTCCACATGGTGTGGTGACTGGATCAGTGAACACATCCAGACAGATGGAGCACAAAAGCTGATCTTCAGTCAGCAGACAGCTGGCAGCAGCCATATCGACACTCTGAGGACAAAAAGTGAGAAAACAACAAAACTGTGATTACATATTGTTTTTTATTTGTTTAATATAATCATACTATGATCAATGTCAATGTACTTTGACTGCCTGCAGAAAAAATACTATTCCTCAAAATACGGCTCAAACTAAAGTTGCCTCGTGGTTGTCTGCCTCCAAGCACCAGTCAAGTTTCTCGTACATTTTACATCCACGGCTGTAAAACATAGACGCTTCACACATCTTCACCCCGGCAGCACAGAAGATCTATACAATCAGCACAGTTTCAAGATTAGAGTCACCAATTCAGTATCTGACCAAATGTCTCCCCTTCTGTTCCTGAGATATGAAGCCGAATAATGTCCAGAAAAGTGCAGAACGTTATGATGTCACAGTGAAGTTGACCTTTGACCTTTTAGATAGAAAATGTGGTTTTATCCTTTTAGACAATTGTGTGAAAACACGTTTTGTGAGGTCACAGTGACCTTTGACCACCAAATTAATTCAGGTGGATGTTTGTGCCAAATTTAAAGAAATTCCCTCAAGGTGTTTTTGAGATGTCATATAGAATAAAAATGAACAGGAGAGATAAAAGAAGGTAAAAACCAATGGTTAAAACTTAAATAGATAAGAGAGAATAAATAAAGACTGTAATGTTACTCCACATTAAAAGCCAAATTAAAAAGATAGGTTTTTAATTGAAGTTTAAAAATACAGAGAGAGCATTTGCAATTCTAATATCCAGAGGTAACGAATTCCACAGTTTAGGGACGTTAAAACAGAAAGTGCTCTCACCAGTACTTTTATGAGACACATGAGGAACATTTCAAAGTTAAGCAGTGGAGGACCTCAGTGATCTGGCTGGAAAAGAAAATGATAGAAAATCTCAAACGTATGGAGGGACGAGGTCATTTAAAGCTTTATAAGCAAGTAAAACAATTTTAAAATCAATTCTAAAAGATACAGGCAGCCAGTGTAGTGACTTCAGCAGTGGGGTCTTGTGATCCATTTTCCTTGTTTTAGTCGACACTCTGGCCGCAGCATTCTGGACTAGCTGAGGTTTTCTTACTGACTTTTGGGTGGTCCGGTGAAAAGGGAATTTCAGTAGTCTAAACAGCTGGTAATAAAAGCACGAGTGAGTGTTTCAGCATCTTTCTGGGTTAAAAAAGGTCTGACCTTAGCAATGTTCCAAATAAAAGGATGTTTTGATGACCCTATTAAAATGAGAATTCAAATTTAAAGCAGAGTCTAAAACCACTGCCAGGTTAGTATTAATAGTTTTAATATACTTGCGAAGGCCACCAAACTTGTGTTGTGCAGTTTTTCTCTCGCTGCTTTTGGTTCAGATAAAAGATTTATTCCTTCATTCAGCGTTAAAAAGTTTTTACCCATCCATACATTAATGTCAGTCAGACAGGCCATGAGAGCATCCAGTGCATTCGGGGCATTTGATGCGACAGATGTATAATTGTGTCAAAAGCATAAACATTGTAATTAATGGGGTGATGGCTAATATTGTTTCCAAGTGGAAGCATACATAATAAAAGTAAAACTGGTCCAGAGATGCTTCCTTTAGAAATACCACATGTAATGCTATGAGTCTCTGATACATGAGCACCCAGGCTGACAAAAAACTGTCTGTCAGTTAAAAAGGACCTAAACCAAGCTAAAACAGTGTCAGAGGGACCAACCCATTCTTTAAGTCTCTCTCCTAAAATACTGTGATAGACGGTATCAAATGCTGCATTCAAGACTAACGGGAGTTGTTTTCATCCTCAATAATTCGGAGATCATTTACAACCTTGAGTAGGGCCGTCTCTGTGCTGTGGTTTGCACAATAACCAGACTGGGACCTTTCTAAAATGCCGCTGTTGGTAAATGAATCAGTCATTGATTAAAAACAATTCTCTCTAAAACTTTGCAACAAAAAGGTAAATTTAAAATCGGTCTGTGTCATGTATTATGTTGTAGTACTGGAGTCACCACTAGGTGGTGCTATACGGTTACAAGGTCTGTACTGTATATGCTGAAGCTGCACAAGTAAACACCGTTCAGTCTGATTCAAGATGGCTCCTCCTTGACTCCTATATGTTACATGGTGTCAGAAACGAGATTAAAAAGCACAGAAGAACCCAAGAATGAGAGATGGAACTGCAAAGACCTCCAGGAACGCTGAGCCTCGAGGGTAATCTGTCGGAAAACTGGAGAGTTTGGATACAAAAGTTCGACATTTATCTCATCGCTAGCGGAATAGCAGAGAAGTCGGAGAAAATAAAATGCGCCACCTTTCTCCATGTTGCCGGAGACGACGCCATCAAGGTATACAACACGTTTGAGTTTGATGACGATGTTGATGATCTGGACTACTTGACAGAACTGTTTAAAAACTACTGTGAGCCTCGAAAAAATCTGACGTACCAGAGACATTTGTTTTTCACGAGAGCGCAAGGGAATACAGTCTATTGATGCATACGTCACAGATTTGAAAAACAAGGCAAAAGACTGCGAGTTTGGAGACTTGACCGAGTCATTGATAGGAGACAGAGTTGTGTGTGGAATCACAAATGACCAGATCCGTGGCAGACTGTTGAGAGAGCCGGAGCTATCGCTACAGAGAGCAGTGGACATTTGCCGTGCCAGCGAAGTGAGTCAACCTCAGCTAAAAAAGCTACATGAGGAAACGGAGGTACCGGTTCAGAAACTACACAAGCAGAAAACTTATGGAAAAAAGGAGGGACCACAAGCCCAATCAAAGACGGAAAAAACACAAACAGACTGTGGGAGATGCGGATACAAACACGAGCCAAGAAAGTGCCCTGCGTTTGGACAAACCTGCAACTCGTGTCACCGAAAGAATCACTATGCAAAGATGTGCCGTGGACGGACAGAAATCCGGCAGAAAGTACAAGGTATTGAACGTGACCCAGAAGGTGAGGATGACATGTTTATAGGGACAATTGAACTGAAACAAGAAGAAAAAAGCCATGTTAACACGCTAGACAAAGTGGAAGAACAAACAAACAATGATGACTGGACTGCAAAGCTAAACATAAACAACCAGACACTCACTGTACTGATAGATACAGGTGCAAACTGTAATGTCATATCCAAAAGAGAGTTGGATGCACTGAAAATGAGTGAAAAGAACCTGCACAAATCTTGCTATATGTTAGTGGGGTTTTTTGGAAAAAAGGTGAAGCCACTAGGGCAGAAGACCATTAGCTGCAAATACAAAGACAAAGAGCTAAAAGTGGACTTTCAAGTTGTTAAACATGATGCAAAAGCAGTTTTGGGGAAAGAGTCTAGTGTTGCATTTGGCATGGTGAAGAGGGTTTATGCAGTGGAAGAAAGAACACAGACAGACATACTGAGTGAATATGAAGATTTATTCGAGGGACTAGGCTGTGTTCCGGGAGTTCACCATATTCAAGTAAACCCAGCTGTTGCACCAGTGGTTCATCCTCCTAGAAAAGTCCCAGTAGCCCTGAGAAAAGATGTGGAAAAGGAATTAAAAAGGATGGAAAATCTCGGTGTCGTTGAAAAACAAACTGAGCCTACAGAATGGGTCAGCAGCATGGTGACAGTTGTGAAACCAAACAAAATCAGAATATGCCTCGACCCACAGAACTTAAACAAAGCAATACTACGAGAACACTATCCTCTGAAAACGGTGGAGGAGGTTGTGGCTGAGATGCCAAGAGCAAAAGTCTTCTCAGTTGTTGATGCAAACCAAGGCTATTGGCAAATCCAATTGGATAATGAGAGCTCAAAACTATGTACCTTTAACTCACCCTCAGGAAGGTACAGGTTTAAGAGGCTTCCCTCCGGAATATCTTCTGCCCCAGAAGTATTCCAGAGATGCTTGTCGCAGCATCTAGAAGGACTGGAAGGAGTTGTCAGTGTCATGGACGACATTCTTGTGTGGGGTGAAGACAAAGAGTCACATGACAACAGACTGAGGAAGCTGCTAGATCGACTCAGGAGTATAAACTTGAAACTAAATCGAAAGAAATGCAAAATTGGACTGAGTGAAATCAGCTACATAGGACATGTGCTGAGCAAAGATGGACTGAAACCTGACATGGACAAAGTGCGAGCCATACAAGAAATCCCTCAGCCAAAAGACAAAGCAGAGCTTCAGAGATTCATGGGCATGGTGCAGTACTTAGGAAAATTCATTCCAAACCTCTCAGAAGTATCAGCACCACTCAGGAAGCTGCTGGAAGGAGAAACCATCTGGCACTGGGAGAGTGAACAACAAAAAAGCTTCACACGGCTGCAGGAACTGGTGAGTAACACTCCTGTGTTACAATATTATGATGTTGAGAAGCCTGTCACACTGTCAGTTGATGCTAGTTCAGGTGGACTGGGAGCAGTGATCCTACAAGAACAACCTGTAGCATACGGCTCAAGGACGCTAACAGAGTGCGAGCAAAGATATGCTCAAATAGAAAAAGAGCTGTTGGCAATCGTGTATGGGTGTGAAAAGTTTCATCAGTACTTGTTTGGCAGATGTGTTCAAGTTGAGTCGGATCACAAACCATTGGAGACTATATTTAAAAAGCCACTCCACAAAGCTCCTGCAAGGCTGCAGAAAATGTTGATGAGACTACAGAAATACAACCTGCATGTGACATACAAGCCTGGTAAAGAAATGCACATTGCAGATGCGTTAAGCAGAGCCAGTTTGAGACACACTACACAGGATGGACAAGAAGACAAGCTGGATGTGAGCTACGTAGTCCAACAGTTGCCTGTGTCAGAAGAAAAAAGTCAGCAGTTCAAAAATGCAACAAAAGAGGATGAGGAACTTTGTCTAGTCAGACAAGCAGTGCAAAATGGATGGCCTGACTCACGGAGCCAAGTTCCAAAGACAATCCAAAAGTACTGGACTTTCAGAGAGGAGCTGACGTTTTCAGATGGTCTACTGTTCAAAAACTCCAAACTGGTTGTTCCTACAAAGATGAGAGAGGAGATGCTCGAGAAAATTCATGAGGCACATATGGGAATTGTGAAGTGTAAAGAAAGAGCAAGAGACATCCTGTTTTGGCCGGGAATGGCAAAACAAATTGAAGAAGTTGTGCAGAAATGTGCAGTGTGCAACAAACATAAAAACAACAATCCCAGAGAGCCCTTGGTACCACATCAGGTTCCTTCAAGAGCGTGGTCTAAAGTTGGAATCGATCTCTTCCATTTCAACAACGCAGAGTACATCATGTGTGTTGATTACTACTCAAAGTACCCAGAGATTTCAAAATTAAGTGGTACCACAAGTAAACACATCGTTACAGCACTCAAGTCTATTTTTGCCAAACACGGTGTGCCTGATGAACTGTTTTCTGACAATGCGACTCAGCTGATAAGTGCAGAAATGCGAGACTTTGCAACCACCTGGGAGTTCAAACACACAACATCAAGTCCAGAGTTTCCACAGTCAAACGGACAGGCCGAACGAGCCATTCAAACAGTGAAAAATCTGCTGAAAAAAGCTCAGGAGAGCTGCAGGGACCCATACATTGCTCTTTTAGAGTACAGAAACACGCCATTGGATGGAGTTGGGTACTCCCCTGCACAGCTCCTTATGGGAAGGCGGCTGAAAACTAAAATACCTGTGTCAAAGAACTTGTTAAAGCCAGGTGTGTACAGACGTGTCCGGAGCAGATTAATAAACAGACAAGAGAAGCAGAGATGCTACTTTGACCGTGGAACAAGGAAGCTTCCCCTGGTGGGCGTAGGAGAAAGAGTGAGAATCAGACAGCAAAAACATTGGCAACCTGCTGTCATACTGAAAAGACATGATCAACCAAGGTCGTACATTGTACAGACTGACAACGAGCAAATCTACAGAAGAAACAGGAGACACATTCTGAAAACCAAAGAAATGTCAAGTTCTCCACAACTAACACAACATGAGACTGTGGAAAGTGTTCAAGACTCGTGGCCACTGATGGAGAGCGGACAGCAGTTGGCAGGGACTAAACCAGGAAAAATGGACTACCAAGAAAGTCACATGCCTGTAAGGTCTCCACCGCAAACACCAAAGTCATCAGTGCTAACAGAGACTGTGAGCACTGCTCATAAAAAAACTTCTCGTTTTGGTAGACCTATAAGAGTTCCTTTGAGGTACAAGGAATAATAACAGGAACTGTGTTGAGTTCTAACTTGTTTTATTTGAGAACTGTTAAAAAAAAAAAAAAAAAGCTAAAGAAAGGGAGATGTCATGTATTATGTTGTAGTACTGGAGTCACCACTAGGTGGTGCTATACGGTTACAAGGTCTGTACTGTATATGCTGAAGCTGCACAAGTAAACACCGTTCAGTCTGATTCAAGATGGCTCCTCCTTGACTCCTATATGTTACAGTCTGTAATTGTTAAAGTCTGAGTAATCTAGATTGGATTTTTTGAGAAGAGGTTTTACCACTGAGGTCTTGAACACTGTGGGAAATATACCTGAATTAAGTGAGGAGTTTATTATACGTGTTGTTTGTTGGGTGAGCCTTTGTAAGCAGCATATAAACAGAATATAACATCGATATGAGTAACATCAGACATTCATCTGAAGTCTGATAAATATGCTGTTTGTGCAGGTCTGCATACTATATGAATAAGAAGGATAACTGCATTTCCTCAGGGCTTATTTGGGCTGGCATTAGTTGTTCGCCACAGTAACAAGCAACCATATAAATGTACCGGCATGTCACAACATGTGAGGAAACAAGTGTGACTGGTCTGCAGTGGGGAGTGTTAGCTCGTGTTGTTTCACAGATACAAACAGAGTTCACTGTTAAAGTCCACCTGAAAACTTTAGTTATTCAAATAAAAGCTTCAAAAATAATCAAACTCTGTTAAACTAACTCTCCATTACTGTCACATCAAACATCAAATAATATAACAATACTGCTACACTGCTGCTTATATTGTTATTAGAGTGAAAATATTTGAAAGCAGGCTAAACATTTTTCATAGGAACCTTTGAAACCTCTGTAGGACAGTGAACTCACCAGTGTTTGTTGTTGAGGAAAACCTGCTGGATTCAGTTGAATGTTTCTTTAGAGAGAAACAGAGAGACTCGTCTCCACTGCAGCTCTGCTGTCGCTCACACTAACTTTCACTTTGATTTCAGGACTTTAAAGCTCTCCTCTTTCACTGTTGCTCCACCTCTCAGTGGGCCGTCACCAAGAGGGAGAGGTGGAGGAAGTATTCACATCCTTTACTGAAGTCAAAGTACTAATACCACACTGTGACAATACTCCACTACAGGTAAACATCCTGTGTTCAAATCCTTCCCTCAGTCAAAGTTTCATCAGGAACATTTATTATAAGTATGTGTCAAATGACTGATAGTGCAGTAAAGTCTTCCCTGCTGTCAGTCTTTTATTCTATCTGATGTTTTTGGATTCATATTCCTGCTGCATTCATGTGTATGTGTCATTTTACTGCTGTAGATGTTTCAGCTTGTGCTCATTTCAACTCCTTTATATCCTGTTGGGTAGTTTCATCTACAGCAATGCATCATATTCTATAAGATCATCATATGTTTGTAGCATGAAGTTCATATCTTCACAGAAACATCTGAGTGTTTACATTTTGCTCCTCTTTCAGCCGCCATTGAATCATTCCAGGCAAACTTTTAGAAAGCTGTTCATCCTAAATCAGTTGTCCCTGTCTCTGCCTGGTACCAGGCCAAAGTACAGATGCAGCTTCATCCTCAGCAGCCTTGTGTCCCCATATACCTCCCACCATCAACCATCCAGCCCTACTCCCAACTGAGGAAGGAGGTGAGCAGCATCCTGTCAACTGTTGCTTATGATGTTATTACCAGCGGTGGAAGAAGTACTCTGATTTTTGACTGAAGTAAAAGTCAAAATACCACAGTCTAAAATACTGGCTACAGGAAAAAGTCCTGGATTCAAAATGTTACTTCAGTAAACGTTGACAAGTTTGATCAGCAAAATGTACTTCAAGTATCAAAAGTCAGAAGAACTGGTTATACAGAATGGTATCAAAGTATCATAACCACAGAAATATGATTTCTATCATCATAACATGAGCTCCTCAGGTTATGATACAATATTATATGATTCATTTCACATGTCAGAGTATTTTAATGTTATCATTTGTCAGGTACTTTGTATCAGTGATGGTTGCAGCACATTGGGTGCCCTAGGTGATTGATAACAAATAAGATCAAAATATGTGCTAATTTGCTTTCACTGACATGTTGTACATGTGTTATGATAATCATATAAATCAATAATCAATCAAAAGAATTACAAATGAACTTGTTCAGAAGAATCAACAATAAAATAATATATGACACTGTAAAATAATCATAAAATGTACAAATTAACTTTCTTGTTGAACTAGGCATGCACCCATTTTTAATTTTGGGCTGATACTGAAACCAATGTTTCAAATAACAATTTCACCAACAGCTGATACCAATGTTTTTATATTGATGTTTCTTTTTTTGCAGTCATTTAGTCCTTTATTATACTTCACACCTTTGAATGAGCAAAAATTCAATAAAACACATTTATGAAACAACCTTTGACATAACCTTCTTTCACATGAAAAATATTTCACAAAATCAGCACAAGGTCTTTTTACTATACATGATACATCATAATTCCCTCTCTAATATCTGTTTTATAGTGCTGTGAAAACATCAACACATTTCTCCTTCAAACAGCTGATTTACTCAAGTTTCTCACCAAAAGCTACATTTTACAAGATTACAGTGAACACATCATGACAACATTGTAATTTACCTTCACCCAATACTCATTTTTACTGAATAGAGCTTGAACATCTCACGATGTAAATCAATGCAACCTCTGTGAGCTGTTGGACGAGGCCACTGGCTGCTGAGAGGAAATAATAACTTACAGCTAACTGCTAACAGCTAACTGCTAACAGCTAACCTAACGAGCTCTCCTCCTGCTGGTTTCATGTTCTTTCTCTCCACATACACTCCTCTCAGTAGTGTCGTGGTAGTTGAGTCGTTTTGACATGATAACTTAACAGCATGTTTCAAGGTTCATGTGACGTCAGATAACTCCGCCCATCTCCCCAGAGAGCAGGTGAAGTGTAACGAGCTGGGGAGGGGGGGCGGCAGGAACCCAGAAAAAAGGCCTCTCTGTTATTTAGTAGGCTTTGCTGTGTAGTTATGTTGTCGTGGCCTCATGTCATATTTCAAAATAACAGTAGTAACAGTTTTAGTAAAAAATAGTAAAACATAAACATCTTGATTTTTTTTTCTTCCCCCATCTGTGGCGCCCCCTATGGATGATGGCGCCCTCAGTATTCACCTGTACTGCCTATGCCACGCCGCACTGCAAACTTTGCACACTACTGGGTCAATGAATACTTCATCATATCATGTTGCTATATTTGTGCAGGGTTGACGTGGCCTGTGGTGGTGGGGCCTCATGTCATATCTTTTCATGGGGCCAAAAATCCCTGACAGCTCCACTGCCTGTAAGAACCACGTATCTCTAAACAGTCAGAAAAACAGCCTATTTACACTTCAGTGAAAGTACATTAGTATCAGCAAGAATAAAGTAGCTAAAACTGAAATACTCACAGGCAGTTTTCACACACTTGTATTTTACATAAGTACAGTACTTGAGTAAATGTAAAGACAAAAATGCATCCAGTGGAAACTTTGTTTGTTTTCATTCCTTGAGTTTTTGTTGACTTTGTTGAAGCTGTACAAACAGTCTGCAGAGAGGTGGACAAAATAAAATGAAAATAACACAACAGACAGTTGAGACAAAACTTTTCTTCTTCTCTGGTGTGTAAAACCACTGCAGCTCAATGTTTTAGGATCAGATTCTGTTGATGTTTAAAGTTAATGTCAATTATTTTTCTACCAAAATGAATCAATAACTAATCCTTAATTTACCTCTGAATCTGTCCCTTCATTTGTAATCTTACAACCTAAAATCCTTAAAACATCTTATTTTAAAAGCTCTTAACAAATAAAGTGTGCATGACAACACTTCTTATCTATATACAATTATCAGACAATATAAAGTTCTGAATTTGGCACAGTGACATTTAAGAAAGGTGCAAATGCTTCTTATTTCTGAGCACATTTGTTTTTGATGATTCAACAGTCTTGAAGGCAGGTAATGAAGTCATTAGAATAAATCAGACTATACATGAGATGGGGTGGGAGGGACCAACAGTAGCTATTGTAAAGATGACACTTCCTTTCTTCTTTTCTTTCCATGAGAAGTAGCCCAACTCCTTTAAGGGACTATCATTTTGACAAATAAAGAGTATATTTAAAAAGACTATACATGAGATAATATCAGCAGTGTGATCAAATCTTTGTGTTGTAGTAGTAAGTAGCAACGTGACACATCAAATAAAAACATTTACAGAAAAAAAGGAAAAAAACCACATTGATCAGAATCTAAAAAATATTCACAGTACATCACCAATAATATACATTTATTACATTAAATGAGAGTGAATCTTTCCGTAGAAAATCACATGGTTGTTTTACTTTGTGTGACTGACGCTGTTAGTTTTCGTTAAAATGAAATATCTCTATGTAAACTACTCCTACGTGCTTGATTGACAGGAGAGATGATCAGAGGGGCAGAGTTTATACCACCATTATTATTACAAGGACTAAAGTATGGGTAGAGTTTCTCAGTGAAGGAGCAGCCAGTAAAGGAGTAGATAAGAGCTGCAGCATCAACATCATAAAAGGAGACCAGACCCTCCTCATAATCCACAAACACCCCCACCTTCTCAGGCCGAGACTTCAGAGAGAGACTGACTGGTGGGTCAGCAAGAGCTTTGTACTCATTTTCATTCCTTAACCATATCGTCCAGTAACCATCCTGAGGTCTCGGTGTGATCTTTCCCTTCCTGTTGATTGACTCTCTGGCCACTCCTAAATCCCACTTAGTCTTCCCTTTAACCTGAACCTCATAATAAAATCTTCCTGAAGAGAAACTCTGCTTTGCTGAGACACAGGGACAAGAATCAAATCTCTCTGGATTGTTTGGGAGATTCTTCTTTAGATCACCAGTTTTAACTTGTTTTCCATCATCAGACAGGATGAGGTTGGGATGTGCTGTATCAGGATCGAGTGTCACATCCACTGCAGACTGCTGGACCCTCTTCAGCTCAGCCTCAGCGAGAAACTTCTTTATCTGTTTACTGAGCGTCTCCTCCAGCTGATTCACAGCTTCCCTCACAGTCCCCTCATATGAAGGTGGACGGACGCTGACCTCTGTCCAGTCCTTGGTGGGTGGAGCAGTGTTCAGGGACGTGAAGCTTTGGAGGAGGTGGAGGTGGTCTTCAGAGCGTGAGAGCTGCTGCACCTCAGTGCTTCTCTTCTTCAGCTCAGAGATTTCCTGTTCCAGCTCTTTGATGAAGCCTTCAGCCTGTGTCTCTGTCTTTCTCTGCTTCTCTTTGATCGTGTCCATGAACTCGGCCTGGCTTCTCTCAACAGACTCCTTCAGAGCGGTGAAGACCTGAACACCATCTGCTATCTCTCTGTCTGCGTCTTCCTTACTGAGCTCCACTGAGTGTTTGATCTCCTCAATCTTCAGTTGTCTCTTCTGGATCATCAGCTGAATTTCAGCCTCTGTCTTCCCCAGCTCGGCCTTCTTTCCTTCACATTCATCTCTCAGAGGAACAACATCATGTGTCTTGTGGTCTGAAACAGTGCAGAGCATGCAGACACACATCTGGTCGGTCTTACAGAACAGCTCCAGCAGTTTATCATGCTTTGTACACATCCTGCCTTCCAGGTTCTCCACAGGGTCGATCAGCTGATGTCTCTTCAGTCCTGAACTGGTCAAATGACGCTCCAGGTGAGTCTCACAGTAGGATTCCAGACACACCAGGCAGGACTTCAGGGCCTTCAGTTTGGTTCCAGTGCAGATGTCACAGGGAACTTCTCCTGGTTTGGAAACTTGTTGCTCTGAGCTGCTGCTGCTGGCTTTCTGTTGAGCTGACTGTCTGAACTGAGCAGCCATCTCAGAGATGAACGTGTTGACCTGCAGCTCAGGTCTGGTGTAGAAAAGCTTCTTACAGTTGGGACACTGATAGGGGACATTAATATTCCAGTGTTCAGTGATGCAGCTTTTACAGAAGTTGTGTCCACATGGTGTGCTGACTGGATCAGTGAACACATCCAGACAGATGGAGCACAGAAGCTGATCTTCAGTCAGCAGACAGCTGGCAGCAGCCATATCGACACTCTGAGGACAAAACGTGAGAAAACAACAAACTGTGATTACATATTGTTTTTTATTTGTTTAACATAATCAAACTATGATCAATGTAATATGAGGATCCTGAATTCTGTTGATATATGAATTTGCTGTGAGTGAAGGAGAGCTCAGATGTGCAGTTCAGCGGTGGTATTTCTATGAGATCATCAAGCTCAGAAAATAAATGATAACGTAAAGGTCGTCATTCTAAAACATTTACGTTGACTACCTGCAGAAAAAATACTATTCCTCAAAATACTGCTCACAAAAAAATATTACCTCGAGTCAAAATCTAATTTTTAACACATCAGCAAACATTAACCTGCACACATTCATCAGAAACACAGAGAAGATATAAGAAGACCACCAAAGTCAATCAGGTCATTGTTGACTCCAGGTGGACGTTTGTGCCAAATTTGTAGAAATTCCTTCAAGGTATTTTTGAGATGTCACGTTCACCAGAATGGGTGGGACGGACGACTTACAGACAACACAGAACATAACACCTTCGGCCACGGCTGTCACCAGCATGGAGGCATCAATATGACATTATAATCTTCAACCTAAATCTAATTATGAATACATTAGCAAACATTAACCTGCACACATTCATCAGAAACACAGAGGAGATATAATAAGACACAAAAACCATGAGAGAGAGAGATGGAAAGTAACTAACAAGTTTCATGAACACAAAGCAAAACTCTTCATCCACTGTTTGTTTGTGTTTCACTCATCAGATATTGTGTTCATTAATAACAGCCTAATTGCTCCATTCTCCTTCATAGTAATCATTTTTCAGTTATATAAAGGCCTTTATTTCATTCATCTTTATTGCTCCCACCACAACGTTGCATGTGTCTCCTGTAAATCCCATCTGCACTATGTTTACACCTGGTCTGCACACCTGCCTGGGATGCTGTCAGTGACACAGGAAGGTTGGAAGAGATAACATCAATATGAGTAACATCAGACATTCATCTGAAATCTGATAAATATGCTGTTTGTGCAGGTCTGCATAGTATATGAATATGAAGGATAACTGCATTTCCTCAGGGCTGATTTGGGCTGGCATTAGGCAAGGCAAGGCAAGTTTATTTGTATAGCACCATTCGTACACAAGGCAATTCAGAGTGCTTTACAGAAGCAGAGAAATACATTACAAATCAAAACATTAAAATTTAAACATTTCATTAAAAATTGGAATTAGAATTGGAATTAAAATAGAAAAGAAACAGTAAGTAAGTAACTAAGTCTAATTTAAAAACAATAGAACAAGCAGATAAAATGCCTAAAAGTTACAGTGCTTATATGAAGTTTTACAAGAAAGCTGCAGTAAACAATACTGTTTTCAGCCCTGATTTAAATGAGCTGACAGTTTGTGCACACCTCAGGTGTTCAGGGAGTTTGTTCCACAGGTGAGGAGCATAGAAGCTAAATGCTGCTTCACCCTGCTTGGTTCTGACCCTGGGAACACTGAGTAAACCTGTCCCTGATGACCTGAGGGGTCTGGATGCTTCATACTCAACAAGAAGCTCTGAGATGTATTTAGGCCCAAGACCATTCAGTGACTTGTAGACCAGTAACAGGATTTTAAAATCTATCCTTTTACACACAGGGAGCCAGTGCAGTGATTTAAGGACAGGTGTGATATGGTCCATTTTCCTGGTGTTGGTCAGGACTCTGGCAGCAGCATTCTGGATGAGCTGCAGCTGCCTAATTGATTTTTACTGAGACCTGTAAAGACACCATTACAATAATCTAACCTACTGAAAATAAATGCATGAACAAGTTTTTCAGTGTCTTGTTTAGACAGAAATACCTTAATTCTTGCAATGTTTTTAAGATGGTAATAGGCTGATATAGCAATAGTCTTTATGTGGCTGTTAAAATTCAGGTCTGAGTCCATAACTACACCAAGATTTCTGGCTTGGTCTGTAGTTTTTAGTGTCATTGAGGCAAGTTGACCTTTGACCTCAAGCCTTGCATTTTTTGGACCAAACACAATGACTTCTGTCTTTTCTGTATTGAGCTGAAGGAAATTCTGGCCCATCCACTGATCGATTTGTTGGATACACTCACTCAGCGACTGTAAGGGACTGTAGTCATGTGGTGACACTGTAATGTAGAGTTGTGTGTCATCAGCATAAGTGTGGTAAGAGATGTTATGGTACTCCATAATCTGCACGAGGGGGAGCATGTAGATATTGAACAACAGTGGCCCAAGAATGGAGCCTTGAGGAACCCCACATGTGACCTTTGTTCACTCAGATTCATAATAACTTAATGAGACAAAGTAGTCCCGATCTTTTAGGTAAGATTTGAACCAATTTAGCACAGTACCAGAAAGTCCGACCCACTTCTCCAATCTGTCAAGCAGTATGTCGTGATCAACCGTGTCAAATGCAGCACTGAGATCCAGTAATACCAAAACTGAAGTTTTTGATGCATCACTGTTCAGATGTATGTCTTTTAAAACTTTAATAAGTGCAGTCTCAGTGCTGTGGTGTGGTTGAAATCCTGACTGGAAGACAGTGAAGAGATTGTTTTGGATCAAGAAAGAGTGAATTTGTTGATAAACAACCCTTTCAATGATCTTTGCCAAAAATGTTAGGTTTGATATGGGCCTGTAGTTACTTATTACTGAGGCATCCAGATTAGGCTTTTTTAAAAGAGGTTTAATTACTACAGTTTTCAAGGCCTCGGGAAAATGCCCTGATCGAAGAGAAGTATTTACTATCTGCAATACTTCTAGTGCAACACAATTAAAAACATTTTTTAAAAAGCTTGTAGGCAGCAGGTCGTGGACTTTAAGTGCTGAACAGTTTCTGTCAGAGATGATCTAAGAGTTGAAAATGTTCTAGATTTATTTGACAGTAAGGAGGAACAGGCATCCATAACAGTGATAACATTGGAACTGAAACTATTTACAAGGTCATTAACAGAGAATGAGGGCAGAGTTGGTGATGGTGTAAAAGCCTGAGTGAATAATGTACTAGTGGTGTCATTAATACACCGCTTTCTTATTCCCTCTGCTTCACCTTTGCTAATGCTAGCAGGGATGGTCATCTTAAACAGAACACAGTAGTGATCAGAAAGAGCAACATCACCATGACATCAGAAATGTTTAGACCTTTGGTAATAATTAGATCTAATATATGCCCCTTGTTATGTGTTGAATCTGTTACATGTTGATAAAGTCCAAAGTTATCCAGAATATTCATGAATTCTTTTGGACATCCATCTTTCACATTATCAGCATGAATATTAAAGTCACCCGCTACAATAACACAGTCAAAATCAATGCAGATAATAGAGAGCAGTTTGGAAAACTCATCAAAAAACTGTGATTTATATTTTGGAGGCCTGTAGATAGTTAATAGTATTGCTCGACAGGAGGATCTCGACTGAACAGCAACATATTCAAAAGAGTTAAAATTTCCATACAACATTTTCTTGCATTGGAACATTTCATTAAACAAAATGGCGACTCCACCTCCTTTCCTATCTACTCTAGCTTCACTCACGAAACTAAAGTTAGGAGGTGTTGATTCAATAAGAACTGCTGCACCGTTATCTTGGCCTAACCAAGTTTCAGTTAAAAACATAAAATCAAGGTTGTGCTTGATGATAAAATCATTGATTAAAAATGATTTCCCTGCTAATGACCTGACATTTAACAATGCTAAATTTGATGTGTTAAAAGCATTATCTCTACAACTGTAAACTGACTGCAGCTGACATGGAATGAATGTTAAATTTGACATTACCCTGTTTCTTGGCAATTTAAACATTCTTTTTCTATTACCCATCATGACATGAACTGAAGAGGCTTCCAGTACACTGGGCCCCGACTTTTCCTGGGAACAGTCAGGAGTGACATCTTTGGAGCCTGGACCCAGAACACATCAGTTGGGGACAGAAACAACTGAGTGTGCTGAGCTCTTATGAGCTTCGGGAGGCTGAGAATGAGTCAGATGATGATGTGGAAGGGGTGGGGGTGGTGGCCGTTTTGATTTTGGAGATGACCAAGGGGGCCGACGGGGTCGCAGGGGAATGAGGGGAGAGAAAATTAGGGTAGGGCGGGGGGTAAGTTGAGTCCCAGTGGTGACCAGTTTGTTCATCTGGTCAGTGAACTCCAAGAGAGGGGAGGAGGGGGACAACATACCCATGGTGGATGGTGACCTGGGTTGGGGGGTGGGGGTTTGGGGGGGTGAAGAAAGTAGATCCTCGCAGGCACTTTTTGGTGTTGGGGGCACAGTATCCTCTTCCTGTTCGCTCTGACGTCCCTCTTGATTAGGGCTCACTTCAGCTGGGGGCTGTGCTGGCTCTTCTCCATGTTGAGTTTTATCTCCCGTCTGTTTTGGTTCTTCTTGTCTCGTGTCCTTGGCGGAGGGAGCAGATTGGTGACGCAGGGAGAAAGATAGGTTGGAAGCAAACAGTCTGACTCCTGACCTATTTAGGGAAAGTCCATCTCGCTTAAAAAGATGCGTACGGTCCCAGAAAAAATATAAAATGCACTGAATGGGCATCACATGCAGTGGAAAGCCATGTGCTTAGTGCCAACAATCTGCTAAATCTCTCAGCTCCTCTTCTGACTGGCGGTAGAGGGCCACTGATAAAAACCTCAGCATCCAGAGAGCTGACTGTGTTCAGCAGATCAGTAAAGTCTCGTTTGAGCATTTCAGACTGCTGCTTCACAGTATCATTAGTCCCGGTATGCAAAATGATCTTTTTGACAGTCGGATTTGCTGCCACAATACCCAGGATTCTTCCAGTCATGTCAGGAACCATGTCCTTGGGAAAACAGAGAACTTTCATGTTTTCACTGCATGTGCCTCTCATATCTTTTACAGTGGCATCTCCCACAATCAGAATTTGAGGCCCAGTCGTTAGCTGTTCCTGCGGCCTTTTAGCTTCTGATTTACTCTCAGACCTTACCCTTCTTTGTGACGATGAGCGGTTATCCAGGTCATCAGAGGGAGATACAGAATCCTGCAGTAGTGCAACAAATCTGTTCTGCAGTTTGACAGTTTGTTGTTGGGGAGGTTTTTTGTTTGCTTTTCCTTTAGCAGCCGTCCACGGCTGCATTGGAGTAGAGGAGGAGGAGGACGGTAACGCTGGCCAACCGGTTGCATCAGAGATCTCTGGGCGGATAGTTCTGCCTGTTACTCTTCCTCCCATGTCCCAGGGAACTGATTTCTTCTTAGGCTTTGCCCCAAGAGTATTCCAGGTAGGACTTCCATAAGGAGATTTATTATAAGGCACACAGCCCCTCTGTTTCTTTGCAGTCTTATCAGTGCTAATTAGCTGCGTGTTAGCATTCTCTTGTCCGCTATCTTGTGTGAATGGTAACGTGTTGTCATTTCCACACAGTCCATTTACGTCCACGCTTACCTCTAGTCTGTGAATTTTGGTTTCCAGCAAAGTAATCTTCTGTAAAAGCTTCTGAAGAAGTTCATGATGGTCATCACATACTTCATCGGTGGAAAAAGGAGGCATCTTGTTGTTTATCTTGCTGCTAATAACAGGCTAATAGCAGGCTTGTGCTAGTGGTAGGCTGCACTCACGTTATAGTGAGGAGGTAATAAAAAATGTTGAAATACGACCACAGCCTACTATATCTACAAAAAAGTCGGTCCCACTGATTTATAAGTATCCAGGAGCCGTTGCTGATAGTTCCTCATATGAAAAAAAGCAAGAAAATCAAAAGAAAAATGCAAGCAGCGACAGGAGCAAGCAGAAAAGCGTCTGCACTGTATGAAGCAGGAAGCAGAAGTTTTGGATAAATTGGTCGCCATGGTAACAAGCAACCAATGAAATGTACCAGCCCATGAAAACATGTGGGGAAACAAGTGTGACTGGTCTGCAGTGGGGAGTGTTAGCTCGTGTTGTTTTACAGATAAAAACAGAGTTCACTGTTAAAGTCCACCTGAAAACTTTAGTTATTCAAATAAAAGCTTCCAAAATAATCAAACTCTGTTAAACTAACTCTCCATTACTGTCACATCAAACATCAAATAATATAACAATACTGCTACACTGCTGCTTATATTGTTATTAGAGTGAAAATATTTGAAAGCAGGCTAAACATTTTTCATATGAACCTTTGAAACCTCTGTAGGACAGTGAACTCACCAGTGTTTGTTGTTGAGGAAAACCTGCTGGATTCAGTTGAATGTTTCTTTAGAGAGAAACAGAGAGACTCGTCTCCACTGCAGCTCTGCTGTCGCTCACACTAACTTTCACTTTGATTTCAGGACTTTAAAGCTCTCCTCTTTCACTGTTGCTCCACCTCTCAGTGGGCCGTCACCAAGAGGGAGAGGTGGAGGAAGTATTCACATCCTTTACTGAAGTCAAAGTACTAATACCACACTGTGACAATACTCCACTACAGGTAAACATCCTGTGTTCAAATCCTTCCCTCAGTCAAAGTTTCATCAGGAACATTTATTATAAGTATGTGTCAAATGACTGATAGTGCAGTAAAGTCTTCCCTGCTGTCAGTCTTTTATTCTATCTGATGTTTTTGGATTCATATTCCTGCTGCATTCATGTGTATGTGTCATTTTACTGCTGTAGATGTTTCAGCTTGTGCTCATTTCAACTCCTTTATATCCTGTTGGGTAGTTTCATCTACAGCAATGCATCATATTCTATAAGATCATCATATGTTTGTAGCATGAAGTTCATATCTTCACAGAAACATCTGAGTGTTTACATTTTGCTCCTCTTTCAGCCGCCATTGAATCATTCCAGGCAAACTTTTAGAAAGCTGTTCATCCTAAATCAGTTGTCCCTGTCTCTGCCTGGTACCAGGCCAAAGTACAGATGCAGCTTCATCCTCAGCAGCCTTGTGTCCCCATATACCTCCCACCATCAACCATCCAGCCCTACTCCCAACTGAGGAAGGAGGTGAGCAGCATCCTGTCAGCTTTTGCTTATGATGTTATTACCAGCGGTGGAAGAAGTACTCTGATTTTTGACTGAAGTAAAAGTCAAAATACCACAGTCTAAAATACTGGCTACAGGAAAAAGTCCTGGATTCAAAATGTTACTTCAGTAAACGTTGACAAGTTTGATCAGCAAAATGTACTTCAAGTATCAAAAGTCAGAAGAACTGGTTATACAGAATGGTATCAAAGTATCATAACCACAGAAATATGATTTCTATCATCATAACATGAGCTCCTCAGGTTATGATACAATATTATATGATTCATTTCACATGTCAGAGTATTTTAATGTTATCATTTGTCAGGTACTTTGTATCAGTGATGGTTGCAGCACATTGGGTGCCCTAGGTGATTGATAACAAATAAGATCAAAATATGTGCTAATTTGCTTTCACTGACATGTTGTACATGTGTTATGATAATCATATAAATCAATAATCAATCAAAAGAATTACAAATGAACTTGTTCAGAAGAATCAACAATAAAATAATATATGACACTGTAAAATAATCATAAAATGTACAAATTAACTTTCTTGTTGAACTAGGCATGCACCCATTTTTAATTTTGGGCTGATACTGAAACCAATGTTTCAAATAACAATTTCACCAACAGCTGATACCAATGTTTTTATATTGATGTTTCTTTTTTTGCAGTCATTTAGTCCTTTATTACACTTCACACCTTTGAATGAGCAAAAATTCAATAAAACACATTTATGAAACAACCTTTAACATAACCTTATTTCACATGAAAAATATTTCACAAAATCAGCACAAGGTCTTTTTACTATACATGATACATCATAATTCCCTCTCTAATATCTGTTTTATAGTGCTGTGAAAACATCAACACATTTCTCCTTCAAACAGCTGATTTACTCAAGTTTCTCACCAAAAGCTACATTTTACAAGATTACAGTGAACACATCATGACAACATTGTAATTTACCTTCACCCAATACTCATTTTTACTGAATAGAGCTTGAACATCTCACGATGTAAATCGATGCAACCTCTCTAAGCTGTTGGACGAGGCCACTGGCTGCTTAGAGGAAATAATAACTTACAGCTAACTGCTAACAGCTAACTGCTAACAGCTAACCTAACGAGCTCTCCTCCTGCTGGTTTCATGTTCTTTCTCTCCACATACACTCCTCTCAGTAGTGTCGTGGTAGTTGAGTCGTTTTGACATGATAACTTAACAGCGTGTTTCAAGGTTCATGTGACGTCAGATAACTCCGCCCATCTCCCCAGAGAGCAGGTGAAGTGTAACGAGCTGGGAAGGGGGGGCAGCAGGAACCCAGAAAAAAAGGCCTCTCTGTTGTTTAGTAGGCTTTGCTGTGTAGTTATGTTGTCGTGGCCTCATGTCATATTTCAAAATAACAGTAGTAACAGTTTTAGTAAAAAATAGTAAAACATAAACATTTAGATTTTTTTTTCTTCCCCCATCTGTGGCGCCCCCTATGGATGATGGCGCCCTCAGTATTCACCTGTACTGCCTATGCCACGCCGCACTGCAAACTTTGCACACTACTGGGTCAATGAATACTTCATCATATCATGTTGCCATATTTGTGCAGGGTTGACGTGGCCTGTGGTGGTGGGGCCTCAAGTCATATCTTTTCATGGGGCCAAAAATCCCTGACAGCTCCACTGCCTGTGAGAACCACGTATCTCTAAACAGTCAGAAAAACAGCCTGTTTACGCTTCAGTGAAAGTACAGAAGTATCAGCAAGAATAAAGTATCACAAAACTGAAATACTCACAGGCAGTTTTCACACACTTGTATTTTACATAAGTACAGTACTTGAGTAAATGTAAAGACAAAAATGCATCCAGTGGAAACTTTGTTTGTTTTCATTCCTTGAGTTTTTGTTGACTTTGTTGAAGCTGTACAAACAGTCTGCAGAGAGGTGGACAAAATAAAATGAAAATAACACAACAGACAGTTGAGACAAAACTTTTCTTCTTCTCTGGTGTGTAAAACCACTGCAGCTCAATGTTTTAGGATCAGATTCTGTTGATGTTTAAAGTTAATGTCAATTATTTTTTTCTATCAAAATGAATCAAGAACTAATCCTTAATTTACCTCTGAAAACACACCAGACAGAGATCCCTTAATCTGTCCCTTCATTTGTAATCTTACAACCTAAAATCCTTAAAACATCTTATTTTAAAAGCTCTTAACAAATAAAGTGTGCATGACAACACTTCTTATCTATATACAATTATCAGACAATATAAAGTTCTGAATTTGGCACAGTGACGTTTAAGAAACGTGCAATGCTTCTTATTTCTGAGCACATTTGTTTTTGATGATTCAACAGTCTTGAAGGCAGGTAATGAAGTCATTAGAATAAATCAGACTATACATGAGATGGGGTGGGAGGGACCAACAGTAGCTATTGTAAAGATGACACTTCCTTTCTTCTTTTCTTTCCATGAGAAGTAGCCAAACTCCTTTAAGGGACTATCATTTTGACAAATAAAGAGTATATTTAAAAAGACTATACATGAGATAATATCAGCAGTGTGATGAAATCTTTGTGTTGTAGTAGTAAGTAGCAACGTGACACATCAAATAAAAACATTTACAGAAAAAAAGGAAAAACCACATTGATCAGAATCTAAAAAATCAACAATGTATTCACAGTGCATCACCAATAATATACATTTATTACATTAAATGAGAGTGAATCTTTCTGTAGAACATCACATGGTTGTTTTACTTTGTGTGACTGACGCTGTTAGTTTTAATTTCAATGAAATATCTCTATGTAAACTTCTCCTACGTGCTTGATTGACAGGAGAGATGATCAGAGGGGCAGAGTTTTTACCACCATGGTTAAGACTGGGACTGAAGTATGGGTAGAGTTTCTCAGTGAAGGAGCAGCCAGTAAAGGAGTAGATAAGAGCTGCAGCATCAACATCATAAAAGGAGACCAGACCCTCCTCATAATCCACAAACACCCCCACCTTCTCAGGCTGAGACTTCAGATAGAGACGGACTGGAGGGTCAGCAAGAGCTTTGTACTCATTTTCATTCCTTAACCATATCGTCCAGTGACCATCCTGAGGTCTCAGTGTGATCTTTCCCTTCCTGTTGATTGACTCTCTGGCCACTCCTAAATCCCACTTAGTCTTCCCTTTAACTTGAACCTCATAATAAAATCTTCCTGAAGAGAAACTCTGCTTTGCTGAGACACAGGGACAAGAATCAAATCTCTCTGGATTGTTTGGGAGATTCTTCTTTACATCACCAGTTTTAACTTGTTTTCCATCATCAGACAGGATGAGGTTGGGATGTGCTGTATCAGGATCGAGTGTCACATCCACTGCAGACTGCTGGACCCTCTTCAGCTCAGCCTCAGCGAGAAACTTCTTTATCTGTTTACTGAGCGTCTCCTCCAGCTGAGTCACAGCTTCCCTCACAGTCCCCTCATTTGAAGGTGGACGGACGCTGACCTCTGTCCAGTCCTTGGTGGGTGGAGCAGTGTTCAGGGACGTGAAGCTTTGGAGGAGGTGGAGGTGGTCTTCAGAGTGTGAGAGCTGCTCCACCTCAGTGCTTCTCCTCTTCAGCTCAGAGATTTCCTGTTCCAGCTCTTTGATGAAGCCTTCAGCCTGTTTCTCTGTCTTTCTCTGCTTCTTTTTGATCGTGTTGATGAGCTTGGCCTGTCTTCTCTCAACAGACTCCTTCAGAGCGGTGAAGACCTGAACACCATCTGCTATCTCTCTGTCTGCATCTTCCTTACGGAGCTTCATCAAACACTCGATCTCCTCAATCTTCAGTCGTCTCTTCTGGATCATCTGCTGAATTTCAGCCTCTGTCTCCCCCAGCTCGGCCTTCTTTCTTTCAAATTCTTCCCTCAGAGGAACAACATAATGAGCCTTGTGGTCTGAAACAGTGCAGAGCATGCAGACACACATCTGGTCAGTCTTACAGAACAGCTCCAGCAGTTTATCATGCTTCGTACACATCCTGCCCTCCAGGTTCTCCACAGGGTCGATCAGCTGATGTCTCTTCAGGCCTGATCTTGTCAGATGAGGCTCCAGGTGAGTCTCACAGTAGGATTCCAGACACACCAGGCAGGACTTCAGGGCCTTCAGTTTGGTTCCAGTGCAGATGTCACAGGGAACTTCTCCTGGTTTGGAAACTTGTTGCTCTGAGCTGCTGATGCTGGCTTTCTGTTGAGCTGACTGTCTGAACTGAGCAGCCATCTCAGAGATGAACGTGTTGACCTGCAGCTCAGGTCTGGTGTAGAAAAGCTTCTTACAGTTTGGACACTGATAGGGGACATTAATATTCCAGTGTTCAGTGATGCAGCTTTTACAGAAGTTGTGTCCACATGGTATGGTGACTGGATCAGTGAACACATCCAGACAGATGGAGCACAGAAACTGATCTTCAGTCAGCAGACAGCTGGCAGCAGCCATATCGACACTCTGAGGACAAAAAGTGAGAAAACAACAAGACTGTGATTACATATTGTTTTTTATTTGTTTAACATAATCAAACTATGATCAATGTGATATAAGGATCCTGAATTCTGTTGTTATATGAATTTGCTGTGAGTGAAGGAGAGCTCAGATGTGCAGTTCAGCGGTGGTATTTCTATGAGATCATCAAGCTCAGAAAATAAATGATAACACTGAGATCTTCATTCTAAAACATTTACTTTGACTGCCTGCAGAAAAAAATACTATTCCTCAAAATACTGCTCACATAAAAATAATATTACCTCGAGTCAAAACCTAACTATTAAGACATCAGCCAACATTAACCTGCACACATTCATCAGAGACAGAGGAGCTATAAGAAGACCACCAAAGTCATTCAGGTCATTGTTGACTCCAGGTGGACGTTTGTGCCAAATTTGAAGAAATTCTGTCAAGGCATTTTTGAGATGTCATGTTCACCAGAATGGGTGGGACGGACAACTTACAGAAAGCACAGAACATAACGCCTTCAGCCACGGCTGTCACCGGCATGGAGGCATCAATATGACATTATAATCTTCAACCTAAATCTAATTATTAATATATTAGCAAACATTAACCTGCACACATTCATCAGAAACACAGAGGAGATATAATAAGACACAAAAAACATGAGAGAGAGAGAGATGGAAAGTTACTAACAAGTTTCATGAACACAAAGCAAAACTCTTCATCCACTGTTTGTTTGTGTTTCACTCATCAGATATTGTGTTCATTAATAACAGCCTAATTGCTCCATTCTCCTTCATAGTAATCATTTTTCAGTTATATAAAGGCCTTTATTTCATTCATCTTTATTGCTCCCACCACAACGTTGCATGTGTCTCCTGTAAATCCCATCTGCACTATGTTTACACCTGGTCTGCACACCTGCCTGGGATGCTGTCAGTGACACAGGAAGGTTGGAAGAGATAACATCAATATGAGTAACATCAGACATTCATCTGAAATCTGATAAATATGCTGTTTGTGCAGGTCTGCATAGTATATGAATATGAAGGATAACTGCATTTCCTCAGGGCTTATTTGGGCTGGCATTAATTGGTCGCCATGGTAACAAGCAACCAGTTAAATGTACCAGCCCATGAAAACATGTGGGGAAACAAGTCTGACTGGTCTGCAGTGGGGAGTGTTAGCTCGTGTTGTTTCACAGATACAAACAGAGTTCACTGTTAAAGTCCACCTGAAAACTTTAGTTATTCAAATAAAAGCTTCAAAAATAATCAAACTCTGTTAAACTAACTCTCCATTACTGTCACATCAAACATCAAATAATATAACAATACTGCTACACTGCTGCTTATATTGTTATTAGAGTGAAAATATTTGAAAGCAGGCTAAACATTTTTCATATGAACCTTTGAAACCTCTGTAGGACAGTGAACTCACCAGTGTTTGTTGTTGAGGAAAACCTGCTGGATTCAGTTGAATGTTTCTTTAGAGAGAAACAGAGAGACTCGTCTCCACTGCAGCTCTGCTGTCACTCACACTAACTTTCACTTTGATTTCAGGACTTTAAAGCTCTCCTCTTTCACTGTTGCTCCACCTCTCAGTGGGCCGTCACCAAGAGGGAGAGGTGGAGGAAGTATTCACATCCTTTACTGAAGTCAAAGTACTAATACCACACTGTGACAATACTCCACTACAGGTAAACATCCTGTGTTCAAATCCTTCCCTCAGTCAAAGTTTCATCAGGAACATTTATTATAAGTATGTGTCAAATGACTGATAGTGCAGTAAAGTCTTCCCTGCTGTCAGTCTTTTATTCTATCTGATGTTTTTGGATTCATATTCCTGCTGCATTCATGTGTATGTGTCATTTTACTGCTGTAGATGTTTCAGCTTGTGCTCATTTCAACTCCTTTATATCCTGTTGGGTAGTTTCATCTACAGCAATGCATCATATTCTATAAGATCATCATATGTTTGTAGCATGAAGTTCATATCTTCACAGAAACATCTGAGTGTTTACATTTTGCTCCTCTTTCAGCCGCCATTGAATCATTCCAGGCAAACTTTTAGAAAGCTGTTCATCCTAAATCAGTTGTCCCTGTCTCTGCCTGGTACCAGGCCAAAGTACAGATGCAGCTTCATCCTCAGCAGCCTTGTGTCCTCATATACCTCCCACCATCAACCATCCAGCCCTACTCCCAACTGAGGAAGGAGGTGAGCAGCATCCTGTCAACTGTTGCTTATGATGTTATTACCAGCGGTGGAAGAAGTACTCTGATTTTTGACTGAAGTAAAAGTCAAAATACCACAGTCTAAAATACTGGCTACAGGAAAAAGTCCTGGATTCAGAATGTTACTTCAGTAAACGTTGACAAGTTTGATCAGCAAAATGTACTTCAAGTATAAAAAGTGAAAAGAACTGGTTATACAGAATGGTATCAAAGTATCATAACCACAGAAATATTATTCAAGTCCACAAAGCACATGCAGACTGAATGGGCAAACTCCCACGACCCCTCCAGCGGCCTCGCAACGGTAAAGAGCTGGTCCACTGTTCCACGGCCAGGACGGAATTCGCATTGCTCCTCCTGAATTAAAGGTTCGACAATTGTTCGGAGCCTCCTTTCCAGCACACTTGTGTAAACTTTACCAGGGAGGCTGAGCAGTGTGATACCCCGATAGTTGGAGCACATCCTCCGGTCCCCTTATTTGAAAATGGGGACCACCTCCTCGGTCTGCCACTCTGCAGGCACCTTACCCGACCTCCATGCAACACTGAAAAGGCGTGTCAACCAAGACAGCCCAACAATGTCCAGAGCCTTCAGCATCTCAGGGCGAATCTCATACACACCTGGCGCCTTGCCGCTGGGGAGCTTTTTACTTTTTTACTTTTTAACTACCTCAGCGAGAATTCCCCCAAGTCTTAAGGGGCTGCCTCGTTAACAGTGGACGTGATGGCCAGGATCAGGACGTCCAGTTCTCCTTCTCTGCTGAGCACAGCCTGAGACAAGCCCTGCTTTCCTTTCCGGATGCGTCTAACGGTCTGCCAGAACTTCCTTGAGGCCGACCGAAAGTCCTTCTCCATAGCCTCCCCGAACTCCTCCAACACCTGGGTTTTTGCCTCAGCGACCGCCACAGCTGCAGCCCTTCTGGCTAACCGGTACCTGTCTGCTGCTTCAGGAGACCCCTGAGCCAACCAGACCTGAAAGGCCTCCTTCTTCAGCCTGACAGCCTCCTTCACTGCTGGTGTCCAGGTAACTCCGCCCATCTCCCCAGAGAGCAGGTGAAGTGTAACGAGCTGGGGAGGGGGGGCAGCAGGAACCCAGAAAAAAAGGCCTCTCTGTTGTTTAGTAGGCTTTGCTGTGTAGTTATGTTGTCGTGGCCTCATGTCATATTTCAAAATAACAGCAGTAACAGTTTTAGTAAAAAAATAGTAAAACATAAACATTTAGATTTTTTTTTCTTCCCCCATCTGTGGCGCCCCCTATGGATGATGGCGCCCTCAGTATTCACCTGTACTGCCTACGCCACGCCACACTGCAAACTTTGCACACTACTGGCTAAATTAATACTTCATCATATCATGTTGCCATATTTGTGCAGGGTTGACGTGGCCTGTGGTGGTGGGGCCTCATGTCATATCTTTTCATGGGGCCAAAAATCCCTGACAGCTCCACTGCCTGTGAGAACCACGTATCTCTAAACACTCAGAAAAACAGCCTGTTTCCAGCTTTGTGACGACGACTTTTCCAGCTGATCCAAGAGGGTTTTTAAAGAGTTTACTGAGCTTCAGAAGGAGGAGAATTTTCTCAGCTCATAAAGGAACACTTCATCCTTCAGTTGATCACAAACATTCAACATCAACACATCTGGAGATACATGGTTTTCACTGGACAGGAAGGAACTAAAGCTGTCAGACAAATGTAGTGCAGTAAAAAGTACAATATTGACCTCTGAGATGTAGTGGAGGAGAAGTATAAAGTTACTCAGGTTAAATACAAGTACCTTGAATGTGTACCTAATGACAGTACTCCAGTAAATATACTTAGTTTGATTCCACCACTGAAAAATACTTCATTACAAGCAGCAGTCCTGCATTTAAAATTTCACTTCAGTAAAAGTACAGAAGTATCAGCAAGAATAAAGTAGCACAACACTGAAATACTCACAGGCAGTTTTCACACACTTGTATTTTACATAAGTACAGTACTTGAGTAAATGTAAAGACAAAAATGCATCCAGTGGAAACTTTGTTTGTTTTCATTCCTTGAGTTTTTGTTGACTTTGTTGAAGCTGTACAAACAGTCTGCAGAGAGGTGGACAAAATAAAATGAAAATAACACAACAGACAGTTGAGACAAAATTTTTCTTCTTCTCTGGTGTGTAAAACCACTGCAGCTCAATGTTTTAGGATCAGATTCTGTTGATGTTTAAAGTTAATGTCAATTATTTTTCTACCAAAATGAATCAAGAACTAATCCTTAATTTACCTCTGAAAACACACCAGACAGAGATCCCTTAATCTGTCCCTTCATTTGTAATCTTACAACCTAAAATCCTTAAAACATCTTATTTTAAAAGCTCTTAACAAATAAAGTGTGCATGACAACACTTCTTATCTATATACAATTATCTGACAATATAAAGTTCTGAATTTGGCACAGTGACGTTTAAGAAAGGTCCAAATGCTTCTTATTTCTGAGCACATTTGTTTTTGATGATTCAACAGTCTTGAAGGCAGGTAATGAAGTCATTAGAATAAATCAGACTATACATGAGATGGGGTGGGAGGGACCAACAGTATCTATTGTAAAGATGACACTTCCTTTCTTCTTTTCTTTCCATGAGAAGTAGCCCAACTCCTTTAAGGGACTATCATTTTGACAAATAAAGAGTATATTTAAAAAGACTATACATGAGATAATATCAGCAGTGTGATGAAATCTTTGTGTTGTAGTAGTAAGTAGCAACGTGACACATCAAATAAAAACATTTACAGAAAAAAAGGAAAAACCACATTGATCAGAATCTAAAAGATCAACAATGTATTCACAGTACATCACCAATAATATATATTTATTACATTAAATGAGAGTGAATCTTTCTGTAGAAAATCACGTGGTTGTTTTACTTTGTGTGACTGACGCTGTTAGTTTTACTTAAAATTGAATTTCTCTCGTAAACTACTCCTACGTGCTTGATTGACAGGAGAGATGATCAGAGGGGCAGAGTTTTTACCACCATCATTAAGAAATGGACTGAAGTATGGGTAGAGTTTCTCAGTGAAGGAACAGCCAGAAAAGGAGTAGATAAGAGCTGCAGCATCAGCATCATAAAAGGAGACCAGACCCTCCTCATAATCCACAAACACCCCCACCTTCTCAGGCCGAGACTTCAGAGAGAGACTGACTAAGGAGCCAGCAAGAGCTTTGTACTCATTTTCATTTCTTAACCATATCGTCCAGTGACCATTCTGAGGGTTCAGTTTGATCTGTCCCTTCCTGTTGATGGACTCTCTGACCACTCCTAAAGTCCATTTAGTCTTCCCTTTAACCTGAACCTCATAATAAAATCTCCCTGAAGAGAAACTCTGCTTTGCTAAGACATCAAAACAAGTGTCAAATCTCTCTGGATTGTTTGGGAGACTCTTCTTTACATTACCCACTTCAACTTGTTTTCCATCATCAGACAGAATGAGGTTGGGATGTGCTGTATCAGGATCGAGTGTCACATCCACTGCAGACTGCTGGACCCTCTTGAGGTCGGCCTCCAACAGCTTCTTCATCTGTTTACTGAGCGTCTCCTCCAGCTGATTCACAGCTCTCCTCACAGTCCCCTCATATGAAGGTCGATGGACGCTGACCTCTGTCCAGTCCTTGGTGGGTGGAGCAGTGTTAAGGGATGTGAGGCTTTGGAGGAGGTGGAGGTGGTCTTCAGAGCGTGAGAGCTGCTCCACCTCAGTGCTTCTCTTCTTCAGCTCAGAGATTTCCTGTTCCAGCTCTTTGATGAAGCCTTCAGCCTGTGTCTCTGTCTTTCTCTGCTTCTCTTTGATTGTGTCCATGAGCTCGGCCTGGCTTCTCTCAACAGACTTCTTCAGAGCGGTGAAGACCTGAACACCATCTGCTATCTCTCTGTCTGCATCTTCCTTACTGAGCTCCACTGAGTGTTTCATCTCCTCAATCTTCAGTCGTCTCTTCTGGATCATCTGCTGAATTTCAGCCTCTGTCTTCCCCAGCTCGGCCTTCTTTCCTTTATATTCATCTCTCAGAGGAACAACATCATGTGTCTTGTGGTCTGAAACAGTGCAGAGCATGCAGACACACATCTGGTCGGTCTTACAGAACAGCTCCAGCAGTTTATCGTGCTTTGTACACATCTTGCCTTCCAGGTTCTCCACAGGGTCGATCAGCTGATGTCGTTTCAGGCCTGATCTTGTCAGATGACGCTCCAGGTGAGTCTCACAGTAGGATTCCAGACACACCAGGCAGGACTTCAGGGCCGCCAGTTTGGTTCCAGTGCACATGTCACAGGGAACTTCTCCTGGTTTGGAAACTTGTTGCTCTGAGCTGCTGATGCTGGCTTTCTGTTGAGCTGACTGTCTGAACTGAGCAGCCATCTCAGAGATGAACGTGTTGACCTGCAGCTCAGGTCTGGTGTAGAAAAGCTTCTTACAGTTTGGACACTGATAGGGGACATTAATATTCCAGTGTTCAGTGATGCAGCTTTTACAGAAGTTGTGTCCACATGGTGTGGTGACTGGATCAGTGAACACATCCAGACAGATGGAGCACAGAAACTGATCTTCAGTCAGCAGACAGCTGGCAGCAGCCATATCGACACTCTGAGGACAAAAAGTGAGAAAACAACAAAACTGTGATTACATATTGTTTTTTATTTGTTTAACATAATCAAACTATGATCAATGTGATATAAGGATCCTGAATTCTGTTGTTATATGAATTTGCTGTGAGTGAAGGAGAGCTCAGATGTGCAGTTCAGCGGTGGTATTTCTATGAGATCATCAAGCTCAGAAAATAAATGATAACATTGACATCTTCATTCTAAATAATTTACTTTGACTGCCTGCAGAAAAAATACTATTCCTCAAAATACTGCTCACATAAAAATAATATTACCTCGAATCAAAATCTAATTATTAAGACATCAGCCAACATTAACCTGCACACATTCATCAGAGACACAGAGGAGATATAAGAGGACCACCAAATTCAATCAGGTCATTGTTGACTCCAGGTGGACGTTTGTGCCAAATTTGAAGAAACTCCCTCAAGGCATTTTTGAGATGTCACGTTCACCAGAATGGGTGGGACGGACGACTCACAGACAACACAGAACATAACACCTTCGGCCACGGCTGTCACCAGCATGGAGGCATCAATATGACATTATAATCTTCAACCTAAATCTAATTATGAATACATTAGCAAACATTAACCTGCACACATTCATCAGAAACACAGAGGAGATATAATAAGACACAAAAAACATGAGAGAGAGAGATGGAAAGTAACTAAGTACATTTATTACAGTACTGTACTAAGGTACTATTTTGAGGGACTTTAGTTGAGTATTTCTATTTTTTGCTACTTTATACTTCTACTTTGGTAAAAACATCTCAGAGAGACACATTCTACTTATTCCTCCACTACATTCATTTGTATGTGACATTAGTATGGAGTATTTTTTGCTGTGTAGTTGGATGATGATAATACTACTCTGAATATGTCACATAAACACTTTAAAGTAACACCAGACTGTTTCTGCTGCTGAAGTAAAGGCTGGAAAAGTAGTTAATGACTGATGAGGTCTGTCTGACTGAAATGAGGCATTTATAATAACAGGAGCCAATTAACAGTGTGTGGATTATTTTACTGATAAAATATTATCTGTTTTATCCTAGTTCTCATCACACAGGTGTCTCATGTTATTTTGAGCTGCAGTGATGAATCTGAGTGTAAAAGTCACAGCACTGTCACTGCGGACTAAATAAACTTAATCATTTCAAACAGTGCTAAAATCATGTGTTCATAGTGTAAACGATTCAATTTCAATTCAATTCAATTTCATTTATAAAGCCCAATATCACAAATCACAGTTTGCCTCAGAGGGCTTTACAGCATACGACATCCCTCTGTCCTTTGGACCCTCACAGGGTATAAGGAAAAATAATCTCTGTGTTTGTCAGAAGCTCTGTGTTAAAACCAGTGGAAACAGAGCCCTGGAAATATTACGTGATTCTACTGACCTATAACAGCATATAGGCTCCTCTTTTCTACCTGTCACTCTGGACTTTCATTCATGGATACTTTTTTCTTCAGTCATCTGATTGGCCAGAGGTCGGGGTGTTGACAAGCTGTGATCCCATACCCTTAGGTTAACCTGCTCCGGAGCAGGTTAGCTGTTGAGCATCAGTTGCCATGGTTATTTATTCCGCTAAAAAGAGAACCAGCTTGGTAGTACTGAACACCCAGAGTTAACCCTGAAGTTACCTCGCTAACTCCAAATCCTGCTTTGTAGTACAGGCCTCTGGTCTGTTTCAAAAACCACTGCTGTGCTGATGATCACAGAGAGGCTAAATATTAATTATACAACAAGTAGCTCTGACCAAGCGATCTGATTGGTCAACAAGACGGGCGGCAGTAGCTCAGTCCATAGGGACTTGGCTTGGGAATCGGAGGGTCGCCGGTTCAAGTCCCCGACCGGACCAAAAATATGGAGCATGGACTGGTAGCTGGAGAGGTGTCAGTTCACCTCCTGGGCACTGCCGATGTGCCCTTGAGCAAGGCACTGAACCTCCAACTGCTCGGGACGCCCGTCCATGGGCAGCCCCCTCACTCTGACATCTCTTCATTTCATGCATGTATAAGGCCCTGTTTGTGCATGTGTGTGTTTCAGGCCTGTCTGTATTTGTAAAAACAGAGTGAAAACTTGGAATTTCCCCTTGTGGGACTATTAAGGGTATATAAAATAAAAAATAAAAAAATAAAAGACATTTACAACGTTCTCAGATCAGCAGAACAGCACACCTGGCTCATCACTAAAAATGTCACTTCGCCATTTCCATGGCAACGTGTAACTGCCAGAGCAAAAACCAGAAGGCTCCAAAGCCTTGGAATAGATGGTTTTGTTTTTAACTTTGATCCATACGGCCGACTCAGTTTAATGAATGTTTGGAAGAAGATGAGGCTGCTGCTGTTGCTTTGGTTCATACTGGACACACACATGCTCTATATGTGTTCATGTGTATGGGCTAAAATCTACAGAAGAACTCACAATCCTGAAAATATTACATAGCCTAATATGTTAGTATAATCTACTCCAGATTTAGACCCATCTAAGTGGGTTTCTGATTTGGACCTGGTTTCATGTGTTCTCAAGGTGAAAAACAAAGTAATATCTCAGATTTTTGGATTTTTACAAAGAGAATAAAACATTTTCACAAATGTGAAAGTTGGTTTCAGACAATATAAAGGCTTTAGCTAAAATGTCTAACATGCATTCACAACAGTAAGAGCTGCAGGAAGCAGAAGATCAGTCGCTCAGCAATGTATTTTACATTTCCCTTAACTCTTCCCTTAACTGCTGAATCAGAATTGAACTTCAGCTTCATAAGAAGCACAATGTGATCACTCTGTTACTGTCACATCATGAAATGAGATAATAATACTGATACACTGCTGCTTCTATTGTTATTGGAGTGTATTTCTTGTTGAAGTAGAATAATCATTTTAATATCAACTGAACACAAGTATTACAATTTACTGTGATATATTCAGCCAGGGTTTGTCTTTATTATTTGTTTTATTGAAGCGTCTGAGGAAGTAGAGCAAAATAAAAATCTCCTTCTCCATTTGTCCTGGCTACGGCTCTGAGTGCAACTCCCTGTTTGAGTCGAGCTCAGGTTTTCAGTTCATACAGGAGACAGGCCTGTAAATTAGCTTTAAGCTAATGCTAGCTGTGACTGTAGTTCAGTCACTGTGGTTTGGTTTTTACCTCTGTTTTGTATTTCTGGCTAAATTCACATGTTGTTTTTATCTAAACTGACACATATCTATGGTATAATATTCTTTATATGGTAAAACAGATGTAAAACAGTCAGATTGTGGTTTGAACTAAACTTTGACCAAATATTTAGTGTATTTAGTTTCTGTAGGACAGTGAACTCACCAGTGTTTGTTGTTGAGGAAAACCTGCTGGATTCAGTTGAATGTTTCATTAGAGAGAAACAGAGAGACTCGTCTCCACTGCAGCTCTGCTGTCCTCACACAAACTTTCACTTTGACTTCAGGTCATGTGACCGTGAAGCTCTCCTCTTTCACTGTTGCTCCACCTCTCAGTGGGCCGTCACCAAGAGGGAGAGGTGGAGGAAGTATTCACATCCTTCACTGAAGTCAAAGTACTAATAGTTTCATCTACAGCACATATCTCTAAGAGTTTTCTGAGGTGATTTATCACCTTTTAATAATACATTAGTAAAGACAGAATCACTGTGACAGAAACACAAAGTTCATCAGAGGGTTTTATGTGTTGAAGACTTTCATTTGAAAGTTTGACCCTGTGACCTCTCAGTTTCAGGTCACACAGCCCGCTGGTCGTCTGCTCCTCCCCCGAGAGGTGGAGAGCAGAGATGGATGAATCCGACAGGAAGCTCCTCTCCGGCCCGTGATGGATGCTGCTGCCTCGGACGCTCAGGCCGCAGCAAGGGAACACGGCGGCTCCATGGTGAGGGGGAGGAGGAGGAGGAGGGTGTAGGTCAGGGTTATATATAGAAAACAGATGATGAGCCCTTTGCTCCGCCTTCTCTGTGATGCATGATGACAGCCTCTCCAGCTGTGTCCACACAGGTGATGTCATCTAAAATGGACGATGGGCGAAGCGGCTGAGCAGCTGTCCCAGCACAGCACCGAGCGCCCCAGTAAACTCACCACAGCAGGACGACGAGACCAGACAGGTCAGACTGAAGGTCAAAGGTCAGAATACATTAATGTAGCACAGGGGGTGTGTTAAGAGTTATTCACAAAATATTTTAGTGCTTAAACAGAAGCTCTAAAGTCTTAAAGAGACTCCAGAGACCTAAAACCTGCTCTCAGCCCAGCAGTGGAGGACGTATTCAGCTTCAGCATCCATCAGAGATCCAACTGATTCACCAGGACGACAACAGACAGAGTGAATGAGTTTTATTGTCTCACTGAAGAAAGAAAATTATATTTCTCACAAGGCCGGGAAACACAGAGAGAGTCTCCTGAGAGTCAGGAGCCAGTTGCACAAAACACCTTAAGTACGACACTTAAGGCTTAATTTCTCCTTAGCTGCGCTACTTACTTAAGAGTGTTGCACAGTGTCTCCTAGATGGTCTCCATAGTTTAGGTGAAAGAGATTTTACACCATCAGATGCCACAGTTTCCATGGTAACCATTTGTTGGTTTGCACTCACACCTTTGATATCGTAAGTCTTTTGTGCAATGGTTTAACTCATTTTAAGGGATTCCTTAAGTATAAGATCAACATCGGAGAAAATCTGAAATTCTTAATAGAACATAGATCATAGAAAACACAAACTGCAAATTTAATTTGATCCCTAAATACCAGAAAACGGAAAACGACTGTAGAAAGAAATTGACCCTTAGCTAAGTCCCGCCCCCAGACACAGACTGGCCAATCATAACATAGCATGTAGCTCAGACCAGGGTCCCACAACAACACAGCTGTGCTCCATTGTTTCAGATTTCCTTCATTTTCAGGCTGGTTTTGTGGATTTGGAGCTAAATGTTGTGCCTGGGGCACGTCGTGTATTAATGATACTCGTTACCTGGAGAGGTTGGAAAAAGATATACGTTTCTTCCCTGTTCCAAAACCAAAATCAAACCCTGAACAGTGTAGGGTTAGCTAGCTAGCTACTGAAGATATAGCCTACTGAATGTATACACATGCTGCTTTTGCTTTGTAATGATTATAACAGTGAAACAAAGACCGACCCTGCTGTACAGGAACCAGTGAAGGGAAGCAGGGAAACTTTGCTGATATTCAACCAGCTGTGTGTCATCGCACTGTGTGGAAATGAAAGGTGTTAACCTTCACCTGGAGATCCCTGCCCATCCGGTGGTGGAGGTGCAGGTGCCGGCAGCGAAGCCAAACACCATTGATCAGCACACACTGTGAGGCCACACAGCTGGTTCAATATCAGCAAAGTTTCCCTTTATATTCATTGTCTTCTGTGTCGATCAGCAGTGATGTGGTGGTTCACTTTTACACTGTGATCTGTAGCCTGGATATATCCTTCAAACACAGACTGTAGACCCCTCTGTCTGCTTCTCTCTGGAATCACTGTTTCATTCCTCCACAAATATGTTAGTATTTCTTCAGGGAGTATACTTACTTATTGCTGACTCTGGCAGCTTGGTGGACCATCACAAAGAGGCGGGTCTTAGAGAATATTAATTCAGTCAAATCTAAAATGTTAAATCAAAAGTGTATCCATCAGATTCTCCACTCTTCTCTAGGTGTTTTTTAAAATTTATTTATCACCATAAACTCAGTCATGTCTAAGTTAAGATACAGTCGGTGGTGCCTTTTTTTTTTTTTTTTTTTTTTTACCTGGCTTTGGTTGCTAAGGTCTTTTGTGCAGGAGCTGAGGGACTCCTTAAGTAGAAGACAAGGAGAAAACATCAACAATTAAAGGAGCAGTCCAGTATTTTGGACTTTGAGCTCCATTCCTGGTTGTTTATGATGAAATAGAGTGGTTAAGACCAAAATCTTGACGATTGCTCCTTCTCTGACAATTTGAGAGAATTTGTCTTTCCCCTGCCTGGCTTAACAATGCTGTCTATGGCCATGTGTAAATCTGTCCTAAAACCACCTTAAACGTTGGTTTTCAAAGCCATGAAACTCACCCAGTGGTCAGTGGTGTTCCTTGATGTTCCCACATAAAAATCGTAGCAAACTGTGGTTTCCATGATGATTTATTTGACATTTTGTCCATGCATTGATTTCCTATAGGAAGCCTCATTGTCCGTTGGTAGTAATCCGCCACTGGAAACGGAAAGGGGGTTGTTTATGACAAGGTTGTAGTCATTGTAGTCTTTTAGCTCGACAGTGCTGTGTGCGCTCCTCCTCTTCGGAGGAATTCTCCTGCAGTCGCTGACCACACAAAACTTGCCCATTATTACTGGCTTGTAAACAACCTTCGCAGTACGATGCCTTTGAACACAACGCCAGCCTTCTTCTTCTGCTTCTTTCTGTGTCCCATTACATTGCAATGGTTTCCTGCCGGTTGGCGACACTCACGTAAAGGAGCATTATCGCCATCAAGTGGGCTGGAGTGTATAACGCTTCAGGGTCAAACCAACGATCAAGCGGAAGTTTACACGCGGGTGTGAGGCAGCTGAAAAAATAGTTCCACAATCCAGATGAATAGAAAACACGGATGGAAACCACAGTTTGCTATGATTTTTATGTGGGAACATCAAGGAACACCACTGACCACTGGGTGAGTTTCATGGCTTTGAAAACCAATGTTTAAGGTGGTTTTAGGACAGATTTACACATGGCCATAGACAGCATTGTTAAGCCAGGCAGGGGAAAATTCTCAAATTCTCAAATTCTCCCAAATTCTCAGAGAAGGAGCAATCGTCAAGATTTTGGTCTTAACCACTCTATTTCATCATAAACAACCAGGAATGGAGCTCAAAGTGCAAAATACTGGACTTCTCCTTTAAGTAAACATTTTAAGGAAACCTTAAGGAGAGGATTTAAGGGTGTTTTGGGCAGTTGATTTTATTTTGAGGAAATCCTAACAAGGAGCTTAAGGAAAATCTCAAGTTAAGGTGATTAGTGCAGCCGACCTCAGAGGTTTAATTAATCTCTTTCAGACAGAACAGTTTTAATAATCTGCTGCAGACGCCAAAATAATAATCAATAAATAATCATCAGCAAGTTTGAATTAAAATATTATCCCGCTGCTTAGTGCTGCGTTCAATGTCTCTCCATCCATGAGAGTTGTGCGTTCTCTGGTTTGAAACACACAAACATTGATTTAATGTAACACGAGTGAAAACTAAGTTTAACCCAGCAGACTGAGTTTGTAATGTCACTTCAACAAGGTATTTCAACTGTTTAAAATCAGTCTGATTTTACTGAGCAGGTGAAGGTTTGAGTTGAGATTTTATCGGCTCAAATTAATCTCATCATATCAAAGGAAAATGAAACCTGAAACACAAATAAGCCTCTCTCATAGAAACCTGAGACAAACTCCACTCACACTGAGGGGGAGAGCGGTGAGTGCAGCAGCAGCGCCTCCTGCTGACTTTTAAATGAAGCTACACAGCCTGGAAAACCTGGAACAAGATAACTCCTCAGTCATGGAGATGTCCTGGGAAATATCAAAATAACCTGATATGTCTTTGAAAACATGGAGTTGGTCTTGTGTGGTCTCTGCATCTGAGAAGTTCCCACTGATCACCACAAAAAGTCACATGAATGTTTTTGTTTCTATCAAATAATAAACAAATAAATGAAAAGAAAATCTACAAAATTTGTTTTTCAAGAAATAAATTAAGTCAAATTAGGTACATTTATTTGTTGAGCTTCATTACAGTCCTGGTCAGTGCTCAAGTAGCCAACCAAACCGCCCATTTTTTTACCACATGTTTTATTTTTGTCTTTTATGTGGGCTTTTATTTTGCAGGTATCAGTTGTCTGTGTTTTGGTTATCAGCGTTCAGGTGATTAGCCTGTTTTAATGGGTTAATAAATTGAACCTTGTGCTTTACGAAGACAGGCCAAATGTGATTTAACCAAATAATCAAATAAAAGCAGATTTTATATTCACATTATGAATTAATTAGCTATGAAGCCTCATAGAAGCTTCAGCTGACCTTCACACATCATTCATATTAAAACAGTGAAATCCATATAAATATGTTTTAAAATACACTTTACAGACGTGAATATATCCTTAAGAAGTGATTATTAAATCTGTTATTAAGAATAAGTTTGAGGTACTTCAGTTGAGTATTTCCATTTATGCTACTTCATACTTTAACTTCATGACAGCTCAGAGTGAACTATAATTATATATATTATCTGACACAGTAGGCCTGGTGCTACTGGGCTCCCAGTTCAATCCCAGCAGGGAGCCCTTCTGTGCAGAGTTTGCATGTTCTCTCTGTGTCAGCGTGGGTTTCCTCCAGGTACTCCAGCTTCCTCCCACAGTCCAAAGACATGCAGGTTAATTGGTGACTCTAAATTGTCCGTAGGTGTGAATGTGAGTGTGAATGGTTGTCTGTCTAAGTGTGTCAGACAACCCTCAAGAGGACATGAAACTGATTCACAGCAGCTAGTTTAGGTGCAAAATCTCTGAAGAGCGTAGAGCAGGGAACGTCTGCAAGAAGATATAACATAAAAGTGGCAGTCAGACACACTGCTGGTAAAATATATACACTGAAAACTGTGTGTGTGTGTGTGTGTGTGTGTGTGTGTGTGTGTGTGTGTGTGTGTGTGTGTGTGTGTGTGTGTGTGTGCCTCATAACTAGTAAGTATGGCGCACTAGGGCCCATCATAATAGTGTGCACTGCAGCCCATTGTAACTCCCTTACACCACTGGCTGATCCTGAACTGTCTCCCACTCAAGACCCACTTACTCTGTCGCTCTGGAGCTTTCGGCTGTAACTCAGTTTGTTTAGTTGTCATGGACCAGTAGATGTTCGAACTTCCTGTTACTATCAGTGCTGGAGGAAGTATTTAGTTCCTTCAAGTAAAAGTACTAAAACCACAATGTAAAAATACTCAGTTACAAGTAAAAGTCCTGCATTGAAAATGTACTAAAAATAGAAAAATGTTCCCTGTGACTGTTATATTATATTATATTATATTATATTATATTATATTATATTATATTATATTATATTATATTATATTATATTACGTACATATAGATAATTGTTATTCATAACTGGTGTTGCTGGTTAAAGTGGAGCTCATGTTGAACTTTGCTGGAAACGTCTTTTTACAAACATGTTTTTGGAGACGTGATGACGTGACTGACGACTGACGCCTCAGATTTTGGATGCCTTCATGTGCTGTGTGAAATGTTGGAACTATGAGACTTTTAACATCAACAGAAACAGCCAATCACAGAATGGATGGAATAATTCAGATCATTTTAAAAGATTATAAATCCATTTGATTGAGTGATATTGAAGTGTGGCGAGCTCCTCCTTCATTTTTGATTTTCTGAATTTGCCTTTTACTTGACGAGCAACTTGATTTTGATCTCGTACTTTGATATTTTTGATATTTTTTTAACACTTAATTTAATCTCAGCTCCATCTGTAGAAGTGACTGTGACTTTTCATGATGTCCATTTAAGGCATGTATTTACTGTAAATATTTTGGCACTTTCATCCCAACCTTTGCCCCACTTCATACTTACTTATTGGCATTTTCTCGTGTATTCTAACCTATTGCAGAAGTTTTAAAGTATATTTATGTCTGTGAAAGATGTCGATTTTATTCTTATTTAACTTTTTTCAATTCCCCAAAACCTTAAACTTGATTTTCCACAAATTGAATGGTAATTTACTCCGACAAACATCATATTTTATTTTCAATATTTTCAATGAAAATGCCATGTTTGAGACTTCTGAGAACTTTTTGGGTATTTACTTTATTATGTGCACAGACGTGTGTAGGCTATAGACAGGACAGTCAGAACTGAAAAGTTTAAACATTGTGCAGGAAAGGTTAGACGCCAAAAACAGCCCATGAAGATAAAGATCTCCTTTATTAAAAATAATCATACATAAGAAATAAAAAGATAAATACAGATTGCATCAGTGATCATAATTGTTCAATGTAATATAACAAAACAGAGCTGACAACAGGTTAATTATGTTTAAAAAATGTAGTTAAAATAAATTAAATATGTTTTATGCAGTATTTTAATGTGTTGAGGTAAGACTTTAGTCAGCAGGGAGTGTGGAGTTTGCATATTTTCCACGTGGCAGTGTGGGTTTTCTCCGGGTGCTCCGGCTTCCTCCCACAGTCCAAAGACATGCAGAATAATTGGTGTGAATGTGAGTGTGACTGGTTGTCTGTCTCTGTGTGTTAGCTCTGTGACAGTCTGGTGTTCATGATGTACTCTGCCTCTCGCCCAGTGTCTGCTGGGATAGGCTCCAGCCGCCCTGCGACCCTCAGCATGACAAGTGATTACGGACGATGACAGAATAATAAAGTTTATCTTCCTTTTCTTCTTCTTCAATAAAAAAAAAATACAAAATACAGCCATATAAATTTGTATGCCTGTCCCTTAAGCCAACATAAAAATTAAAAGTCCCTTTCCAGTGCTTGAGAAACTATTTGACATGCCTCCCCCCTCATAAATGAGGAACAGCTCCTAATATTGAAAAGCTTTCAGGCAAAAATCTCATCAGTATAGCCACAAAAAACTATCCGAGTGTGGAAATGAATTTATCATTTAACCAGAGTGTCTAATTTTCTGATAATAAAGTTATTAATGTCACACAAACAGGCTTGAATAACAGTGCGATCCCAAATAGTCAGAGTTTTCTGTCAGCACCTGAACGCACCACTAGACTCCTCCTACTTCCGCTAAGAATCCGCTATCTGTCAGAAAAAACATCCCGAGCTGAGATCCGCTACTCGGTCCACTTTTACTGACATCTGCGCTCTGGTTGTTATTTTACGGGGTTTGTAGCCTCTCCGGACACACAGAGACAACATGCCCGGACAGAGGTAACCGTCCCCGGGCTGCTGCTGCCTCCTCAGCCGGCTGAAGGACAGGAGCAGGACGGACAGACCCAGATGGAGAGGCCGGGCAGGCTGCTGCTGCTGTCCGAGCTCCGCGTCAGAAACGCGGCGTACGATGTGAGCCTGAGCCGGTCCCTGCTCACCTGGAAGAGACGGATCTCCAGCCCGGTGTACCACCCGTTCAGACCCAGTAAGACCCGGATAATATGTCTGTGTATGTCCATGTGTCTCTAAGTTACCTCTCTGTGTGTCGGCCTTAAACACACCGCGACATCCTGTGAGATAAACAAAGGACAAACAGAGGACGTGTTGGACACAGTGTTTGGACCTGGAAATAACACACTCGTTAATGAACTCAGCAGACATGAAGCAGTCCGGGCTGAAACAATGAGTGAGACATGATATATCCGGTTACATAACACACATCATTTAGTGTGACACACACTATGTGGAGGTCACGGGCAGGCTGCAGGCAGGGGGAGAGGAACAGCACAAACCAAACCTCGTGCATTTTTTACAGGATTTTAAATTCAGGTTCATATGGAGAAATAGAGGAGCTTAAATATGTTTGAGGAACTAAACCACATTATTTTACAGCTCTCAGGGCAGATGTGGAAGCAGAACTGTAGCTCAGTAGTTCAGGTACTTGGACTTTACTTTAGTACTATGCTGCTTTATATTTCTAGTTCACCACAGCTCAGAGACAAATATTGTACTTTTTACTGCAGTACATTGATCTGACAGCTGGAGTTCACTTTGCAGATTCAGACTCTTAAAGGTCCAGTGTGAAGGATTTACTGGCACTTACTGGCATTAATGGAATATAATATAATAAGTATGCTTTATTGAGTGTATAATCACCTGAAAATAGGAATTGTTTAGTTTTCGTCATCTTAGTTTATAGCTGCATAGGAAGAAAGTCCTCATCTACAGACTCTGATATGTTTCTACAGTAGCCCAGAACACACAAACTAAACTTTAGCTCTAGATAGGGACATTCCCATTTCTGTGTCCCTGACCTGAAAAACTGATTTGTTTTTTAAAATGTGAAAGTGCTTTATTCTGTGTTTTTAACATTGACTGTAACAATAATGAACGTAGCTAAGAAACATCAACCGTTGGTTTTTTGGATTCCAGGCCACTGGGAAGTGCACCAGGCTTTGAAGTCAATATTTGTTGTGGCCAAACAGTTAAATAACAAATCCTGAGTCCGCCACATGATGCCCTGAGAGTAGGGGTGGGTGATATGGCCCTAAAATAATATCACAGGGAGCTTAGTGATAACAATATTCTTGACGATACGACAAATTGGTAAAAAAGAAAATTATTAATTCAAGAACATAGAATTACAACAAAATAAGTGATCTAGTTTCACAGTTTGCTTCAAATATTCAGTAAAAACTAAAATGATCTCTCATTTCTTTAGTTTGTGAACAACAACAGTAACTCAGAGTGAGATTCAGATTCTGTATACAATATTAATAGTTCAACTAAATCAAATCTACCACTAATTACACATTTAAACAGCTCCCAAATACAAAAATTGTCCCCTGGGATCTATATATATAAATCAAAAGGTGATTTCCGTCTCTTTTTTTCCACCTGGACCTTTATGCTCTGCCCTTTCTCCTCTAATCATCACGCTGTAACCTGTGACAGGCTGTAATGATACCACAACTATCACACAGTCACATATATGGAGTTTATTCACGTAGGTTTACATCACCAAAGGTTTATGACTAAATCACTTAATGACACCGACTCCCGTGTGCGCACACCGAGAGAGGAGAGGGAGAGACGCTGTGCTGCTGCCAGAGGAGCCGCTGAATGAGTTCCCTCTGAGCGGTAAGTCACTAAAAGAGTCTGAGAAGTAAAACATTCAGGACGCCACAGTTTATTCCACACTACTGAGGCTGCTCCTCTTTTTGGAACCACCACAGAGTTGGTAATAATTTCCCTTTTAGGCATTCTTGTTGTTGCCGTGGGTAACAGTATGACATCAATATGTCAACACAATACGAATTTTTGATATCAAAGTAAAAATTATACCTGTGTTATGTTGAATGAGATAAGATGGCACACCCCCACCTGGAGCCCGAAAATACATTTTCCCATTGACTTACATTGTGAAAGAGACGCCTGTAGATCAGTGGATGCATGTTTCTGAGTGTCACAGTCCGTATTACTAACTCTTTTCACGAGCATTCAGTCTGAAAACATTTGGAAAGTCTAGAAGAGCGGCAACATTAGATTATTTTATTTCCATTCAAGTTAGCAGTGAGCTAAACCAGAAATGGCTGGCTGCGCTGACAGTAGTCTCTAGTGTACTGCGTCTCTTACTTAAAGGCTGTGACTGCTCTGTTTGCTCTCTCTTATCAGCATGATCTCTGCAGTGAGTGGATGAGTGAAATATCAGTAGCTTTGGTGTCAGGAGGGTCGGAGTTTATCTTCAGGAGCTCCACAGTGAACGCTGAACGTTCCCTCCTGTTTGTTCTTTAAGGACGCTCACTGTGATAACTGTTACTGAACACTGTGTTTCCTCGAGCCTCCAACACCAGCAACACTCAGCTTCTTGAGGGTGTTTAGGTTCACAGTGGGTTTTCAGGTTTCAGATAAAGGTCCATTAATCTGCGGAGCTTGTGATGAAAGAAATGCTTTGAGGGTATTTGGTGAAGTATTGATTAGATCTAACTTTATCGTCATTGCGCAAAGTCCAGGTACAGAGACAACAAAATGCAGTTTAGCATCTAACCAGAGGTGCAGAAAGCAGTAACGTGCAGAGTAATGAACAGATTAAACAGTAATGTGTAGAACTAGAGGGGAGAGGGCAGAGCTCTGCCAACACTCCAGTCTTCTATGACAGACATATCAGCACACCTCTATATGTCTGGATGTATAACGAGTCCTCCATGAAGACCATTTCTTGTGTCAAGTTTGAGCAGCTACATGTGAGGCCAGCCCAGAGGATAACTGATGGCCCTGAATGTGGACTGTGATGTGGAGTAATTGTATTTCTACAGTCAGCTACATTTTGTCAGTACCGACCTTTGCCACCGTTATCTGGGCCCAGTTATTCAAAAAAATTTAATCTGGATTAGAATGATCCAGATTTGGAAATCCCACATTTTCCTGTCAAGGTCAACCAATCCACTTTACCTCTGTGCCGGGTTTTTTTAAAGCAACATTGGACTGAATCATTCTGATCCAGATCATGCGGTTATTCCACAGGCTAGTTAATAACATGTCGGGCAGGAAATCCAAAGTGTGGGATCATTTTGAGAAGGTGAAGGACCAACCCAAGTACCCCCTTTACACCTTGCATTAACATGAGTTTTTTGCAGTCGGATTGCTCTTGACCACATGAAAGTACAGGTGTAAATACACTCAAAACGCACTGAGGACGTATTGTTATCCGATCTGCCAAACCACTTCTGAAGGTGGTCAGGGACGCATTGTGACCACATCCAACACAAGTGTAAATGCGTCTCCAATCCACTTGCAATGACTCCGTGGACGAAAACATGTAAGTGAGGTGCGCCAGCTGGACACAGGAAGAAGGAGGAAGAAGATAACAACAACAACAACACTCACCGGGTAGCGACTGCCAAGAAAAAGAAAACATGTATGCTAGCCGAGAATGGAGTCACAGTGAGACGAGGTGTCCGACAAAAGTGTCCATACAATAACGCAACTTCATGGGTGGCTAACATCTTGTTGTTGTTATTGTGGCGCACATGATATGAGGTTGTAGTGTGCAGCTAGGATTTGAAGTCAGCTGGACGGAGCGTAATCAGATAGCAAACGGATCTGGATGTGGACACCAGAGACGCATATTAATACCAGGTATAAATGTATGTGGTCAAGCGCTATCCCATTGCTATCCAATCGCAAAAAATGCATGCTAATGCAAGGTGTAAAGGGGGTGTATGTGATATGTAAACTCATCTTCATTGGTCCACTACAAACATGACGTATCATGTGAAACATGGAAGTAGCTACATGCCCATTAGCCCACAGCGTCATTAACAGGCAGCCCGCTCAGTGTGTGACGTGCACTTGGAGATAAAATATAGGCCTATATTAATGAAGGTTCATTAGTACGGTTTGTATTTCTCTGTAATGTAGCACAGTGTTAACAATGTTACTGAGACTATTCTTTCTCACACCTTCAACTCAAACCACCAAAATATATCATTTCATCATTAAATTCATATCACAAACATGCGGGCGTGCCTGGAGATTCCCGCCCCTAATGACTACGGTGTATATACGATAGGTCAGATAAACTGTACGGTATAAAAACAGTAGGCCTATGTTTCCTGTTCATGCTATGCTGCTGTGACGTGACGTCCCCTCACGCATAAGACGAGGTGTCTATCCATAGACAGTGGTATAAATATGAAAACTTTTTAGGTCACTATATACAGTATGGTCAGTAGTATAAATGTATCGTACGAAACAGTGGAATTAATTAAAGGGCAGTGTGTTTGAAATTAAACAGTAATAATAAGAACATAATAATGATGTTTATTTCTTTCAACGCTCTGTGTTCGTCCAGGTGTGTCCTCAGAGTCGGTCAGAGTCTGTATCTGTCTGTTTGAATATTCAAAGCAGCAGATCAGAGGCTGTCTCAACATTCACTGCGACCTGCTGACTGATTCTGGCAGCCTGCAGTCAGATTTATTTACCCTGCTGGAGGTTTCTGCAGGTAAAGGTTAGCCTGACCTTTGAAGAAACAACAGCATTTCAAGCTCTCTGACTTGGATGTTTTTTAACAGAGAAGCATCCTGGGAGTTGTAGTTGACTTCTTATCCTCAGTAGTTTCTTACTTTTTTTTGTTAATGATAAATTCAGATGTTTTCCGGGAGAGTTTGCTGTCTGTTAAAAAGTGCCAGCCCCCTCATGTTATCTCTGTGGACCGGTTACAGCTCCTCTCTGTCACAGGTTTCTCTCAGGTGATCACGGTCCAGCTGTTTGTGTTGTCATGGTGACGACAAACAGCCCCTGAGACAGGAAGCAGTGTGTGTTTGTGTCGTGATCGTGTTTCAGGTGTGAATCTTTAATGTCTGACCTGCTCTCTGTCTGCTGCTGCTGCTGTTTATAAAATGTCAGTTTCAAAGTGCATATGAAGAAGACATACAGTATAACATTAATTACATAGGGTCTGTATGTTAGTAATCCAGCGTAGTAGCAGTATGTTGACATTTACTTCCTGTTTGCTGCTCACACACATGAAATGGGGTAAAATTCGTAAATCAAACAGCTCCTGTAGACTGTTCAAATGTAGTTGCATCGAATGAAACTCATGAAAAAAGACACCAATAAAACAAAGAATGATAGTTACATTTTAATGTGCAACTTTCAGATACTCTCTTTCAACTAATTAAAAAACACTTGCGTGCAATATTGCAGTCTTCTGCGATGTGTTTATTGCTTAAAGTTTAAGTGTGTAAGATATAGGGTGAGGATTGCAGACTGCAACCAGCTAACACTTCTCCTAGTTAGAATCCCTTCCATGCTCATTGATCAGGAAGTTTATAGCAGGAGCTGTATTATCCACAGAGGTCTCTTCTTCTCCAAAACAAACAGACCAGGTGATAAAGACAGAATAAAACATTGAATAAAACAGTTTTAAGTTAGAGTCAGTGTTTTTCTGATGCTGGTTGGCACATCAGAGACAGGTTGCTAGCATAGCACCTGCTAATGTGTGCTCACCTATTTTCTGATCCAGACGTTGAGAAGGTTTGTAGTGTGAGCCAAATTATCTGCAGAGGTCTCCTCTCCAACCAAAACTAATGAACCAGGTGATTTAAACCGGTAAAAACACTGAATAAAGTAGTTTAATGTTATAAATCTGTGTTATATTTGAGACACACAAGACAGACCTGACCCTTTTAAACGGTGTAAATGTTACTGACCTCATGCTAACGCCCTGTATGTTGGAATAGATACAGCCAGTAGATGGCACTAGAAGACAGAGTCAAGGTTTCAGACATTAACAAACGAGGCAACGATGGAGGAGGTTGTAATATTGTATCTTAAGGCGGAGGCAGCGTTTTAGATGGCGGTAGTCGTTGAGGCCATTCATTACATCCCAAACATGTGGATGGAGATTTCTTTTCACTGTATTTCCAATTTGGTCTGTTACGCCATCATTTAAATTTCGTCATCGTCTCCTATGGTCATATCTCGCTTCAATGCTGCCACACTGCCCCCACGATCTCTGGGATAACTGCTGTGTTCGTCCATTTCCATAAACTTTCAGAAAAGATATTGGCTTTAAAATGAAAAATTAGAATCAGCCAGCATGCTTTTTGTTTGGAGAAACATGGTGGTGCAACAAGGTGATCTCCGTGTATAATCTGTTCATTCTAAGGTAAAAAAAACTCTTATTTTTACGTGATTATACACCAAATACAACATGCTCATTACACTATATTCCATTTCTGCCAATATAACCCCCTAAATCCTACACACTGCACTTTTAATTTGACATTTCAGTGACGATAAAAAAAACAAAAAACAAGATTTTGTGCAGCCCTGTTGTGTATGAAGAAAAAAGGCTTCACATGATTCTGTGATCTCCACTGTGCCAACATCACCTCACGGCCCAGCAGCGCTGTTTCTGGGAGCTTTGGTAAAATTTACACCTGATATCAAACAACATGTTGAAGAAAATTAAACCGAGCTTAAGTTGTAGTGAAAGTAGTACGGTAAAAGTTTAATGCCTTCTGTTGGTGTCGGGGCTCCACACTGTGGAGGACCACCACAGTTCGCTCTCTGCAATGAAACACTGAGATTTGGTAACCGTGTGGTTCTCCTGCAGGGTTTTGTGTCCCTTCGTTCCCTCGTCGACCAAACTCAGGTAGGAGATTTAGTTCCCACAATGCAGTGGGCCACCTCCACCTGCCCAGGTGCAGGTTTAGTTTTTGTGGTGCTGCTGCTGTTTTAAAACATGTTTCTGTGTTTGATGGCTGAACTATGAACCCTGTTCCCAAACTCAACCTGCAGTTATGTTCCAAAATGATGAAAATAAATCAGGAATCTTCCATATTTATCTTAAAATCTTAAAAAAGAGACTGGACGTATTCAATCAGAATTCTATATATGTTAGCTTTAACTTCATTTAGGAGGTCAAAACTCACATTTTGGAATAAAACTCTTGTTTTCAGAGAAGTAGATGGCGTCAGTTTTCTTGCTGTTTTCCATCAACATCCAGCAGAAACATGCTTCCCCTCCTCACTGCTCCTGGTTCAGTGTTCGTAGTGTGGCTGAGTAGTTTCAGTACCTCTGCTGTAGTTTGTTCAGTTTGTAGATTCGTGTGCTGCTGCTTCCAGAAAAAAATCCCTCTTAATCAAATGTCCTTTAAAGGAATAGTTTTTGTTGTGAGAGTGAGATGTTCAGATGGACGTCAAACTCATCTCTGCGTGGTAAACCTGCGGCTGGAGTCAGGACGTTGTTAGCCTAGCTTAGCATAGTTCCACAGTAGTTTTTACTGGTTGTTCTCTTTCTGCTGTCTCAAGCTGGTTTTAATGTGTCATAAAAGGAACTACACATTAACACAACCTTCTACATTTTTACCACGAAAACACACAACACAGGTTTGATTAAACTGAACACATGGACACACAAAGCAAACAAAATAAATCAAACTGTTAACAGCCTTAAATTGACTCGCAGGATTAAAACACTAAGAGTTAAATTAACTCCTGTCAGTCCTCTTTATATCGTCTGTTTCCCCCTGACTGTCTTGGTTTAAACGTGCTCACATATTTTATTAATAAATCTATTAATGATGATAGCAGTCTGAACAGAGAAACAAGCATTACAGGAAGTGGTAATCTAATCGCAGGGTAAGTGGTTCGATCCATGGCTCCTCCTGTCCACATATCAAGACAGAGTATCTTTGAGCGAGACACTGAGACCAAATTACACATTGTAAAAGGCTTTCTATAAAAGCAGTCTGCAGCTGTAATGTTTAGGCGGATGTTTATGAGAATTAAAAGCCTGTAAACATTATAATGTCTATGTTCGTTCTTCAAGTAACGCGGTGAATACATTTTTAAAACCATAATACCTTTTTCTGGCTCACAAAGTGTTTTATAAAAGACATAAAACCAAGCAAGATCAGTGTGACGTGAAATATGACCTAATGAGAATAAATACCATAAAATTTATGGACATGAAAATTAAGAAAATTTGCAGTAAAATCACCAAGAGACATAGTGAATAGTATGCAATTCTGATATAATTTGCACACCATTTAAGGTCCTTTTTAGTCTCTTGGAATTCCAAAGAACCACCAGCACCTCCATGCCGGCAATAGCCGTGGCCAGTGGCATTATGCGTTTTGGGCTGTCCATCCGTCCTTACATATGTCTGTCTGAACACCTGTCCATACGTATTTATGTCCGTTTCATTCTCCTAAACGTGATATCTCAAAAACACCTTCAGGGCCTCCAGACTCAACAATGAAATTTTAAGATTTTGGTGGTCAAAGGACAAGGTCACCGTGACCTTGCATCCGTCTCATTCTCGTGAACACGATATCTCAAGAATACCATGAGGGAACTTCTTCAAATTTGGCACAAACATCCACCTGGACAGGACGATGAACTTATTAGAATTTGGTTGTGACTGGTCAAAGGTCAAGGCCACTGTGATCTTGCATCAGTTTCATTGTCGTGAAAGCAATATCTCAAGAACACCTTGAGGTTTTTTCTCTAAATTTGGTACAAACATTCACCTGCATTTAAGAATGACCTGATTAGAATTTGGTGGTAGAAGGTCAAAGGTCACTGTGGCCTCACAAAATGTATTTTTGGCCATAACTCAAAAAATCATTTGATAATTACGACAAAACTTCACACAAATGTCTAACAGGATAAAATGACGAAGTGATGACAGTTTATATCCAAAAGGTCAAAGGTCAGCTTGACTCTGACAAATCATCGTGTTGTAACATTATATCTCAGGAACTGAAGGGGAGACATCTGGTCAGATACTGAATTGGTGACTCTAATGATTGTATAGATCATCTGTGTGTGAAGCGTCCATGTTTTCACAGACATGGATGGAAACTATCAGAGAAAACTTGACTGGTGTGTGGAGGCGTAGAACTGTGGGGCGGTAATTCTAGTTATTTATTTATCTTATTGCAAATGTCAGTCTGATTTCAAATGACATTTTGTCTGGTTTAGACCCTGGAACTTTTGGTTTCACTTGAGCTCACCCAAGAGTACAATTCAGACATTCAAAACCAAAAACAACTCTTACACAATCTCCGCTGACTCTTTTCTTCTTGTGTTGTTCTCATTTGGTTCCAGTTCAGGTTTCAGTTCATTTCTTAAAATATCACATGAAACTTGAAACTTGTGATGTGTTCATGTGCTGCAGAAAGGCTCTGAAATATCTGATGTTCAAATAACTAACTGTGTGTGTGTGTGTGTGTGTGTGTGTGTGTGTGTGTGTGTGTGTGTGTGTGTGTGTGTGTGTGTGATTGCAGGTGTGTGTCACAGTGTCTCAGTGTCAGAGATCATCTCCGTCAGAGAGGAAGAGGAGGAAAACAGCAGCAAAAGAAGAGATGATGGTAGCTGGAAAAAGATCAAGGAGAGAGAAGGAAAGGACTGCAGGCAGGCCTTCACAGGTAAACACACCTGGAAACACTGTAACAGAACATCTGGAAACATGCCCGCACACGCACCTCGAATCATACATGAAAGGACACCTGGAGGCACAGGAGAATGACATCTGGAATTACACCTGGACATACAGTAAATGCACCTGGAGACACAGTAACAAAACATCTGGAGACATGCCTGTACACGCATGGAAACATACATAAAAGCACACCTGGAAACAGATCAAACACATCTGGAATCACACCTGGAAATACAGTAAAATAACATCTTGAAACACACCTGGAAAGAAAGTCACACACACTAACAGTAAAATAACATCTAGTAACACAACTGCACGCTAACCTGGAAATATACACAATAACACACCTGGAGACACGGTAATAAAACATCTGGAGACATGCCTGCACACACACCTGGAAATGTACATGAAAGCTGAAACACATCTATACATGCACCTGACAACATACATGAAAACACACCTGGAAACAGACTAAAACACATCTGGAATAATATCTGGAAATATTGTAAACACACCTGCAAACAGAAAAATAACATCTGGAAACACATCTGTACACTAACCTGGAAATATACACGAAAACACACTGGAGACACAGTAATAAAACATCTTGAGACATGCCTGTACACATACCTGTAAATAAACAAGAAAGCACACCTGGAGACACAGTAAAATAAGATCTGGAAATACACCTGAAAATATAGTAAAAGAAACATTTGGAAACACATCTGTACATGCAACTGGAAATACATGAAATCACACCTAGAAAAATATGTAAACACACCTAGAAATATACATGAAAACACAACTAGAAACACAGCTGGAAATGCATCTGGAAGCACACTAAACAGCTGTTGAAAAAGTGTTAAAACACCAGAAGACATACCTGGAAACTCATTAGAACACATGTGGAAACAAAATAAACACATCTGAAAGCACAACAAATAAACAAACAACCCACCTGGAAACACATCTGTCCATGCACATGGAAACATACACGAAAGCACACCTGGAAACACAGTAAAAACATTTGGCAACACATCTGTACACACACAGAAAAATATTTGAAAGCGTACCAGAAAACAGATCAAACACATCTGGAGATATAGTAAAATAAAATCCTGAAAAACATCTGTACACACACCTGGAAATATACATGACAACACATCTGGATACACAGTAACATAAGATCTGGAAATATAGTTAAAAAAAACATTCATAAAACACACCTGTACATGCAGCAGGAAACATACATGAAATCACACCCAGAAACAGATTTAAACACATCTGGAACGACACCAGGAAACACAGTTAAGAAAAAAAAAATATCTGTACAAAACACACCTGAAAACAGGATAAACAAATGTGGAAACAGTTAAAACACCAGAACAAACCAGGAGACTTCGCTGGAAACACATTAAAAGCACAAAGCATTAGAAAGGTGCGCTCAGGTGAGCGGCTGCCTGGGCTGGTCACAGTCATGCTAGACTGTTCTTTTAATTCTACCAGATGTGTTTTCAGAAGCTTCCAGGAGCTAAGAAAATATGTGCCTTATCTATTTTTGATGGAGCCACAGCATACCCGGACTCTGAAAGATATTAACCTCATCTGTAGGCTACAGAGTAGAAAATAAGAACATAAACACAATTAAAACAAACAAAAAAGAAACTCTTAAGCTACATACCCTGCTTACTGACTTCAGTAGAAGCATAAATATCAAGGAAAAATTGCCAAATAAGCAACATGAGATCTGTAATTCTACAAAATTGGGCAGGCAAAATGCTCCGCTTCTGAAAAGCTCCTGGTGTCGTATGATGCCGCGTGTAGGACAGAACAAAACTGGGTCACAGCTGCGGCCGGTGAAATGATCCCTCTGGGTTGTAGTTAAAGTCAAGATGGTGTTGTAGATAACAAAACCTGGGACCAGTTGATCTCGAATCAGGCCTAACATTAGTGTCATAACATGTCAGGTGCTCTGGTTCAAAATCAGACTGAACTTTTCTATGGATTTCAGTTTTTGAGCCACAACGAAGGTCAAAATGTTTCCTGCAACAGACAGTAAAGCTTGTTGTTCTGAGCGGAGAGGATTTCCGGAAAATTTGCGACCCCTACCGTCTGGTTGAGAGGAGTGAAGAGCCATCATTCTGTGACGATATAAAGCAGCCTGTAAAACAAATTTTTCAACAATTGTGAGTCACCGAATCATCAAGGGGTCCTTGAGCCTACAGTCATAAATGTGCACACAGAATATTAGGCTGATAGGTCCAGTAGTTTAGCTGCAGACAGACGGATACACATACTCACCCATGCACACACACGAAAAAAAGGCATGATCCCGACATGGTGGACATAACAAACCTGAAAAGGCATGAAACACGCCAGTAAACACGAATCTGGAAACACAAACGTGTGACCACATGTGTTAGCTGTGGATCACCCCCTGAGTGAAGCAACATGAGAATAACTTCTGGATATTCTGGAAATATTCTGATAACTTGGGTGACAAATGTGTTTCTGTTCCTTCACAATAAAAGCATTCTATTGGCTCTGAGGCTAAATATTTTCAGTGTAAAGCAGCCAATCAGAACAGTTCATGACCTCAGTTTAGTTTCAAATGAATCATTAAATGGTTATGAAATAATAAATGTAACTTCTGTCTGTTGTCTTTCAGTGTTGTATGTGGAGAGGTGTCAGCAGCACCGCTGGCGGTGTGCTGAGGTCACCTTCACGTGTCCAGAGGGGGCGTTGTGTCAACACTGGGTCAACAGCATCAGAGAGCAGCTCGCAGCTATCAGTACGACTTCACGCAAACACACACTGATTGACACACACTGATTGACTCACTTGATTGTTGCCAGAATCTGTTGGTATCATCATCATCGTTATTTTTGTTGTTGTTATTTACAGCCAGCAGACCCAAACACCTGCTGGTCTACATTAACCCATTCGGCGGGAAGAAACAGGGAAAACGCATCTATGAGCAGAAGGTCGCCCCGCTGTTCGCCCAGGCAGGCGTCTCCACTCATGTCATCGGTACGTCCTGTATCACTCACTTCCTGTTCCTGGGCTTCCTGTATCAGGGATTATACATCTAATGCACACTGCGTCTGTGTGTTTGTTGTCATAGTGACAGAGTATGCCAATTATGCAAGGGATCACCTGAAGACGGAGGCGGAGCTGAAGAAGTTTGATGGGTGAGAGTTTTGTTCCTTTACTGACAGAGTTCAAATGAATAATTGAACCACAGAGCACACAATATCTACAAAACAGCTAAAACAGATGAACCGCCAAAATAAAAGCACCACAGCACCATCTGACAGGAAATGGATTTTTTTGTAAGTAAACAAAAAGCTGTCCTGCTGTTTCACATGTCTCAGGGTGGTGTGTGTCGGAGGGGACGGCATGTTCAGTGAGATCATTCATGGGCTGATCTGGAGGACGCAGATTGACGGCGGCGTAGATCCAAACTGTCCGGAGGAAACACTGCTTCCCTGCTCGCTTCGTATTGGAATCATTCCTGCAGGTCAGAAACACTGACGTAACCATCTGAAATACTGCTTGAGTTGAGTTAAATTGAGTTGAGTTGAGTTTAATGTTTGGTTGAATAACATGTCGACCATGTTGAAGAGGTCCTGGAGGAGGTTTAAGATTTCCATGAGATGGTTCTTTTGGTTCCTGGTCAAGGAACAAGGGATTTAAATTTGACATTTCCTCATTTATTCACAACTATGAGGGTAAGTAGCTACGCTGTATAATGCTGTTTCTGATGTTAGCATCTTAGCCGATTTTAGCTCCCCCTCCCCCTAACAACAACAACAACAGCAACAACATTACCGAACTGTCTATGTTGCACTAACTGACACTAAAATCCGTCTTCCTTTATCAGTCGTCACAATTTAGTGGAGTTCAAAGTGCCGGCTTCAAACCTTGGTATGCTGAGCGACACAGAACCCTGTCCTCCTCACTCGGTGTAGCCACTTAGCTCGAAGGCTAGTGTTTTGGGGGAAAGTGTGAGCAAAGTGGTACACAGCAGTGCTCCTTAGAGCCAGCCACTCTGTTGAGTAATGTAAAACGAACATCATATTTGTTATGTCCACCTGAGGCACTCATGTTCACTACGACAATGACAGCCAGACGCCTGCTATGTAACTAAGAGACAGACCGGAAACAGCGGTGCTGACTTTGGAACAAAACGGAAGTTCGTTACTCCGCTTGTGCGCGTGGTCCATTAGTCCTTGAACAGACTGTAGAGGTCCTTGAGGAGGCTCCAGGGATCCTTGAGGAGGCTGCAGCATCACTTGCAGCATCTGTCCTGTTGTGTTCCAGGTTCATCTTGGTTTCATATTAGAAGATTTTCCATTTTGCATTCAAATTGACCTTTACCAACATGCATGTTGTCCTTTTTTTTTTAAAATACCAAATACCAACATGGACCAACTATTAATGAGACCACTGCATGCTGTTTTTTTCCGACCACTTCTCACTAGATTTCACCAGTGTTGCTTTCTCCAGCCTCTTTTTCCAACCTGCTGAATAAAACACGCACACTGATGTCATCACTGTCTGTACTTGGTCAAGGAAAACTTGCTATTCTTTGGTTCCAGCTGAGAACCAGCTTTTCATGTTCAGAACTCAGGGTTCTGTGTGGAACCTTTCACATACAGTTTTAGGTATAACCCTTTATGTAAGGTTCAAGGTTGAACCCTATGAAAGGGTCCAAGTGGAACATTTATAAAAGGTCTCACCAGGAAAAAGAAGGATTCTCTCATAGAGACAAGCCAAAGACTCTACATGGCTCTAGTTAGCACCTTTACTTCTAAGAGTGAAGTATGAAGCTATCAGGTCCTTAAAATACATGAAAAATGACACAGACACCTATAGAGATGTACAAATCTCTAATAATAGTAAGGGAAATATTTTTTAATAACAGTCCAAGGTTGTAAATAATTTATTTTTACTATTGATACACATAAATACAGCAGAAAAAAATACAAGAAATAAAACCATAACGCATCTAAAGAGATTTTATTCCAACTTGTTTTGGTGCCTTTTTATTGAAAGTCTATGTTTGTTTGTAAATCACTGAAACAAATCAGTGAAAATGTTATTTCATGGTCTGCAGACATGAAATAATGACACACTGTGTGAAAGCTCATCATCATCACTTTGAACTAGTTTCTCAGCTCGTCTCTACATGATGTATAAATAAAGTTATGTTACTATTAATAAAACATTCAGACAAACAGAGAGCTGAAAATAGCTGTAACTCTGATTTAGAGCGGAGGTTATACTGTTTTGACACGAGCAATGTTTGAGGTGAACGCTGATGTGATTTTAATAGACAGATAAGGACCAATCAGAGAGCAGGATTCTCTGTTACCGGGGTGTAAATGCAGGTACTGACTGTGGCCTCGTTTCTCAGCTGCTTGTTCTGTTTGTTTGTGTCCTTTTGTATTTTCTGTTGTTCTGCTTAAGTGCTCTATAAATACACACACACACACACACACACACACACACACACACACACACACACACACACACACACACACACAGTCAACAGGGAGACATTAATTTTCTCTGCAGCAGTAAAGACACAGCAGCTCACCTGGTTAATTAATGGCTGCTGATGTTCGGTGCAGCAGTGTCGTTGTTTTTGTTGTTGTTGTTGTTGTAACGTGCAGTTTTATAACTTTTGTATGTAAACAGGCAACGTTGGAGCACTAATCACACAACCTGTTTGTCTGTTTCAGGCTCAACAGACTGCATCTGCTTCGCCACTGTGGGCACCAACGACCCCGTGACCTCTGCACTGCACATCATAGTGGGTGAGTCACATGGTCTCTCTAAGGGCAGGTCCATTGTTTCAATCAGGAGACTTGTTTTTAAAGTAAAAAGAATATTTATTAACATGTGCACATAAGAATGAAAAATGTGAAAAGTCTTTGGCGATTAGACCCCACAGAGATGGTATGATTTAGGAGGGTGACAAATCCATAGTCAAACAGGATTTTATGAATTTAAATATACAGCGTCATTTTTGATATTTTGGAAAAAGATCTTATTTTCTGACCAGTACATTCCTCAAATTTGGTGTACCAAGCCCAGATGTGATCTACAATGCCAGCATTTGGTACTAATCTAACAATAGGCGGAGCTGTTACTTATTATCTCATAATGATATGGCATATTATACAAAAGTTTATCCATACCTAGTTCCAACAAAGTCCCATCAAATGTAATAAAAATACCTTGGTACATATCACTTGGCTCACCACAGTGTCATGCTGCCATCTAGTGTTCTTTCAGAAAACAGGCCCTGAGCCTGCACCTGTTGGAGGACCAGATATACAAATAAAAGAAGAAATAATAAAATATAAAAAAAAAATTTCGTATATTTTTAACATGCATATTTTCTATTTTTTAATCTTTATTTAATTTTTTATAATACACTGTCCAGTCTTGACGTTCTGTCTGCTTTGAGCTGCTGTGACGTGAATTTCCCCAGTGTGGGATCAATAAAGTTTATCTTATCTTATCTTATCTTATGATAATAAAAATGATAAAAGACATGCTGGAAAAAAATGGTGTGCTCGAACATCAAAAAAGTTTTTGAAAATATAAATTTCAAATCTGTTTCAGCCTTATTTAGCAGTGCTCTTGTCTTCCCTGTGTCAGTGTGGTTTTGATTTCCTGGGTACAGGTCTATTTTTTTTTTTTTTTTTTTTTTTTTATTCTGTTTTTTAAAAACACAGATTTGAGTCTAATGTAAAATGATTCCAGGTCGGTATGTTGACTGCGCGTGTGTTTATGTGTGTGTATTCAGGAGACTCTCAGCCGATGGACGTGTGCTCGGTTCACCACAACAACACCTTCCTGCGATACTCCGTCTCCCTGCTGGGGTATGGTTTCTACGGCGACGTGCTAACTGACAGTGAGAGGAAGAGATGGATGGGACCGGCCAGATACGACCTCTCAGGTGTGAAAACAACATCTGTTCAGTTCACTTTCATGGGGTATTTCCATTTCATGCTATCTCACACTAGCCTGATATCAGACCAAATCGTAAACATGAGTTTGTCTCGACCCTGTCAGTTCATTTTCGATGTCCATGGGGCGTTATCGTCTGCTGTGAACCGGAATGCCTCAGGACGCAGTTGGTCAGACCTGCGACCAATAAGAGCAATGAAACGTGACGTTGCACCGAGATGGACAAATGTAAATGTAACGTGTCGCATCAGTATGTCTCAGTCTTGACGTCTTTCCCAACACCGATTGAAAATAGTTCTCCAAAAGAAGGTTCCACATCAGCTGCAGTCGCTCCTCTTTACTGAGCTGAATTTATGCCAAAACGCCAAAAATGATATCATCACATATTTTGCATAAAGCACAAAGGCTCTGCAAATTGTTGGCCCCATCACAGTCTCCACCCTAAAGCCTGAGCCTTGACTCAGATTCAACTGACGTCACCTCGTAATTGCTTGAGTACGAGAGGCTGCAAGGACTCAAAATGGTATAAATACAAATGGAGAAGACAAATCCCAGGACCGTTGCGGTGCTACATACGGTACAATTGTTGGTTTGGGACTTTTCATTTACAATTTTATGCTCTTGACAGCCAAGACAATCAAGGGGTCGGTCCCTGATATGAACGTCTTCGAGGCTCTCACCTTACGTAGTGGCCAAGAAATAGTTTCAATTGTAATTGCAGTACAAGTACTGCATGAAATATGGACGACCAGAGTAACCCTTGGTGTCCCATGTATTTACCTTGATGACTCTGACTCCATCAGGTGTGAAGATGTTCCTGACTCATCATTACTATGAAGGAACAGTGTCCTACCTCCCGGCCAGAGGCATCATGGGAACTCCGCGGGACAATGTCAGGTGTCGATCTGGGTAAGAGCGATGCTGTATTGATGTGAAAGATGTGAAAATGTACTTACATTTTTAAAAACATTTTTAAAAGACTAAAATACTCTGGTTCCAGTTAGCTAATGGTTCAGTTTAGCAGTTAAAACTGTTTGAATTGAGTGAAGTTGAGTTAATGGTTTGGTTCAGGTGATTTAACTGATGGATTTAGGTGTAACAGCTGGTTGATCTGTGATCTAAAGATCTGTTACATTTGAAATAATATTAGTGTGTCTGTAAATTTCCAGCTGTGTGGTTTGTCAGCACAACGGGCAGCTACTTTCAGAGAAAGCTGAGAAGTACGAGATGGATGAAGCATCAGACAGCGGTGAGTCCAACAAAATTGTCTTCTAAGGAAACTTTGCGGCCTCAATGTTCAGCAGATTTTAGAACTAGTGTGCAAAACTGTAGCTGAGAGTGTCAACTTTTCACCTTCCTGCCTGCCTGGCTCGGTCACCTGACCTGTACATTTATACTTTATACTGTATATGGAAACGTAAGTGGTCCATAAATGGAGCCCTGGGGCACACCTCAGGATAGTTCTGTACACACGAAACTAAAATCATTAGCGTTAACATGAAAAGATTTGTATAATACCATCTGAACATTGACAAAACAATCTTCCCTCAACATATATCCATTTAGTGGCTGTTCTGGAGCTGTCAGTCATGTCCCCTGATCTTTATCAGCAGACCGAGTTTGACCAGTTGTCATTGTAATGAGATGGTCAGATGGTCACAACTTCTCGTCCATGTCGGCTTAAAAATTAAGAATTTAAGTTCATTGCTGACCTTCAAACCTGCAATTGAAAGAACAGTTTTACCTCAAGGTCCATTTAGTAGCTATTCTGGAGCTGTCAATCACATTTCCAAGAATACATTTTGAACCTCAACCTTTTAAAGCTCCTCAGTATATTGCATGATATTAAAATCTCCATTCTAGTATCTGGTTGGTATTAGATGTGTGGTTTAACTCCTGAAACTCTGCAGTCAGTGATGTGAATACATCAATGTTTTCCTTAAAAGCCGAACTCTTTAAAAGGTGCACGCTTAAAAAGTGATGGAGGTTTGGCAGCAGTAACAGCATGAAAGTTGAAATCTGTCTTTTGGGGTGTGGGTTTGTTTTAGAAAACGACAGTGAGTGGAGGACAATCCGAGGGAAGTTCCTGGCTATAAACGCTGCCAGTATGAGCTGTGCTTGTCCTCGCAGCCCCAAAGGACTCTCACCTGCAGCTCACCTGGCCGACGGCACCACCGACCTCATCCTTGTCCGAAAATGTTCCCGCTTCGACTTCCTCAGACACCTCCTACGTCACACCAGCAAAGACGACCAGGTAATCAATCAGTAGTCTGGTTTTTGGTCTCTACAAATAATGAAAAAAGACTGACTCCCAACATCCAAAACACCTGGTACGGTTACACCTGCTGCCCTCCACACCTCCTTCACTGTATCCTTCTTTTCTTGTTCTGTCTTGTGCAGTTTGACCTGACCTTTGTTGAGGTCCACCGGGTTCGGCGTTTCCGCTTCACACCGCGTCACTGCCAGAGCGACTCAGACCTGGACCTGCGGGAGAACGGCAAACACCAGCTCTTCAGCCAGATCTGCCGAGACCACCCGGCTTGCGGCTGTGCCCCCGCCTACAGCAGCTGGAACTGCGACGGCGAGATTCTGACCCACACGGCCATCGACGTCAGGTACCTCGACCCTCTGGGAGTGTCTTACTTTGACCACTTATATATCAATTACTTTGATTATGTAAAGAAAACTTAGTTTTTCGTAAAGCCTTCACAGTGAACAGAGAATCCAAGCAAGGGGAACATTCTTTATGATTTGAAGTAAACGCAGGCCCCGTTTAACAACAGTAAAACTATATCAAGGCATTCGTTTGCTAACTCTTAGACAGCTGGTGCAGTACATTCCAAATCTCAATTGTCCAGTTGTATGCTCAGTACTTCCCAGACAAATACATTTTTGTTAAAACTTTACTACTTAAATAACATCAGTACAGAGAGTCTCATTCACAACTGAGTAGCATACCAGGACACGTATTTGCATTTAAACTGCTCAAGCAAAAGTGTTTTAAATGGTAATGTTTTATTGAAGATGCATGTGTCTGGGAAGTACTGAGCAGACGACTGGATAAATGAGACTAGTAGTGTGACAGTTTTTACTTTATCAGATTGTTTAATTCACAACCCAAATTCCAAAAAAGTTGGAACACTGTGTAAAATTTCAGTAAAAATAGAATGCAATCATTTGCAATTCTCTTAAACATATATTAAGTTGAAAACAGTACAGAGACAAGATATTTAATTTTCAAACTGATAAACTCACAAAAATACACTTGTATTGAATTCGATGCGTGTGACACGTTCCAAAAAGTTGAAATGCACGTGACCTTCGATCCCTGTGCATGGGAACACTTTGGGAAAAAAACATTATCGGAGCCTGGGAACGCCTCAGGGTCCCCCAGGAGGAGCTGGAAAGCTTTGTTGGGGAGAGGGACGTCTGAGGTGCTTTGCTTTACAAACCCAGCCCATCTGCAAAAAATCCAAAATATCATCAAAAGATTCACAGAATCCGGAGAAATCACTGAACCAGCACTGAATGCACGTGACCTCTGACCCCTTAGCACTAGAAAACACTGTCAGTGAACATAGTTCGTCACTGCATCTACAAATGACAGTTCAGACTCTACCATGCAAAGCGAAATCCATTTATCAGCAACATCCAGAAATGTCACCAACTTCTCCGAGCCCGAGCTCATCTGAGATGGACTGACACAAAGTGGAAAAGTGTGCTGTGGTCTGACGAGTCCATCATGGACGCTGTGTCCTCTGGGCTAAAGAGGAAAAGGACCATCCAGATTGTTCAAAGTTCAAAGCCAGCATCTGTGATTGTATGGAGGACGTCCCTGCTTATTCCAGCGAGACAATGAGACACACTGTGCACGTGTTCCAGCAGCGTGGCTTCGTAGTGACAGAGTGCAGGTACTAGACTGACCTGACTGCAGTCCACACCTGTCTCCCACTGAACATGTGTGGGACATTATGAGACACAAAATACGACAACCTCGACCCCAAAATGTTGAGACACGTCAGATATCAAGCAACAACAGTTTGAGTCCTCAGTTCTTACACTCGCGATGGTGCAGGTAAGAAAAGGTGATGTCACACAGTGGTGAACATGCTCCTGTCCTGACTTTTTGGAACATGTTACAGGCATCGTATTCATTGTACATTTTTATAAAAAGAAGTTTATGAATTTGAACATTAAATATCTGTGTCCTGTTTTCAGTTGAATATAGATCAAAAATGATCTGTCATTACATTCAGTTTTTTGGAATTGGGGTTGTAGTTTTGCTGTTGTTAAATGTAGTCCATATTTACTTTCATTAATGAAAAGTGCTGCCTTTTTTTGGATTCTCTGTTCACCGTGGAGGCATGCAAGAAAATAAAGTTTACTTCATGAATTCAAGGTAACATGTTGAGTAACTGATAGACAAATGGTCATTCTGCAGGTGAAGTATTAATTTCTTTTACAACAAACACTTCTGTTTTTCCTCAGAGTGCACTGCCAGTTGATCAAGCTGTTTGCACGAGGCATCGAAGAACCCACGGTGTTTGAGGAGCTCAGCAACCCCTGTGCAATATAGGTCCACACCCCCATTATTCCCTGTCAGACACTGGAGTCATATCTCTGTTTCCAGCCACGGCCTACGTCACTGCTGCAGTCACGTGACACTCAGCACATCCTTCACCAGGAGACTTGACACGATTTACCAAGCTGTGCTGTTACTCAACAAAGATAAGCAGTAGGGAAGGAGACAAACTTTACTTCCTTGGTCTGACAGTCCAAACTGATTTCTTCAGACAGGAAGTGAGGTCTAGTTTCCTTAAAATGTCCTGAACACAGCTTTAAATATATTCCTTGGAAACTAGCACTAATTTTAAAGAAATAATCAGGAGGCTATTGACCTGGAGAGTAAAGCTTCACCCTCACATTTCATTCTGGGTGACACTGTTGGTGTTGAATGGGTGATGGGTGTCTGGCACCTGATTTATTTTTTAATATTGAACTCCAGTTCTTCTCTGGTTTGATAATATTTTTTCCCATCAGTCCTCAGATCGTGACATGACGATCTCGTTACCTTGGGGTTACAAATGCTGCCTGCAGTAGTTACATTACGTTTAAATAAACAACACAGACTTGTTTCTGTGTTTCCCAAAGCATCACCCTGCGTGTCACTGCCTGTAGAGTCGACTGAAGGACTCAGACCTCAAGTCTTTTTCTGTTATCTCAGACTTGTTTTGGGCCACAGATGTTTTGACTTCGACTCATCTCTGTCTCGTGGCCGTTTTGACTCGAGCTTGTTATGGTTGTTTAGACTTGGATTTGCTGTCGTGTCAGCTACAGTTCTCACATGTTACAGATTTTTGTCTCAATCAAGTCCAGGGGTCGTGTTTATAACCATTGCAAACATGCAAAACATGGCTTCAACGAGGGGTACACCACTAGATTGTAATCAGACTCATTAGGAGAATGTGCGCATATGCATATGTATCAGTGTTATTTATGCTAATGCTAGTGAGCCAATCTTTGGAATCACTGTGCGTATAATGATGCCTCTCACACTTTAAATTTCACTTAATATCACACGTGACTCATAGATTCACTTTATCATAAACCTTTAATGCAGCAGCATTATTTGTACTTGTGCTAGTGATCCATAACTTTTCCATAAGAACCTTTCAGTTGTAAAAACAAATATAAGCCAACACAAATCTTAAATAAAATTTCACTCAGTATTCCATTAGCGCTGTCTTACCATCACATTCTCCCAGAGTGCAGAGGAGAGGGACAGACTGTGTGACACTGACACTGGTGGTCAGCTGTGGGGCGCAACGCAGCTGCTGAAATGCACTCATCAAATAGCCTTAAAGAATTGCAGAAAAGAGCTTCAGTGGTTTTAAATAATATCCTCTAATACTGTGCAAATATCACAAATTTGAGTTTTCAGATCAGATCAAACTTTATTTCTATAGTACCTTTCTTACAATCATGCAGCCCAGAGTGCTTCACAGAGCAGGAGTAAAACAGCACACAAAAAGTAACGTGTGAATATCTAGACATTACAACAGTAACAATACAATATTTAAAATAAATAACATTAAAAGAAATGGTAGAAAATGCCAAAGACGAGAATTAAAAACAGAGAAGTGACGAGGCACCGTTGATCAAAAGCCATGCTAAAAATATATGTCGTAATGTTTCTCTTAAAAATGTCCAGATATTTTTGTTTGTAAAATTGCTGCAGTGAACGTGACTGAGCTGTAGCTGCCACACCACTCCAGTCACCTTGCGCACGTTTTCACCACCTGAACATATGGATTGTTTAAATTAGCAAAGTCTGGAAATAAAGCCAGACTCAGCTCTCGCACTATCATTACACTCATATCCTCATTTTGGGTCCTAAGGCCAAGCTTACTATGACAGGTCAGAGATCCAAAACATCAGAGACCCCTCAGTCGACTGAGAATCTTTCGAGCAGTCGTTTTTTGTATTTGGTTTGTTTTGTCAGGCAGTGTGCAGTCTGCTGTTTGGGAAGTTTCGGCCCCCAGATTTCGCTGCAGAGTGAGCACTCCTCATTTTCACACCGTTTTTTTATACAGGCAGCCACAGACACAGAGGCTGCTGCTCGGAGGAAGACAGACTTTGCCTGCTCAGGCTCTGAGATAACATTATCTTCGGCCTTTTGCTAGAATTGGTGAATTTACAGCTCATAGCAAAGTAACATGATACAGTCTCTAGTTTTTCTTTGATATCAAGTGTCAGCAATAACTGTTGTTGCACATTTCCGATCTGTCATTAGCTTAGTTAACACGTTAGCTTGGGGGACTAACTTGAACGTTGCTGTCACCCTGAACATCCCACTGAACCCTGTTTAAACTTTCAAACTCCATGTGAGGAAAAAAAAGACGAACAGTGGAATATTCGTATTGAACAGCTAAGACCGATTCGACTAACATATTCCTGAATCGGGTACAGCCCTAGTGTTCACCTGTCAAACTTCCATCTTTGAATGACACCTCAAGGTGAGGGATACCACTGACTGTCGCTAACATTTCGGCACGGTGTGAAGCACTCAGTCTGATTGCTGTAAATATATAAATCCTGCCTTAACACTTAGTTTTAGCTGTGACTCACCGTAGAGAACCACTGATCTGCACACTCATTTCTGTGCGCTAACATTCACAAGGTGCTTTGTATAGATCGTTGATGGTTGAATGTGGGCATGTAGAGGGCAGGATATGAGGCTGATCCACGTGCAGACAATTTCAAGGTGATTTGGGATTTAGAGGAGGACAATGCACACTGTCAGGCTCACGCACGGTTTTATAAATCAGAATCTTTTTCAGCGCACGGCATTTTCAGCTTTCATTTTCACAAATACTTTCACTCTGAATCCTATGCACTGTTTTATAATTGAGACTCCAGATGTTTTCTCAGCACTGGAGAGGCTGCCGTCTGTCAGCTGCCGGGCGTTTTGACACAGACTCGACCCTGCTTTGACTTGATCACAAAACGGCTCTAGACTAGATTCAGGTGGCCTGTTGGTTAATGACTATATTGCCTTTTGTATTTGTGATTTAATTCAATCATTCCGTCTCAGTCAAGACGCATTTTTCCTTAATCTCAGACTCGTCATGTTTCATTTCGATGTTTTCTCGATTGTCAGTGCTTTGACTCTGACTTGTCTACATTCTGGTCACCAGTTATTCTCATCTGTTATTGCGATCTTGATGTGAGCTTAACCACAATTTGGATTTGAAATGCTTTGACTTGGACTTGGCTCAAACAGTCTGACTGGATTGATTTTTATTTGTCATGCTTGTTGTATTTCTCGGTATTCTCTCGTAGCGTTGTAGTACCCAAATCTGGACTTGAGTCTGAACTCGAGACCTGTTTTTTATTATCTCGGACTCTGTCTTGTGGATGTTTTGACTCTGTGCTGCCCTGCTGCCCTGCACACTGAGTCATTTTTATTTATTTAGCATGTAAGTAGATTCTATGCTGTTACAGAAATGTTAGCTTCTTTGCACTTTTTGAATAGTTTTGATTATTTTAAAAACTTATCTTGAATTTGGAATTATCTGTTGCATATTTTAAAGATGCCAGACACCTGCCAGTCATTCCGAGGTCATTGTTATCATCAGGGGTCAGAGGTTGTTTCACATTCATGAAAAGTAGAAAGTAAATCACCTTCACATTTTTAGTTTAGTTTCCACTGTTGAACTTTCCTCTAGCAGTCATTGTTTGTGAAAAGTTCTTTTACTTTCTGCTTCTCAAACAGCGCCATTAGATTTGTCTCTGAATCTTCACGTTCCCATCGTTTCTCAGGAAACCTGAGCTCAAACGTAACAGTGAAATTGTATTTTTACACATTTTAATTCCCAGCAACTTAGAAGGAAAAAAACTATTAAAAAAATCTGAAATTTTAGTTTTAGTCGAGATGATTTTGTGTCAGTCAGGCTGGTTGTGGCTGAGTGAGCTGAACAGCACACGTGTGAATGTTTTTAATCTTCCATTTCTGCTCGATATGCAAATGAACTGAGCAAACACAACTCAAAGTAAATCATCTTAAAGGGTACTGCTTTAACACCAATGTTTCACTCAAACTGTGCAGATGTTTTGACTTCAAAATGAGCTGAAGTTGTAGCTGTAACTTCAATCTAAGTGTGACGTGGTGTTCTGAACTTGTCTGTCGGGTTTATTTTGTTTCGTAAAACTTCAAGTTAATCATCTGAACCTTCCACAAATCAAACAACATTCACACACAGCAAAAGTCCAAAATAACACTGAACCCCCCAGCAAAGAAAAAATTAATAAAAAAGTACCTTACCTTTTATTTATCATAGCGTCGTCCCTCTACAGAAGGCAGTGTCGACCACTTTGTTTCAGACTGAAATGTCTCGACAACTATTGGACAGGTGGAACATTCCCATCAGCCTCAGCTGTAGCATGCTAACACACTAAAATAAGGTGGTGAACATCTTGGAGATAAACATCCGTGTGTTAGCATTGTCATGTTAGCAGTAAGCTCAGAGCCCCACTGTTGTCCCTTTTCTACTAAATCAGCTTTGGGTCTTGAACCGGTCGTGTTCAGGATTGTTGGAAACTTAGTTCTGTCTAGCAAAACAATCCACTTTTTGCAAGTTTTGAGCGTACCCATTGGACTCAAGGATGTGTTATCAGCAGAGGGCGTTGCACAATGGAGGTAAACAGCAGTGGTGCACCAGAGGTACTTCTGCGCCTGTGGCAAAGCTGAAAACAGACTTGATGCGCATCATGTGACGCACACACTGGACGCGTCGCACCACAGCTCGTCAACAGACGACCATGCAAAGTTATTACTACGTTTACTGAAAGATCTGTTCGTCCTCCATCTATGCATTGGCTTAAAATCATGTGTGAAGAGCCCCTAATTATTGGGGCGTATTTTTGACGCGTAGCGTTTGCCACCGGTGCCACCGGCCTTTTAACAAAAGGCCGGTGGCACCGATGACCTTCATCCTTTCCACTTTTACCTTTCACAATAAAAGCTCAAATTAAATTTAAGATTATTCAGCAAAAAAACTTACACTAGCAATATGGCATTGATTACCTGCAAGCTCGTAAAAAGAAAGAGCCTTGTTTTAGGGGGTCTGAAGCCAAAAAGGTTGGCTTCACTGCAACAAAGGGTTTGGACTTTTGGCCACATACAGTAGTTTTTACATTTCTACCCACAGAACTATAAATATTCTCTATTGAATCCAAAAATCTAAACTGATTGTGTAAAAATAAATCCACCTCGCATTTCACGCAAAACCCAATTAGGAATTTCATGTGTCAGTGGAAGGTTCATATTATTGATTTGAGGTTTTGTCGATTGTAGTTTTGTTGATGGAAGCTGCACTGTAAAGTCCAGTGTTGATATTTAACCATTTGTTCACAATAACAAAAAAAACATAGTCTTATTAGTTTCTGGATCTTTGAAGATTTGAATTTTAAGCGTTCACAGCTCTGAGCATGTCATAGCCTCTGATGTTAGCCGTATCTGTAGCCACAGGGTCAGTTTTTACAATCTACATGTAGCAACATCATCTGTAATTTCATTTTTCCATATTCTCCTAATATTATGTATAGTACATAGGGATGCACGATAATATCTGCACATCTTTGGTAAAATGAACTATCAGAATTGGCCAACATGCTTTTTCTTATTTTGCACAATGAGTGAATATTACATACATTGAAAAGTATTGTATTTCATGTCTCCATCTGCTGGTGGGCCGTCACAGTAAGAGTATGCCTGCATACTATGATGTTAATTCCACTACAGAGGAGACTTGATGATCACTAAAATTAGGTGGAGAAAAAAGTGGATACATCAACATCAGTATCGGTCATTGGTCACATAAGTTGTTACATATTGGCATATCAGATATCGGCAAAAAATCCAATATCGTGCATCCCTAATAGAGAAGTAGCGTGTTCTTCATTTAGCCTCATAACGGTGCTGTCAATTTGGTCCACAGATATTTTTAGATCATAAAATGTCCTGATCTCATATATTCTCATATATTGGACGTTTTTAGTTTCACCAGAAGCTCTGAATAATCAACAATCAGCATGTCTGCTTTTAGGAGACACAGATTTATTAGATTTGAAATAATCTGATTATTTTCCAAAACACTGACAGAGCTCCATATTAGTAGAAATCATTTTAACTTTGACCCAGAGATGAACCGGACAGGAAGACAAGTATCAGCACTGGACTGTCAGACTGTAGATGTTTGTTTGTTTGTTTATTTGCATATTGTTTGTTGAAAAACAATCCTGTTTCCCCTCTGCTGCGTCGAGCTGGACTCAAACTGACGGAGGTGGAAACCAGTAGCAGCTCACGGTGCTCCAAAACGCCAACCAGTCAGCTTTCACTTGATTCTGATCTGACCAAATACCAGCGGGGGTTTGATGATGTAGCTGTCTGTCTATCTCTGACAGATGTAGCTCAACCTAGAGGTCTTCACCGGTCCAAAATCTTTGACGCAATCAGAAGTACCAGAACGCAGACTCTCTACAGAGAGAGAACACCAACACTAGCAGCTTCATGTTCCACTAATATACAGTATAACAACAGTACAACAGGACCCTTAGAGACCTGATTGGACCGACAGTAGGCGTTTTTGGACCAAAGAGCTAGGAGCTGCCGTGAGGACTACATACCTTCGGAGGGCTTTTTTCCATTTGCATTCTACCGCTAATAGGAACCCTTAAGTTATGTATACGGGGCGGCGGTTGCTACAGCAACTTTCACTTTAAAGATAAAATCTCATTGTATGTCACCTGTCGCGTCTGTGCACAGTAAAGCCTGGACTTCACTGTCGGTCCGTTTGTCCTCATTTTATTCGTTTTGTGCTGTTTACATGGCAAACTGGTCTTTAAAAAATGACGGACAGAAAGCTGCTTTGGTTGTTTTCAGCAAATCAGTGTAGACTTACATCTTGACGAATCACCATTAACTTTCGTTGCTCAAGGTTCCTCTTGTGCGTGGAGAAAAAAGTCCCTCAAAACAGCGTTGTAAGAACCACGATGGTTCTTAGTTCTTGAGGTGCAAACACAACAAAAAGGGGCGTTCATAGAACTATGACAAAGTTCCTTTGGTCCAAAAATGCCTGATGTTAGTAGGAACCAAGTGGACCAGTGAAGACCTTTTAGCTCAGTCGCCTGTCTCATGTTGATTTGTCTCAAACGTTGTGTTGATGTACAATCAGAGTCTGAATGTTTGCTGTAAAACCTCGAAACAACAACAAACCAAATGTGTAAATCATGTGCACACAGAGGTCGACTGATGACTGAAGTGGACTTTTAATCAGGAGAGGATGGAAATATTTATTTACATTTAGCCGGCTGTAATTGTGGATTAAATGTGTTTGTGCTTTAGTATTATAGATTTAGTGCCCATCAAACCAGAAACTGACAAACTCATTTGCATGTTTTTGAAATAGTCCGTGCTGGAGGTTCGGTGACATGGTGAATACTCCATAAGTGACTATAGCTGATGAGCTAACCGCTAACATGCTGTTTAGCCAGGAACATGCACCAGCCAGCTATAATAGCCCACGTAGTTAGCTCAGTTGCTAAAAGCCAGAATAGCTATCTGCCAAGCTAGCTGGCTTGCTACAAGCTAATGTTGCGTTCCCAACTGAAAAGGCCCTGTTGCAACAGGAAGTGGCATAGCGTAATTACCAAAAAGGTGGTGCTAGGATTCCACTGGAGTTAATTGGTTTTATGGAGTTTAAATGTTGTGACCTTTATTTACAAGCAGGTAACTGAAAAATAACATTCATGTCAGCCACGTTTAGCTATTTCTCAGTCAGAGATCTCAGGATTTCTACTTCTATCTCCTGCAACATGCTCTCTACCAGTTAGCAGTTAGCAACCCCAGCAGGTCAAGGTCAACAAGTGGCCTGTTGCTACCAGGCCTGTAATTAGGCACACGGCTTCACCTTGCTCTCAATTTTTCCCAGTGACTTTGGTTTCACACGATACACTAACAGCGATCTCCTGGGTGAAAGTCCCATGTTTTTTGACCCATCCAGCACCTTGACCTCCTCTCTATGCAGCCTTTGTCGCTCTTTTTACTACGTCACCTGACTCCTTCCTTTGCTCCCGTCATTATTACAACAGCCACTAGAGGTCGCCCCCTGACAATAATGTGAATATGTGTCGTAATAAGCTGCTTGTACAAACAATTTGTGGTCGTATTTTGGAGGAAAGTTGTACAAGCTAGCTCTGATAACTGGACAATACACACAGTCTAATGACGGGAACAAATGACGAGCGAAGAGCAGTTTGATTTTAAAACTGAGCGATGACAAAGAGAATATCCCCAATTTTCCAGCTTTCTGTTCCCTCAGAGTTCGACACTATTAATAGTTTGAATGTGATCAACAATGCAGGTTTGCATTTTAAAGTCTAAAATTCGGTTCTCTCCCGTTAGTGAATTCATTGATCGCGGCAAAAACATTAAAATTTGTAATTAAATTTTGCTGATATATGAAATGCTGTGACGTTAAAGCAACGTAAAGTAAAATTAAAGTTAAAGTCAATCCTAGATTTGATCTGAACAGGTAGAATTAAATCACGAGAACATCTCTAGTGTTGTGTCTAATATTTTGCAAACAGCACGTAGAACATGTAGAACGCAGCATTAGTGTATTTAGTGCTGATTAATCTTAACTGCTTAGTTATCTCTAACATGTCAAACCTAAATGTCCACCTTTAACACTTCAAACTGATTCTTCAAACTCTTTCACCCTCTCCGACTAACAGGGAATATTTTTTATTTTCAACACTGTAGTTAAATCTGAAGCTGAAAACTAGTTTGATGTAGTGAATCAGTCGACCTCTCGCTGTAATCTGAGCTGTAACTGATCTTTACCTTCTGCTGTAGCTGTTTCATTATCAGGAAATAAAAACATATTCAACTCTTCATGTTCACGGTTTATGGTTTTTTAAAATGAGCCTTTGTACATCAGTTCGTCATGACGTGTTACCTCGAAGACTTTTTTCTCACATGCCTCCCTGGAAATGAACAGAACTGATTTATTGATCGAGGTCCACGTTTAACAGCAAAACTGTATCAAAACGTCTGTTTACAAAGTCTCACACAACTCATGCGGTTTAATCCAAGTCTCGTGTATCTAATCGTATGATCAGTGCTTCACAAACAAACACATATAAAAACCCTCAGAACTGGAGTCTGACTTTAAAGAGTTTAGATAAGTTTTACTCTCAGTTCAGTTTGATATTGTACTATGTAGTATCTGTCATGTGTAGTACATGTACTGTGCAGAACCTACAGTATGTAGTACCTGTAGACAAACAGTGTGTGAGCTGTGGACCTCAGTGATTCAGTTGTTGCTGTTAGTTCTTCCTCAGTACTGAGAGGTGACAGACACACAGTCAAAACTACATCCATCCATCCATTTTCTAACCGCTTATCCTCTTGAGGGTCGCGGGGTGCTGGAGCCTATCCCAGTTGACCAGACCAGACCAGGTCTCCAGACTATCACAGGGCTGACACATAGAGACAGACAACCATTCACACTCACATTCACAATTTAGAGTCACCAATTAACCTGCATGTCTTTGGACTGTGGGAGGAAGCTGGAGTACCCGGAGGAAACCCACGCTGACATGGGGAGAACATGCAAACTCCACACAGAAGGGCTCTGGATTGAACCAGGAACCCTCTTGCTGTGAGGCGACAGTGCTAACCACCACACCACCATGCCGCCCGTCAACACTACATGTTAAATTTTTTCAGTTTTTCTCCACAGCTGTAGCCAGTGATGGTTTGGACACTGACTGACTGATTATGTCTTCGATCTAGAAGATGTTAAAGATCACTCAAGTTTTGTTCAACCTGCGCTGTGGACCCCAGAGTTACCCAGGTTATCACAAGTACAGGTGAGTATTTGTATTTTTGGGCTGGAGTCAGAGAGTTTTTGGTCTCATTGTTTCTTTAAATGATCTAAACAGAGGTGGGAGAAGTACTCAGATCTTTTACACAAATCAAAGTACCAATACAACACTGTAACAACACTCTACTACGATTAAAGATGCTACTGAAACACAAGCACTAAAATATTTTTAGCAGAATTAAGTATCAAAAGTAAAATGCCACGTTATTGAGGAGTGGCTCCTGTGACTCATGTTTGACATGATTAAATTAAGTCAGGGATCGTTTTCTCGTGAGCAGAGTAAACAGAAGATCACAGCAATAAAGAGATGGAGACGTGTGTGTGTGGATCGATACCCTCATCGATGTGAGGATGATTTGATGTGAACAAACAGCAGGCAGCTCTCACAGGTGATTAAAGCTCATTAAGGAAGTCACATCCAATAATTTCATTAAGATTTCAGGACGCAAACAAACTGGAAAATCTGGTCTCTGACTCGGCGTGTTGACACGGTAAATAACCAGAGCAATAAAGTCAGAGGGAATCTGTCGGAGGGTCGATAGCAGAGGGGTAACAAAAGGAGGCAGCTCGGACCCTGACGCTCAGTCTGCAGGTCTGATCCGGTCTGATCTGGTCTCTGAGCAGCAGCTGTCCAGGTGAGTCTCCTCGTGCGTCCACTGCTGACACAGTTTGGTCATTTTAGTTTTCAACACCTTTTATTAGTTACAACTTCCTCTAAGAAACAAAACTTTAGACGTGTTTAAAACTGGATCAATACGAGGGTTTCATTTTACATTTTATTTTTGTAACCTGTCAGATTGACTTTAAACTATTAAGATGAATGTTAAAAATGTTCCGATTGTGTTGGTGAGGTTTGGAAAAATAGGTTGATTTTATGGGGATTTATTTTATAAATTCAGATTCCTAGAATAGCAAAGGCATGACCCGCTGCTCACCCTGACACCCTGATGCTAACCAATCTGACTGATCTTGCCTAAATCTAACTGTCCCAAGGAACGAAGGCAGCGAGTACTAGCCAGTCAGAGGGAGCAGGATGAATCATGCCTTCGCTTTCCTGGGAAATGCAGAAGTACACTCTGCAACAACCCGAGAGCCAGCGACAAAATTTAAGCTGAAGATGAGCTTTTAAACTCAAGTTTAATCACACCAGTGTTCATTTTGACAGCTATTTTAGACTTAGTCTTAGTCGAGATTAAAATGTTTTAGTTTTAGTCACATTTAAGTCATTTTATCCTTCATAGGTTTAATTGACGAAAATTCAGAACATTTTAGTCAACTTTTAGTCGCGATGTTTTCTATCTGTTTTTAATCTTTAAACTAATGCACTGAGGCTAATTCATGTATCAGAAATTAGAGTCAAGGTGACAGGTTGTAAAGAAATGTCATTTAGACAAATAATTTCTACACATTTCCTGTCTGTCATTTCTCCAGCAGTGTTTGACATTTACTGATCATCATTTGAAAAGCTCAACACCTCTCTATTTATGCTCTCAAAAACAGCACAAATAACTAATGGATTTGTCCCCAGGTTCATTGTAAACTCTGACTGATCCATCTGACTGTTTAGAAGCAGAAAAATAACTTGATTAAACCTCCAGACTAACTGTTGCAGATGAAGAAAGAATTCAGGCTTTAAACTCGTGTCCTCTCACAGAGTTGGTGATTCAATCTAAACTTTAATCTCTGTCAGAGAAAACTGATCTTAGTTTAGACTACTAACAACACAGCTACACTCACAGATAACTGAGCCTCCTACCTGCCTGTCAATCACCATCAACCCAGAAACCTTCTCCAGTCCGGACTGAGTGGAGTCCTGCAGGGTGAAGCTGTGAAGTCCAGCGGCCGCTGGCTGCAAGTGGAGCTAACTGCTAACAGCCACCACTACAACCAACAAACTCCACAAATCCATTCAGCAGCTCCACCATCCACAGTCAGACACACGGCTGATGACTTACTGCTGAATTACAGCTCACAACTCGCTGCTCTGCTCTGACTGTTTCTGCTGGCTACTGAAACATCTTGGTGCAGACTAATTACTGGAGTTTACCAGCCCGTCGGTCAAGCAGCATTTAAAGATAATTACAAGCATGGCAGTTCTTGGTTTTTAATGTCCAGTAGTCCAACACGAACTCTTTCGTCTCGTCTCATCAGCAAAAGTGAAGCACAGATTTTGTCTTAGTTGTTAATATCAGGATCTATTTTTAGCTCGTCATCGTCTTGTTTTTGTCTTGTAAATAAGGTTGTTGACGAACACTATTTATTATAAGTTTGACTTTGAGTGCCAAGTTTAATATATCAACATTTTAAGATTGTTATTATGACTATTATGACATGTTGCAACAGTCAGTCAGAAACTTGGATACGTCATGAAGGTGGCACTTGTCAACCCCAGGAGGGTTAGCTAATGCTTCTGCTGGTGCTAATGAGGATCCAAATAAATAAAGGAAAGAAGCATAGGCTGTATAAAAACGACAGGTGTAGCCACCATGACGTCACCCACTGGTTTGTCGACTCCTGTCACCATCGTTGATTTTTGGAGCCAGAGGTGAGAGGGTGGAGCTGACTCACAGACTGTAGTGACACCCTGCAGACAGCCTTTATTATTCTGAACTCTAAGCCTTACTAAAATGTAAACAGGTGAATTATTATAAAAATGTACTCCCTGTACAGATGTCCTGGACGGGAAAATTAGCTGTAGAGCGCTGCAGGGACGCCGTTGTTGTGTTGCCCTGGTTACCGCAACAAAAATCCAGTGGGATTTTCCGTTGCAAGCAAACTATCAACTTAAAATCTGATTTGCAGCTGCAGCATTAAGGTTAAACAGACCCAGAACAAAAGGACATTAACGGATGAAAATCCATTTGTCTCCTCAGGAAATCATCGTCTTCATCTTCATCATCCTCATGATGCCGTCCATCAGTGTGATTCAGGCGTTTCTGCTGTTGGCCCTCCTCCACCTCGCCACATCACTTCCTGTCAGGTACAGACTGTTCTCACAGACGCTGCTGAAAAACTACAAACCAGTCAAACATCCCTCCCTGATGTCAACATGATAACACAATCAGAACAACAGAGTGATCTGTGATTAAACTCCAACAGCTGGATATAAAAAAGAGAAAAGATTTAATCGTCCTGTTCAGTGTCATGTTTCGTCTGGATGTGTTGTCAGCTACAGAGAAATCCTTTGTATTCTCTTTTGGAGAGAGTTTGTGCGTGTTCTGATGTTGCTCTTTGTATTTGTTTTGATTGCTGCGTCTTCCTGTCATGTGACCTCAGGGATGAAGATGAGGTGGAGAGTTTCCTGCCTCAGATCAGACACCTGAACGCACCATGGTCTCTGTCAGGGCTGAGCTCTGCTGACGCTCTGCTTGAGGCCAGACTCAGGTGAGATAACCAACAAAACGATCAAGCTTTGTGGAGGAGAAAGTGGATCTGTGTTTACCTGTGAAGGCTGTAGCTCTGATGGGAACAAATGCTGCAGACTCAAGCTTTAAATTGTCACCTAAAACAGCTAGAATTTATATTTTTAATAATAATAATATCTGAAAAGAAAGGGTTTACGTTTCATTCTGACATTGGTCGTGACACCTATTAATTCATGGGAGTCCCCAAACACTTCATTTCCTGCACTCTGGTGACTTAATGCACCAACTGATGGTGGAAGAATTTTTTATGTAAAGGAAAACACAAAATTCAGGCGGCAGGTGGGCCTTAGAAAAAATATATTTATTTCTACTCTTTATTTTACCGTTACATACAGAATATTCTTATGATATTGTTGCAGCTCTTTATTTCAACCTCTATCATGTCATTGCTGAACTCCTCTGCTCAAACTCCCGACCTCTCAGATCCTCCGAACAATGTCTTGTTATATATTTGTGTGTCATTCTTCAAGTCTAGTCAGGGCTGTTTATTGTCCTGTATTAATTATTAAAAAAGAAATACAGGACATAAACACGTAAATTCAAAACCATAAAACCATCCAAAGTGTGAAAGTGCATCAAAAATGATTTGGTTAATGATGTGGTCGTGTTTCAGGCAGCTGCTGTCTGCAGGACTGGACCGCAGGAGGCAGCTGGGAGACATCGAGTTCTCCAACAGATACGCAGAGTTCCTGAGATCTAAAGCCAAACACAGCTCCATCTGTGCCTTCCTGCACCGCATGCAGGGCGTCAAGAAGAGGTGAGACACTGCAGACACATTAAAACAACATAACTACAATCTGTCCTCGAGCTGCTCTGCTGTTACTGAGGTTAGACGACTGAAAAAACTGCAAGGTATAAATGATTTAAAATAATCCGTGCATAAAAATAGAAACAGAAAAAGAGTTTTAGCAGTGTGAAGAGTATGACATGATTGTTTTTATACTAATGAAATGAATGCAGTGAAAATGTAAATCAAATTATCACGACATCAAGTGAAGATGGAGGAGGTGTTGAGATGCATCAACAGCAAATGAAACAGGAGCAGATCAGAATAACAGTGAGGCTTCTTACTAAAATATGATGACACGTAAAAACAGGAGAAACGTCTGAGAATATAAGTTTTAAATAAAGGCCTGGTTCTCTCAACATAGTTGCCAGAATAAATGTTGGCAGCTCACAGAGGTATGTTACATTTGTACATAATTATGTAGTGAACACGTTGAAACTTTACATTTTTATTTATGTAGAGTTTAAAGTTTAACATTTTCCCTCAATACACAAAAAACTGTACAGAAATAGTTGTCCAGTTCCAAAACCAAAATGATCCAAAAAGGAGAGACAAAAAAAGCTGTGGCTCCACTCTGCACTCGGCTGGCTGCAATTCATTCTCCCAAATCCAAAAACTCTCCCTACTGGCAAAAGTGTAAAAAAAAGGGCAATTAAATATACAATGCAACAGTTATAGTACCCCTATCTTATAAGTCACAAATGTAAAACTGCAAAGGCTCCTACAGTTTATGTCTCAACACGTCTGTGGTTAACATGTGGGCATAAAAAAATTTAATTACATTCGGAAAAGATCATGTTTGGGCTTTTAAAAACCCACTTTTGGTGTCACAATCAAGGCTGGAGAAGTCGTCGATGTCCTGGTAAGAAAACAGTTGCTTATCATAGCACTATACCCAGTGGGAAAACAAGTTTGGTGAATAAAAAGCTGCTGGAATGGCAGCAATGACTCACTAAAAACCAACCAGTTTTGTTGTTTGTTGGTGTTGGTCAGTCGTCTGCAGCTTGACAGGTGTTTCACCTATGTGACAAGCCACCCACCGCCCCCTCCAACTCCTGATGACAAAGTCAGCTCATACACTACGGCACTTTAAAAACTTTGATACGATACAGATGAAACGTACAAATGTAACACACTTGTGATTTACAGAAACGTACAATGTCAGTATTTTCTTCTTGCGACTGGGCTGTTCTCTCTGCAGGTGGAGGCTGTGAAAGGCACAAACACTTTCAGAACTGACGTTAAACATTTTTCCTGTGATCAGTTTCTCTAAAAGTGACAACAGAAACGTATAACTCCAAATGATAACCACACAGCAACAAGATCAGGATAAAAACAAGAGAAACATGACAGAAATATCTTGTCACTCTTCCTCTCCAGCAGTATTTATTAATTGTCACTGTGTTTTCGTCCGCAGCGGTGTGGGAGGAGACACGGAGAGGGTGAACCTGCTGCTGAGACAGTACATGTGTCCGTCTGTCTACAACAACTGGCCGACCGACCTGTAGAGGACAAAAAGGAAAGAGATTAAAGCTGTTATTGATGTTCTGAATGAAGCTCTGTATATGCAGCTGTAATTAATATGGAAACACATGTCTTTGTTATTAAAATACGTTTTATGAATTGCTTTATGTGTTTGGTAACTGTGTGGAGCATTTCACATTTACTCTGAATTATTAGGACAGTTACATTAGAGTCACTGATGAGTTGATATTTAAAGCCAGGGAGAAGGTCACGGGGGGAGCAGGAATGAATATTTGAGGACACCAGTAGCTGTTGTATCTGCCCCTGAACAGCTGGCAACACTAGTTTGACTCTAAAGACTCTCGTCATCCAGGCAGTGCCGTGCGCAAAAAAAAATGATAACAGGCAGCAACAAGGAAGACAATCCCTCACTGTGCACACTTTATTGGTCTATTGAGTAATCATTCACAATCACAAAATTGATCAACACTGTTCTCTGAATAAATAAAATAATAAACCAACCAAGTAGGCCGATGTTCAGCTGCAACAATCAGCCTCAGTGTGTTCTCCTCTCCTCTCCTCACTTTATTCTCATCTCATTCTTTTCTTCTCCTTCCTTTTTAAAATAGTCATGCCCTAATTCTTATAATTATCTTTAAACGAAACTTTAAATATTGTTAAAGAATCCCAGAGAACAGAAACGAGCAGCCCCACGCTCCTCCTCTTCTCCTCTGCGCCCTTTAATCAGCACAGCCCCAAACTGCATGTCATTTTTCTTTCAATTAATTATCAGAGACGCAATGTGGGAAACGTAAACATTATTTCAAAATTAGTTTTAGCTTAAAAAGATATGTGTAAGTGGGAAAGCAATTCAGCGTCTGTCTCTGCTCACACTGGGCAGTTGGTGAACCGGAATCTTCCAGAGAGGCGAAGAGAGACGGTGTGATTTCAGGCCAGGTTAGCTTACTTGTTGTTAAGCCAAACGGTGGGTTGTTGCCACAATCAGACTGGCTGTACTGAGATATTTTATTAGTGGTTTAATTTCACATAAGTGACAAACAAAGCCGAGGGTGAACAGTGTCGTTACCTGGCTGTCCATGAAGGCAGGTCAGGGAGACGTGGATGTACAGTTTGCACACAGTCTCTTTCAAAATAAAAGCACTACGTCAGCACAACACCATGAACTGACGTTTTTTCCCCTCACGACAAACACGTGGTTGGGTTTAGGAAAAAAGAACAGGGTTTGGCTCTGAAATCGTACGAGACGTGAACACGGCTCTCTCGGGTGAAAGTTTGGGTTTGTTAGACCCACCTGTCCTACTCAGACTTTCACCACCTTAACTTTTATTCTTGTCCCCCTGTGTTTCACCCTGTAGCTGCCAGGCACCATTAAACTACAGCAGCAACTGGCAGCGTATCATGCTGACGTTGAAGGATGCCTTTTTTCGTCGGTTTCTGATGCCACAAGTCACCGCCCAAGCGCCAAAATCCAGGACTTCAGAGTGAGACTGGGTTGGATTGGTGTAAAAGGTGGGAGCGGGACTGACAGAGAATTATGACTGAATATAGCATAAAGAAAGTCATTGAACTTACACTGAGCTTCGCTGGCTGACGAGAAACGTGAGCGTCTCTGTCTGGAGCCAGTGTTTGGTTTGTCCACTCTGGGCTGCTGTAGATACATGGCAGGGCAACATGGCAGACAATGACCTGCTCCCTGTGTAGATAGAAACGGCTCATTCTGAGGTAACGAAGACACAACGATTTTTATTATTGCGTAATTATACACTAAAGAATTAGATTCAGTTTTATATTTCATTTATGCCAACATATCCCTCTAAACCCTACACACTGGACCTTTAAGTAAGGTTTTTTAATGCAGAACTTTTTTTTACAGCACTTATATTTAAGTAATGGGTCTGAGAACTTCCCCCATCACTGGAAGGTTACAGCGTCACCACACACAATAGTTTGAGAGAGACACGTCAACATTTTAAATCTAAAGCAGAGTACAGGTGGTAGCAACAGTAGCTGTTTGGATATCTGAATTTTGGATATTTGAAACCCAGAGAAGTCAAACTTTCCACATTCAATTATTAATTATGTCTGTTTTTCTGTATTTATGTGTAATGTTTGCTCCATCATTGTTGTCAACCATAAACAGAAACTAGGACACATGATCTCTTGATAGAGGCAGAGTGGAGACCACAGAGGACATTTTTAAGTGACGAGAACACATAATTAAAGTTACCATTAATTCTTTCTGCTTCTGTATAAATGTAAACATTAAACCTCGATGTGCCTCAAGTCAAACTTATCAAATAAAACACAATTTGTCAAAAAAGATTTTTTATGACTTCCCAGCAAACAGACGCGTGTTCTGTTTTTATGACAGGGAAAAGTCCACTGCGGTCATAAAGCCGAGCAGATAAGCAGGGGACAGAGACAGAGGAGGCTCAGTTCAGACAGGACAGTCGGAGACATGGACGGGATTCGGACACACTTCACCGTGAGGACGTTCCTCAGCTTTCTCCTTCTGATTCTGCTTCAAACGTCCACTGATGCCCAGGACAGTGAGTACTGAGATCTGCTGCTTCACCTGAGGCTCGTTTGTTTTATCTGTGACTGCAGGCGTCACCTTAGAGACACCAGCAGCAGAGTGTGATACAGACAGACCAGATCTAACCACTCAGTGTGTGAATTTAGACAGATCATTTGCAAGTGGAATAAAATCAGGTGAAGAGCTCTGGTGACTGAGACAGGAAGTTGTTTGACGTTAAACAGCGCAGTGAATGGAGGCCAGAGAGCTGAAGGGTGGAGACATTTACAAGAAGTGCTGACGCTCAGTTTAGGATTCCAGACTTTAATTATATATGTTATCAACTGTAACCATAGACTGTAAAAATAATGGGCGTAGCCACCATGGTTTGTGGACACCCGTTTTGCAGCCTTGAGTTTGGCATTTCATCCGTCGTCATCTTGGTTGTGTGTTGCCAGGAGTGACCATATTAACGTGAGAGGGTGGAGCTGTGGGGGAGCGAGGACACTATCAGCAGACAGTCTGTCACTCAAAGTGTCCCGCCCTTAATTATGAGTTACTTTAAACCTTAATAAAATGTAACAGGTGAGTTATATAAAAACTCACCTCCTGTACAGTCGTCACGAATGTTGAAATCAGCTGTAGAAACCAAAGCTGTTTTTTGTACCAGGCTGTAAACATGTTTGTGTCTGCTGTTAAGTTTTGCATTTTAACATGGAGGTCTATGGGGACTGACTCACTCGTGGAGCCAGCCTCTAGTGGTTATCAGAGGAACTGCGGTTTTTGGCACTTCTACGTTAGCTTCATTTTTGAGCCACGGACGCTACTGCTTGACGCAACCAAGTCGCCAGAAAAAATGGTGACATTGCATGTGTCTGTGGGTAAATATAGTATTTTTACAGGGGCTTTGTTTATGGTTCGGAAAAGATCATGTTTCAGGGCACAATCCCTGCTGAAAAAGCAACAAACTCTCTGTAATAAAACAACTAGTTTTCGTGCCACAAGTCCCTCTGGGAAAAACAGTAGGTCACTTAAAAAACATACCCACGTTTGGTGGCTAAAAAGCTGCTGGAAGCTCAGCAATGCCCCTTTTTACATTTCCTATTCAAGACGCTGTTATGCCGCCTAATGGTTCTGTATATAAGGTATGATGGTGGAATGGGGGGGGCAGAGTTGTCTTGAATTTAAACCGCCACGGGAGGTAGTAACAGCGCTGAAACAAGGTCTGTATAAACGGGACAGCTGGCAGGACAGGACCATGGTTAGGACAGGTGTTTTGAAGACGTGTCATGCATGTGACCCACAGTCGTAGATTTGAAAAGCAGCTAATAGCAGTTAGTGGCTAACTCAAAAAGGAAGAACAACGGCCACAAATTTGGAAAACGATGAGGTCCGAGAGCTCCTTACTTCTGATTGTTATTGTTTAGAAAGCTCTGCCAACGAGGCCGATGCTGTTGTTACATGTCACACCCATCACGCCTCTTTTGGTTCTGTGGTGCCTGCATGCTGTCCAAAATCAATCACACACTGGAGCAGCATGATGCCGCCATAGTTTGGCTCTGTGAAAAAATGTAGAGGAGGCATGAGGACGGGACTTCGCAGTGGCTCTGTAGCGCCATCTCTGTGTAGAAAGAGTTATTGACTCACTTAATCACAACCAGTTTTGTTTGTTGGTCTCGAACAGTGGTCTGCAAGCTTGTTTTTAAAAATTGGTAGGGTGTTTTTTTTTTTTTTTTTTATCTTTCCGTTAGAGTCCGGCTTTATAAACCTGCCCCACGCCATCAGGGCTCAGCACCTGTACTAAACTTTCAATTATATCTGAATCATTTTAGGGTTAATGACATTATTAAAGGCGTGTGACCTGACCCACAGGCGGATCAAAAACTCTCTGATGTGGCAGTGCAGAAAGAGCTGTGGGGACAGACAACAGCCTAAACTACTAAATAAAAACTAAAAATAAATTCATAAAACATCTTCAGATCATGGTCGCAGATGCTCCGTCCATGTTTCAGTGGATTATGTAACTTATTCTTCCTCCTGCTCAGCCCAGCTTATCAGCAAAGTGTCGTCCTCAGACCTCTATAAAATCCTTCATATGTTACCACAGCTGAAACTGTCTTTATTCAAATCCTCCAAAACACTGAGACGTAACAATAAGTCACCTTGTGTGTGGAGCTGTTTCTGCTGACATCATTTGCACAACAGTGGCCGACTGGAAAACATCTTTCTTATTACTTTGTTTTCAGACACAAGGACTGTTTAAGACCTTTTTAACTTGGATAAACAAGAACTAACATTGTGTAGATTGACTTGTTCATGTCAGTTGGACATCATAACTTAAATACTGCTTTTCAAACATGCAGAGGAGAAGCAGAGCCGACGTGTTTAGACTTATTGTTTGTCTGTGTTGTAGTTTGCAGAACTACAGTCGACAGCGGCCTTGTGTCGACGTGCACTGAACAAAATATAAAAGCTTTTGTTTTTGCTCCCATTTGTCACAAGTTGAGATAAAAGATCTCGGACTCTCGAAAACGATTTCTCTTAAATTTTGTGCACAAATGTATTGAACATCCGTCAGTGAGCTCTCCTCCCTTTCCAAGATAATCCATCCACCTGACAGGTGTGGCGTTACCACACAGGTGTGTCTGGGATGGTCACAATAAAAGACTGAATGTGAAGTCTTATCTTGAAAACAAGACGCTCTGAACTTTGGATTACACGTGACTAAGGCTACACATTTTGTTCTCTTCACACATCTGTGAGGAGAGCACCTCTCTACAGTGCCAGACAGCATCGATGGTGAGGAGGAAGACAAGCGTGCAGATGAGCTTCCCTGAGATGGTTTCTGATGGTTTGCACAGAAATTCTTTGGTTGTAAAAACCAGTTCAGTGTATCAGCTGTTCTGGTGTGGTTATACACGGTCTGCATGAGGATGGTTGGATGTACTGCCAAATTCACAGAGACGTTGGAGCCTGTTTGTGCATGTGTCACATGTGACTATCTCCTTGGTAGCAGCCAGAGTATAACTGTGTGTCATCCTCTCTTGGCTGCATGGTGGTGAAGTGGTTAGCACTGTTGCCTCACAGGAAGAGTGTTCAGGGTTCAAACCTGCTGGTCAGCTCAGGTCCTCCTGTGTATACTTTGCATGTTTTCTTTAGGCTCTTCCTCCCACAGTCCACAGAGCCACAGGTTAGGTTATTGGTGACTTTTAACTGCCTGTGGGTGAGAATGTGAATGTGAACAGTTGTCTGTCTCTGTTCCACCAAATGAGCTCTGGTTCTGTTCAGGATTCTTGGAGCCTTGGTGTTATCTAGCCAAAGCAGCCTGCATTATCACCAGGTTTGAGTGGAGCCACTGTGATCTTGATGTGTAATTAACAGAAGTGCACAATGGAAGAAAACAGTATTTCAATCAGGAGACACAGGATAATGAAGTGAAGATAATATTTAATGCAGAATATGAGTGTTCAGATTAACAGATGATTTGTGCTGATTGAGATTTAACAGAAGTTTTTAACGCTTGGACACCAGAGGGAGATATTTTTATGATTGAGCAACATCTTAGCAGCAGCAAGATAAATCCCCCCATGGAGTCCACACACTGGTGATGGTGGTGGCTGTACTTGGAGGCTGCTGACTGGCTGTGGTGTTTAACGTGTGTTTAATGTGTGTTTTGAATCAACTAAACTTTACAGCACTTCCCAGAAACCTCCACCGCTGACTAGTGTTTTGTTGGTGTAACTGCAGAGTGACACAGATACACCACCACACAAGTATAAATGCTCACAATGGCGTAGGCCATGTGTGTAGGCTACAGGGTAGGGTCTGCCACACGAGTGTAAGTCCCTCTTAATATGAATATTAACAAATCTGTGGTCAGAATTTTTGAGAAAGTGGTCTTTTGTGTGCACAGGAAGAGTCTTCAAACTCTTATTTCAACTGGGGAAATAAGAGTTTCCTCCTCGAATCGTGTTCCCCCTCCCTTCAAACTGTGTTTCCCATATTGATGTCCTCTGTGATAAGGGCTTAGTTTATGACGTTGTAGAGTTGTTGATGATAAGGTAAGGTAAGGTTAGGTTGAGGAAGCAGAAAAAGAGCAGTTACGATAAGGGGAAACACAAAGCAATTGAGAAACAGAATTTGACACATCAACAGTGTGCATTTCAGCACCTGAAGCATCTGTTTACTGCTCCTAACCTGTCAACATTTCTGCATGAAAATTAACTTTTCTGAAACACAGACGTATTAAGAAAGAAAAAAATTAACTTAATTTGAAATAAGAGCGTCTGAAAAACTTTGGATTCGAGTGATAAAACATTCTGCTGAAGGTAAAACCTGAAGAGTTACAAGTCTGTGTTACAAACTACCAGGTGGCTTCAGCTGAAACTCACATTTTTAGTGAACATGGCATAAAATCACACATGTGATTTACTTGTAATATAATATGGTGCGACCAGTTTTTACTAAGCTATAACATAACTCAAATTATCAAACTATCAAATTATTGTCAAATTATACTGCAAATTATTTCCAGGAAGTTACAATATTTTACAATAAATGACATAATTATCACCTCACCGTGTTTTACTTTGACATTAAACCAATGTCAGTTTTATTGTGAAATCCATGCAGGTAATTATAGTAATCTTACAGAGGCATACTGCTAAATCACAGTAATCTAATGTACATTAACTGTGAAGTTGCCGTTAAATTCAGTAATTTACAGGAATGTACTGTTATCTAGCAGTAATGTTACAGACTTTAGCTGCGAGGTTAAAGTGAAATATAATAATTTTACGGGAGCACGCTGCTAAATTGCAGTAATATGCAGGTATACAAGTACTGTTAGATCACAGTATACAGCTCATCTCACAACAATTTACTGTAAAGAAAACATCATTTACTGTGGTAGTATTGCAACTAGCAGCCTGTAATTTACCGTAAATATACAGTCAACTATTTTACAGTTTAGTACGTTTAAAACTTTCACATGATGCAGTTCAACTCAGCTCAACTTTATTTATGTAGCACCTTTCAAACAAACATCAAGTGCTTCACATGTCAAAATTGGAATGGCAGCCACCATTTAAAAGAAGGCACAAATAAGTGAACATTAAGTTTTACAAGACTAGAAAATTACAACAACAAGACAACAAAATATTTAAAAAGCAAACCAAGTCAAACAGAACAAAGTAACAAAGAAAACAAGATGATTAAGTTGATAAAAAAAAATAGAATAGGATAAAATAAGGTAAAAAGCAATAGTTAAAATGTAAAAATCAAGACTGATACTCAACATTAAAAGTGAAAAAGTCTGCAGGCTTTTATTTCAATTTTTTACCCAGTGTTGTGTATTATATGATACAATATAGTATTAACTTCGATTTATGTAGCGCCTTTTAAGGCCAGTTTACAGTAGGAAAAAATAACAAATATAAATAAATAAATAAACCAAAAAAAATGTGACTAAGAAACAAAACAAGAGCAGAAATAAGTATAGTAATAACTGTTGGAGCTGATTGAGCTAGAGACCATATGCCTTAGTGAACAGGAGGGTTTTCAGCAGTGTTTTGTACATGTCCAGAGGGTGGGGGCTGCAGGCTGGTGTGGGGGGGCGAGACCCTGGAGGGATTTTTGACCAGAGGCCAGTTAAGTTGGATGAGATTGGGGGTGATGTGCTGCCAGGGCTCGGTGCGGGTGGAGCCTGTCCAGGGCCTTGATGGGCAACCCAGACAGGACTCAGACAGGAGGAAATGAAGGCGTGAGTGAGGGTTTCTGCCAGGAGTCAGAGAGTGATGACCACAGTCTGAAAAATCTCTGACTGATCACAGAGACAAAACTATTGTATTTTCTAATCTGACTTGGGAGAAGAAAGAACAAACAGTTTTACTGAACTGTGCTCTGTTTTTCTCCCAACAGTCTGTTCCGCTCCTTCATCTGTCGACTTTGCTGAAAACAACGTGGTGGGTGACGTCGTGCAGACGATCACCGTCCTGTCAGACACGGTGACCCTTGAGCTTAAACATAAACCTAACAACCCATTCAGCCTCCAAGGAAACAACCTGATAGCTGCAAGGGTGCTGGACTACGAGGTACTGTAGGTCCTGACTGTAACGGTGTCTCGCTTTAGATATCAGTCTGTGAAAATACCGGACTGTTGAGCTTCATGTTTGTTTTGTTTGCAGGCTGAAACTACTCATGTAGCCCAAATCACCTGCACTGACACAGCCACAAGCCTCGAGGTAAAACTGTCTTCATACACGAAACATGTTCAACTGAGAAGCATTTTACTGAACTAAGTTTTCACTTTGTGGTGTTTTCAAACTGTTACAATGACTAGAGAAAGAAAGACACATAAACCAAAGACATCAGAAAATGGTACTGTTTAATTTCATATTTCATGTCATGTATTATTTCATGTTGTTGTACGACCCTGCGTCTGAAACACCGTACTGGGTAAAACCACAGACTGTAAAAATAATGGACGTAGCTACGAGGGATGGGAATCACCAGAGGCTCCATAATACGATATAATCATGATACATGATAATGATACTATAATATTTTTGTAATTTAAAACATGTTGCAATATAAAATATATTGTGATATATATTGGGATGTATTACCTGTTTTCAACTGCAACATTGCAGCAAAATGTATGTAGTGGACTGAAAAAGCAAATGATTAGTAGGCTACCTCAAGATAAATTTGTATGTATAATATTAATAATTTATATGATTAAAAAAAATCAATATTTGGCGCTGTGTCATGATACGATATTGCCATAGAAAAATATTGCGATACTATGCTGTATCGATTCTTATCTTTCTTTCTTTCTTTCTGCCCGAGCTCATCTGAGATAGACCCACATAATAATAATAATAATAATAATAATAATAATAATAATAATAATAATGATACATATTTATGGAGCACTTTTCAAGGTACTCACAGACACATTGGTTAAACATGATCACAAGATGGACCACAATAAAATGGAAAACTGTGCTTTGGTCTGACCAGTCCATCATGGACGTCGTGTCCTCCGGGACCATCCAGATTGTTACCAGCTCAAAGTTCAAAGCCAGCATCTGTGATGGGATGGAGGTGCATCATGGGTAACGTCACATCTGTGAAGGCTCCATGAATGCTGAAGGGGGAAAAAAAAGTTTTGGAGCAACATATGCTGCCATCCAGACGACGTCTTTTTCAGGAACGTCCCTGCTTATTCCAGCGAGACAATGAGACACGTTGTGCACATGTTCCAACAGCGTGGCTTCATAGTGACAGAGTGCAGGTACTAGACTGACCTGGCTGCAGTCCACACCTGTCTCCCACTGGACATGTGTGGAACATTAAGGAGCGTCGACTGTTGAGACACTGAGGTCGGATATCAAGCAGGAAAAACTTCAACAGTTTGAGTCCCCAGGTCCCAAACACTGACTGAGAGTTGTTAAGAGATAAAGTGATGTCACACAGCAGTAAACACGCTCCTGTCCCAACATTTTTTTGGTTTTGGGGTTGCAGACATTCAACATCACTAGTAAATAATAACATGAAATCAGTACCTTAACATGTGGTTTAAACAAGACTTGTGTCTCTTTGTTTCCAGTTGGGCATCACCATTGTTGTAATTGTGACCAATGTGAATGATAACCCTCCGGTCTTCAGTAACAGCCTGTACCACTTCAATGTCGATGAGGTGAGAGTCTGATATTTGTTTGTTGCTTTACAGACCTGACCAAAGACTAAAGGTGTTAACATCAAAGTGTCTCTGAATTACAGTAAAGTATGTAGCCAAAAGTGGGTTGTGGGTAAATTCTCAATGGAGGGAAAGTGACTCCTGATTGTGTCGAGTTGTGGTTGTTGTTTTTTTTAAACACTTTTGAAGTACAGTAAATTTCCATCACAGAGCTTTTATTTTGAAGTCCTGGCTCCTGCTGAAAAGCAAACTAGCTTGACACCATCACCAAGCGCAAGTATGACACTGAATATATTAAACTGTGTGGACCTTGAACTAATGACTAGGGAGAAATCTAGACATCGGGGCCAGAGCAGTTGATGTAGAGTGCTTCTACCTTTGCGCCAACCGTTTGTTTTTCGCCCTTTCCTGTTTCAGCATGACAGTGACCTTGTGAGCAAAGACAGCTCCACAAAGAAATGGTTAACAGTTTGGTGTAGAGGAGCGTGACGGGCCTACACTTTTGGGATGAAATGGACTGTGAGCCATACTCCATCACCCTACGTCAGTCAATACATTAACATGCACAAAATATTCAGCTTTTGCCCTTACTGGGAAAAAGAAAATATTCCTACTAACCTGTTTACTTGGCTAATGAAGATAATGCTTCTGTTTACAGCCGCGCATGCTCTGATTAACGTGCCCTAGTACAGTCAAGCTTCACCTCAAGGGCTCCCATTATCAAATTATGTTTGTCTTTATCAGTGGCAGTTGAATCACACAGTGGCGTACAACCATGTTTTTTGTGGCGTTTCCTTTTGCGGGGCCATTTTGATGACTGTGCGCACCTCCGCGTGCAAACGTTCCATCAAAACAAGTTCATCACCAGAGGCGATTTCTCTAAGACTGCAAGGGAAGCTCAGCTTCCCCTAAAATGTTAAAAATTAAATGGTCAAATATGTACGGTTGTGTTAACGTTTCATTGACTACAGATGCGTTAGAACACGTTCATCTCGAAGACGAGTTCGTTCAGAATCAGCTACTTATCGATGTTGTTAACTTCTCACACATTCCTGTAGCGCAGTTTTCTCATACGGTCTATGGTCAATGCATTTGCCTGTAGAAGCTGAGCGTCCATGCACTTCAATGGGACTGCAGGGAGCAGTTTTTTTCATTGCCTTGAAACTCGACGGTCATTGGATAAATGCCACGATTTTGTCCCGCCCCCGGACGCTCAGCGTCTCTGGGGGTGAATGGAGCTGTGGGCGGGCCTCGGCCGGGCTGGACGCTGAGCTTCCGCATGATGATTGGAGGATCAGTCGAAAGGCTGAATCCTGTTTTGATTGACAGCTATTTTGAGATATACACCGTCACTTGACAGCTCAGCTCAGTCCCATGTGGATATTTGTGAGTGGAGTCTTCTGACAGAACAGAGCGCCGTTCAGGTGTTTAAACCCATCTGAAAATCTTTGAGGTGTGTTTTGCTGTGGTTCTATGACATGAGTGTGGTTGAAAAATGGCTTCAATTAAATGTTCCGTTTATAAGTTACTGCCTCGCTAAAATATGACACATTTTATGATGTAAATTTAAAGTGAGCTTCTCCTGGACTCACTGCGCCCAAGACAGCTGTGATTGGTTCAAAGAAATAAAAACAACCCAGAGTGTTTTCTCTGCTATAGCAGAGAGATTATCTGTGATTCCAGACTTTTCTCTGGTGCTGTGGAGATAGGTCCGACTACACAAGACTAAGAACCTGATCCTAAATGTTTAGTAAGGTCTCAAGTGTTGTGGCTGCTAATTAAGATTTGCTCCTGTGATTAATCCATTAGAATATTAAATCTTGTGTTAACATTTCATCCCACTGACTGTTTTTGTTCCAGCTGTCTCCTTTCAACACAATTGTGGGCCGCGTCTCTGCCACAGACTTAGACGGCGATATAATCTTCTACACACTGACGCCTGAATCTGTAAGTTCTCCTGTTTGTTTTCTTTTTGTCTCTCAGTGGGCCAAACTCGTAGATAAATCCTCTTGTTGTTTGTGTTTCCCTGAGTTAGATGAGCTGTTAGTTTAATCTGCGGGACAGTGATAGGTCCAGGATGTGTTTGGCCTGGCGTAGCACACAGAGTGGAAGCAGAGAAGGAACAGCTACATCAGGCTGCAGATCTGAAGATTTTTTATTGTCATGTTTGATTTCTGCAGAGCGGCTTCAAACTGAGGTCGTCCGTCCTCCCGGAGCTCCTCGTTCAAACGCCTCTCGACTACGACAAAGTAAAAAACGTCCAACTGACATTAACCGCTCAGGTGAGTGCTGCTCACTGCTGGTTCAAAACACTGATTTCCTCTTTCACACATTTTTTTTTTTTTTTTTTTTTAGCATTGTATGAAGTAAAAAAAAAAAACATAAATAAAGGATTTTGTCCTTGGAATTTAATCCCCCAAATAGCTGTTAATACCAAACAATAATTCTTTAATGTAACTTTAATTTATCACTTTATGTTGATTACAGTAACACAGTTAGGAAATAATGTTGTGACAGTGTGATTTAACATGTTTCTGTACTACTACTTTTAAATTGTACTGTATTTTTGAGATAGAGCCATTGACAGGGGCAGCCCTGGGTGTTCAGTTGTCTCTCAGAGTGCCAGTGTTACTTTGGGTTCATTTACCTATAATAGCCATTAACATCTGAAGTAAAATACTCTTTATTAGGAACGCAGCGATTTATTGGCCGCACATCAGTATCGGCTGATATTTGCCTCGTTGACTGCCATCAGCATATCGGCAAATAAGACGACATTCACTGTATCTGCGTAAAACTGAAATAATCATTACTTTTCTTTTATTAAGGATGCACCGTTAACTAAAGCCAATAGCAGGGCTCCATTCAGCGCCACCGCCACCATCATGGTCACCATTGTAGATGTGGACAACAGGCCGCCGTGGTTCCAGCCCTGCAGCAAGTACGACATCGGGGGAACTGTGATCTGCCAGAACAGCGGCTACACCGCCAGGGTCGCCTTAAACGAACAAGAGGTGCGACACTTTATCTGGAAAGTCCAGCTTTGTTAGTGAGACAGCGATAGGCGTAGATGAAGTGAAGTGATGTGATGTTGCCTGACACTGAGCATAGCGTTAGTTCAGGCAGGACATCAGGCAGGATGTCAAGCTCAGCTCACATCCCAGCTACATCAGCTGATCTCAAACAGCCCAAACACCTGATGGAGCAGCTGACTGATGGAAGTGAGTCAGCTGATAGATCACATGATTCCCCTGCAAGCTGCTTTGCAACCTGCCTCCACCCCAGCTCCTCCTTTTCATGTTGTGTCTGACTTATCAATGTCATCGATGCTGCTCTGTTCTGTTCCCGGGGGGTCTTTGCTGCTGCTCTTCCTGACTTAGGCTTTCCATGTAGGCACATGGAAGGGCAGGGAGGTGTGCTCTCTCTACTTCAGGCTTTCCTCATTTGCACGTGGAAGGGCAGAGAGAGCTGTGCTCTCCCTGCCTTAGGCTTTCTGCCTAGGCCTACAAAAGGCACAGAACAGAGCCATACCGCCAAATATAATACTGCAAATGGAAATAAAGTTTTCTTTGACTAAAGTGTTCCTGATTAATTTGGTTTAATGGCACTGACTGGAAAATCAGCACCACTAACTGTTTATTTCAACAAACCAACTCCCAATAATCGCAAAACTTTAGTGGATGGAAACAGGCATTAATTCACAGACTGAGACTTTGTTGCACTCAGTTTGAAAAGAGACAGATGTACAGTCAATGTATGAAGAACGAGAGAGAGAGAACTTGAGAGAGAAGTCCACACACTGACCAGTCACTGTGTTTTTGAAGTCTGCACGACTGTTCGATTTTCTGTTTTACACAAAAATTACTGGATGCAGTTCATTCTGCCGTCAGAAGGAGGTTTCAGACGCTGTCAGAAGATCTGACAAATGCTTCATCTGAAGCCTCTGAGGTCTGCGCTCATTCTTCTGTGTTAGAGAAATAACAATGTGTTTTTTCCCCTCTGCAGAGCGGAGTGTTACCTCTGCAGCCAGGACCGCTACACGCCATCGACGGAGACGCTGGGATAAATGAGGAGATGACATACTCATTCGTGGGTGGTAAGCAGACGAGATTATAATGAACAACAGAGGTTTATTTTTGTTGATGATTGTCAGGTAGAAGCTCAGTCTGTCTGTGTTTCAGGAGACGGTGGTGGTCTGTTTCACATCAACCCCAACACAGGGGACATCACCATGCTGAAGCCGGCCGATGTGTTGGAGACGATCCATCTGACGGTTCTGGTAAAACCAAACGTTCACTTGTTTTTATCCAGTTTGTTCAAATGATGGCGTCTTCGTGTCTCCAGTATTTTTTTTAATGTGTTGTTGCCTCAAGCTGCAACCAAATGATTTTTTGGATTTGTAATGACTAAAATGCAGTGCTGTACGCAGACGTTTTGCAGGGCAGGTGATCAGGTGGAAAAAAATCGCGTCTCTTTCAATAATTAAAAAATTGTGCCCACACAAAGTACCCCCAGTTGGGAGGTTTCTATCTGTAAGCACCAGAGGGTTTCTTGAAGTACACAGTAACTGGCAGGGAAATGACGGTCTGTACTATACACACCTGTCAGCTGCTTCACCTGAACATTTACTTTCTACATTTATCATTTATTCATAACAGGCAACAGCAAGGAAAAAAAGCCACACTGTGCACACTTTAGTGATCTATAAAATAAATAAACATCACAATCAACAAACCTTTGAGTAACGCTGTTCTCTGAATAAATAAAATAATAAACCAACCAATCTACCCTCCAAACTACAGAGTAGCTCAGCTGCAACTATCACACTAAATGCGTTCTCCTCTCCTCTCCTCTCCTCTCCTCTCCTCTCCTCTCCTCTCCTCTCCTCTCCTCTCCTCTCCTCTCCTCTCCTCCCCTGACTTTATTCTCCAACCCTTTCCTTTTCTCTCTTATTCTCAGTTTGTTCTTCTCCTCTCCTTATTCTCTTCTCCTCCTTTCTTTTTTAAATAGTCACGTTCAATTATTTTCTAAAGAAGCTTTAAATGTTGTTTAAGAATCCCAGAGAACACAAACGAGCAGCCCTACACTCCTCCTCTTCTCCTCTGTGCTCTTTACACAGCGCAGCCCCAAAGTGCATGTCATCTTTGTTTAAATTGATTATTAGAGACGAGACGATACGATACGATACGATACGATACGATATCCTTCGTTGTCCCCATAGGGAAATTTGTCTTGGACTCAGGAGCCACAATGAGAGACGTAAACACTATTTCATAATGAGTGACATGTGGAAGTGGGAAAGCAATTTGGCGTCTCTGCTCGCACCAGGCAGTTGGTGAACCCAAATCTGTCAGAGAGTTGAAGGGAGACAAGGTGATTTTATGCCAGACTAGCTTCCTTGTTGTTAACGGTGGGTTATTGCTTAAATTAAACTGGCTGTGTGAGATGTTTTAATAGTGGTTTAATTTTACAACAGTGACAGAGTGCTGAAGCTCAGGGCAAACACTGTCGTTACCTGGCTGTTCATGAAGGCAGGTCACAGGGAGACATGATGCTGCTCTTATGGGTGCTTAACTTTCCTGCGGCACATGGGAAGTTGAAGCGAGAGGGGCAAAGGCTGTACTCAAATGCAGCTGTCGGCAAACAACACACTTTTATTTATGGATTGATGTCATGAGCCAAATTTAAAAACTACAATAGAAAACTCTTAAAAAGAAATAGAAAAACATGTCTTGCAAAAAGGGCACTTATCTAGACAGAGGGCTAAACAGCAGGTACTTGAGCACCACCTGGGGTCTGTCTGTGCATGTGCCTGCTATAATGACAGAAACACACCATTGTGACAAAAAAAAAGTTAATTGAGACACCTAAAACGTCTTTTCATCAGGGCCATTGATCATGTCTCAGTCATATTTCTGGAAATTTGGAGGCTTTACAATGATGTGAAAAGTAGGTTACATTCTACAAATGAACACAAGTTACACATGTTTGGTTTTTTTATAGTTTCATCTAATATTTTTTTTTTAGACTAAGTTTTTGAAGTCCAGCTGATCTGGGCTCTCATTTATAAAACAATGCGTAGGATCCATACTAGATATGAACGACAAAAGTCCAAAATGGCAAGTGCCAAAAAAAAACCCCCAGTAATTTCTGCAATCAGGCTTCCACCTCACCATCTGTGTCGCCAGTTTCCCAGTCTCCAAAATGTTCCTAAGCACAGGTCAAAGTTTCTCCCATCAACTCACTTTAATAGATCACAACTCTTGCATGAAAAGTGGCGTACACCGCTCTCAGGTCTCGTTTTGTGCGTACGCAGTGTTTATGTAAATCACACGGTCTGTGTTCAATTTTCGGAAACAATCTGAAACCAAAAGCGAAAAACAAATATTTAATCTTCTTCGATCATACGCACCTCCAGTCGTCTGAGACATAAAGGAACGTCTCCAGTACTTCCACAAAGACCCGTTTATACCTTTTAATGATATAAAAACAGTAATACCAGCCAACGTAATGTGATTTCAGTTGGACTTTCGACACTAACTGACTTTAAATAAAGGTGTTTATGCAATAATGTAAGGAGGTAACATGAACACAAATCTAATTCAACGGTTTGATCAATAAATAAATGAGTCATTCATGAAAGATTTATGGAGTTTGATTGGTTGGTGTCAGAAATGTCTTGGGTTGACTTAAACTCCAGTATTTCTAAAATCCTGGTTACAATTGTGCCAATTTTGTCTCCCAGGCAACTCAGAGGACAAACAGTCATCAGTTTGCCACCACAACCGTCATAGTCAGCGTTCTGGTGAAGAGTCTCCACCCTCCACAGTTTCAGAGGCCTCAGTACGAAGGTGTCATCACCGCAGTGGGCGTCATGGCAAAGGACCCGACGAACAAGGATGCGCCGCTGAAGATCCACGCCACTGATGATGACTACGCTGCCACTGGGGTAAAACACTGACTCCAGTACAGTCTGTTTCTAATTCAGTCCAGTGACTCAAAGTTTGTTTCCATCCACCTGTTTTTAGGTGCGATTTCAATTTGGGCGTAAAAAACCTGAGTGGAAAGGCTAAAATTTCAAAAGAACTATTGCAACAAAATGTTTAGCTGAGATGGAAAAGTTGACGTAACTGGTCAAAGTTCAATGGAAACAGACTGAGTGAAAAACTTTTCAGTTTGATTATCTTGATGAAGTAACTCCTGATATCCATGTAATATGTTTGAAATCAAACTTCCATCCAAACTGAGCATCAATTGTAACTGAATTTACAGAAAATCTTCCAAACATCCTGCTCTTCTTAAAGGGAAATTCTGGTTTATCACGACTGGGATCTAGTTTCTGTTCTTTTGTCCGCCATGTTTATCAGTGTTACCTATCGGCTGTCCGAACTATAGTTGGGAACACAGTGGCTTGTTAACATTAAATTAGCTTGGCTCATTCTTAACTGGTAACAAGCTTTTAGCGGTCTGGACCACTCCGCTGAAGAAAGGATAGCGAGGCATTCGGGTGTCGCTCACCAACAATGGCTTTATTGCAGTCTTCATCAAGGAATAATAAACATGGCCTTCTCATGAGGTTAAGCCCTGAACTTATCTAGACACTGTTTCCTGCTGGCTATCATCAAGTTGCCGCATATGGTCCTCAGCATGACACAACCAAGAGAGCAACACATTCTCACTCTGACCTCGTCGCATATCAGCATTTTGGTCATGGACTTTCCACGTCCACTTACAACGTGCAAGGTACCCTGGGTGTGTTGGTTGTTGACGTTCTGGGACACCATGTCAAGTTCTGCCTGTTACATGCATTTTTCAAAATACACTTCTGTTTTCACAGGAAATTAAATGTTTACATACAGTTTCTTTCAAAATAAAAGCACTACATAAGTACAACAGCGCAAATTGACATTTTTTTCCTGCAACAACAAAAGCACTTGGTTAGGTTTAGGAAAAAAAACAGGGTTTGACTTTACAATCTTACAGGATGTGAACACCGCTCTCTGGTGAAAGTCGGTGTTTGTTGGACCCATCCACCACCACTCCCGCCCGCAACACTCAGACTTTCGCCGCCTTAACTTTCGTCCTTGTCCCACTGTGTTTCCCCCTGAAGCCACTGGGTACCATTACACTATAATGGCAAACGACTGCGTATCATGCCAATGTTAAAGGACACCTGTTTTTGTGGGTTTCTGACGCTGCAAGTCACTGCTGAAGCGCTGGATTTCGCCGATTTCAGAGTGAGACCAGGCTCGAGAGAGAGCTGCTTCTTCATACAACAAAGCACACATCACATACTCACAGGTTACCCACAAGGCCACAGCCCTTGAAGGGGAAAGGGTGAGCCAGTAACTCTTCCTCAACTCTGAATGATGATTAAAACCCTTAACGTCAGTAATAATAAACTGTGCAGTGATGATGCACAACAGTCATCAAGAAAGTATCGGGAAACACAGTTGATGCATCAATCAGATCCACAGAACCACAAAATCTTCCCCACTTTAGTGTCTAGTGTTCTACCTACTCAATGTGCAGCACTAACCTTTTCATTTCTGTTCAATCAGGGTCTAAATCCCCACATCACTTACTACGTTGACGGCAGCGATGATTTCTCCATCATCAATGGCTATTTATTCATGACAAGGGATCTCCCAGAGGCCACATTATCTTTGCAAGTGAGTTTACTAATCTAGAAGCGACTGATAGATAGGTCATTGTCTTACTTATGAACTCAACTTAAACGTTGTACTTCCAGGTGGTGGCGCTGGACACGACTAATGACGAGTCAGCTACAGCTCAGCTCTCAGTGAAGGTGACTTCAGGTAGGAAGAAAATATTTCACTAAATGGTCTACTAAAGATTGAAAGTTGGTCAACAAAATGGCTCTGGCTCTGCTTCATCTGTGGCTCAATGCTGCGTTGTCCTTTAATGTCCTGCATGACCATAAAAACATTAGCAAACATTGGTGCCAGAATGAGGAGCTTGTAACTGATATCATGCAATTTAAATGTGCAAATCAGCCGCTGACCCTCCAGACCAAAATATCCTTTCATTTTAATAAGTTTCAGGCTTGTTTCCACAACGGAATTTTTTCAGGAACCTTTTTTTATGAATTCAGGAGATTTACCAGCATTTCAACCAAAAGAACCAGGGTGTAAATTTAGTACCTGGGTAGCCCTGTTGGGTCTGTGTCATCTACTGTAAGGGCTAATTCTTCCCTGTCATTTGTGATTAGTTCTGTTCATGAACTGTGTCATATATCCACTGTGGAACAGTTCTGTGGTTGGTCTGCTCTGACGTCACCTAAAAACAGCAACAGAGTTCACTTGGATGTCTTGGAGGACCTTTTCATGCGGTCTTAATCCGGTTGTTGACTGGCAGTGCTCTCGTAAACTGAATTTAACACCGGAGTTTGTTTAAACTGCAACAGTTCAGGTGTTGGAGCTCTCCTCAGGGTTCAGCCTGAACAAAAAGTGAGTTTCAGAGATGTTGTGGTCGTGTTAAGTAACAAACCTATGCAAGCCAATGCTGATTTACTTCAGGCGGTGTGAGTAGACACAAACTGAAAACCTTCCAGCTTGTGCAACAGATTCGTGCATTTCCTGAAGCTTTATGATTCCACCTCGTAAATGTTTACAGACGGGAACTAAAAACTGAAGGGAACATTTGAAGTTCCTGGAAAGTTTTAAGGTCAGTGCATGGACCTCATTTATCAACCGTTTTTATGCAAAGTTTTTGTGTTGGGTGCTGACGTTTCCACGAAGAGGATGTCCTTAATCAATCCAGAATGTGCACTCCTGACCATGTGTGTGCACAGCCCAGCTGCCAGAAAAAAATGTTGGCAAAAAAATTCTGTAAACCATGAATACATTACTTTTGCACATGTTATACTAAATATCATATCAACATTTCTAAAATGTGATGTAGCTGACTTTGTCATCAGATTGTGGTGGAATGCGTGACACCTATGGAAGATGGCTGCCAAGTTGCAGTTGCAAACTACTGATCGAAACCAACAAACAACCAGACCGCTTGTTTTTAACTATAAACATATCAGGTGAATTAAAGGTGATGCCAAAATTCTGAAAACATGACTCGGTTTTCTTTAGTACCGGAGGTACAGGGATGTGATTCTTCTGGACTTGACAGGGAAGCAAATACACCTACAAGAGTTCTGGTCCTCTGTTAAATGCCAATGGAGGAAGAAGAAGAAGAAGAAGAAGAAGAAGAGAGCGGCACAGTGGTGCAGTGGTTAGCACTGTCAGCTCACAGCAAGAGGGTTCTTGGTTTAAACCCAGGGTGAGGGAGCCCTTCTGTGTGGAGTTTGCATGTTCTCCCTGTGTCAGCGTGGGTTTCCTCCAGGTGCTCCAGCTTCCTCCCACAGTCCAAAGACATGCAGGTTAATTGGTGACTCTAAATTGTCCGTAGGTGTGAATGTGAGTGTGAATGGTTGTCTGTCTCTATGTGTCAGTCCTGTGATAGTCTGATGACCTGTCTAGGGTGTACCCTGCCTCTCACCCAATGTCAGCAGGGATAGGCTCCACCCCCCGCGACCCCCAACAGGATAAACAGTTACAGAAAATGAATGAATGGAGGGAGAAGAAGAACGCTTACCAGCACAGAGGAACAACAAAAACATGTCAAAGACAGCGACAAGCTGCCGCAGCAGTTCCCCTCAACTCGTGAAAAAGAAAAGAGTTTTTTTCCTGATGCCAGCGTATTTCTTTAATTCTTCGAAATGGGAGAACAGCGTATTTACACTCTGTGACAAACACTAGCAGCGTGACGAGGCGCTGAGCATCTATTCTGAGCTGAGCTCTGCATGTTTGGTGTGTTGTTTCTGGTCACCGAGAGTTCAAAAAATGTTCAACTCTGGGTAAAACGCTGCGCTCAGCACTGTCACAGTAGAGGACAAAAAGCCTACCACAGAACTTAACTGTCACATTTTCACGTATGTTTATTGCTTTGGTTTTTTATTGTGGTATCTCATTGGCTGTTGAGAATCATGAAATTTCACTGACTACCACTAAACTTCTGGTATCGTGACATAACTAGCCCAAATCACCTTGTGACCTTGCGAGGCAGCTGGATTCCTGAGATCATCCAAGAGTCCAGTCCTGATTTGCTGCTTAGCCCGCCTCAAATAGTTCCCGCAGTAGAGACAATATTGCCAAAGCTCTACTGGTAGACACATTTCTACTGTTGCACAATATATACTGTCATACCACCCAACCTCTTCTCTGACGCTGAAGGTTCTTCCTCGCTGTACACACAGTTTGATAAATGAGGCTCAAGGTCCAAGCTGCCAGCAAACAAAAACAAAGGAACTCTGTTAGCACATGTTGGTACTGCTGAGTTCTTTAGATGTTTGTAGCAAATTTTTAAAAATTCTCCAGCAGTCACGTTTGTGCAAATAAACCAAGGTGAAAATTCACTTTGTGTCCAGTCTGACGCATCTTTAAGGTTCGGACAAAACAGGGGCTTGAGGTGAAATCACTAAGCTTCAAAGTGTGCTCTCCTCCCAGGTCTCACCACCACTCTGCCTCCGAGCAGCACAGCCATCACGGCCCTGACGACCACAGGGGAATCCAGCACCAACAGCAAGACCACAGACGTTATCATGTCCACCTCCAACCCCATGTCCACTAGCAACGGCCTCTCAACCATCATCCCCAGCACGTCCAGTGAAAGCATCATTTCCACCACCAATCCCAGTATTACCAGTGAAAGCAGCATTTCTACCACCAACCCCAGTTTGACCAGTGAAGGCAGCATTTCTACCACCAACCCCAGTTTGACCAGTGCGGGAAGCCCCTCCACAGCAAGCACAGCTCACCCTCATACAGGAGGTCAATGTTTCTCTCAGCACCTTCAGTCATGTCAAATATTTTCCCGTTGAGGGAAGTTAAGCGAACATAAGAGTGGTTATCACATGGTTAACAAAACATGCAACACCAACCATTATTTAAAATCAAAGTAAGGCACTCAAAGAGGGAACTTTATTATATTTGTTGTAGTGAGAGGTGGCAACCAAATCAGGAGATTAAAACAGTTCTTCGCTCCTGTGATGATAGAGAACACAGTGTGTTCAAGAGCTGCCTCCTTCGGCCAGAAAAGGTTTCTTGTTGTTGACGTTCAAAGCGACCAACCACAGAGCTCTGCTTCGTTGTGCTGTGACAGCGTTCAGGTCTGGAAAAAATACTGAGCAGAAACTCGTCCTCAGGCTCAAACTTATTGATGAACACAACCTTAGAAAATAAAAACCCTCATTTAAGATGTATGAACATTGCAGGGATACGACAATTGTGAAATTCTGGGCTGATACAGTTGTTAAAAATGACAATTTGACCCATGGCCACTTTTTTTGTTGTTGGTGTTTATTTTGTTTTTGTTGTTATTTATTCACCCTTTTGTACTGGAGGGAAAAAAAGAAATCAACATCATAAAAAAAATAATGAACTGTTTTAATGTTATTCAGCCCTTCATTACACTACCTTTGAGCATGAATGAATGGAAAAGTGAAAACATGTTTCAGAAACTTTGGAAGTGTATTAAAACTTGACAAAAGTCATAGTATAATATCTCATTAAAAATGATGGAGAAGAAAAAGGCGTATAGTATGTCATACAAATGGTGAAAAAAAAAAGTTATATTACAGTGTGTTGTAAAAATGGTGTAGAAAAAGACAAAGTAAAGAATGTTGTAAAACCGCTTTAAAAAAATTTATAATTAAGGGTGTCGTAACAATGGTGAAGAAAAAGCCATAGCATAGTATGTTTTAAAACTAATGGGGCAAACAAGTCTTAATGTACCACGTCATGACAACTGTGAAAAAAAAGGCATAGAACAATATGTTTAAAAAGAGTGCAAAAAACCATCATATTATAGTATATTATAAAAACTGGGAAAATGAGTAATAGTGTATCGCAAAAACAGTGGAAAAAAAAGTCATAGTATACTATGTTTTAAAAATACTGGGAAAAATGGTCAGTCATAGTAAAGTATGTAGTAAAATCATGTGAAAAAAAGGCATAGCAAGGTATGTCATCAAAACTCATGAAAAAACGTCATACTATAGCATGTATAGTCGACATACTATACTATGACGTTTTTTCATGACTTTTGACGACATGCTATACTATGACGTTTTTTCATGATTTTGGACAACATGCTATACTATGACTTTTTTTCATGATTTTGGACGACATGCTATACTATGACGTTTTTTCATGATTTTGTACGACATACTATACTATGACGTTTTTTCATGATTTTGGACGACATGCTATACTATGACGTTTTTTCATGATTTTGGACGACATGCTATACTATGACGTTTTTTCATGACTTTTGACGACATACTATACTATGACGTTTTTTCATGATTTTGGTCGACATGCTATACTATGACGTTTTTTCATGACTTTTGACGACATGCTATACTATGACGTTTTTTCATGACTTTTGACGACATACTATACTATGACTTTTTTTCATGACTTTTGACGACATGCTATACTATGACGTTTTTTCATGATTTTGTACGACATGCTACACTATGACGTTTTTTCATGATTTTGGTCGACATGCTATACTATGACGTTTTTTCATGATTTTGGACTTCGTGCTATACTATGACTTTTTTTCATGATTTTGGACGACATGCTATACTATGACTTTTTTTCATGATTTTGGTCGACATGCTATACTATGACGTTTTTTCATGACTTTTGACGACATGCTATACTATGACGTTTTTTCATGATTTTGTACGACATGCTATACTATGACGTTTTTTCATGACTTTTGACGACATGCTATACTATGACGTTTTTTCATGACTTTTGACGACATACTATACTATGACTTTTTTTCATGACTTTTGACGACATGCTATACTATGACGTTTTTTCATGATTTTGTACGACATGCTACACTATGACGTTTTTTCATGATTTTGGTCGACATGCTATACTATGACGTTTTTTCATGATTTTGGACTTCGTGCTATACTATGACTTTTTTTCATGATTTTGGACGACATGCTACACTATGACGTTTTTTCATGATTTTGGACTTCGTGCTATAATATGACTTTTTTTCATGATTTTTGACGACATGCTATACTGTGACTTTATTCATGATTTTGGACGACATGCTATACTATGACGTTTTTTCATGACTTTTGACGACATGCTATACTATGACGTTTTTTCATGACTTTTGACGACATGCTATACTATGACTTTTTTCATGATTTTGGACGACATGCTATACTATGACGTTTTTTCATGACTTTTGACGACATGCTATACTATGACGTTTTTTCATGATTTCGGACGACCTGCTATACTATGACGTTTTTTCATGACTTTTGACGACATACTATACTATGACGTTTTTTCATGACTTTTGACGACATGCTATACTATGACGTTTTTTCATGATTTCGGACGACCTGCTATACTATGACGTTTTTTCATGACTTTTGACGACATGCTATACTATGACGTTTTTTCATGACTTTTGACGACATGCTATACTATGACTTTTTTCATGATTTTGGACGACATGCTATACTATGACGTTTTTTCATGACTTTTGACGACATGCTATACTATGACGTTTTTTCATGATTTTGTACGACATGCTACACTATGACATTTTTTCATGATTTTGGTCGACATGCTATACTATGACGTTTTTTCATGATTTTGGACTTCGTGCTATACTATGACGTTTTTTCATGATTTTGTACGACATGCTACACTATGACGTTTTTTCATGATTTTGGACGACATGCTATACTATGACTTTTTTTCATGATTTTTGACGACATGCTATACTATGACTTTTTTCATGATTGTGGTCGACATGCTATACTATGACGTTTTTTCATGATTTTGGACTTCGTGCTATACTATGACGTTTTTTCATGATTTTGGTCGACATGCTATACTATGACGTTTTTTCATGATTTTGGACTTCGTGCTATACTATGACGTTTTTTCATGACTTTTGACGACATGCTATACTGTGACTTTTTTCATGATTTTGGACGACATGCTATACTATGACGTTTTTTCATGATTTTTGACGACATGCTATACTGTGACTTTTTTCATGATTTTGGACGACATACTATACTATGACGTTTTTTCATGATTTTTGACGACATGCTATACTATGACGTTTTTTCATGATTTTGGTCGACATGCTATACTATGACGTTTTTTCATGATTTTGGTCGACATGCTATACTATGACGTTTTCTCATGATTTTGGACTTCGTGCTATAATATGACTTTTTTTCATGATTTTTGACGACATGCTATACTGTGACTTTTTTCATGATTTTGGACGACATACTATACTATGACGTTTTTTCATGATTTTGGACGACATACTATACTATGACGTTTTTTCATGATTTTGGACGACATGCTATACTATGACGTTTTTTCATGATTTTTGACGACATG